>VBSM01003169.1:16707262-16769378 GCA_008086735.1 Cheirogaleus medius
CTCGAGCGATCCGCCCACCTCGGCCTCCCAGAGTGCTAGGATTACAGGCGTGAGAGTAGTGGACTTCTTAACGTTCTATTGCTGCAGAATTTTCTTCTCATTATTCTAATATTCCTACAGCACACAGAGAACAAATCACCACTCACTGATTGAGAAATTTTCAGGCTCTCTTTTCTTTTTTATCTGGGTTGGATAGTTAAAAAGAGTTTAAATTTAGTTTGACCTCAGAAAAATCCAGTGGGCTTGATAGGAGGAGTCTTCTCAAGCTTCCAAAGCCCTCCTTTGTAGTATCTTTTGGATTTCCAAGTCCGTTCTGGTTTGGTGAGATGTATTTCAATGGCATCTTTCCACTGAGGATGACAGGAAGGACTCATGTAGCCACATGACAATGTTCTCTGGGATGCCCCATGTAGAGACTCACAGAACCTCTGGAAAATAGACACCATCCATACCTTCAGGAGGAAAGTAGCTTCACTTCCCGGGGAGCCATGCCACTGTCCATGGTATCACCTTTAGCTGCAAGGCTGAGAATGATTCATTGAAAACCCTACCTGGACCTATTCAAACAGGTGTGTGTCTATGCGGGTTAGCTCTCATTTCCATACTTAGAGAGCCCCCTGGAATTGGAATGGATATAATAGTGGTATTCAACCCAATCAAATATCAATTAATTAGCAAGTATGTCTGTGCACTTATATCACCGCATTCTCTTTTGTTAAGTAAGCTTGTATACAGATAATGTTCTTCAGCAAAGATGACCTTCTATGTGAGTGAGAGGTGGGTTAGAAACTGAATACCATAGTAGCAACGTGTGCCCAAAGTATCCCTTTTCCTTTGAAATCTCTCATTTGGGCACAGCATGAATATACACTTTTACTATTCAGCCAAAAGTAGGAGATTTGCTTGAAGCCTTTTGATTGATGCAAATAATTGCTGCTCTAAAGCAGCTCTGATGCTTGGGAGGCCATTAGCAGCACACAGCTGCTATCAACCAGGAACAACCTGCGCATACAAAGATGACTCATGGACCGACTCCATAGCTTGAGCATTCTGAGCGTCCTACAATTTAGTCCCGATAACTCTTAGAGTTGAACAGCGTGTCTATGGGGGAGGGGGATGTAGGTGTCTGGGTGAGGATGCCGGCAGAGGTGGTAGGGCAGAATGGTGATAAAAGAAGGTGTCCTCTCTGCAGGCCTGGAGAGGTATGGTCCCTTTTCTTACCCATCATAAGGGTCACAGCCAACACTCCTATAACAAAAGACAGGTTAACAAGAGAAAAGCATAACAAATTTGTTTGATCAAAGTTTTACGTGGCACAGGAGCCTTCAGAAATGAAGACTGAAAGACCCAGGGAAAACTGTACATTTTGATGTTCAGATTCAATGAAGAATAACAGCTGTTTTACAATGCAAAAAGGGTGTGACCTAATGGTGACAGAATGATTGAAGAAACTCAGCAAGCTCTGTCTGTTCAGATTCTTCTTAATCTCTCTGTGTAGTATTCCTTCCTCTTGGGTATAGGGCAGGACTCCTTCTTGAATGAGGGTCTTATGACCTACTATCGGACAAGACAGATTAAGAAATTTCTTTATGGCCAGCTCCTATGCAGAAAGGCAGGAGAAGTTTAGAGTAATATTTCTAGGTTTAAGGCTGGCTTTGGAGGAGAGGGGTTCTCGTTTCTATGGCCTGCCTCAGAGGAGAAAGGGGAGCAGGAGAAAGAGGAGCAGGAGAAGGTCAGAAAGAGACTTTGCTTCTGAGGCTCTTCAAGATCCTTCAGTTCAGAGCACTCAGCATGCCACACTTTGGAGTATCATTTTCTGAGCCCCAGCCCAATTTTATGAGTCCTCGATAACAGTTTCTTCAATTTCTCTGGCACTTTATACTTGATCTATTTTGACTTTGATTCTCACAGCAATGTGTGTGGTAAGAGAATATTTATCACCTCTAGTTTACCAATAAGGAAAGTGAGGATCATGGAAATTAAATTACTTGCTCAGATTCAACAATAGTGACAATTGGTAGAATCAGGACACAAGTCGAGACTGTTTGAATCAAAGTCCAGGGCTCTTCTGACTTTACCAAGTAGCAGCATTATTCTCTGGCTGGACATAAAGATGTAACGTGAGTTCACTTCTTAAAGATTATGTGTGAAGGGATGGTGCATGAGAAGTAGGCAAAGGGCTTAGAATTCTGTGGGGATATTGAATACTATACACCAAAATAAATATCTCATTGGCCAAAATTTGATGGTTATTGTCTATGCATTTGTCTCCTCTGCAGGGACATGTCTGCCACCTGGCGCAGATGGGCTGAGCCCTTGGTTCTGATCTCTTCCCTGAATGGGTAATCCCAATATGCACTTCCTTTTCCTTTGTTGGAATGGCTTACTAACTCCTCTTCTGATCACTGTAGTCTTTTATTTTCCTATGGGGAATATTTTTAAATAAGTTCACATATCTCTTTTATGTCTACTTTATAGATTTACTTCCAGAAAGCAGCCATATTTCCCTGATTTCTAGCTGGATAAGGGCCCACTTCACTCGAGCCTCTTTGCAGCAACCATATCTACTGTAGTTAAGTAAGGACCATTTGGTAGGTAGGAAGGAAGCCCTTGCTAAGCTATAATCAGAGTTAAAATTTAAACAGTTAAAAGTAAGTGCAGATTCAGTTGTAGGGGTGGGGACATGGTGTGATTAAGGCAAACTAGGACCAGGGACTGCTTATCTCCCTGAGAGGGGAGTGGGAGAAGAGCGGTTATGACATGATTGACCATGACTGATGGCCACCAACCTGGAAGATTAGGAGAAGGGGAAGCTGAGCAATGTGGACCCAGAGTGGAGATGGAGGAGGCTGGGCAGGCAGGGTTCTAGGTGCCCCAAGCCTAATTCAACCAATCTACTTTGATAGTTGGAAGTGGACCCCGTCAAGCACTGAGCTTGAAGCAGGGACAAACAAGTTTGGGAGTCAGCAAACTCGGGTTTGTTCCCTGGCTCTGCCAACACTGTGAGCTGTATCACATGAACAGACCCCACCTTACCTTAGCAGCAACATGGAGATAGTGATAGTGTCCACATCCCAGGGTTGTGTGGGAAATTAAATGACTTAATATGCATAATAAATAGGTACTTACGATAGTACCTGGAACATAATAAGTGGTCAATGAATATGACTTGTTGTTTGTCAGATACACAAAGGGATTAGATCTGTATGTGGCCAGAAATTAGACAATCGTTGTGTTTAAGTAACTTGGAGTCTAAATTGAAAAGAATATTATTTATCTGTTTATCAATGAAAGTATGAACAATAGCAGGCAATATTAAATATCAGAAGGGAAAAATATAAATATTGGTTGTATTTCATATTTTAGCATAGGGTGAGATTTGCCTGTGTTTAATAATAAGAACTGTCATTATGAGAATGGTTGAATAAACCTATAGTACAATTGTGTAATGGAGTACTATGCAGCTACAAAAAATGAGAAAGAACTCTAGATTCTTATTTGCAGTGGTCACCAGGATATGTTGTTAAGTGAAAAACAAGCCAGTACAGATCTGAGTATATAATATGCTACCCTTGGTAAGAAAGGAGGTTTAATAAAAATCTGCATGGCCATTTGTTTACTTGTAAGAGAAGAAACACTAGAAGAATAAATCAGTTTTAATGGATACCTTTATGGGCTGGGGGATGAAGACTAGACTCCTTTGGGTACAATTTTTATATAGTCTTAATTTTTTTATCATATGAATGTTGTATATATTCGGAAGACAATATTAATTCAAAGGATTAAAAAAAGGTAGGCTCCCTAGTGGAAACAAATCGAAAGAAATCAATTTGATTCTAAATCAGACGATAACAGAATCATACAGGAAAAGACTTGTCCCAAGTGATTTTTGAGCACAATTGCTCTGACTGCTTATTAGGGGGATATATGATTAAAAACAACTATAAGGCAATCTTAGACTTCATTTGGTGATTTTTGTTGTTAGTAGTAATATTGGTGTTATAGTTTTAAAACTATTTTATGTATATTATTGTATAAAACAGATGTTAATGCTATTCAGAATCAAGGTGTTATAAAGTCAAAGACATTGAGAAAAATACTGTAATTTAAATTTAAACTGAAGAATATCTGTATGAATTTGTGATTTCTAAACCACTAAAAGGCTTCAAAGCAGCAATGCTCCAGCAGCAAGGGGCAGATCTAATACCGGATCTCGTTTTCTGTGGACCAGTCCTCACTCAAAGGAACTAGAGGTCATTAGAGAAATGGCTAATTCCAAATCTGGGGCAAGGGCATCTGGTGCTACAAGATAGAGAAGCACTCTAAGACCAACAGGGACATGGCAAAAGGACTAGGAGCTTCCGCTGGCACAAGTTTGTGCCAACTTGAGCATCAAAAGAATAATAGCTATAATTGAGTTTAAAACATTGAAAAAATAAAAACCATAAATATATACTGAGAGAGGGGGAGAGTCATTGACACATTGGAGGTGATTATTATATTAACTGTTTGCTCTAATATATGGTGAATAGAAATAAAACGAAAATAAAGGATTTAGTCTATGTTTTTCGGGGGAAATATAGTTCTCCCTTGTTGAGGAAAAAGTTTTCTTTACCGAAACAACAACAACAACAACAACAAAACTAGCAAAACAAAACTCACAACCAAATGTAGAAAAATTATGAGATTAGAAAATCATTACTCTACAGCCTCCAGTGAAGTTTGTGATTTAGACAAGGATCCTAAATGGATGTAAAAACCATTAAGTGAGAGGCTGTTGGGGTATGGGATACTCAAATGGTACCAAAGGATCAACCGTAGGTTAATTGCTAATTGCAAAGGGAGGACATATTTTTACAATCAGGAGATACAGTAAGGGTGATAAACATATCACAGATATTGGGACAGCCTAACTTTATGTATCTCCTTGGTGATGCAATATAGAGATCCAGCATCCCTTATAAATATTCTTGCCCAAAATATTTAACCTGAACCTAATCAAGTGTTTATAACTAACTTTCAGCTTACGGTAGATAAAGGGAATAGAGAAACAGGTTAACACTATGAGGAATCAATAAGTCAAACCTAGGATGTGAAACATTCTACCGGAAAGATGGCCAGACCTTTTCAAAAGGTCAACGTATAAGAAAAACATAAAAGTGGGTAAACTGTTTCAGAATAAAGAGACTAAAGGCACAGAACAGATGCAATGTGAGAACTTACTGATTATATCCTTGTTTAAAAAACTAAAAAAGATACAGCTGGGTGCAGTGGCTTGTACCTGTAATCCCAGCACTTTCGGAGGCCAAGATGGGAGGATTGCTTGATGCCAGGAGTTCAAGACCAGCCTGGGCAACATAGTGAGACCCTGGTCTCTACAAAAAATAGAAAAATTAGCAAGACATGGTAGCATACACTTGTAGTCCTAGCTACTCAGGAGACTGAGGTGGGAGGATCCCTTGAGCCCGGGAATTTGAGGTTGCAGTGAGCTATGATCGCACCACTGCACCCCAGCCTGAGCAACAGAGGGAGACCCCTTCTCTAAAAAAAGCTTTAGAAGACTATAGATATTATAATTATTGTTAATTTTCTTAGATGTGATTGTGCAATTCTGTAGAATTATAGGAAAATGCGTTTATTTTTAGTAGGTGCTGAAGTATCTAGGGGTAAGGTGTTATGACATCTGCAACTTACTTTATGATGGTTTAGCAAAAAAAGCAACTATATACAGTTTCTCCCCAACTGGGCTATGTTCAGATAAACCCATCATTAGTTGAAACTATTGTAAGTCAAAAGGGCATTTTTTTTTCTTTTTTTTTTTTTACCTCCTTCCTGATGCAGAAAAGCACATTTTCGATTTAGGATACTTTCGATTTATAATAGATTTATCAAGACTTAACCATAAGTCAAGGAGCTTGCTGAATGCATATCACTTTTTCATCATAATAAAGTTGAAAAATCATCTAAGTTGAACCATATTAAGTTGGGATCATCTGTGTATATATGTGTATATTTATAGATAAAGCAAGTATGGAAGAATATTAATAATTATTGAATCTAAGTGGTAGGTAAATTGATATTCATCACACCTAATTATTTCAATTATTCTGTATATTTGGAATTTTTTATAATACAAAGTTGAAAAAAAATAGAGATTCTCATCATCTATTTTTAGTGATGGTGAAATGTGTATATTATTGAAAAGCTCTTCTGTTAGATTTTAGTCAGGTAAAAATGACATTGATGCAGATTTCCATAATTCTCTATTATAGAATTTATTTCTATGCTTTTAATAGTAATTTCTAGGTAAGGTGAGCTGTGAGAAAATCTGTCCTTTAGTAACACTGGCCTGTTTTGTTATTCTGTTTGACTGTCATCTAGGAATCCAAAAGCAAGCTCATTTAACCTTCACTTAACCACTGATCAAGTTTGAAAGAATGTCATAGCTCTTCTCTCAACCTGTTTGAATAAGTATACTCCATATAAAAGGAAGCTTGTTTGCAAAACTAATACTACATTCGAGCTATTATGCTTCATTTTGGGGTTTGAGTAAGTGTACCAACCCCCCTCTCCCTTTTAATGAATACTAGAGTAATTTGGTTTAGGGATCTAATGAGAGGGAAAAATAGCTATGAAAATACATTCCAGACACAAAACAGATCAAGATTTAGTTTATATTCTCTCACGGGTTGTGGTGTGAACCTGACACTAAGATTCTGCCCTAGCAAATATTTGTGAGCACCATGCATTAATGAATTTCTTGTACATGATTTGCATGTGTGCATGCGAGAGTGCGTGTGTGTGTGTGTGTGTGTGTGTCCATATGTATTCCCTTCTAAATGCTTCTCCTCACCACCCCTCATTGCAGAACTTTCTCTCTCTGCCCCCTCCTCTGTGCCACTTCCCTTCTGGCTGCGCTCCTGCTGTCAGTCATTAAATGCTCAAGCATTCCAGAGAGTCTGGGCTCCTGTCTTGGCATGGCTCTCCTGTCACTCAGCTTAGCTGGAGGCTGGACTTCTTGGAGAAAATTGAATCTGCTGACAATCTGGAAGAGCATGTTTAGCCCTGTTATTGCCGCCCTGCCGCTCCGATCCCCCCAGTGAGGGAAAAACGATTTAGAAAGGTAGAACCTCTGGGGCAGATGAGCAGGAGTTTTCAAGTGAAACCTAAGAATACCTTCAAAAAGAGGCACCAGGAGGAGGAGCAAGTGGTAATTTTTATGGGAAAAAAACAAAAACAAAGAACAGGTTGTGAATATTATTTTAGTGCATTGCTTATATTTGCAAAAAAAAAGAAACACTAGAAAGATAAATCAGAAACCCTTATCCTTCATTTAATGACTGTAATTTATTTCTGAAAACTCTGTTACTAAGTGAAAAGTGATTACATAAAAACAATTTTCCCATGAATTTTAATTGGAAAAAGTTGTGATGCATTCTACCCAGCCCAAAATACACCAACAATATTCATGGTAGAAAAATATCATCAATTGAATGATATAGACAGTTCCAATAAGTAAAAAACAATTTGAAATAAATAAGCAAGTAAATATATAAAACATTTAAGGTAATGACGGTTTACTGTCATGAAGGTTACTCACCAGGCAAGAGAGAAGATGGAGGACAAGGAAGAGGGCAACAGTCTTTGGAAGGTGGTGGACCGTCAGGTGATCAGCTTCCAGGCACACAAACTTCTGAGATTGTGGTTATCCTGCTCTCAAGCTGCATGTAAAAATAAATTTATGGCCCATAAAAAACTTCAAGGCAAAATCAAGCTTGAACCTGAGTTTTAAAACACATAGAGATAATGCACAACACAATGGGAAGTCATAGATGATAGTATGTTGTCATTCCTCTCACTTGGTGTATGAATGAAAAGGAACATCTTTAGGGTTTATCCAAACATAGCACATAATATAAATTCACCCCACATAACATTTTCTGACCAGAAACTACTGTGTCTAGTAAATTGGTTGGGTGTGTCTTTGCCTGGAACCATAGTGTTAAAATAGCCTTTCTTATAGCACATATATTTGGTGTCTTTGGATGAAAATGTCGATATACCAGAAAAATTAATTGTTCAAAAGTGGTATGGTTTTTCATGAGACTTCATGATGAAACTCCTTAACTCAATGGCTGTAATGTGGATGTATAGTCATGCACTGCATAATGACGTTTCTGTCAAAGGCAGACTGCATATAGGACGGTGGTCCCATGAGATTATAATGAAAAATCCTATTGCCTAGTGATGTCGTGATGATCTTGACTCTGTGTAGGACTAGGCTAATATGTGTGTTTGCGTCTTAAGTTCTAAAAAAAAGTTTGAAAAGTAAAAATAAATAAATAAATAAATAGAATAAAGCTTGTAGAATAAGGATATAAAGAAAGAAAATATTTTTATATAGCTGTACAGTGTGTTTGTGTTTTACATATCATTACCAACAAGTAAAAAAAATTAAAAAATTAAAAATTTTATAGTTATAGGAAGCTAAGTTTAATTTAATATTGAAGAAAAAATTATTTAATAAATTTAATGTAAGCTAAGTGTACAGTATTTATAAAGTCTACAGCAGTGTACAGTAATGTCTTAGGCCTTCACATTCACTCATCATTCACTCCATGATTCACCCAGAGCAACTTCCAGTCCTGCAAGCTCCATTCATGGTAAATGTCCTCCCTATATAAGATATGCCATTTTTCATCTTTTTTAGTGCCATGTGTTTTTACTGTGCCTTTAGATAAACAAATACCATTGTGTTACAATTGCCTACAGTATTCAGTACAGTATCATGCTGTACAGGTTTGTAGCCTAGGAGCAATAGGCTACACCAGATAGCCTAGGTGATAGTAAGTAGGCTGTACCATCTGGCTTTATATAAGTACACTCTGTGTTGTTCCTACAACAATGAAATCACCTAAGGATGCATTTTTAGAACATATGTCCATTGTTAAGGGACACATAACTGTGTATTAATACATGTATGTGTGTCACCCTGGTGAGAGTATGGAGGAGGAGAGAACTCCCTTTGACTCTGCCAATAGAACTTAGTGTGCCAACTGCAAAAGAATGTAGAGGATTCTCTAGCCCACAGGCCAAGCAGCACAGGTACAGTGGGGTCTGGAAGGTGACCTAGGACAATGTAAGGCTAATTATCATGTCATTAGCTTAAATCTACATTGTGGTTTACCCCCCACTCCCGAAATGGGCTTTCAGAGAAGCTAATGGGAGATCCACATGCGCAGTAAGACTCAGGTCATATAACTCCCAACTGTCCATCAGAATGGCTTCAGAGTGATGTCTGAACCACAAGGAGGGCCCAATCTGGACACTATAAAGCAAGACCCCAGACCATGACCAAGGTCTTTTTGTTATGACAAGGGGTCTGTTCTGCAACTCAGAACTGTCTGCAGGGAGCCAGAGGAGCTTTGTTTGGAATTTCATCTGCAAAGGGAAGACCTTGGAGGAAAACAAAGACAAGCATTTTGTATTCTCTTTCTAAAACATGAACATCTAACAGCTAATTTTTAGATCCAGCCAAATTTCCATCAGACACTTCAAATTCTACATGTCAAATTCGAATCCATCATCTTCTCCCTTTCTTTCCTGCTGTACCATCTTCTGTATCTGGGCAAATGTAATTACCACGCACCTGGTTGCCTTAGCCAGGAACTTGGGAATCATTCTTGCAGAATGCCTCTTATCTTCTTAATCTCCATAGTAATTCATGCCTGTTGATTCCACAGCCCAAGTATCTCTGGTACCCATTTCCACTTTTCTCTCTCCATTGCTAGTGCCCCTGTTTAGGCAATTACAGAGCCTCCCGATAGTTCTTCCTATAGTTTTCTTTATCTTTCCTTGGTTCATCCATCCATTTCTTTATTCAGCAAATACTTATTGAAGATATGCTGTGAAATTTCTGCTCTCATGGGTCTTATTTGAGGAGACAAACAATAAAATACATAAGTAAATTATATAGCATATTAGAAAGTAGGAAGTGTTAATGGAAGTGGATAGGAATGTTGGGGCAGAGAGATGAAATTTTATATAGGATGATTAGGGATGGTCTCACTGCAAATGAGGCATCAGGGTGAGGTCTTGAGAGAACTAAATTTTGAAGCAGGCAAGTTCTGGGTGACAGGTGTTACTAAGAAGGAAGAGCAGGCACAAAGTCCCGGAGGTGGACCTGTGTCTGGTGATTTCCAGTGGTTGGAGGGGAGTGGAACAGATAAGAGCAGGAGAGAAGGACAAGAAGAGGTGAGAGAGTGACTGGGAGCCAGGTCCTGTAGAACCTTGCAAGTCACAGCAAGGACCTGGACTTCTGTTTCTCTAAGATGAGAAGGGCTTGGAGCTTTTGAGTGGTTGCCATGATCAGAGTTACATTTTAACTGGAGGCTGGACTATAGGAGGACAAAGACAGAAGAGGCAAACTGTTGGGAGGTTGTTACGATACTGTCATCCTCCAACTCAAAGTTCTCCAATGATTTCCCAACATGGATGGGATAAAACTGAAGTTCTTAATAGTTTCTAAGGTTCATCATGATTTGGTACCTTCTACCATTTTGGCCTCACTTCTTGCTCTCCTGCCAGTCCCCTGCCCATCATTCTCTTGTCTGATTGACAGCCTGGGAAATGTCTATTGAACTTTCAGGTCACAATTCAAATGCCTCCTCCTCCATGAAATCTTCCCAGTTTTCTCCTATGTTCCAATCTCATACAGAGATTTGCACACTTGTTTCTTTCAATCTTATGTTTTTGGCTCTCTCCCCACTAATGTGTGCTTCCTAAGCTTAAGGACTCTGCTTTTCATCCTGTTACATAGAAATGCCAAAAAAAAAAAAAAAGAAGGAGAAGAAAGAAAGAAAAGAAAAAAGAAAAGTTTCAATGACTGACTTTAACCATAGAGCATGTGTTGGCTTTCTCTTTCTTTATACAGTACTGGGTTTGGGAGAGGGGATGGAGAGAACATAATCAACCTTGAGATCATTTGAGTTCCCAGAGGATTTTTTTTTCTTAATCTTTTTCAGATTTCAGTGACTTAAGAGGTCACTGAAGTTCTTCTTTTCTTGGGGTGGCAGGGCAGAGGGGACAAGTATTTATGAATGCTGCCTATATCTGCTGATGTCATCTCCTTACTCCTTTTTAAAAAAGTTAAGCCCCTTTCTATTGTTCCTCATGGCAGTCTTATACCAGAGTTCTCCCAGGAATATGCCAAAAGAAAAAGCAAAAGTGAAAAAGGAAAAAGATGACTTTTATCTAACTGCTACTTTATAATGCCCTGTGGTTATTTATTTATATTTTTGCTTTTTTGGGGGAAAGAATTGCTCTGGGCATATAGGATAGCACTTAATTTCATGGTTGGGTTAAATATTTATTTTACTAAATCGCCAAGAATGCTATTTTATAAGACTTAAGATATGTATTTCCTCAAAATCTTGCAGATTATTTTCCCCTAAATATCAGCTTCTAAACTGTTTCTTCCCAGTTGTTTCTGCATATTTATTTTCTCATTGAAGACCTTTCAGGTGAGGTTGGAATTTGCAGCATCTCCCCAGTTTCTTCAATAACATTCATTAAGACACTCTTTTGTCTCATCATGTAGATCATTAATGAAGCTGTTAACTAACACTCGAGCTTCATTGATTCCTGGGCAGGGCTACCAGACACTTCTGTAATGTGACACATCCATCGCATCTACCCTTGGTTTCTATGTCACCAGCCCTCAGCTTTCAGGCAGTACAGAATGCTGGAGTCTAAATCCAATCCAATTTGAATTCATTTTGCAAGTAAGACTTTATTAGATACTGTATTAAGTGCCTTACCAAAATTAGGTTATGTCACATCTTCATTTTCTCTCTCTCTTTTATTAGTCATACAATTCTCACTCCCTTTAAAAAGAGAAAGAAAAAAGCAATTAGGTTTACCCAGCTTGATTCAATCTCAAAATCCAGGCTGCTTATTTCCCCTGGTTCCATTATAATCTAAATGCTTACAGATACTAACTGTCAGGCTCCCTGTCTTGCTTCTCTATGAAATCAGTGCCACATCAGCTTCTATCAAAACTTCACACCTCCTTAGGCCTCAGTTGTTTTAGACTGAAAGTCCCACCTGATTAATGATGCTTGGAGCTGGAAGTCTCCCCACAGGCACTGAATAATGTGGTTTTCAAAGTGCTTTTTCATGAAGCCCTATTTCCCCAAAGATGCCTTAGGGACCACAAGGGAATGATAAGGTGAAAGCTTAAAGGACAAGGTTCCTAATCCCCGCTTTAACAGAGCAATACAGTGTTCATCTGCCTTATGTATTAGTGTTGCATGAAGGGCCACTGCTAGTCCAAATGAAGCCTTTGTGCAAGTTAGAAAAAGTCACTCTTTAGGCAGACACAGCCCTACAACAGGGTGACCATGGTTTTGCATAACATTTGATTTTGAAAAAAAAAAAAAGGGCTCTGCTACTAAAAATTAAGTTGGAGAACCTCTACCATAGACCATTCTGTCACAATACCCAAGACAAAACCAAAACCACTGAGACCAACTTTTCACTATTCTGCAGCAAGTCACCATAACCAAGTCAGCTCTTTTCACCTGGAGTATGTAAAAATTTTTGTTATTCTCAGTGAGCAGGAACTCCTGACTTGACCATGCATTCATTCTCAAAGACAAATGAATTCATTCAAAATATTTATTCAGCACTCAATAAGTCCAAACTCTCATGGAGCTTATATTCTAAAGCAGGGCTCCTCAAACTTTTTAAACAGGGGGCCAATTCACTGTCCCTCAGACCGTTGGAGAGTGCACACTGTGGGCCCGGGACGAGTCGGCTGCTAAGCAGGACAGGCAGCAGCGGCAAAAACACCCGGTGGGCCGGATAAATGTCCTCGGTGGGCCACATGTGGCCCATGGGCCGTAGTTTGAGGACCCCTGTATCTAGAGGAAGAAGACAAGTGATAAACAAATAAAATTATACATAAATGAAATGCTAGATAGTGAAAAGCTCTACCAAGAAAAGTAAAGCAGGAAAAGAGGACAGGGAATAAAGGAAGAAAAGAGCTATTTTAGGTATCCTATAAAATGGTAATCTCCAAGAGAGTTAGTCTTCTTATTGTGAATTTTTCTATTACAAAGTTAACAAAAAATAAAAAGAAACAAACATATTTATTATGTTTAGTATTGAGAATATACTTAATAATGTTAATAATAAAATATATGTTAAACATACAACAATGTTTTATTCATTCAATAAATGTTACTGAATAGACACTGAGAGGAAACCACATAAAGAAATAAGATGGGTATCAAAAACATATTTCCTGCCCTCAAAGAACTTGAAGTCCAGTGAGAGATAAGATATACATTTAACCAACTATAAAATATTTATTTGCAAGACCATGTAGCCAATCATACTTTCAACATTCTCTCCACAAAGTAAAATATTTTGGTGATTTTTTTCTTTTTTGCACATAAGAGGTCATGGTACTATGATTGTGAGTTTACAATACAGGGTTGGGGGTAGGAAGATAGAGCAAAACCAAACCCTTTAACTCTGTACATGTTACATGCATACGTGCAGAAAGGCTGGAGTAATCCTTCTGGGGGTCAGTTTTTTGAAAATAGAATTTCATGTTCAAAAGGGCAGAAAGAGCTGTTAAAACCAAGGATTCATTTTTAAAAAGAGACACTAAATTTGAAAAGTTAAAAATGTGGTAAAAAGTGCTTGAGTCATTGCAGTCTCTCTGATCCACTGGAGTGTCTCCATCACAAATCCTAGAAAACATGAATGGAACTTTAACATGCTGATAAAACTTATCCACAACCCCAAAGATGCTGTCATAATTAAGAAGTTTTTGTTTCTCCTAATGGAGTTTGATGGTCTTAGTCTATCAGCAACCTTTGAATTGAATTAACAACACGAAACTAATTAATCCTGGTATACCCCAGCAATCCACTTAGAAGCTGCATGCAAAATTCAATTAAATCCTTTTGCCTTTTATGAAGCATGCACACTCAAGAAGCTTGGGTTTACAGCTGAGAATTAGGTAACAAAAAGAAAGAGCTTGTCATGTTTTTCAAACCCAACTTTTGAAATCAGACAATAGGTTTTAGAATTCTCCCCTGATTTGGAAAGTTGGAATCTAAAAGGACAGAACAAAAACCTTCCCTGCACTCATCAACCCTTTCCTCTCTCACCCACCTTAGATCAGAAGAGAAAGTTGGTGGTATGGAGCTCTGCCTTGCTGGCCCTGTTTTGTCACCAGAACCTTCAAGCTCAGTCTGTTTCCTGAATGCTCTTTGCAAACTCTTCTTTTTCTGGCTTCTGGCATGCTCTGTGCTGTCAGTCTTATTGATTAAAACCCTTGGTGGATTTCAAGACCTTCTTGCCCTGTATTGTCACAGATCTACTTAAAATGGATTTTTCTCTCTTTGCCAGACCTGCATTTCTCAGTTGGTCGAGCAGATGCAAAGCAGGTGGTACTGGGATTTCAAATAGAAGCTGTGTCTAGTTATTGGGGAATAAATGGTAGCATTATAACTTCTTTTGTTTTCTAGTCTCTTTATACTTTTATTTATCTAAAAAAAATCTTTATGCCTCTGAATGTATACAGTTAATTCAAATAAGTAGCATTTATTGATGTTAATAAAAGAGTATTTGACAGGGGTAACAATCTGCGGCTTTGAATATCTCAGACACAATGTAAAAAAGATGTAATAATGCAACTGCAAAACAGGAAAGATATTGTTGTGTGCACTGCTGGTTCCTTCCACCATATTTATTTCCCCCTTTCTCCTTCCCAACAGTCCTTGACACTGGAGAAAATTCATGGAATTTGGTGAATTTGACTTTAAGCTTTCTAGCTGGAGGTTGGGAACCCACGACTTAGGAAGAGTCAGTCAAAGCATTTTTTCCCCTGGCTGTGTCGATTGGTTCATAGGCAAACAGGCAACTACGATCATGGTGCTCTTGTTTGGAATATTACGATAAAGGCCCTCCCTACTTTTCAAGATGAAATATGCAAAGTGAAGTATGCAGATAGCAGGCCCAGAACTTCTGCAGCTATTTTTACTCCAAGAGGGTGGCTTTGTCTTCTAACAAAGCTGTCACATGGAAAGGTCCAAAGGCCAGAGACATGCAAAGAAATGTGTAGATATTCAGAGGACATGCTGAACCCCTGGGTCAAGCGGTACCTCAAGCTGGAACTATGGCTGGCCTTTTCAGTTTGGTGAAATAATACATTTTTTAAAATGATTAAGCCAGTTAGGGTTGGATATTACCTTACTTGAAATTGAAAACATTGTAGCTATGTGAGTTAGATTTTATTGTATAACAAAACAATCCTAAACTCAATGGCTTATTAAAAATAAATAAAATACTTTATTAATGTAAAACAACTGCCTATGGCTTGGTTGGGGTCAGTTGATCTAGGGTCAGCTTTGCTGGCTTGCTCCACTGATCTCTTCTGGGCTTGTTCTGGGCCTGCTGTGAGGCAACTGCCTTGCTCATTTTCCTGAGCACAACTGGGCCATGCCTGAGTCTGAGCTGGGTCGAGGCAGCTTACCTGGGGGCAGTTCTATTCCACATGTCTCTCATTCCCTGGGGATCAGCAGGTGAAGATAGGCATGACATTTCCATGACATGGTAGAGGCACAAGAGGGTGGGCAGGAACATGCACAGCCGCTCAAGGCCTAAGCATGTTACTGGCACAACATCATTCCTGCCTCATTCTATTTAGCCAAAGCAAATCACATGCGTTTTTGTTGATTTATTTTTTCTTTTAGTGAAGAAGCAAAATTTAACTCTGAATTATGCTTTTGATTTCTATAGAAGCTGATCTCTGTTTAGACATGAATTAATCAGACTTTACATTTAAAATATTTATCTTCTCTGCATATAGTATTGATTTAATGATTGTAAAAAAAACGACAACCATTTTTTTTTTGTAAAAATGATGCTTGTCTGTATTTATGGACCCAACAGTGTCCCTTTATATATGAACATATTTAATTTATTTTACTGGGAAAAGGCACAGGTATCAAAAGGCTGAAAATTTTCACCTTCCTCATTCAGTTTAGACTTGAATATTCTATTGAGATTACAAGTAATAATAGCTAAAGCATATGTAGTGTTTACTATGGGCCAAGTACTGTTCTAATGTACTCTACATAAATGACCTCATTTAATCTTACAACAACCTTGCTGAGAACTATTATCATCCCCATTATACAGACAAGGAAACTGAAGTACAAAGTCAGATACCTGGTAAATGGCAGATCTGGGATTCAGACACAGTTTAGTTTCAGATTTAATGATCTTATATATTAAAACATGTTGGAAACTCATCATTGTACTATACCACACTGTGGTGGGCTGTGAATTCTTAGAGGCTAATCTCCCCAGTGCCTAGCACAGTGTCTGGTACATGGTAAATAGTTAATGAAGGTTACTGATACTTCCTGGACCCAGAAATACATTTTACCCCTATAAAAATAAGTAATTATTCTAATCTCTAATTCACTTATATTCTTGTTTGCCATGCTACCCTGATATATGCTTAATCTTGACTCATACTTTCTGTGCTATTTTTATGGGTAACTATTTTTCTCTCCCCTTAAAATTACAGTCCTGAATACTTCTATGGGGTTAGCCTGCTATTGACACAGATAGTCAACAAAGCTCCAGGAAGGCAGATTAGAATGAGAAATTGGTTAAGTGTGAAGTGACTTCTTTTTCTGTTTCATGTAAGAAAATGTAGGCATCAGTGTTGAAATGAGAGTTCTTTAATCTAATCAATTATTCATTTTTTTTAAATTAATCATCAAATCTCTAACTCTTAACTCTTCTAAAATATGTGGTATCAACAGTAGGGTCTCCTTCCTGTAAGAAGGCTTTCTGGATTCCAGCTATTAATTGTGGTCTCTCCCTTGAACTTCTATAGTATTTTATTCCTTGACTTTAATTTTAATTATTTATGCTCTGACAGCATCTCCATTAACTGTTTTGGGCAGGGACTTAAACTGTATCCCATACACACTCGGTACATGTCATATCAGAAGTCTCACATACAGAATTGGAAGGGGACTTAGAAATGGCTTAAACAGGTCATATCTTTTGGTCCCTTTAATATTAAGTTCAATAATTAACACAACTATAACACAATAGAGTTGGCTTTATATCTTTGATATCATATTTGCATGAATGTTGATGAATTAGATCTTGAACCAAACACCACCATTAGATTTTAAGTTTCTTGAAGGTAAGGTTGATTTCTTATTTATTGACATACTACCAGCACCTAATATAGTGGTGGTGCATTGCATAATAGTTACCAATGAAAAGATGGATGGATGGACAAATTTTAAGGAAGTAAAAGTATAATTTTTTTAAGGTATATATTAATGCCCTCTGATCTCAAGGAGATATTGTTTACTCAATATGCTATGGCAACTGAAATTCTAATGTTCTTGCCCAAATTACAAGGCAAAGCAAAAATATTGTTTCTAACCATCCAAACCATGCAAACCACAAATTATACTTCCAATTGAATGTTATCCTTCAAACATGGGGAGACAGGCTCCTTACTTAATGCTACTTTGCTGTCTGTGCTCACAACTTTTTTTGCAATTTCCTTGAAGGAGATATCACTCTTTCAGACATACATTCCAGTGTGCTTGTTAAGAGTCATTCCCATTACATTTTAGTTACATGCTCATATTTCATTAAGGCAAAAAGATGACATCTGGATAAACAAGAGGTGACAGAGGTAAAAACATTAACTTTATTGAACTAATGAGATAATATGGTGATTAGCTGGGGGATTTGATGGCGAAACAAGAGTTTCAAAATATTCTTAAGCCACAGAACAATGATGAAACATGTCAATTACAAGACCAGGCCTCATCTGCATTTCGCTGTCACAGACTGCATTTTTAAAGGACTTATTTTTGCTTTTGCTTCTCTTGATTGATGTTCCACACATTTAAGTAGGTGGTTAGATGGAAGAATTGGAAGTGTGCCTCCAACACCTGACTATCATTTTGCAGCCTCTTGCATGAACTGTTTTTAAAAACAAGTACCATTATCCTGTGTACCTTCCTGACAAGGACATTTTGACATTTTCCTAATAAATTATTGATAAGTTCATTGAGAGAGGTAAAGAGCTGTGCAACTACTATTATCTAACTTGACGCATCCTGTAGTTCATTTTTTTAAATGCCAGCTATTATATTTCTATAAATCATTTAAACTGTAAAAATTTTCTGTTTTCATTAGAATTTATATCCGAGGGGATCTTTGGGCTTTTGAGACTTCTATGGAAAGTATTGATTATCAAGGAGGAATTCAGGATTTTAAAATTTATATGAAATCTTTATTTTCCCTATTATAACTTTTTTAGAGAACTCCAGCTCCTGACCTCAGGATAAGGATTATATCAGAGACTTAAAAATGGTTTTTTTTGTTATTATTTTCATGTCAAAATTGTGGGATCATTTTCATCCTGTTATTTATATCACAGTTATTGTTATAATCATGACTATTGCTAGCAATTTCCCTTCTAGGGCCTTCTTTTTTCTCTTAAGTACATTTGAGAACATTTTCAAAGAACCAACCTCATTTCCTTGTATAATAGAAAACCCTGGTCTATTCTACGTTTTAAACCCTGCACACTAAGCCTCTATTTGGCTTTTACCCCTGTAATTTTCCAGGTTCTTAAGACTTAAATCACAGATTTGTATGCCTCCTTGTTTATTCTGATTTTCTCTCTTTAATTCCACAAAGCAGTTGCCTAAGCTTGTCCTATAGTTTATTTCTATATCTTCATTTATTACCGATCTGCCTTTCCTTACTTGTAAAGAGTTTTCCCTTCTTTTAATACCAAGATCTTAAGAATTCTTTTTAAAAAGATGTGGGGGGAAAAAATGACAAAATCTTCTGGAGGGTTTAATGTAGATAGGACTTTGATCTAATGAATAAATGTAACTTTAAAGATGAGGAATAATGTGGGAAAATAAAAAAGATTGTTTTCCGTAATGAAATATTTTTCCTCCCACCCCTCCCCTGCCAAAGATATGAGAGCAGTATCACAAAACAGAGAATATGAAGCAATCCTTTCTTCTAAATGCTGTCATCTTGTTGCCATTTTAGGTTGTAGGCTGGACTGCGACACTGGCAAAGAATCATGAGATATGTGGATTAGAGAGAGTGACAAGAGCCAGTGAAAAGACTCTGGACGCATAAAGAAGAGAGGTTTCTAAAAGCACTGCTGTTTGCTAAAATAGGCTTTTGTTAAAATGGAAATATCCAGTCATCTCTAAAATAATTGATTGGCAAATACAATGAGTGACCCAGCTGAACCAGAAAGAATTTTTACAGTACCACCAACAAAATTCTATCCTCTTAGCCAAATATGCTTTCCTTCCATTGAAATATGATTGACTCATAATAATGCTAATTAGGCCTAATTATCATCTCAATTATTTCACCCCAGCAAGAACATTGTATCATTGCGGTATTTATCAGTTATCTAATAATAATTTATATTGTTTCTACTTTTTTAAAAGAAAAGTTCCACTCCTTTAAACATGCTACGATGGTTTGGTGAGATATATAATTATTATTACTCTGCGTTGGCTTTTATTTGATCGTAGGCCTTTGATGAGTTAGATTAAACTTCTCCAAACTTTTCTATAATAAATCCGTCACAGGAGACCAGTTTAAGTGGCATAATTGTAACTGGATTTCTGTGGGGAAGGTCACCTGTGGCTTTATTGATTCATTGGGAAAATTGAATTATAGTTATCTTTCTATGGGGTGAATGTGACCAAGGATCTAATACAGAAGCATTAAGAAAAAAAGTTAGACACTACGATAGCCTCAGAGCTGTTAAAAAAAACAAACATAAAAACAAAACAAAACCAAAACCTTTACAGACCTTTAAATGGTAGAATTCCCTATTACCACTGCAGTTATATCTTCAGCTGGTCAGCCTTTGCACATCTCCAGATTCGAGGACCACTGCCAGCCTCTTCCATCTGTGGTCAGTCCTTTACTCAGAACAGAAATGCTTCCAGCTCCGAGTCCCACCCCCACCCCTTGGGGTCACACAGAACACAACTGAAACCTCTTCTACGTGACAAGCCTTCAGTTTTAATAACGATGCCCAGCATTTGTAGAGCATTTGCTAGTTGACAAAGTGCTTTCACGTACATTGTCACCTTTAATCCTATCGCTGGCCCTGTGAAATTGGCATCTTTTATCCCCCATTTCGCAGAACACTTTCCTCACGCTGCAGTCTCACCTGTACTTTGCTCCAAATCTGTCCTACTCCAACGTCCCGTCTTACAATGCCCTTCTGTTCTGGCTGCTGTCCTCTGAATTCTTTCTCTCTTGCTTGTTTTTCTTTGTCCTAAAAGTGAGAACTGAACGGGCTGCATTAGGCCTGGTGGTCACCAACTGTGGTTTATCCCACTGCGGTCAAAGACTGTTCTTGTAAGGTGACGTGAGATTGCATTTGGGTTTTTGGCAATGCCATCCTATGGCGAACTGATCTGAGCTTGCCTTCAACTTTAAAGAGTTTTAATCATGCAGCCACTAAGTCACCTCCCTGCTGAGTTACCTCCTCCCATCCTGTACTTGTGAAGGTTTTGTTTCTTTTTAAATGCATTTGCGTGTTTGTAGTGTTTTCTATTATTAATTGTTTCTCAAGGGCAGGCAGAAAGAAGCACAGAGCTTGACACTTGGGAGCAGGTGGAAATACATGCGGAGTGGATGAATAGTTGATCAGTCTAGGCTGGCTTCAATGTGAACAGTGGTGCATTTCCTGAATTTTTGCTCAGAACTGAGTAGAATGGCTTGTTCTCCAGAGGGCTTAGTTTGCATAGAAGGGCTAGGTGGGGTTCCAGCCGAATGTACCAGGTGTTGAACATCAGCTTCCAAAGTGGGTGCTCATCTTAGGGGCTACCTGAGATGATCTGACGATCTTCTGGACCATCTCCTTGGCCCATGGAAGCTCATATGTCCTTGCCCAGCCAGTCCTTGTCAATGCAGGCTGCTTCTACCTCTGCTGTCTATCCTTGTCTTGCATCATGGGCAGTTCCAGCCGGCCTTCTGTCCTGTAAAGGTTTTAATTCTAGAGCAGCACCACTTTACTCCCCTGGGGTCTGGGGTAAATGGATTGACCACTGGACAAGGCGCAGGTAACCTGACTTCTGGTTCCTGCTATACTGCAAATGCATTGCGTTTCCATCTCCAGTAAATGGCAACCCCATCCTTCCAGTGGCTCAGCCCTGAACCTTGAACTCAGCCTTGACTCCTCCCTTGAAATTCCTGCCAGTTTCACCTTCAAACATTTCTGGAAGCGGATCATCCCTCTCCACGTCCATCCTAACCCCTCAGGCTCAAACGCCGACACTTCCTGCCTGGATTGTGGCCGAGGCTCCTGGTGGGTCTCCTCACTTCTACCTCTGCCCCCTACGGTCCATTCTCCACACACCAGCCAGGGTGATCCTTTTAAGTTCATGTCAGAACATGTTTTTCCTCTTCTCAGAATTCTTCAGCATCTCCTCATTTAACTCAGTGCAAAAGGTAAAACATGTACAATGCCTACAGGGTTCCACAAACCCCGTTCCTTTTCTCCTGCCCCCATGACCTCCCCTTGTCACCCACCCTGGACTCCTCGTGTTCCTCTAACACACTAAGCCGCCTCCCTCTTCAGGAACTTTCTACTTGTTGCCTCTACCTGAAACCCTTTTAGCAGATTTCTATGTGGCCCATTCTCTCACTGCTTTGGGGTCTCTGCCCAGAGCTCCCTTATCGGAGGTCCCTTCCCCAGCCTCGCTACGGAAAACACCATGTCCGGTTCTCTGCGGCTGCTTTCCTCTCCTCTGGGGCGCTGGCCACCACCTGCCGTGTCACCTACTCACTTGGTTTTGTTTCTTACCATCTGTCTTCCTCAGTGAGAAGAGAAGTACCTTAAGGCCAGCACTGTTTTGTTTACTGCTGACTCCCAACATCTAGACTAATGCCTGGTACATGGTAGGCACACCACAAAGATTTGTCAAATAGAATTTGGGGAAAACTGCTACATTTCTGACTTTGGTTTCATTGTTTGTTAAAAAAAAAAGTGTTTGTATTAGTTTTCTAGAAGTTAGTTTCCTACTAAGGTAACAAAATATCGCAAGGTTTGTGATTTAACAGAAATTTATCCTGTCACGTTAAGTCCAAGATCACGTTGTCGACAGGGTTGGTTGGTTCTTTCTGGAGGCTCTCAGGGAGTGCACTTTCCCGTCGTTTTTCTAGCTTTGGTGGCTGCCCACAGCCCTTCGTGTCCCTTGGCTGGTAGATGTATCACTCCAGTCTGTCTCCATCTTCCCATTATCACCTTCTCTTCTCTTCTAAGAACACTTGTCATTGGATTTAGGGTCCACCCTAATCCAGGATGATCTCGTTTTGAGATCCTAAACCTAATTGCGTTTGCAAAGACCCTTTTTTTCCAAATAAAGTCACATTTACAGGTTCTGGATGAACATATCTTTTAGAGGGGCCCCCATTCATCCCATTATAGCACAATTGTGAAGACCACAAGAAATAAGATTGTGGAAGCTCTTTGTTTTATCTATCTATCTATCTATCTATCTATCTATTTATTTTAGAGGTAGGGTCTCACTCTGTCACCCAGGCTAGAGTGCAGTGGCATCATCATAGCTCACAGCAACCTCAAACTCCTGGGTTCAAGTGATCCTCCTGCCTCAGCCTCCCAAGTAGCTGGGACTTATAGGCACATGCCACCATGCCCAGCTAACTTTTTTTTTTATTATTATTATTTTGTAGAGATAGGGTCTCACTGTGTTGCCCAGGCTGGTCTCAGACTCCTGGACTAAAGTGATCCTCCCACCTCCAGCCTCCCAAAGTGCTGGGATTACAGGTGCAAGCCACTACTGCGAGCCTCTTTGTATGATTTATGTCATATTCAGATGTGAGTCATTATGCCAAAACATTTCATCCTCTCTGATCTGGCCCACTGTTCCAGCATTGAAATATGTTTAAATATGAATTCTAATTTCCAGGGTATTCATTGCTGAATTTGTCTTCTATATATTCATCCCAGTTATTGATTTAAAAGACATATTGAGTAGAACAAAGCCATGAAGAAAGCAGTGAGCCCCGAAACCAAACTGCTCACATAAGTTGGCACAAATTGGTTAATCGGCACCCTTTCTACAGTTATGTATTTCCCATCCTTCTATTTTTCTATATTACCTATATGGATATCATTATTATATATTCTATTGAATGTCTTATAGAACTATAGCAGCCCTATGCCATTTCATTTATTTAATAGTTGATTTATTCATCCACTCATTTGACCTGGAATCATTGAATACCTACTACTTGCTAGGCACTGAAGAGTTGGCTGTGAACTAAAGAGATAACTGTTCTACCCTGATGTAGCTCACTGTTACTCATTGTCTGTTCTAAAAACTTGATTTAGAATAAAAATGTGTGTGTGTTGGAGGAGGAGGTGACTTTGAGGCAAGTCCTAGCCAACACTGTTCATTTTCTAGATGTTTCAAACTATCCCATTAGCTGATCTGTTCACAAATTCCACCTTTCCTCTCATCTTGTTTGAAAGCTAGAGGTGTGGTTGCTGGCCTCCTGTTTTCAGATGCATATTTAGGTTTTCCTGATTCTTCAAATTCTGCCTGTGGAGTTTGGGTTATCCCCTTGAAAATTCCTCTTGGGCCTTTGGGGTAATGCTCATGCAAGATAGCAGGCTTGAACCCCTTAGAAACCCAGATGCCCTTTACTACTTTTAATGACAACAACCCCTACTATAATTTATCCAGCAACTTCATTGGACTAAATGTCTAGCAAATTTTTTCCATGAAAAAAGCATTTTATCTTTGTTTTACAGGTCAAGACACTGTGGCAGTGTGTGTTTAATTATATGCCCAAGGTCACATAGCTCTTGATTGATTGGCAGAGCCAAGTTCAGACCCAAGGCTCATATTCTTTCACCACCGTGCTACCCTGCCTCCGTTCTTTGCCTTTGATCTCAGAGCTGATTAACTCCCTCGGGCTAGTGTTCCTCTTGCTGATCTATGGTTTGGAAATGCACTACTTTTACATAGCCATGTTCTTCTTCCTCTTGGTTATCCATCGAATTAGACCCCCCAGCTCGAGGCAGAAACCCGTTTATTCCTGTCAACGTCATGTTCTGAATAAAACTGTAAGAGCCTTCGTTATTGTCCCTCACACTTCTTATTTTTTAAATCAAGCCTCCGTTCACTTGGGGCTTTGCCTTACTAACACAGTTCTTATCAGTCCATGCCTCTTTCATCTGCTTAAGAGCCCTTGTTACCATCTTTTGAATATTTCCATTTTAAAACCTGAGCTTCTCAGAGAAATTGGCTTCTTTAGGTACTTCTTTTCTTCCTGAAGGGATTTATTTGCAATTGTATGTCAGAATTACTTTTTTTTGAGAACTTCCCATTTTTTCTTGAGTAATTTCCTTTTTTAGCATTTTATCGTCTCAATATCACAAACCAAAAAAAGTTTTATATGTGTACCGTGCGTCAAGCACTGTGCTCAGTACAGAAGTCTAAGAATTTGGTCCCCCAATCTTGAGGGAGGTATCATAACATAACATGCATGGCAGCATGCATAGGAAGTGTGAAGGGTAGAGTTATTAAGTAAGTGGTATAGAATGGGTGGGGGGAGTAGACATGGGCCTAAGCAGTAGGAAAAGTCTTCACCAGAGCAGAATAGATTTGAATAATAATAATAGGGTATAGACAATGTTATAAACCCACTTAATCCTTCCTACAACTCAGGGAGTTACGTAGAGTGTCCTTATGTTTCAGATAAGACAATAGAGATACAGAGAGGCTAAAGCAAGTTGCCCAAGGACACACAGCTTACGAGTGGCCAAGCCAGGATTTGGACTTTGTGAGCATGACTCTAGAGTTTCAGTTCTTAAACTGCCCAACTCTCTTGGGAAGCTTCTAGATAAAAAGAGAAGAGGAAAGAAGGCTGACCAGTTGGACTGCGTTCAGGACTTGTTGGGGGCAACATTGAGAAGAGTTTTGCTGAAGGATCTTTACTTTCAATTAGAAGAAAAGAATGAGGGTTATGGCAGCATCAGGCCTTACTAATGTCCTGAAAACCAACTGAACCATGGATGTACTCAGAGGAAACATCACCAGATCCCACTGAAACCCAGTTCCAATAATGTGATCAGAGTAAAAAGAGGAGAGAGTCATTCTGTGAATAAAACAAAAAAATTGGAGTGGCAAATGACAGCAAGCAGTGTCAATAGATGCCCCTTGTAACTAATCAAATACATTCAATGTGAAAAATCGTTAGAGTACATTCTGACATCTTGGACCATTCTCATGCTCAGATAGCTGTATTGTTAACAACATTGTCATTGCAAAGGAAGAAAAATGACACACATAACAGGTAAGAATAAAGCCATGTGAAAGGTGTGGAATTTCTTGGGAAAAAATGAATTTGGAGGAAATTCAAGGACATACATATTTGTTCCAGCATTCAATTATTAAATACCTTGAATACCAGTCAGCTATATTGTCAGCTGGTGGGACATACCCCCAGTAGGTAGCTCTATGGAAATACGACCCTTGTGATCTACCACACTTTTTCATGGAACATTAATTCACTTTCCAGAGATTTCTAAATACCAGGATGCTGAGTGGGTGTGATTATCAACAATCAAATAGTCCTGTTCACAAGTGTAAGGGTTGCAGTCCTGGGAATCTGGCTAACTTCCAATTGGGTAATTACATACAGAAAACCTTGTTGAATCCCCCTTGGAGTTCTAGTTATGAAAGCAATTTATAGGGTGATTTGTAATTGTGCCTGTGGCTGGAAAAATAGTGCATTGCACCAAAAATAAAATAAGCGAAAGTCTTTCTTGGAAGGGTAGAAAGCAAATCACCATGCTTGCTATAGAAAGTTAATGGCTACCGTCGAAACTTGGTAGTCTTAAAATAAGAAGAAAAAAAAAAAGATTACTGACACAACCAAAATATAATGCAGATGAATCTTTCCAACTCTTAATTTTGCAGAATATAGTTAACTACCAAATTACAGCAATAGTGTCAGAGAGTGTTTTGAGGTAACAAAATGTTTGCTTATATATCACCTATCCTGGAGATATTGTTTCTTAGGAGATAATTGAGTTCTGAGGCCTCTTAATTATTTCTAATAAAATAAAGCAAAAAGCTTTTTTCCCCATAAATTATATTGTCACAAAATTTGCATCCAGTAGGAAGAATGCAAATAACTTTTTTGTTATTAAAAATTTGATAATTTGCATTACTCAGTCCCAAACTCAACTGTATGTTGTGAATCACCTGGGAAGCTTAAAGATAAAGAAGTAATCCAGGTTCCCAGGTTCCATACATGACCTAGTTACTCAATGGTTGGGAGTAGCGTTTGGTGCTCTGTATTTTTCAAAAGCCCCTTCTGGTAGCTGTAATGTGCAGCTAGGATTTGAGAACATCTGATGAGCTCTACTCAGCTTCTATATAACTGCTTTCCCTGTGAACTAGATGCTTTTAAAAAAAATCTTTGATTAAAAGAACGATGGTGACCAGAATAACTTCCCACTCTAAGGAAAACCAGGAGCTCTGGTGATTGGCAGTATATGCTGTGGACAAGGACATCTGAAACCACAACCTTCCCTTTTAACATGGCCTCAAAGTTATTGGTAAAGGTAGACATTAAAAAAAGAAATTCTGACTAGTGTCCAGTTATTATTAGACAAGGATCATTGACCACTGAAAAATTCTTGTTTCTTACATGCATTTCACAGTAGCTGCTTGAAACTCTGCCACAGTCATCTTCAAAAATAATTTCTTTTAAAAGAGAGAGTAAGTAGGAATTGCAATATTTTCTGTTAAATCTCAAAGGGAAACCAAGTAAAAGTTCATCTATTTCTATTTCAGAGTGCATTTTTTGTGCTCCCATATTGATAGTATATTCATAGAAGTGATAAAAGCCACCTAACTTAAATTGACTTTGTTTATGAAAAAAGTTTATTTTTTGTGGTGTAGAGAAACTCTCGTGTCTTAGGCTGAACCATGCCGTCTCAACTCATCAGACCACCTATAACTCAAAAGAGTTGTGTTCCTCACATTTTGCCGGTTTATAGGCAATGGAAAAGAAAAGTTTATTCATCTTGTTGGATTAGATGCTCTCTAAGGTCCTTTTCATCTCTAAGATTCTATTATTCTTTTCCATCCAGACAATAGGCAAAGTATAGATATTCATCACATCTCCCTGGTGCAGTAGAATTCACAAAATATTTTAACCCCCAAGGTTTTGGCCTTCTCTTGCATTTCACTGGCAAAGCACCTCATACAACCTTAATTTCTTTTTCATTCAAAAGTAAAAATTCATCGGTATTAGTGATTACAACCAATATGAAAGTGCTAACTGGTTGTCTTCGTCCATTTTATGTTGCTTAGAAGAGAATATTTAAAATTGGGTAATTTATTTTAAAAAGGAATTTATTTCTCACAGTTATGGAAGCTGAGAAGTCCAAGGTCAAGGGGCTGCATCTGGTAAGGGTCTTCATGCTGGTAGGGCCTTTCTGCAGAGTCCTGAGGCTGTGTAGGGCATCACGTGGTGATAGGGCTGAGTGTGCTAGCTCAAGTCTTTCTTCCCCTTCTTATAAAGTCACCAGTTCCACTCCTGTGATAACCCATAAATCCATTAATCTATTAATTCATTGTGGATCAATCCATTCATGAGGACTGCCCTCTTGGCCCAATTACTTCTTCAGCCTCCAACTCTCAATACTACCACATTAGGGATTAAATTTCAACATAGTTTGGATGAGACAAATATTCAAACCATAGCACTGGTGATTATAAATAATACATTCATTACTATTTTCTTGAGTCTTATTCCTAGCTGCTGATGAATAATCTTTAAGACATATAAGATCCTCTAGGATGTTAAATTATATGAAACCTATGGAATATCAAATAGTTATGGCTCTATCTGTGGTACTTCTGTAGTTTTTCATACATCTGTTAACATTTAATCTGACTATTTTGTATTTTTTTCATTATATGTCTGTTTCACCTCTTTTTTAAGGGCAAGAACCATTCATCTTCATTCATATTCCCAAGACATAGTACAGTGCTTAGCACTTATTTAGATGGCATTTGATTAAATATCTCCTGAATATTAAGCTCAACTACTTTCAAATAACTGCTTGATTTTTTGGAATAAAATCCCAAAGACAAAAGTTCTTCTGCCAAGTCTATGACAAAGTTTAGATTAAAAGCTAGGAAAACTTTAGGTACCTAGAAAATGTTAAGAGAAGAAGTCTGGAACATTTACTTATCAGGTTAGATTTTTCTCATTTTTGTTAGGGATAGGTAGGTCAATTAAACAATCATTGTATTTCACTTCACTTTAGTCTCTCTTAGTGTTCAAATCAAGAGATATCATATATATCATTTATTTCATGGCTAAAGGTCTCCCTAAGTTAGTATAACTCTTTAGGTATTTAGTAGGTAGCCTTGGCAAAATATTTAACCTGTGTGAACCTCAGTATATCTTTTGAAATGGAAAGGTTAAACTACATCAATAGTTTTCTAAGATTATTAATAAAGGAAGATTTTCTTTTTTTAAACACATACTTGTATGGACACCTTTATCTAAAAATGATAAATACAGTGCTTTTTAGAATGAAAATGGGAGTGTATTAGCTAAGTTATAAACACCAATACTGTAACAAATAACCCCAAATCTTAGTGGTGTAGCAAAAATAGTTTATTTCTCACTCATATAGTCAATCTATCGTCAAGAGTGGAGTTGGGAGTTAAGTCTCTCTCCAGATGATCACTCAGAAACCCCAGTAGACAGTCACTGCCACCTTCAACACAGGTCCTTCAAGATAGCTCTATGTTTTGACCCCTGCTAAAAAGTGGGAAAAGAGAGAGAGAGGATTACCCATGTTAGGGTTTTATGGTTCAGGTACAAAAATGGCTACATCAATTCCATCATACCTAGCTGCAAAGGAGCCTGGGAAATGTGATCTTTCTTCATACCCAGCACAGACAACAGGAAATAGGTTTGGTAAGCAAAGAGCTGGCCTCTGTTACAAGGAATGGAGTCTGGCATCCAGGAAGGTTCATCTAGGATTCTGAAGAGCACAGTTCAACCCCTGAAGCAGGTGATTCCTAAGAGTTCCCTCAGCTTAAATGTTCTGTAATTGTGCCATGCACCATGCTCGATATATACAGTAAGAGTTCAATTTCTCCATATCTTTGAAAGAAAAGCTTTAATTCCTACCTGGTCATTTTAACTCAGAGGAGCAGTAACATGAGCCAGGTTTTGGCACCTCCCTTGTACTGTGATTCCACAGTGTGATAACACTCCATGTGATTTCAATTGGCCCTTGAATTTGGCACATGCACGGAGTATCAACTTGCAGAACCCTCTTACTTCTGGCTTCAGGTTGTGGAATGGGCCTACCTATCTTTCATCCAAATTAAGAAGGACTCAGAAGACATAAATATAGAGTTTGGCCCACCTATCTCAGGTCAGGATGCAATTCCATGTGATTACTGGAACATCAGTTGTTCTTTCCATGTTTAAGCACCATTATAAACTATTGATGAGATCTTCTCACACTGCCTATACCTGGCTGTTCTCTTCCAGTGGATGGATTCTCTCATTTCTCCTCCCACCATCTCATCTCTTCTCTATGTCTCTCACCATCTCTGCTTTCCTTAAGTATGCAAACCACAATCAAGATTCTAGTTATCATTTGATGACTTCCAAACCTGTTTATTCAATCCAGACTATTCTGCAGATCTTTAGATCCAAATATTCTCAGAATATCCCCATTTGGATATTTTAGTGTCAACTCAAGTTCAAAATGTCCAAGACCAAAATCATGCTCTTCCTTTCTCTTATAACTTTTTGCCTGGAATCTCAGTCTTGGAGGATGGCTCCATCATGCACCAGTTCATCCCAATCAGGTTGGAGGGCCATGGTCTGTTTCTCTATTTCATAGTTCTCTGAACCAAAATGTCCACAAAGTTATAATGACTTATGTTTCTTTAAATATTTTTTGAATTGTCCCTCTCCCTTTAAATCTCCATAGAAACCAACATGTTCATCTTCTCCCACCTGGACTATTTCCATAGCCTCTTACCTGGCCTCTCAGCCTCCATCCTCCCCCATCTTCACTCTGTCCCCTGCTGCACACACTCCCCTATGTAAACCATTTGCCTGGCCTGTGAGGCCTTTCATCATCTGACTCCTGCTAAGGGTCTGTCTTTATTCACTGTCCCTCTCCCACATGAACAGTTTGCTAAGAACCGGGTAGTGGCAGTTTGCTACCTCCCATTCCCTAAATACACTGTGCCTTTAGTGCTGACACAAGAAGGCAGAGCTCACCTCAGCTGGGAACATATGCATCAGGCAACTCAAAATTTTCACTGTTCTGCACATGTTTGTGAACGACCATGAAAGCACTGTCAGTATTGATTTGGGGGTTACCGATACATTTTAGCAGGTAAGATAATTCACAAATACAGAATTGGTGAATAATGAGGATTGACTGTATCTCATAAAAAAGTCAACATGCTGGAAGCTAGGTCCTTGGGAACTAGTTAATTTGTTTTCCTTCTATCTTCATGGCCTTTGAGCTTAAATGAAGGTTTTGAATATCTATATGAGAATGAATGAATTGAATGATATATATATGTGTGTGTGTGTATATGTATATCTCTTAAGATTTTCAGTGTAGGCTCTATATATGCAGGAAAACTTTTTAAAAATGCTTTTTTTTTAGCATTTGCTAAGTGATTAGTAATTCTGCAGTACATGTGGAATGATGTTGCTTTCTTATTATTTAACATCTTCATTAATAATCTGCAACAGGCAGTAAACAATAAATTAATGAAATCTGCAGATGATACTAAATCAAGAGGTGTTGAAAACACCAGTGACGGTATTGCTGTAGCAGAAAAGCACTTAGAGAAGTTAAAAATATGAAGGAAATCAGGAAAGATGCAACCAGAAAAAAAAAAGCTAAAAAATATCTGGCTAAGAAAATTTTAAATGTCCGGAAAACCCGGACACTAATGCTTGTTGTTTTTAAATTTCCTGTCTGTTTATTCATTTAGCAGGGGTTTGTTGAGGGCCTACTATGTGCCTGGTGTGGTGCTCTGTCCTGGGATTATCAAAGTGAACAACACAGTCCTGGTCTTTGACTCATTGAGTCTATATTCCAATGGAGGAGACAGGAAAGAGGAGTGAATTGTCAAGAATCTCTAAGAGAAGTTGGGAGGTGACATTGGAGTTGAAACAGGAAGGATGCCTGGAAGAAAGATCAAGGGGCAAAAGTGCTCCAGAGAGAAGAATCTCAAGGTCAAAGTTCTGGAGGAAAAAATAAAATAGTTGTGTCTAGCACAAGGAACAGAATGGGAGGTTGGCTGGAGCTTAAGGTAGGAGTGCCCTGAGGAATAAGGTGACTCGTGACAGGTAAAAGAACAGGCAGAGGACAGTTAATATGGTTTCCCATAGGCATTACAAAGAGATTCTAGGTGCCATGGGAAACCACTGAAGAGTCTTGAGAATAATAAGAAATATGATTTGACTCATGTTATTGAATCAAAGGGGGGGAGATATATACATATAGCAAGGAGTTCAATTAGGAGGTTCAGCAGTAATTCTGGCAAGAGCAGATGGTGGCTGGACTAAGATCTGAAGAAGGAAAGTTTTAGGAAGATGGGGATATAGTTTGCAGGTAAAGTCAGAAGGGCTTGCAGAATGGATCAGTCGAGAGGGGGAAAAGGGTGGAAGGACAGGGAGGAACCAAGGGTGACTCCTGAATGATTTGACTTGAGTAACCAAGTGGGCCTGGAGATGCTAACTGAATTAGGGAGGTTTTGAGGAGGAAGAGTTTAAGGGAAGGGAGGCTAGAAATTGGTCCATTGTGGATATAATAAGCTTGAGGTGCTTATCAGACATTCGAGTGCAGCTGCCAAGTAAAAAGGGGCATGTGTGCATATAAAGGCAGGTTAGTTCATAGAACACAAGCTGAGTGTCACACCCATGAGGCTCAGTGAAACTGGAATCTTCCAGTAAGTGCAAAAAAGTGGCAGATTCTCTTGGTAAATGTGAGGCAAAAACAAAAATACTGTATTAATATGCGAAGTAAACATTTGTGGGATGTCTACCAAATATTAATACCATGTGTCCTATGGATATGACAACACTGAAGATGCAAATATTGAGTAAGCTAAATCTTTGTGTTACCTGTGGAGATGGGGATGTCCAACTCTGATGGAGAATGGAGGTCAGCTTGCTAAAGGAAGTGAGCCCTGACTTTAGATTTTGAAGATGAATAAGGGTGTCCTAAGTGGACAATGGAGAGCAAAACATTCTAGGCCTAATCACCAATACTGGTATTTTAGTAGCATCTAGTTAGTAGTAAAATATTTTGGACTAGTTCTTAGAATCCAATGGACAGAAACTCAGGAGCACTTATAAAAATCAAATTGTAATTTATGTATAGTAAAATTCTCAGCTTTTAGGAATACAGTTAGATGACTTCTGACAAATGTCTACACCGGTGTCATCCACACCCCAAGATAAACATTTCCACCACCCTGGTAAGATCCTCCAGGCTCTGTCCTAAATGCTCCTCCCCACCCAAAGGCAACTACTGTGATTTATTTCACCAATAGATTAGGTTCCCCTGATCTAGACATTCATATACATGAAATTATTTAATGTATCCCTTTTGTGTCTGTCTTCTTCATTTCACTCAGAATAATGTTTCTGAAGTTCATCAATTTTGTAATACCTGTGTCGGCCATCTGTTCTTTTTTATTCCTGAGAAAAATTCCATGGTTTGAATATACTACAATTTGCTTATTCATTTTTATGTTGTTGGATTTTGGATTATCTCAATATGAGGGTATTTTGAATAAAGCTCTGGGCATTCTTCCACAATTCCTTTTGTGTGCCTATATTTTTACTTCTCTTGAGTGAAGACCAAAGAGCAGAATTGCTAGGTCATAGGATAGGTATACATTTAACTTTATGAGAAACTTCCAGAACAGTTTCCAAAGTGGTTGTGCCATCCTACACTGCCAACAGCACCACATGAGAGCCTCAGTTGCTCCACAACCTCGCCAATACTTAGAGTTCAATAACTTCAATTTAGTGAATTTTCATTTTAGTGAATATGTAAGTGGTATTTCATTGTGCTTATAGCTTGCATTTTTCTGATGGCTAATGATAATGGATACTTTTTCATGTGCTCATCGCTCATGCACATATTGTCCTTTATAAGGTTTCTGTTTAAGACTTGACCATTTTTATTGGGTTATTTATTTTTGCTAATATTTATTAATGATTTTTGTTTCTGTGATTATAAGGAAAGGATTTGTAGACTTCCTGTCTTGTCTCTGTCTAATTTTGATATCAGAGTAATTCTGGCTTGCTATTTGCTTATTAATTTTCATAATGTATCCTTGATTTTGATTAGTAGAAGGTATTAATTGTGATATACATTATATATATATATATATATATAATTTTATGGTCAGTGTTTTCTTGTTTCTGTCTAAGAAATCTTTGTTTATCTCAATGTCCCAAAGACAGTCTCCCATCTCTTCTCTTGGAGGCTTTATATTTTTAGCTTTTACATTCATTCAAATATATATTTGTAGATGGTATGAGGTACGGGTCAGGATTCTTTTTTTTCCATATAAACAGCCAGTTTTTCTGGAATCTTCCTGTAAGTGCAAAAAGACTCTTTTTTCCATTAAATTGCTTTATTGCCTCGATTGAAAATCAGTTGAACATATAATGCGGGTCTATTTCTGGATTCTATATTGTGTTCTATTGATCTATTCACCCATCGATACACTCAAATCCCATTGTCTAGATTATCATAGCTCTGTATGTTCCTCAGCTGTACAAGACCACTGTGCTTTTACCAGAGCTCTTTCAACCTGTGCCAGAGTGGAAAGTGCCCCCGGGCAGATATTAGGGTGCCTGTGGGGCTCATTTTCTTTCCTTCTGTGTTTACTTTCTCTCCAGGATCACACTGTTTACACACACATGCACACAGATACACACACATACACATATATAATACAACTAAAATATATGTATATATATATATTAAGATTGTTTATGGCAAGAGGGGTAGCTGGTACCAGCTACTCTGTCATGAATGAAAGTGGACATCTCAAGAGCATTTTAACTTAACAGACTGCAGGGAAGAGTTGAAAATCCCATAGAAACTACGAAGAGTCTTCACATCAGAGTCTAAAGCCCATTTTCACTTACAAATCATGTCACCCCAAGACCTCCTATTTTCATCTTTATATTTGCTTTAGTATCCTTTAATAAAAATGATAAATGGAGTCTGATTGAAGTCCGTTTTTAATGGTCCTTTCAATTGTAAATGAGTGATATGTTAATTCTGTTAAGATGTTGCTGAGAATCTATCCTGTTTTTCAGATATTTTATTCTTCTTTAATAAACCTATGTGTTCAAAAATATTATTGAATAAATAAACAATAAAAATTTTAATGAGGCCATCAGGAAACCACTGAATACTGAATGGATATTTATTGCTATCAAGGAATTATTGTTAATTTTTTTAGGAGAGATAATGATGTGCTTTTAAAAAAAATAGTCTTTCTATTTTAGTAATACATGCTGAAATAATTATAGAAGCAATAAAATGCTTTCTGGGGTTTGTTTAAAAATAATCTGGGCATAGAGGAGAAAGTGGGTAGATATTTAGATAAAAGCAACTGTTTAAGCTGTTGCAATTATTAATAACTTTGAAGTTATTGCAACTGTGTATCTATACACACAAACACTCACAATATACCAAACTTAGAGTGCTAGGCCCTATATTAATTGCTGAACAGAGACTGATAGTTTTCTTGACCTCTGGGCTTTCTTGGTTTAGTTGAAGTCAAAATTTATGAAATAATTTTATTGATAATTAATTTGTTACAATTTGATAACATAGAAAAGAAAAGCTTGATATGCTGTGAAAGTTGGATAGACAATGGTGAGAGCAAGGCATCCTGACTCTTTTATAAGGAGGAAGGAAATGTAGGATAATGGTAGGGTTGCCAGGTTTAGCAAATAATAATACTGGAGTCCAAGTTAAATTTGAATTTCAAAAACAAAGAATTTCTTTTTGGTATAAGTACGCCTCATGCAATATTTGGGACATACTTATACTACAAAAAAATTCATGGTTTACCTGAAATTTGAATTTACCTGGGCATCCTATATTTTATTCGGTAACCCTAGGTAGTGGTTATGAGCATGATCTTTGAAGCCAGAAACGTGGGTTCCTTTTCTGCATCTTCTACCTCTTACTCATAAATTTGTTCCTGAATCCATTGGGCACTGACAGGGGTGGCGGGGGAAAGAAGCTGACTAGTATCCGCAGAATGGGCCTTCCTATCCACTTCAGCATTAAATTATTATGAAACTTCTCCTCTGCTGAGATCACCCTTTGATGACCATTCGCATGAGACACAAATACCTTCATGTTTTTCACCCATTCAGAAGTGTCTGTCCACATTCCTCTTTCCCAAATTCTTGTTACCAATTTTCCAATCATATTCCTTTCAAGTCTCTGACCATCCAGCCAAACCGTTGGCCACAGCCTGTGTGTTGATATATAATTGCACATCTGGCCATTTCTCCTTCCAAGCAAAGTGAACAACCAGGTGCACTGCGTGAAGTTATGCCCGCTGGGAAAATGTCCCCACCTCCCTGTCCTTCAGGGACGTCCCAGAAAGAGGCTACAGTGCTGCAGCTGTCTGCTTGCTGGACAGCTGGTGGTGCCTGCATATTGGCACAATCATAGTAAACCAGACCTAAGTTTTCTCTTCCCCCGTCAACTGAACCTGGGAGTTCCCAATGAGGCCATAGCGGGAGGCTGGGAGAGAGAAGGCAGTGTCGCCTAAGTGAGGACCATGCGCTTTGGGGCTGCTTCTTCACATCGTTACTTGTACCTTAGGGCCAATTCCAGTCCAGTCTCATACATTTCACTTTCATGCGATGATGGAGTGCTGTCATGCCCACCCAGCTCATGGCTTGGGGAGTCAGAGAACACTCAGTTCACAATAAGTTTACTTTCTCTGTGGCTCCGTTTCTATATGCATAGAATGTAGAAAATGATACCTCATTTTAGGATTTTTTAAAAAATATCGAATTAAATGAGCATCTAGTACATTATATGGCACAGAGAAGGGCTTATTGCTTGACAATAACTATGATAAACTAAAATAATTTAAAATATTATAAAATGATTATATGAACTGAGCCACATACATATATAAGATGAATAATTTCTTAAAGATTTATCTATTTTTGTTGTTGTTTAATATTGACTAGAGGTGCACATCTAGGATGTAAATCTGAAGAAATGACAGAAAGCGATTACCTCCAATGGGGCAGGAGGGGACAGTGATGGGAAAGACACATGCAGGGGGTGCTCCTGGGGCAGGGACAATATTCTCTTTCGGGATATGGGTGGTATAACATTGGTGTTTGCTTTATAATTATTAATAATTGTTTTTTAAACTCTACACTCATGTTTTATACACTTTGTAGCTGTGTGTGTGTGCGTGTCACAAAAAATGCAAAACAATGCTCACTGAGTTCCTACTACTGTGTCAAGCACTGTGTTTGGCCCCGGCAATAATGCCATAAAAATGGCAGAGAGAGTCTGTGATCTCAGGGGGCTTATGTGTTGTTGGAGGTATACAGACATTTAAAAACAATTACACAATTAATTACCTATAATTGCGTACATCCTATAGAGGACACTATATTAGGGGGATGAGACTCGGAATGACGTGGGTGACATTAAAGTCAGACTTTAAGTCCTAGCTATTAAAATATCTAAATCTGGAACTGATCAAAAATAGCTTAAATGTTCACCTCTCTCCATGACTTTATTATTATTATTATTATTATTATTATTTTTGAGACAGAGTCTCGCTCTGTTGCCCGGGCTAGAGTGCCATGGAGTCAGCCTAGCTCACAGCAACCTCGAACACCTGGGATCAGGCAATTTTCCTGCCTCAGCCTCCCAAGTAGCTGGGACTACAGGCATGCACCACCATGCTAGGCTAATTTTTTCTATATATTTTTAGTTGGCCAATTAATTTCTTTCTATTTTTAGTATAGACAGGGTCTCACTTTTGCTCAGCCTGGTTTCGAACTCCTGACCTTGAGCGATCCACCTGCCTCAGCCTCCCAGAGTGCTAGGATTACAGGCGTGAGACACCACGCCTGGCCTCCATGACTTTGCTTGATGCACATTTACATATAATTTTTTGACATATCACTTTGTCTTTATGAATCAAATATACAGGTCATTTAAATGTTCCGAAATAGACTATAATGGATAAACCAATAACAATAACTTTTCTTAGAAACAAATAATATAAACCTGCTTAATACTCTCTTCAGTCATGGGAACAGACAGTTTATATTAATATCTTCATTAGGGAAGTAGTATAGATATTAGAGATGAAAATAAACCAGAGTTGGCCACAAAAAGTCAATTCTCTGTACTTAGGAAAATGTCTCAATCTCCAGGAGCCTTTCTGACCTCCTCATCTTGGTCCACCACTTTAGAATGATTTCATCAACTCTCCAATTGTGTTGGACAGAGACAAGCACTCCAAAATGTTCCCGACAGGAGGTGGCTGTGGTAGTACAGGCTATTTCCCAGAGCCATGTGATTGTCTGGAGGACTTCTGTGGGCTGCCCAGTTATGGCCTGATTACTTCCTCTCCACATTTTTTATTTTGAGTTCTTTTCGCTAAAAGTTAGCTTAATTTTTCAAAGTCCCAGAACTCTGATTACTTAAATGAATTTAAGTGGCTTCAATATCTACAAGCTCATTATATGCTGTACCAAATTCATTAATAAATTAACCATGATTCAGCTTGCTTCTGTATAATGGAGTTTTTGCTGGAGGTGCTGTAATTGGAAGAACACTACCAATTGCTTGTTATTTAATCTAGTGACTTATACAGATTTTTTTAAGTGCATATAATAGGAAACCAATTAGCATTAGCTGGGAGATTTATTTCTCAACTCATTTTTGGACTCAAATAATTAAACACAGCTACCTGAAATAACTCGTAATGAGCTGAAACTAGATGAAAATATAAGCTATTAATTGACTCATCAACTCATAAGATACAAACTGTTCAGTTAACGTATTTTTAGGGATTTGAAAAAAAAATCTTTTTGGGGGAAGAGGGTAGACAGTGGTCACAGTCATAAGTAAGAAACTTTAATTTTCTCTTTCAACATATACTTTGTGAATAGTTTTAAGCTCAAAATATCTGAAATTCAAAAATAGTCTTCGATAAGGGTAGCAAGTGCTGGAAGCCCGTGCTGTCACAATGCAGGGAGATTTTGTCAGGCCATGCAATTTTATCACAAAAGCCCGTGTCTTGCAAAGGAGGGCAGGTTTCCATGTTTGTCTTTCGGTCAGCTCTTTGCATTGTTGATTGATTCCCTGTAATGCTGTTGTCAGTATTTTATCAATAGTCAGATAGATCTCATGACTGGCATTTTGCCTTTTTAAAACCATCCCCTTTGCCATTACAGAGAATTGAAACCTCGAAGCCAGCTGGGAATGGCTGGTAGCCTTTTAATTATTATTTATGAATTCATCAGAAAGAAATACTGACTTCCAATTAAAGCCAGAAAATTACTCCTGGAATAAATTGATAAAGGTCAGTTTCTTTGCAAAAAAAAAAAAACTTCTCTATGTGTCTCATGTTATTACTATTATAAATAAGGCAGCATTCAACCTGTTTGTAAGAATAGGTGAAGATAACTAATTGTTATATTAGTTCTTGCTTTTGGTATTGAATTTCAATTAAACTTTTCTATTGCTTTTGGTATTTTTCCCTTCTGAGGCTGGGAAAAAGATGCTCTGTATTTAAAAAACAATTAGAATGTAGCATTTTCTCTTAAGAAAAGTAATTTGTGTATTTCTGGTCTAAGAGAATTAAAATGAGATGAATACTATTTTGGGATCTTATTTTATAACAAAAGATAAAGTCTTTCACCAATTACAGGAAGTCCTAGGAAAACTGTTGGTCTGTTTTGGATTAGGAAACTCAAAGTAAATCAAAATACTGCAATAATCAAAAGAAATAATCAAAGAAACAGCCTCACTAGAGATTTTGGCACAGTGAATAGATATTTAAATATTTAACAACTCTTTTTATCTTTACCTGTTCACAAGTCACAAACAGGGAGTTGGAATGAAATAAAAAAGCTGCCTATTGACTTTGAAATTAAAGTAGGTATTATGCCCAGGTCTTGAATAACTTCCCTCTGTCCTCCGTTAGAAGGTTCTGCTCTCAGTTTTCCTGGGGTTAAATTAATTATGTGCCTAAGGAGGTGTTTATCATGCTATACTCATGCTATATATACTTGCTCGTAATTTTAGTTCATTGATCAGGTTTTGAAATCTATCAACCCTGCAAAATATCTTAGAGGTGATTTCTGGAATCTTGTTGTTTATTAAATTTGATAAGAAATTTAAAATCAAAATCTTCCTAAATTAAGCATTTAAAGTAGAGGTTCACAACTAGGGTGATTCTATCCGGAGGCGTTTGGGTTGTAAAAAATATGGAGGAGGATGCTACTGGCATCTCGTGGGTAGAGGCCAGGGATGTTACTAAACATCTTACAATGTAGAAGACAGCCTCCAACAACAACAAAAAATTTTCCCTCAAATATTAATAGTACTGGGCTTGAGAAACCCTAATTTAGAGAAACATGATAAAATGTTGTTCAATGATAATTGTGACAACACTAAAACTTCACACTGAGAAGAAGGAAATTAAAATAATAACAAGATGCTTTTTTCACTCATTAGAATAGGAAGTGATATTCATCAGAGGAAGTGATAACACCCAGTTCTTGCAAAAATGGCAGGAAGCAAGTGCACTTATTGGTGAGAATAATCTGGCAATATCTTCTAACAATATAACTTTTCTTTCACTCAGCAATCCCCCATTTGAAAATATCAGTGCACAAAAATCTAGCTTTTCTGTTGTGTTTACAAAATACTTGAAAAAAACTTGAATTTTAGCAAATTGGGGAATAATTTGTGTGACATCTATAACATAGATTATTATGCAGTTATTAAAAAATGAATTAGGTCAATATCTAATGACCATGATAGATATATCTATGAAGTTTTATTAGGTGAGAAAACTAAGTTTCATACTAACATGTATATTTTGAGCTCATTTTTTATATAACACCTTCTATATATATGTGTGTATACTATTGCATGTTTTTAATGAGCATTTATTTAGTGGATGTTTAATTTGGTTACTTCATTGGAAGAGATAAGAATGAAGATGGCTGGCAGCTAATGATTAACTTTTCTCTTTTATCATTTCCTTTTCCATTTCCATTTCTACTTTTTACAGTAAGAATATATTACCTTTGTAATGTAAAATGTAACAAAGAAAGCCTTAAGAAAAGTTCCTATCACTCTTCAGCACTATTTTATTTTTAGTATCAGTGTCTTGTGAACCTCATGGAAATTCACACCTTGCTTAGTGTAATTACAAGAAAGGTAGTTAGGGTTTGTTTTTCTTTTTGTTGATGAATAATGCTGAAAATTAAGGTATTATAAAATGAGTATCTATGTACACTTTTTGTATACATGGCATATATTTTATTCTGTTGCTTATAATATTATATAGACTCCATATGATAAAAATTACCATAATGATGGTGTCTAATGAGAGAGTGCAATTGGGACCTTAGAGCTGCTTTCTCCATGAACTCGTGCCCATCCATTGAGAGCTGCCCAGGGACTTTTGAGCAAAGGGAAGGACATTGTTGTTTTCCTTGATGTCAACCTCAAAGATTAGAAACCTTTCCTGAATCTTTTATTATCTCTATGTTATGAATAGTTTTAGTATCTCCATAATGTAGAAGTTATTGAAGGTGCGACTTTCTTTTTCTTTTTTTTTTTACATTTCAAGAATAGTGATGAAATTATTTTCTTTTCTTGAAAATTACATGTGAACAGTTTGGTGCATAAATTATAGTTAAAATAGGGCATTGCCTACTATCAGCAAAGGGAAAGAACAGTGAGAAAATTTAAGGGTCAGCACCCTCTTCAGACTTTAATTAGGATGCGTACAGAAATTATAACAGGAAAGCGGCAACTGATCCTGTTACCCTGTTCCCCAACCTCTCCCACAAAGTCAGTCAGCGATATTGAGTATATATTATGTCTCTGACATTATTCTACTCAGTTCGAAGGTATTAACCATTTTAATTTTCATGACAATGAAAATGAGGTGTGTGATATTTTTATCATCGTTTTATATAAGAGAAAATAGACACAGAGTGATTAGACAACTTGCCTAAGGTCACATAGCTACTATGGGACAGCCAGAATTCCAGCCAAGGAAGAAAGACTCCATAGATGGTAATATAGTGGAAATTCAAGACTATGGAAATTGAAGCATCTTATTATTTTCTTCAAAGCATGATTTAAACAAACAAACAAACAAACAACAAAAATAAAACCCCAGTGCATTCTAATTCAACAAATTCTTAGCTTTAGTAATAGGTAATTTGGTAAAGAGGACCCTATGGATTAATTTGAGAATTGATGTCACCTACTATTAGTATCATAATACTAACATTTGATATTTAGCTAGGAACTGCTAATAGTGTTGATTTTGGCCCAGTGAATGAATAACTAATATAATTTCTTCAGCTTCTCCTCTTCTTTAGAATGAGTATGTGCATATGCATATATTTGTGTAACTGATTTGGAGATCGGTTTATAGGTAACACAATCTTGCATAAATAAAAAATATTGAAAGTTTAAACTATTTGGACCATAATCCAGCTTTATTGGTCTGGTGATCTTGTGTCTATGGTAATAACGAATGCAGTTGTGTTACCATTTAATATCTCCTTCAGCAGAATTGTGACACCAATACATCACAGAATGTAGGTTATCAGATGAATAAAAATGAATAGTTTACGAGAGTGCTTTCTCACATTTGAGGTTTAATTCTCTCTCTGCTGCTGAGAGTGTTATATTGAGAAGGATATATTTTGCAGATCTTTCAGCCTTTGCAATTTCAGTCTTCAATTTCTGTATTCTTCCCCCTTTATAATTTCCATGTTCCGATACAGTTCTTCAGTCACAAAGCCTACAACTAGATGACTGGCTCTGGGGGAAAATCTTGTATCTAAGTTTTCTTGTCACTAGTGAGTGTTTTTTCCCTTCTCTTATTGCATAGATTTTTCACCTATCATATCAACCACACATCCTAAAGTAGAAATGTTGGGTTGAATCCATTTGTAAGAGTCTGACCCCTCCCCCTGCCTTTTTTTTTTTTTTTTGCCTCAAGGAAGAGGTAACTCAAGATGTGAAAAAGTGTAACAACTTATCCACTGGTTTTGATGAACAAACATTTGTACTGACAAGGTGAAAAAATATCTAAGTGTGAAGATCTTTGAGCAAGAAGATTTCTGACAGCTGAGGTTATCCAGGCTGTGAATGAATGAGGAGGTAGGGGTGGGGAAGCAGAGAAGTGGTGGAATCATTGCTAGAGATGACTGCGACAGGACACACTGCTCTAAGGTCAGGCCCCTAAGGATGATTCTTCATCACAGCACCTAGCATGATGGAGGAGGGGTGGGGTAGGATCTGCTAGTCTTTCTGAGTGCTTTCCTAGAAATAAAATCCAATAATGTATCTAGCCCGAGGAAGAATTGACACGACTGTGTTAATTAATATATCATGGAGTTCTCTCTCCATGAGGGTGATAATTTGGGGCATAATTTATCCTATTGAAACTAGCATGCTTCCCTTTTGTTCATCATAATGATCTCTTACCTAATAATAGACAGGATCTTTTGTAGAGAGTGAACAAAGTTAAATAATACATGGTGTCTGTCACCTAAGGATGCATAATCAATCTGTTGTGGAGACAAGCATCCCCGGAATTTATCTAGAACAAGTCAGATAAAAGTAAGAGCTATTATCAAGTATACAAGTTATGTGAGATGGAAAGACAGAGAGGGATGGATTGATTATAATCAGAGATAGGAAATCTAGGAAGACTCCATGGAGAAGGTAGTATATGAGCAGGAACCTGCAGAAAGTTAGACTTTGACAGGAAGAAAGGGAGAGAGAGATAGGCGGGAGGATCAAAGGCAGGAGAATGCAAATTGTGCCAAGTGTTTCAAGATGGTTCCAGTACAGGGTATCAGAGAGGCTGTAGTGAGAGATAAATTGGGGATCCAATCAGATGACTTTCAGCACCATTTCGTAGATAATATGGAGCTGCTGAAGGTTTTCAGGAAGGAAATGACATGATTGTATTTGGCTTTAAAATGTAATTTTCTTTGCTGTCTGGAATAGGACATCAGAATCCAGATATAATCTGATCACTTTGAAACACAGCAGCTATCATTTCTCTTAATTACCCCTTGTCTGTGGCCATTGCTTCTCAGCCACCTTCATGAACTTCCCTTCCTCCATTGGTGTAGTAAATGTTTGTTTCCCAGGTCTGTCCTCAGCCCTCTTCTCTTCTCACTCTTTCCATTTTCTCTGGGTAAATGAACATATCAACATGGCTTCAGCTACCACAATATGCTAATGACTCCCCAGAATACATTTCCAACTCTCCTGCTTGTCAAAAGCCTCAAACCTGTATTTCCAATTCTCTCTCCATGATCTTCTAGTATCTTCAGTTAAATATGTTTCCAAATCCAACTCCTTATCTCTTCCCCAGTACCTGATCTTCTTTTGCCCATCTATATGGGCGGCGTCATCGCCATCCAACCAGCTGTGCAAAGTGAAAATGTTTGAATCATCCTCAATTTTGATCCCATGCATACGTGACAACTGCCTCCAATTAATCACCAATCATCAAGCTACCTCCTAAATATCTCTGATGTCTCTTCTTCCTCCCTATCCCCCAAACTGTGCCTGTAGTTTAGAACAGGGCTTCTCAGACTTTAATATGTGTAGGAATCACCTGGAAAGCTTGTTAAAATACACACTGTGATTTTGTAGGTGGGGCCCGAAAGTCTGTGTTTCTAAACAAGCTCCCAGGTAGTGTTGATGCTACTATTCTGAGGACCACACTTTGAGCAGCAAAGGTTTAGATAAAGTGCCATTTATCTGGGCTTCTGAAATTGTTTCTAGTCTCTGACTTTTAGCTCATTCTTCCACACTGCTAACAGACTCCCCCACCGCAGAATCTAATGGTTTCCCATTTCCTGGAGCAGGTCTTGGCAAACTTTTTCTGGAAAGGGTCAGATAGTAAATACTTGAGACTTTGTGGGCCATATGGTTTCTGTAGCAACTACTCAACTCTGTGGTTGTAGGGACAAGGCAGCCATAAATGAATGAATCTGATTTTTCCCAGCTGCCATAGTTTGCCTATTCCTAGCTCAGAGAACAAAGTTCACACTCCCTCGTGTGACTTCCAAGTCCCTTTCATTGACCCCACACCTAGAATCCAGCCTAATTGTCACTCTTGCCCACACAACTCTTGTTCCTCCCACAAAAAACACCCCGTGCTCTGTCACACCTCCATGCCTTTGCAGAAACTGTCACATCTGCCTGGGGTGCAACCTCAGAGTCTAAGCTCTAGCTTGGACATCCCCTCCAAAGTGACAGCTTCCTTAGCTGAGGGAGTCTCTCTCTCCACTGTGATCTTGAAGAACTCTATGCATATCTCTGTTTCTGCACCTGGTACATTTCAGTCACTTGCTGACTTGCTTTCTTACTTACTTGAATCTGAGAACCTCTTAAGGGAAGGAAACATCTTTGCATAGTGCATTGCTGAGCACTCAATAGATGCTCAATCTATTTTTCTAAATAAATGATCTGTTCTCTGTAACCTAAAGAGTTAATTCAACTCTGGTTGTGTGCTCAAGTTTATTTGGCAATAGTACTTCTATGCATTGCTGATGTGAATTTCCATCATTAATCCAGTTCTAGGCAGCATGTGTTCTGATTTTAAATCTGATGCAGAATGAAACATTGCCTGTGACACAGCATCATGCACACAGTTGTAAATATGGAATGAGTGGCACTCGACTGAAACAGGGTTAACACAGGCCCCCATTTATTGGCCAGTTTGAAGGAGACAAAACACTTCTGTATCCAGCAGCGATACCCCAAACACTGTAACTCTTGGCATTAAAAACAAAAAACAAAAAAACGCTGATCAGAGAAGCCTTGGCTCTTCCATCATTTTCATCCTTTCCATCTTGGACTTTGGATTGAAGGGGAGGTAGCCTCTGAATAAGGTGAAACAAATCCTGTCAGCATGATTGATGGAGCCTGTACTTGGCACACCCCAGGTGATTGTGTTGGGTAGGAGTCATCAATTTGCTCCCCAAAAAGGAGCAAATGGTGCAGTCATAAATATTTCACAAAATGTGGGGTGGCATCTGCTTCCTTGTTTACCGAGAACAATGCCTCCTAGAATGTTCCTCCTCCAGACAGTTGTTCCCAGTACTATCAAAGACTTATTTACCTGCTGATGGGAAGTGTTGCTATTTCTTTCACTTCCTTTGAGTTTTCATTTTGATTTTTGATAACTGTATATTCTTCAGAGGCTGAACTATTTTTTTTTTATTATGCATTTTGTGGGAGGCAAAGGAAAACACACAATCTTGATTACGGGTTTGAAGCAGGAGCAGTTTCTAAAGGGCAGAATCATTTTTCATGTATTGGTTTTTTTGTGATTCGAGAATGAGAAGCTGAGTTCTTGTAACATCACAACCAAGAGAGGGATCAGGGTGCACTTTGGAATTTTGGTCAGATGCCTGTTACTGCTTACACATTTTCATAATACTTTATATTTGTCAAGGTACTTTCATATGAAAACCTCCTATGATAATCACAAAAGCCCTGGAATAAAGGGTATAAATTAAAAAAAAATTTTTTGGAGAAGAGCAAACCAGGCCTCAACTAGGTTAAGATACTTGCTTGAGTCTATACAGCTAGTTAGTGGTGGACCTAGGATTAGAATAGTGACCATTCTCCTTTAAGTTCTTAAATATGCATAAAAAGAGTCTTTAGAAAGGTGCATCATCTCTGCATATTGTGGTGTGTTTGGAGCATTCAAAAATCAGTAAAGCTTTAAAATCATAGTTGACAATAGATGTTATTTATGGTATTTTGCCTTCTTTGCAGTTAGGAGACATTGGGCAGGAACAGGTGGAAGTGAGTGATTTGTTGCGGTCATGAAACAGGTCACAACGGGGAAGTGACAAGACTCCATGATTTTCTAGGCTACATTCAGTGCGGTCATGCTGGTGTTGAAGTCCCTTCCCCTTCATCCAGATAATGAAACTGCAGAGGTGACAGTGTGCCTGTAGCCATGTGGCGGGTCTAGATGTGAACTGTGGTGTCCTTTCCCCCTGCTGTCATTGTTATGTCCTGCAAGTGCTGCTACCCTGCTTAGCGGAGGATTCCAGCCTTTGTTACAAGTGCTATAACCCTGAGTTATGGCGAGGCCAGGCTGCACTCAGCGCTGTTTCCAGTAGAGGTGAGTTGTCATCAGGTTCCTGAAGATAAGCACTAGCAATTTATTTAAAACAAAACAAAACAAAAAACCTCCAAATAAACACTGGGCATGATTTTGAAATGTACCTTAATGAGGTTTCGGTGGTAGCTAAACATTAAAATGGACACAAATCTGAGGTTGTTTTGGTTTTAATATTGCCCTCACTCCAGGGGATTTAAACAGAACACAGTTTATAGGTTTTTTGTTTTTTTATAAAATAACAAAAATGGAGGGGGATGTTATATTGAGGGAAGATCATGTAAAATATTTTTTATAAAGTATAGATTTTAATTTTCTTCTGCCTTTGTGTTCACTGGCATGTATCCATCATTATTTAAACTTTGAGAAGGTGTTGAATCACGGTGTTTATTGCTGGTTGGATTATTTTCATGTCTGGTATTAATGGGAATATATTCAAAGTCACAGATGGGACTTGGAAGATGAAGAAGCTGCCAACCAGGGAGGCTTGTTCTTGAGGCCAGTAAGGAAGAGTAAGCCTAGACTTGGTTTGGGTGGATCATTCATCCCTGTCCTCCCCATCATTATAAACACAACCCAGTGCACAGGGCCGTGATGCTGATGCCCTGGGTGATGTACTACAGGGTGGAACTAGAAAACTAAAGCAAGTGGGGCCTGTTGCCAATAATTTTGCTCTTCCATAAAGCTCCTCCTGAAGCCAGAATTATCCATGTTTGTCGCCTAAAGAAGGAATAAGCTGGTGAAATAACCCTCCCATTTTTAATAGTTCGGGGATACTTGCCGTTAACATTGATCACCAGAGTTCTCCAGCACTGCATGTTCTATCTATAATTGTGAAACTTATTAGATGGTGAGATTTCCTTACAAGAGAATATAATTTCCTTTTTCCAGCTTTCTATACCTGGCGCGCTAGGGAGCACAGGGAGGTTGATAACTAATTTGTCGCTGACAGCTCGTGATGAAGATGGGACTCATTTCTATATGTTAATTTTACAGTTTGCATTTGAGTTAGTCAAGAAAAACAGGTATTCTACCAACCACCCCCCACTTATCATATATTTTCCTTTTCTTTTAAAAGGGAGCAACTTTCCTCAAGAAGACTAGGTTCCATGCTTCAGGATGTTGTAGCCCCCAACACACTCATGTCTTCCTCTCTAACAGCCCATTCTCTGGCCTTTTTCACAAATTACCTCTTACATTAGTCTATCTTAGCCCTAATTTCTGTAATCACTCTTTTCCTCCAATATCTTATATGTCATTGCTACCATATTAAGATGTATATTGTTTTATAAACTTACTGAAATGTCCTTGAGATGGACAGCTTTATCTTGAATGTACTTTGCATACTCCTTTCTTTCCATACCTGGTAAAGTTTTGAGCTCAGTCCATGAACAGTGTTGATCACCTGAAATGACAATGTAAATAAAATTGTGTAATGGTTAAGAGTGCAGACTTTGGAAAACCCCAGTTAGCCTGAGTTCAAATTCTGGCCACTTATTGGCTTTGTGACATAGGGCATATTATTTCACTTCTCTGAACCTCAGTTTCCTCACCTGTAACATGGGAGTAATTTTAGTACCTACATCAGTGGGCCATAGTGAGGATAAAAGAAGTAAAAAGAACAAGAGTTTAGAATAATACCTGATACGTGATGTGATAGTTGCTCAATAAACATTAGCTATTGTTAATAATGTTCTGCGATTAACCAACTTTCATCCAGCTTTAAAGATTGTCAAGGGGCCACTTAAATTCCTACTTCTTCAGTGGTTGCTAATCCTTGAAAAATACAGAAAAATTCCAAACTAAAATTTAAATGCTTCCCATTGCAAAGACATCTCTTACCATCTCATATTCTTTACACATATACATACATATATGCATACACATACCTACATATACTAAATGTTTTGTAGATCAAAGTTAAAAGATAGCCATCATATAGACTTTGTTCGAGACAATAATGCAAAGAAACAAGTTTGGAATGCATAACATTGAGAGAAAGTAAACCAAAATTAACCATGCTCTTGTTATTTTATTATGTTTAAAAATCATACTTTACACTTTCATCACTTACTAAGCACATCATTTTATTCTCCGCAACAAACGTGTGAAGCCAGAATAGCAAGTACTATTTTTACTGTTTTTCACAGATGAAGAAACTGACACAGAGAGGAACTTGCATAAGGTTCAACGCAAGTGGCTGGGTGAGAACAAACGCCTGCTCACTGTTCTTATCCCGACCATCATGTGATGCTTACCTAGCTGGGTGTGCTTGTTCACAGTGCTTTGTAGTATGGTTGGCTAAGATTCCTAACAACTCTACAAGATTTAAACCAATTGACACTATTTCAGGATTTGGACTGATTAAAATTTTGAGGGCAATGGAGGGTTAATGACTTAAGAAACATCTATGAACCAGGCACTGTGTAGGGCAAACATTATTTCCAATGTGGACAGTAACCATGTGAGGTAGGCACCAATCTCCCTGTTTTATGAAGGGATGAAGAAACTGCATTGCAGTACTGTAAAATATTCTATTCAAGGTCGAGAAGCCAAGCTGAGATTTGAACCCAGGATTTTGAAATTCTCAAGCCTGTCCATTTCCTCTTGCACAATCCTGCTTCCCATGCTTATAAGAGAATCATTTAATACCTATTCTCAGCATTCCCATAAACTTCAAAGAGATTAGGAGAGAGAATATAAAAAGAGCAGATGGAAAAATTTGACCCTACCCCATAGAGAAACAAAAAAATATCACCAGGGAAACTGTTTCCATTGCTTTTTAACCTGTATGCTATTTAAAAAATATAGTAGACCAAAATAATAATAATAATTATAAGAGAAACTTTTAAAATATTCCTTTGAAATCTATATATTCAGTGAATTCTCTTTTAAGAAGAATATGATTATTTAGCTTCTCAGTCTGAGAAATTAAAAAATGCTATTTCTCTTGATTATTCAATGTTTGTGAATAACCAACAGCCAGTATATAAAGGGCAGAAAGAAAATGTGACTGTATCAGCCAGGTTTCTATTAAAAAGCAAGGAGCTGACTTATTAATAGATGGTTCTGGAAAGAAGTATGTGGCAGTTGCTCTGATGATTTAGGCACATACCCCGGTTTTTTGTCTCTTCTTTACAGCCACTAGTGTAGTCTAGTGGTGTAAGAGGCAAAGGTGACTCTCTAAAGTTTGTTGTGTGACTGTGGGCAAGTCATTTCTAGCCTTTTAGGCCTTGTTTCTGCCGCTGATATTCCACATAATTATCCTCACAAAAGGTTTAGGGCAAGATTCATTAAGGAAATTACCACTTATTTAGAAAATTGCTGCTCAAGTTCATAAAATGTTTCCCTGGTGGGTTTAACGAGCACACAGCCCTCCTCGAGGTGAATGAATCACCTCCGTTTCCTTGGGGAGAAGCTTTGCTTTTCTTCTACCTCACTCCTCGACTAGGAGTATCCAAGACTTACAGTCTGGTTTCCTTAGGAAGCATGTTGACCTGTTTACCCAATCTTTGAAAATAACCTTTGCTTCTTTACAGCCATCTGGTTTGTTCTGAATATTGTCTTCCAGTTCATTCTCGAGTTATGAACATAGGGGATTTAGAAAATGGCCCACAAAAGCAGCATTAAGACAGGCTCCCTTGATATTTCCATAATCATGAGTGATTATTCACTCTGTAATTTTCAGATATGATTAGTGAGGATAAACATTATTTTGTGCCGAATGGGTTTATAAAGGCACATGAGAGTGGCATGTGAGACCGTTCAACAATCTCACCCACTGTTAAGAATTTTATAACCTCCTCTTCTCAAGTCATCAGTAAGGACTTGGAACAATATGCCAAAGACAGCCTGACTTGTTCAGTAATCAGGCAGGTCATTGAAGATGCCTGGTCAAAATCCTCCATGAATATTTGACTGCATGAACAAAATGATGAAGTGAACACTTAATACATTGGAGCTGATGGATGGAAAGACTAGAACATTTGCAATTTGTCTTTTTTTTTTCCCTGTTCACTGATAACTTCAGGCTTCAACCATACTCCATTCCACATCCTCCTCTTAAAAGGGAAAACACATAAATTATTCTGATTGACTAGGAACATTGGCTGATAGAATATTGTTCTTCTCTTCTATTTCTAGCCCTGCTTGTCCATCACATAATGATCAGTGAAATCAAGGACTAGGCTGGCAAACACTGTAAGCAGAGACTCCTCTGGTGAGGGCTCTGCATGATAAAAATTTTTGCCTTCATCTTTTCATTGATTTGAGAGCTCTCCTGGAGTTGGCTGGAGGCTCTCAGAAGGGGCTACAAAACCAAACCTCAGGTGGCTTTGCACACCCACAGAGGCAGCTTCTTAGGTATATTTTTCCTAATTTTATGATTTCTTGTGTTTAAATTTATAGGAGGTCATTGGTTTGGACAGAGCTCCTGCCCTAGGCCCAGCAGACCAAAGTGAAATGGAGTCACTCATGCTAAGGTTCCACATCACCAAGCGAAACTCAGTTGTTTATCTGACCTGCTGAGAAATTGGGGGAGAGAGAGAGAGAGAGAAAAAAAGAGAGAGGGAGAATGAATAGCCAAATCCCCAGACAAGCCAGTTTTAGCCAGCTTGATAAGGAAGTCCCCTCTGCTTTAACCTTTACAAGGAAAGTAACTTTGAAATAACCAATCCATTTTTTGTCTTTTGTTTCTGCTTTCCGCAGTCCTTTTTTGTCTATAAAGCCAACCTCCTCTGCTCAACTCATCAGAACACTCATTCTATTTTATAGAATGAGATTTTGTCCAATTCTGGAATAAAAAAAACAAATAAGATCTTTAAATTTGTTGTAATTTTGTCTTTTGACATTTGATATTTCTCTTATCATATTCCAAAGTCATGTATGTGGAAATAGGAGTCCATTTATTCATGCATCGAATGAGTATTTTATTGAGACTTTGTATGTAATAACATCTACATGACCCTATCTATAGGATAGTGTCTGTATTGATCAAGGGGAAAGAAAAAGTCGTCATCTATGAGACCCAGATCCTTTACATCACTGGGAAGCGGAGTTTCAGAGACATGGTAAAGTGTGTGTGTGTGTGTGTGTGTTTGGGCTGGGGAGAAGGGACAAAGACCAAAGACCAATAGAAACATCTACCAGTTGTCTCTTCATGGAATAAATATTTATTCTAAGTATTGGGTAAATAATGGTTATGGGGTGTCTGCCCTTATTGTGTTTTCATTGAGTTGATGGAGTAGTTTGGAAAATTCTACTTCCGAATATGTATTTAGGTTCTTCCAGTAATATTCCCCTATTTGATAAGTAGCAGAGGCTTGTGCAGGTCTTGGAAGACTTGGGTCCAGGGAGGAGGGCAGAAAGGAATGAAGGATGCCTTCTCGTGCCCCTCCTGTGTGCCAGCTGCTTCACGGCTGTCATCTCAGGGTTTCCACAGTCATGCAGGGCAGGTTGGATTCTCCATATTTTCATGGCAAGTCATCCTCAGAGAGGTAATTTAGCTCTTGTGAATAAGGAAAGAAAAGAGGAGATACCCACATCCAAAAAGGTATGTAGTAATTAACAAGTGCTTCTGGAGCATGGCTGAACAGTAGAATCACCTGGGAGCTTTTACAGTCCTTATTTGGCCAGCTACACTCAGACCAAGTAATCCCAACTCTCGGGGGATGGAGCCCCCACTGTCAGTAGTTTCTAAAGCTCCGCAGATGATTCCAACGTACCGCTGATGTTGGTATTGATATTACAATACGTATATCTTTCTTCACGACTCAGAATCAAGGGATGTTAGGGCAGGAAAGAACCCTAAAATCACCCAATCGAATTGCGTAACTGTACGAAGAAGAAACTGTGGGTGAGATAAGTAATGTCACTGGCATATAAGCTAATCAGGATCAGAGCTGGTGCCATCTATTAACTTACACTTGTTGATTTCTCGAGAAAGGCTTGAATACAGTAAATTCCATATAATCAAAGTGAATGTCTGTGCTCGGAGCTTTACTACAAACTGTTCTGGAATCTTCTTTTTTACTTGTGGAAATTATTTCTAAACGTAACCACTATGCACTAATACTGTATTTTAGTATCTGTTTTGATAGGTTTTTTTGCTTATTATTGTTGTTGTGATCTTTTTTCTCCCCAAACAAAGAATATCCAGGAGGCTACAGCAAGAAAAGTAATTTAAATTTTATCAAGTTTTTGCATGACTGGTGTATCTTTGCTGTTTCAGAAAAGGGCTAGGGAATCAGAGGTCAACTTGAAGCACCTCATTTATATGATAATTACCAGTAAGCGGTGGCCAGTGATTCATGATACAAACCATTTGTACCTCTGGGACTTGTATGTTTACTGGGCAGGAAGTATGTGATTATGTCGTACTAATTAGTTTCTAGGTGACGGAAAGAATGTAGTACAATTGAGACTAAGTTTGGTAATTGTGTGCTATTTAGTTTCTTTATTTACTTGTTATAGCAGAGTTTTTAATTTAATTTTTAATCCACAGGCAGCCCCCCGGCGAATCCACACCTGGATGACTGGATACTAACCTTCATATTATCACTTTCATAGTTTATAACATGCTTTAATATGCTAATCTTATGTAATCCTAGCGCCAGTCCTCCGAGGCACATATTATTGTTATAAAACTCCCTTTACATACTAACAAACTGAAGGCAGAGACGTTAGAGTTAAGACGTGAAGATCCTACAGCTAGAAATGTCGCATATTACTTGGTATTCACATCTCCTATGATTAATAATGCTACGAAATGGTAATGAAGTGCCAGAAATGATCATGGTTTAGCTTCATTTTCCTAATTTTCTCAAACTAAGAAAAAGGCTATGAAGATAGGAGATAATGGAAAACTGTTGTTTTGGGGGCAGAAATAAAAATAATATAGATGTAGGGGTGAATAAATTCAGAAAGGTTATACTTTCACAACAAGGGAAAAGAGCTTCATTGGGTAATAGCTGAATTAAAAACAATGGGATGCTATTTGTAGTCCAGCAGAAGAGAGATCTGATAAAAGGCAGGAGAAGGTAAGAGCAGGCTTTAGAACAAAACCCCACAAAGAACCATAGCAAGGAATAGACAAGAAAGGACAGAGGGAAATGAAAAATAACAAGCAAATGCCGTAAAAGAAGTCTGTCTAAACCAAGGCAAGATGGGAAATTAGAATTAGATGAATAATAAATTTGGTTTTTAGTGATTTTTTTTTTAATGTTCCAGCAGTCCAGAAATATTCATTTAAAGAGCACACAGAAAGTCATTATCATCTGAAATGGAACAAGAATGGGTAGAAGTCACTTGTCCCTCCAGCGTGCTATTCACTGCATTTGTCTTCCAGGCAAATGTTTCCTGAATATGTATGACAGGGCCTTTCTGGCAATGAAACAGAGAGTTGTTACCTGAAATATGGGAGAAATACGAGTATCATGGAACCCAACGCCCTCAGATATGAGGGTTGTAGAAAGAATATTATCTCTGAGACAGCAGACTTTGCTATGCTTCTAAAAAGCCTTGGGCAAAATGTAGTTATTAGAAGAACCCAGGACTATCATTCCATAGGTGACGCATTGCACGATCTGATAGGCAAAATGACACTGCCGTAGAAGAGTAAAATTCACAAACCCAAAGAGCTTCAAATTTGATTTAATACCTTTCTTAATTTCCAAATGCTTTTCTGAGGACTATTTTCATAAATTCATAGTCAAAAAAGAATTTGGAGCCAGGGGTATGCTATGTGCTAGGTCTCCATTAAATAAGCTTCCATCACTTGGTCCTCAAGTGGCCCATCAGGAGAACATCAGAAATAACTAGTACATTAGTCAGGGTTCTCTGGAGAAACAGAACCAATAGGGTGTGTGTGTGTGTGTGTATTATATATATATTACATATTTTAAGGAATTTTAAGGAATTGGCTCATGCAATCATGGAAGCTGGCAAGTCCAAAATCTGCAGGCTGGGCTGGCAGGCTGGAGACTCAGGACGAGCCAACATTGCAGATGAAGTCTGAAAGCCATCTGCTGGCAGAATTCCCTCCTCCTTGGAGGAGGTCAGTCTTTTGTTCTATTTAGGCCTTCAACTGATTGGGTGAGACCCACCCACACTATGGCCCACCCAATCTGCTTTACTCAAAATCCAACACTTGTAATATAATCTCATCTAAAACACCCTCAAAGAAACATCCATAATAATATTTGATCAAATGTCTGGGCACTGTGGTCCAGTGAAGCTGACACAAAATTAACCATCACAACTATGCTGGTAAGATTTTATATTCATTGACTTTTCCACTATCTGAATTCTCTTATATAAGCTTTGTAAGGGATGTGTGTATATACGTCTGTGTGTGTGTCTGTGTGTGTGTGTGTGATCTCTTTATCCCCAACAGAATGAGAAACATCATTGACTGACAAGAGAAATCAGTAGAATTTGACTTTTTATTGATGTGCCTGGAAGTGCAAGAATAAATGTGTGGAGTAGGAGATGACTTTATTTTTTTTTGAGACAGGGTCTCACTCTTTCATCCAGGTTGGAGTGTAGTGGTGCCATCATAGCTCACTGCAGCCTCAAGCTCCTGGGCTCAAGTGATCCTCCTGCCTCAGCCTCCCAAGTAGCTGGCACCGTAGGTACACAATACCATGCCTGCTAATTTAAAAAAGATTTTTTAGAGACAGGGTCTTGCTATATTGCCCAGGCTGGTCTCAAACTCCTGGCCTCAAATAATCCTCCTGCCTCAGCTTCCTGAGTTGCTGGGATTACAGGCAGGAGCCACCATGCCCAGCTTGGGCATAACTTTTGACAACAGATTCCAGTAGCTTTGAATGATGCTATCTATGGAAACTACTATATAAATATGTAGCATAAAGATGTGTGTTTTCATTTCAATAGAACAATCTTCAGGTTTGCATAATTATGGAGAGTTGTAAAATTCACAAGATGTTCCAAAGAATGGGACCTGAGTCTCTAAAAGAAAGCGACGGTACTATCATTGGTTTACGAAGTAATAAAAATAATAGCCGACATAGTGCTAAGTGCTATCCATGCATGATTTTCATATAATCCTCAAAACAGCCATTCTTACAGATGAGGAAACTGAGGCACAGAATAGCTGATTAATTTGCCCAAGGTCAAAATACCAGCACGTGTTGGGAAGTTTGCAGGTAAGGAGAGACCTTGCCAATGATGTGGGTTGCACTTGAACCCAGTGTCCAACTCCTCCTAACAACAGCCCCCCAGGTGGATGGCCAATCAGCTTTTGCCCAGCATCTCCAGAGACTGGTTACTGCCTATGTCATTTTTGCAAATCAAGGAAGGGCTCTGCTGAGATGTCTGTTTGTGAGTGGTGACCTACATTTCATTCTCAGTCCTTCAGCTACTTGCCATGTAGCTACATGCTACTTGGCCATCATTTCACTCATTTCTGGCTGGGGGCTTTCCCCATCCCCTTGGCTATTCCGAACCTTTGCATGCTCTTCAAGGCCCCTACCATCCTTGGGCACTCAGGGAGAATGATTTCACTGACTGCCTCACTGATAATGTAGGGGCCAGCACATATGCACTCTCATGACACCTCCTCTCCATCCCAAAGTCATCCCCAATTTCCCCCATCATTGTTCCTCCCATCCCTCAGTGACCTAGGGCCTTTACTCCAAGCTGATCAGTTCAGGGCAATCCAGGAAGCAGTCAGGTTTTCATCTGGAGGTGAGTGGGGTGGGATTCTTAGGGTATGCTTTCTATTCAAGCTAAGTCTCAAACTTTCCGATAGAATCTTTTCAACCTTGGCTCACCCTGTTTTTGAGTTTCCTGATTCAAGCTATTTATACTATTTTCTATTCATCCTTCAGATTTGACACACACGTTTTTATTTTGTTATAATAATGTTATTATAATTTTGGCTTCTCAATCATAGTGATGATTTGCCTTCCAGAAAATCTTCTTGGAAAATCTAGAATGGAATGTTGGCTACACAGTAATAATAGCTAACACTTACCGAGTGCTTGCCATATGGCAGGTACTATTTTAAGTGCTTTGCAGGATCCTCCTCATATAAAGAAACTTAACCTATTTTGCATCACTAACTCCTTTGAGAATCTGGATCCTTTTCCCAGAAAAATTTGCACTTAGGAGCGCCTACATACCCTCTGTTTTGTTATCTCTCACTGTGAAACAAACCACGAAACCCAAACCTAGAACAACAACAGGGTTTTGTTTTGCTTTTTCTTCATTTCCCGTGATTTGGTGGGTTGACAGGTGATTCTTCTGCTTCATCTGGTTTCAGCTGGAAATTCCGAAATGGGCCCAGTCACATGGTTGGCAGTTGGTGCTGGCTGATGGCTTTTGGCCAAGGGCTTCAGTTATCTTTCTCATGGGCCTCTCCATGTGGCTGCCTGGACTTCCTAACAGTCTGGTGGTCTCAGAGTAGTTGGAATTTTTACATGGCAGCTGGCTTCCCGTGTAGCATAAAATCTTAAGGTTTGAGCCAGAACTGGCACAGAGTTCCTTCCTTTGAGTTCAGAGTCATGGGGAGAAAACTACACAAGGGTATGAATATTGGAAAGCACGGTTCATTTCAGGCCACCAAAGTTACAGCCTACCATGTACATGTACAATTTTGTATACTAATTTCAAGAGGTACACACACCCCATGAATCCACTTAAGGACCCCAAGAAGTGTAGACTTCAGGTTAAGATGACTGAAGATGAAGCCAAGGGAACCCTTTAACCGAATAGGTCTAGTGCAGAGAAGAGTGGGGACGACCCTCACTGTAAAGGGAATTGCATACACACAAGCGAGTGGATGGAACCATGCACAGCACGCTCCAGGGGTAAGAAGAGATCTGTATCTAAAAGACTAGGAATGAAGACTGGAATCAGATTATGTAATATTTTAAAAGGCAGCCTGTGGAGCTTGAACTTCATTCAGTAGGCACTGGGGAGCAATTGCTGGTTTTTTCCTTCTAAAACAGAGGTAACAAACACAAATGCTGAAATAATTCAGGAGAATTACAAGGATTAAGAAATAAGGAGAATGGTGTAGAGGGAATTATGTTAAGGAGCTTTATGAGGTTGTGGAGTTATAGCTCAGACATCAGTTTTAAAGTCAGGACTAACAAAATCTCCCTAATAAAGAATGAAGCCATAAAAATTTACTGTAGAAAAGGGTGCTGTAGCACATCATGTAACGAATATAGAACAATATAGAAAGCATTATAGACTAGTATCATTTCGTGTGATTGGATTAACAAAGAGTGCAGTCAGCCTTTATGGCTTTGGTTGATATGAAAAAAAAATCAAGCAGGGAATTTTTGGAATTACTTTCCACCCAGAGTTAATAGAGTTCTTGAGTGTGGCTATAAAGGATAATGAGTCTAGGACTAAGACATTCTCATTTGGGTCTCTTAGAATAAAATAGAAGCCCATGGGTTTAGAGCAACCCCTGGATGTTGTTAGCAGGTTACTTTTCATGGAGAGAGAATGTTAAAACCTACAGCAAAAATCCTAAAAGGCAAGAACATGGCAGTAATGGTCCAGTTTCTGTTTGTCAGCCCATAAAATTGAGAAGAGGATTCCTTCCACTTTGGTCCTAAAATGATAGCTGCAATGGTACTTAGAGGATATCCATCAGGGTTTGTGTGGGAGGGCATAAAAGCTCATGTTTATTTCAGGGGTGAAATTTCTTTTGCATACTGGAATCTGCTTCTTGCTTTCTGAAGTCACCTCTGTTGGCTTTCTTCATCATCAAGCTTTTGACTCTCTTGGTACTTGGAGTGGCTCTGCCAGGCGAGGAGACCACTCAATGCTGATCTATCCATGTTGACATTGGTGCTTCTTTAGATCTACTGGCCAATGTTTGAGAGATTGGACAGGATGGAGTGGGGAGTGCCAGTTAGGGGTATGGAACAAATCACAGTCAGTGGAGCCACAGATATTTCTCGATACCAGTGGTTTCTCAAACACAGTATTTGCATGTGACCCCCAGGAATTTTCATTTAATTTGCCTGAGATGCAGCCTTGGGGTGGGGAATTTTTAAAACCCCCCTGGATGACTAATGGGCAGCTGCCTTGGGGAACTACTGCATGATACCCTTGGCTTGTTAGTGTGGGGCTCGTACCTACTGTGCTACAGAGCCATGGTTCCTGATTTTATAATCGTTACTTAAGATAAACTTCTCAAGCACCTATTAGGAGATGGAGGATGACAATAATAAGGGCTGTATCTATGGCATCCCAAGTTATCAGCATGGAAAATGCAGAGAATACTGGAATATTGTCTTAGAAGAGTTGTTTTTTTGTTTGTTTGTTTTTTTTTTTTTTTTAGCTTTCTGCTTTCCTGTTAGGTTTCTGCAGTGGATGTCAGGCAAAAACCAACCTGGGAAATTCAGGGGCAACAACACTTGATTTAAGAATGAAAGATAAAGAAGAAAAAAAAAAAACCCACAGTTGTCTGACTTTGCTCTTCACATTCCCTAGTGTTGGTGGGTTGTGTGTTTCTCCCTCTTGGACTTGACTGAGGGAGTTCCAGCCTCCCCCTCAGCAGCACAGCATTCTCACCTCTGATTCCCAGCCTCTCCTTAGCTGTTTATAATTATCACTTCCGTGTTGCAATGCACAGTTTCTGACCCTCAGTCTGCTAATTGTACTTTTAAGCTCTGATTCCATTTTGGCTGTTCTGCACGAATCTGGCCTTTCACCCCTCAAATCTGTGTTTTCAACACAGTAGCCACCAACTAGCATTAAACCAATTTCTCCCTCTCGCAATCCCCAAACCCCTTATAATCCCATTTCATCTCTCCTTTTCTTTTTCAACCCAAATACAGCCTCTCAGGCAAAAGTCACATCCAATAACTTTATGTTTCTATTCCCTATATTAGGAAACACATTTTTTCACCTCACCTCAACAGCAATCATCTTTATGCTGACATAGAAAGAACTTTGGTCACAGTGTATGTACAGCTACAAATAATGTGTGTGTCTGTGTATGTATAGACACAGTGAGAGAGGGAAAGAGAGAAAGGGTTTATAACCTGAAATATGGACAAAGATAACGGTCTATGCTGGGCTTGAAAACTAGCTGGACAATCTGTCTTAACTTTGGTTGAAAACTTTTCGTATTGAATTGCCCTCTCGGGGTTTTAATCTATTCAAATTGATCTTTTCTGTGAGTAGGCACATCATTTTAGAAATGTTTCTGTGAAGATGTGCTGTTTTCATGCTTAGGGAAGCACACTGCGTGCTGAGTGAGGCCGAAGGAAATGCCAAATTAATTCATTATTTCCGTGGCAATGTTCTTTTCCCAGGAAAGGACGGCTTTAATAAGGCAGGTGGCTGAGTGTGCCGTGGCGTGTCTGGCTCTGCGGAGAGCTTGGTAATCCTCTCCCCCAGCAAACACAGCGCCGGTGTTTGTTGTTTGAGGCTCCTGAATGTAATATTGGTTTACAGTCCCACTCTTGGCCATATTATAAAAACAGTGGGAGAAGAATAACAATGGAAATTATGGCAGAGAATGCTTTATTTAAGCCTTTCGAAATGGACATTGTTGTGCATGGCTGTGGGTCTGTTTTTAGCGCCCTGCCTGAATGAGTCAATGGCTGCTGTTTGCAGCCAAATGCAGGCGACGGTGGGGCCACTTCAAACCATCAGCACGACAGTGTTATCAAGCGGCTGAGCCCCTGAGTTCCTGCTTCTCGTCAGTAAGCCATCATTATTCCTCAGGAACCAACTGCAGGAGAGGGCCACTGCGACAAATGCGCTATTATGTTGCATTTTAATGTGTGCCAATCAGCTTAATTCTACTCCTGACATTCGTCTCAGGTACTGCTCTTTTCCACGACAGATGCCAGCCTGCTTCCTTCAGTCACAGTTCCCAGGGTTTCTGAAGGAGTGAATAGGCACCATGAGAGGTCACCTCCAAAGAAATAGAAAGAAACTCAATCCGTGGGATGGTTGAGCTTTTTCCAATTAAGCTCCGTGATATATTTCGAAGTACTGTAAACATTGGTGGCTGCACATTCTGCACGTTCACTGATATACTTGGAGATCAAATGCTGAGATACCTATCCAGCCACAATGAACTTCCACGGCTGGAGCTCACCGGAGAGTCTATTGATCTTTGGGGACTTTCGGGTCCTATGAGGACTCAGATTTGTTCATTAGGGAGGGAGGTAAAATGTGGATGGGATATTTGACATCACTTGACATTTTAGGCTTGGGTTTGGAGGCCTCCAGAGGTTGGTTATTTCCTCAGAGGGAAGCTGCAAACCTTGATCCAAGATGGCTGCTGCCTGGAGGTTGTGGTGGCTGGAATGCCACCTCTCCATCCCCGTAACTTGTCTTCCCGGGAAAAGACAACTGAGTCAGTGATCACGGCAACAATTTCTGTCTAAATTATGTCTGTTCTATGGGGAAATGGAGAAGAATTTTATTAAAATGTCTGAGCCTGACAACCACTGCATTTTAAAAAGATCAGAATGTGTATTCAAAACAAGTCTGCAAAAAACACACATGCTTTGGTAAATGTATCTTCAGCTGGTGTCACTTATACATCTGGATTTTATAAAGGAAAAATTAACTTGGATTGTCCTAAATGAGATAGAACTTCCTTGGGATAAATCTAGGCAGTCTTATGTCAAAAATCCCTTACCTCTTGCTGTCTTAGGATATCTGTTTAGCCCAGTGTTTCCAAACTCTGTGATGATCTACAAAGAAGAGAGAATAATATGGACAACATAGTGAATATTTCTTAAAAATAGACTTATTGAAATTAAAATTCTGTTTTTAAATTTTGAGATTATGACTTTACTACTTAAGGTTGAATTATCCTTTCTCTATGAAATAATGATAATGATATAATGAAATAATGATTTTTTGTTTAAATGTCCTAACTTGGCAAAATTAAGTTTACTGTCTATGGTAGTATTTTCAATCCATATATTCATTCGACTACCCATTTTTCTTTTTTAATTTTAATTTTTCCTGGTTCTTGAAATCCAGAAGGCTAGAAGATACTGTTTCACCCAATAAATCATAAATTCTTATGAGATTTAAAATGTCTGTGGGCTCTTCCAACTGCCAAAACAAAATACAACAAAACAAAGAATCAATTAAGTATTGATGCAAAATGTAAACCTGTAAAAAATGCTGTTTTTTTTCCTAATTAGCAATTCTCTACTCACTAGTTTCTCAATCCCTTCAGTCTTCTCTCCTATTAGTATCTAGCTAGTACATGTTTACCAATTAATGTACATCAAATATAATTCTCATGCTTAGTCATGAAATTTTCCTTGTAGTATTATATGTAGCTTTAGCAACTTTTAAAATGTGAGGTCTTTAACAGAAATATCTAACAAAGACTCTTGTAAGAAGTGACCAAATTCCAAGCCTATTTTAAATTTTAATTTTTGAATGCTGAGGCCAATGTTTTAAATAAATTCAAGATGCAATTTTGTTCTTTGTTTTTCTTTCTTTCTTCCTTTCTTTTTTTTTTT
>VBSM01003169.1:16769412-16938648 GCA_008086735.1 Cheirogaleus medius
TTGCTGTGTCACCTGGGCTAGTTTGCAGTGGCAACATCATTGTTCATAGCAACCTCAAACTCCTGGGCTCAAGTGATCCTCCCACCTCAGCCTCCTGTGTAGCTGGTCCTACAGGTGCCCACTACCATGCCCAGCTAATATTTCTATCTTTTGTAGAGATGAAGGTTTTACTCTTTCTCAGGCTGGTCCTGAACTCCTGACTTCAAGTAGTCCTCTTGCCTTGGCCTCCCAAAGTGCTGGGATTATAGACGTGAGGTACCATCCCTGGCTAAAATGCAATTTCTTAATGTTGGCTGTCTAAACTTTCAAGCTTCTACGAGATTTGGTTAGGTCCTCTGCTTCTAGATCTCTCACAGGGCTGCCATCAAGGTGTCATTCAGGGCTGGATCTCATCTGAGCACTTAAGAGAGGAGGATCTGCTTCTGAGCTCATGTGTTTGTCGGTAGGATTTCGTTTCTGCAGGGCTATTGGACTGAGGGCTTACCTTGGCTGGAAGCTACTCCCTGTTCTTTGCCATATGGGCTTCTCCAAAATGGCTATTTGCTTAATGAAAGCCTGTAAGCTAAGAAGGCCAAAGAGAGTCAGCTAGTGAGATAGAAGTTGTAATCTGATGCAACATAATCATGAGAATGACATCCCACCCCTGTGCCATAGTCTATGGGTTAGAAGCAAATCATAGGTCCTGTCTATACTCAAGGGGAGGGGAGTACACAAAGGCATGCATAACAAGAGGCAGGGATAATTAGAAGCCACCTTAGCGTCTGTGTGCCACAGACTTTGGAAATATGAAACATGAGAGTCATACTTAGTTCCTCACTTCCATCCCTTCTTAGAGAAAAGGAGTTCTTGAATTCGTTTGGGGGAAGACAGTCTGAAATGATGAAAGATCTGAATTATAGAATAGCATAAGATGTAGTTATGCTGCTTGTAGTAGAGAGTAGCTTAAAATTGTAGTAGAGAGTAGCTTAAAATTGATGCAAATAAACTATTATCAAGGAAAGGTCCTGTCTGGCTTTCTTTAGTAACTGTGTAATACCCATTTATAATCATCATTTTGTTTTCATTCCAGGCAATAATTGAGGAATCATTCCTTGTGTTTCCAGGGCCTGAAAAATGTGGTAGGGAATACAAATTAAGATTATGACAAGGTTTGTTCTCTTAAGAGACTTATATTTAGAAGCAAGGGGTGGTGAGAGACGAACAAAACATACACAATTGTAACAGAGAAAAAATAAAACTATACAATGAAGGGCTAAATGCATTTAATAATACCCTCAACTCTGGTATAAAAAAAGAGAGAGCTCAATGCTGGGTAAAGTTACCAAAAGCCTTCTCAGAAGAAGCAGAACTTGACAGATCAGTGCGGTTAGGATGAGAATTGAGAAGGAAAGTTAGGGAAATATAAAGAAAAAATAAGGAAGGCAGGAAGAGCCTGGAACTCATAGACAAGACTGGAGAAGGTGTCTTCAGTGTGGGGAATGGAGCACAATGAAAAGTAAAGTTGGAGGGATGTGGCTTTTGAAGAATATTGAATGCTGGGGTGAAGATAGTGACTTGATGGGGGTGGAGAATCCTTCTAGATTCTTCAGCAGAGGAAAAATTGGTATTGGGCACTCTGGAAAGCTGAGACAGAAGGATCAATTGAGGCTAAGAGCTCAAGACCAGCCTGGGCCACATAGCCAGACTCCTCTACGAATACTAGAAAAATTAGCAAGATGTGGTGGCAAATGCCTGTAAAAATCCTAGCTACTCAGGAGGCTGAGGCAGGAGGATCACTCGATTGCCTGGGAGTTGGAGTCTGCAGTGAGCTATGATGACACCACTGCACTCCAGCCTGGGCAAACAGAGTGAGACCCTATCTCTAAAAAAAAAAAAAAAAAAAAAAGGTATTTATTTGGGTAGATCTGTTTGGTGAGTAGGTGCATGATGGATAATTTGAAGTGGATAACAACAAGGTGACTAAGGGTCTAGTTAGGGTTCCCATTGATCAGTTGTCTGCACTAACTAGTTGGTATCTCTTGGCTTTAAATGTTTGATTTATGGAATATTTGTTTATTAATAAAGACCTCAAAAGTCCAACAGCCTCTAAGAGCTATTGATATTTTAAGTATCATAACAGGGGTCAGAAGAGACCTTTATATATCCTTTATATATACCTTTATATATCCTTTAAATCAATCATATAAGCTGTAACAATGCTTTCTAAGATGCTCCACAAAATAGTTCCATCATATTTAATAGGTTTGCTGAAAACAAAACAAAAAACCCAAATCATATGTATGCTATAGATAGGCCTGTGGTCAAATAAGTGTGGGAAATCATACATTAAAATTCAAAAAGTTCAAAAGTTCCAGTGTTAATAAACCACCAAAGGGAACGTGGGAGGCACTAGAATCAAAAGTTGCTTCCCAAACTTCTTCAATGGTGAAACTCTGCGTGTAAGTGTGTATATGTGTGTTTGTGTATGTGTAGTGTACATGCACGTCATCTTTAGGACTAGTGTCCTACCCAACACAGTCAGGCAAATGCCAGTATTAACTAGTTTTCAATGAAGTCAACAGCATTTGGCTTATGGATCACCAAGTTTCTTCTTGTCATAACTCCCTTTGATGTTTTATATAACTGCATTTTAAAGCTACTTTTTTTCCCCAACAGTATCTGTGCCAGAAATTGGACAAGAAAAAAAGGAGAGATGTAGAACAACTCTTTCTCTTGACATTTCTTGTAAGTGTTTTAAGAAAAAGGCACAGGAAGAGAATAACTCACACTGAGGTTGCTACCTGCCTGAGATATCAAGTTGCATGACTTCCAGAGATTCTTTGCTGTATTCCACTACCCATACTCGACAGGCAGACCTGGGTTTGAATACTACCTTGATCCTTCTCCAGTTGTGGGTACTTGGATAAGTTACTTAATCTCTCAGTTCTTTTCATCTTTTTTCTCCTCATAAATTTATATTTTTCTACTGTGTGAACTTTGTTTCTTAGAAGAGAGGTTTCATAGAAAGAGAAAATAACTCTGTAAACACATAATTTGGAATGTACTTAAAGTTTCTAAAAACTTTTTTTGGCTATTTATAGTTTTATTAAATTTGGATTCCAGATTATTTTATCAGTTCTAGGATGCTAAGAGAAACACTTTTAAGAAGTAGTGGTTAGTAAAGATTGGTGTTGGCCTGAGGTGTTCAACTGACTTACCTTATTAGACATATTCTCACCTGCTTTTGTCATTCAAAATGTGCTATTTTGTTTTGCAAGGTCAGTGTCTAGTAGGAAATGCTTTTTATGTCGGTGTCATGTCATGTTTGTGCTTCATTTGCAAGATTTGCAAGGTTTCTAACATGATTTAGGTCACTTAACTTTTTGTTTATGTCTAGTGACACACACACACACAGAAAACTGTTATGGTAGGATACTAAAATGTTTATGTTTTATGGTTCTAATTTCTGCGTCCTAACAAAAACACAGTGAATTCTCCATAATAAGACCTACAAAATTCTCCCTGTAAAGGTCACATAATGTGTGTTACCATAGTCACTGGAATTAATTTATTTTCATCATTTGATGTTCCGTAAGTATTTGAAAAGCAGAGCTCATAAGTGGTGTTCCTATAATGATTTTACTTGAGACAAAAACATCTGGAGGTTATTTACAGATACATTATAGTTAAACCATGACAGGGCATGCAGTTGCCCATGGAGAGCATACCTGCATGTTCTGGAAATGTAAGTTTTCTATGAGACTCCTAATTCAAGATATTTTTACCTAGCCAGATTTGTGGGTGTTTTTGAGACAGAGTCTTACTCTGTTGCCTGGGCTAGAGGGTAGTAACGTCATCATAGTTCACAGCAACCTCCAACTCCTGGGCTCAAGCGATCCTCCTGCCTCAGCCTTCCTAGTACCTGGCACTACAGGTGCATGCCACCAAGCCCAGCTAACTTTTTCTATTTTTAGTAGAGACAGGGTCTCACTCTTGCTCAGGCTGGTCTTGAACTCCTGAGCTCAAGGGATCCTCGCATCTCAGCCTCCCAGAGTGCTAGGATTACAGGCGTAAGCCATCGTGCCCATACTAGCCAGATTTGTTAATATCCATGAGAGAGCAGTCCTGGCATATAAAAAGATGAACTCAATAAATGATAGCTCTTAATATTATTATTTATCGAGCACTTTCTGTGTGTGAGGTGATGAGAATGCAACTGAGAACAGATACTAGATACGACACTGGCCTAGGTCTGAGAAAGAGGCAGAAATGCTGTGTTCTCAAAGACACACATACTAGATTCTTGCTCATCTTTAACATGCTGACTTTCAAGGCATCTAGCTGCCCCTAGGACCTAAGGTTGATTCTACAGGTCTGTGTCCTGCTATGATAGAAGTTCTTTAATTATAAACCACCAAAAGTACGAGTATACTTTATCCATGCCTTGTTTATTTGAGCTGCCCTTTCTTCTCTCAATTCCTCATGATTATTATTGAGCTAATTAGAAGAATTAGTTGCCTATTAAAATTCTCTAGTTTAAGGTTTTGGTGTGCATCCTATTCCTAGCCTTTTAGTACTGGTTCAAACGCGCCTTAACTTTTAAATTTCTAATTTATTGAGTTCAAATCCTGTCATCTTATGATGCTAGCTCTGCGAACTCTTCCCTGACCTCCCACCTACCATAGATGGAGCCAACCACTCTCTCCACTGTTCTCTGCCTCTGTTATGCTCCTATCACAAGAATGACATTTCATTATTTAGATGTTGAACTCACAGAGCACAGAAGCTATATATTAATCACCTCTGTGTTACTATCACCAAGCACAGAGTCTGGATTATAAATATCAGTTGAATTGAACTGAACAGGCACAAAAAATAACACTGCCAGGAATCACAGATAGGAATGTATTTCTGTTCAGCCTTTGCTGTGTCTCCAAGGCACCATATACACAGCTGGGGAGGGAACCAGGTAAGTGAAAACACACTCGGGAAATTCCACGGAGTGTAGCTATGGCTATTAGAAGAGAAGAGACTCTTTTCTTGCTTCTTTTGGTAAATACTTATGAGACAACCTTAACAGCCGATAGTTTCCAAGGATTTGCACGAAGGTAGGACATTTTTAATAAATTTAGTGACTCATAAATATTAATTTTTTAAGCATATGAAGACAGAGGTTGAATCTGAATGTGTATGCTGAGGAAACGCAGAATTTACCCTTGTGACAGCCTGCTATGAATTTTAACAATATTTGAAATATTTTGTTGCTAATTAGCCGATTTGATATTTGGCTGCTGCCTTAGGGAATTTACAATAACCCATTAACAATTTAACACTAGGCCAATTAGGTAAAGCCTTCAGCTTCCTAAAAATGCCTAAGTGTGTGACAGAAGGCCTAAATGACATCATACTTAGGTAACTAGATGCTAACCAGTGTCCTCCCTACTCCCACCCAGGACATCTGAATGAGCTTCCAAAGAACCACAATTCCGTGGCCCAGTGAGCATTCACAGCCCTCCCCTCATTGCTGGGGATGGTGGTGGTGGTAGTGGTGGAGGAGGGGAGGAGAAAGGAAGAAGGGATGGGTTACTTCTTCCTGCATCTCTCTCTTTCTTCTTCCCTCCCGCAGGCTCCCACAGCCACCCAGGCTGCCATGTCAAACTGCCTGAAGCCCACCTCTTTCCTTGGCTTCTTAGAAAATTCACTTGCACTTGAGTTCAGTAACTTTATTAAAGAGTCAGGGCATAGGAGTGAATACAGGGATTGGTCATAGAGGCTGTGTCTCAGTCTTAGTCCATTCGGGCTACTATAACAAAATGCTATAAACTAGGTAGCTTATAAACAACAAAAATTTATTTCTTACAGTTATGGAGGCCAGCAAGTCCAAGATCAAAGCACCAACAGATTCAGTGTCTGGTGAGAGTCCATTTCCTGGTTCATAGATGATGCCTTCTTGCTGTGTCCTCAGATTGTGACCTTCTGAGGCCTCTTTTATAGGGGTGCAAATCTCATTCACAAAAGCTCCACCCTTATGACTTAATCACTCCCCAAAGGCTCCACCTCCTAATATCATCACCTTGAAGGTTAGGATTTCAACATATGAATTTGGGGGACATAAACATTCAGACCATAGCAAGATGTGAACACCTGCCTTCTTGTTAACATCCGTTGCCACTGTGCTCCCTCCATTATATCCTCCAGTACAACTGAGTTTTTCCCTTCCCCTCATAAAGAAATGTTTTATCTGCATTCAGAGCTCAGTGTCTACTCTCAGTTGGCTTAGCAAAGTCTCTTCCCAACAAAGATAAGGCTTTTCTTGAAATGAGTTCTATTATAGAACCAGCAGCTACATTTCCACCCACCCCATATTGCCATTCTTGTAATATTTTTAAAATGAGGTTGTGCTAGTCTAATTTAAAAGTAATGATCCCTTGGATTTTTTGCTGTACCTGTAAGTGGTTTGGGATGGGGCAGAGATATGGAGGAACCTAGACTGTAAATGTTCTGCAATCAGCAATGCTGTTATCTCTATCCTGTTATCTCTAATGCTGTTATCTCTACCCATATACATCTCCTACTGGTTCTGCTTCTCTGGTTGAGCCCTGACGCATACACCATCCATTGATATAAGCAGTTGTGTTAAGAATATGAAAAAGAAAATAATACCCCCCTCAATGATAGGATAGAGATACATACATATACACATGTGTATATGTATGTTTTGTATATATTAAGAGATTTTTTTTTACAAGGAATTGGCATACATGAATGTGGGGGCTGGCTAAGCCAATCTGAAATCTGTAGAGTGAAAGGGAAGCTGGAACTCAAAAGCATGGGCCAAAGCTTCTGTTCACAGACAGAATTTATTCTCCATTTGTTGGGAGAAGCCTCAATCCTGCTTTTAAAGTCTTTCCACTGATTGAATCAGCCCTACCTATAATATCCAGAAATAAATCCTGGAGTTTTTTTAGGCTTTAAGTAAAGTCAACTGATTAGGGGTCTTAACTATGTCTGCAAAATACCTCACAGAAACACCTAGATTGGTGTTTGATTGAATAACTGGGGACTGTAGCCTACCCAAGTTGACATATCAGAAAAAGCCACTGCAGATGGGTAAACTGAATACAATGTTCACTAAAGGATGATGCTTAGAATGCTTTTCAACAACATTTTTAATATTTAACTAATAACAAAAAAGGAAATATTACACATACCTAAGAACTTTCCCTCCATTATATTAAACTCTTCACCAAAGCATTTTCCCAAGGAAACATTTAAAGGTATGGATGGTAAGTGTGCAAATGAAAGGGTTATTGTGATTTGCGTTAGAAGAAATAATGCTTGTTTTATTTATTACACTTGGATAGTCCTAAATAAGTTTGTAATTATAGCCTTAGGGAAAAAAATGGAGTTAATTTTTTTTAACGGACAACCAAGATTTTTTTTCACATTAAACTCATTAAGCTAATATATGCATTTGTTCACTCAAGAAATATATAATTCAGACATAGTATATTGCACACATTGTGCTAGATTCTGGGAATAAAATATGGTGAATAAAACAAAGATTGACCCTGCCTTCAATAATTTTATGATCTAGTTGTAAAAAAAATGCATTAATCAAATATGGACACAAATGATTTTCACAAAATGAGATAGTTGCAATCAGTCTATGTTAAATGATTCTTGACCTTTTCTGGAATGTCAGGAAGTTTACCTGAGGAGGCATGTTTGAGCTGAGATTTAAGGAATGAGCAAAAGGTACCTGGATGAAGAAGAGGATGAAGAGATTTCCAGGCAGTGGTAAAAACCTACATGAAGACTCTCACCAAGGCCAGGGTGGCTGGAACACAGGAGGTGACATGGAACACGGCAAAAGACAATACTGGAGAAGTTGGCAGGAGCTAGCTTGAAAGCCACATTAGGAAGTCTCTTTGGTCTTTATCGTAAGGGCAATGGAAGGTATTAAAGGATTTTAAGGTTTTGAGCAAAGAAGTGACACAACCATAGCGATAACTTCCAGTAGGACCCTGTGAGATAGAAGTTCTACTTTAGCCACTAAGGCAGAGATAGCAAAAATTCAGCATCCATAACAATGAATCCTTGTGCCTTATCCACAGCAGACATCACTAATCAATCAAGGCAGTTTTTACCCTGACTGAACCAGACTTGACAGTCTCAGAACATTTCAGATAGGCAATACTAATCAATCTAATTTGTCACTTAAGACAAACCCTCTATCTCTAAGTTCTTTTGCTTTTCTCAATAAAATACAAGATTATTTGGGGTGAGATTGCCACATAGCACTCAGGACACTCAATTGAATTTAAATTTCAAATGAACAAATTATTTTTTGAGTATAAATATGCCTCATGTAATATTTGGGACACACACTAAAAGTTATTTGTTGTCTAGGTTAAATTAATACTTTTAACTGATGATTTGCTAAACTTGGCAACACTAGTTTGGGGGAAATTTATTGAAGTAACAAAGGTCAAAAAAGCCCACAACACAACACCATGATAATGGTGTGTTGCTATATAAGAAGAACCAAATGACTCATAACAAACTACTAAACTAATAAAGATAAAAATAAACTAATAGTAATTTTAAATTCAAAAGGAATAAATGATAGCTATTCAAGTCATGACCAACTCTAGAAAATTTTTGATACAATGAAAATAAATCACGCTTCCAGAATTTTGTGGGATTTCCAGTAACTTGCAAGTGCTTACATGCAATAGGAGGTTTTCATCCCTGCCAAGCATTATGTAGTAGACTTCTTAGAAGAATATTCAATTATATTCCTCACTAAATTCTTGGAGCTGCCTAGTTTTAGTTTATAAATGCAAAATTTCAGTGACCATTAACAAATGGCTTAAGAATTTACTAGAAAATAAACATTGGTGGTTTAGGTAAACTAAAGCCTATGGATTTATGGGTAATTCACCCAAAAGGACCAAAGCAGAGAGTTGCAGTTGTAGATCAGTCTGAGGGTCATAAGGTGGCCCCGTGTGGCACCTATTTTGAGAATTACTCATCTGGGCAAAATCCTTGTTCTGATATTTGAGTGCTCAAGTAGGTGGTAGATATTACAATGTCTTGATCTATACATTTAGGTAAACCTTGTGAAATAGAAACAATAATTTAAGGCTTCTAATTTTATCACTAGGTATTAAGAAAAATGTGAGTTGGTAAAATACACCAAGGCACTTGGACCTCTTGGGTCCAAAATATATTTTAAAGGTATATTATCTTTTGTATCTGTAATTAATTCTAATATTTCAGTGTCTCTAAGCTGGCTAGGATCAGCATTACCTTTCTTCTAAAAGAGTTTATATTACAAGCTTAACTATCATCTTTCTTTGTGGGATTTGTCCTGCATTGACCATATTAATTTCATATTCAAGATGGATGTTCTTCTAGCCCCTTTGCTGGCTTGCCCAGATTCCTTTCAATAAGGGTCCTGTAATTAAGGTTGGGAGGCATGGTTGTTGACTGAGTACCCTGCAGATTGCTCATTAACATGCCATCTGAACAATTTAATAACCTTTTTAATTAATCTAAAATTGGCATGTCCCTCTTCAGGCTACAGTGCAGCTTTTGCAAGTGTTGGTCTCTTGGTAGTTCTCAATTTAGCTTATTATTTGAAACCTAAATCTGCCCAGGCTAATAAGCGTGACCAATTCCTCTTACCAAAACCACGTAGGAGTCTCCATCTGCACTTCACTAAAGAATGAGAGGAACAGATGTCTTCGGGTGGTATTCTGGTTGCTGGCTTTTTAAAGAAGTTCCCATCAGTCTAGAGATGAAAGAAACTAATTTATAAAGTGATTGAAAGTTACTTTGCTTTCGCTTTCTCTTTAATTATTATTATTATTATTTAAATTTTATTTTCAGGTTTGATGCTTTAGAACCTTTCTTTTCAATTAGTTCACACTTTGGTGCTAGACATAATTGAAATAATTTCATGGCTTCTGGTAACTGGATATTCTGAACCTTTAGTATTCCTGAAGAAAATGGCTACTCTAATGGATTTCAAATCTATTATATTTTTGGCAAGGTTGAGCTTGTACTTATTTATTTTTTTAACTTGGAAAGATAAGACTAAGGAACGCTCACTCTTTAAAGCTTGAAAAAGATGTATGTTTGTGTGTGTGTGTTTCACCTGGCCGACGTGACGTCTCCAATGTTTGAGCTACTTTCCTCCAATCAGACAGAAGCTTACCCTAGTTGTTTCTGGGAAGTCATAAAAATGCCTTCCAGAGGCCTTTTCTCCAGCCTGCCAGTTGCATTCATCATGCTCTGTGCACTTTCTTTTCTACTTTCAGACTCACTTGCTTCTGCCTAAGACAAATGCTCCCAGCTGTCATTGCTGAGAATCCCAACCATCCATTCTTACCACAAACATTAGCTGAGTGGTAGTATGTGCCAGGTACTAAGCTAGGAGTTTATGAAAATCCAGCATCTTTGGTCTTTCTGTTTCATACACTCGCCAAAAGCCTCTTCCTGAAGCAGGACAGTGGAGCTGCAGTCCATACAGAGGGGTTGAATGCCATCACCACAATCTGATGGTCCTCGTTGACACCAGCACTTTATAGCAGCTTGGTGCCTGCTGTCATGCTCATAAAAATCTTTTACAAACAGCCTCTACCTCTTGTAAGACAAAAGAAGGTTTAAAATATAGGTTTCCCAAGCTATACTCCCTCTATCAAAGACTCTAACATTTGAGCATGAGACTTGTCTCCCTTTCAGCTCTGGGCCCCCTGCTGGGCAGCCATCTATGTGAGATGAAAACTTGTCCCAAGAGCACTGCCTTGGAATGGAAGCTTAACCCTGTGATAAGGTCGTGGGAGGTCTGCTTCTCTGACCCACATCAGTTAGCTTGAAGATAAAATATTTTGCACCTGGAAGTGCCAAGTTCTATCAAAGTTTGCCTCGAGCCAGTCCATGCACTGCTACCTCCCACTCAACAGGATCAAAAAAATGAAGAAAGTAGCTGTGATGATTTGCTTGGAAACGTCTATGATCTTCCACAGACCTTGAAGAGCAAGTGAGAGGATACTCCAATGCAAGTCCTGGCCTCTGACAGTAAAGCCATTTCATCCTTTCAGCATGCGGAGGTCCCAGCCACCATAATGCCCTGGGTTCCTGCTCCTAAGCACAAATGCGGATGCACTTCTCAGAAGGAGCTGGAGGAAGACAAAGTCCAACTATTGGTAGACTGGGTGATGGCACTTACTACTGTTTGTAAACAGGAGGGAGCCTGATTCCACCTGTACCCCACTGAAGGTTGGATTATCCATTTTACATTATATGATATTGTTTTGTTGGTGTTTGAGAATGCTGGAGAAGAAGATGCCACTCTTAAAGGAAAAAAAAAACATATCAAATGTACTCACAGACCAAGAAACTGCCTGTATTTCACATCAGCTCCAAGTTAAGGACCACATGTCTTCCAGCCACACTCCAAATGCTCAGGCCATGTTCATGCATGCCTCATTAATGTGGATAAAGTCTCAGTCCCACCACAGGGCTTCTTGCAAGATGTTGCTGTGGAATGCTCCTCCCTTCTGGCGTATCTTCTCTTCTGTCTGTGAACAGAGCAAGGCATATAACTGACAGTGGAAAGCACTAGAGAGTGTGTTATACAAAAACAAATAGAAGAGGTCCTTTTGGCATATCTTTTGAATTGGAAGGAAAGGTAGGCTTTTGAGTGACAGTATTTGCTAGACTTTTCTAAATAGAGCAGCTTTAAAGCCAGAGGGCCAACAGGTATATGGGAAAACATATGGGGCTTGAATCTTTAGTCCATAAGACATGTCCTTGGATGAGATATTTAACCTCTTTGGCTCACAACAGCCCCTCTAATAACCTGAGAGCATTGGGCTGTTGAAGAATTAATTGCAATAAAGCACACGATTCATAAGAAATATAGTTTTCTTCTTCTCTCGCCTTTCAAAGGTTAGAAAGATAGGGAAAGAAAACCCACCCACGGAGAGCTCACCCCTGATCTCCACCACTCCCGCACAGCAATCCGTGCACAGAAATGTTTACTAAGTCACTCACAGTGAGAAGATCTGTGCTTTTTCTCCCTCAAGCCCCTCTCTCAGAAACTTACTCATTAAAATCTACTTTTTGGTGTGTGTGAGGGGATGGGAGGGAGTCACACTTGGCAAAATGTCAGGTTGACTTCTGTGCCCCTGTTTTTGTGGCAGAAGCTCCGCCTGGGCAGGCTCCACTCTGCTGAGTGTTTTCCTGTCATTTTTAAAAGGAGAACAGCAAAGATGCAAATTGCTGAGGCTGCTGGGGAGATGGGCACACAAAGAGGCAATTCAGGCTGAGGAGTGTGCAGGGAGGAGGGCGGTGGAGGAGGGGAGCATGTGGTGGCTGCGTGACTTTGGGATGCTGGCCCGTCGGGGAGGGGGGCTAAGGCAGGGGACATTCTTCAGGTCCTTTCTTCTCCCCTTTGTTAGCAGATTTATTGGGCTTGTTAAGAAGGAAGGAAACATGGTGAGGCTTGGTGGCCTCTGGGCCCGGGAGGCCCTTCAGAATTCCCAACTCCAGGCATCTTGGGGCTCTCCCCCTCCTGGGATCCCCTGAGAACCCTGTGGGTGGGCTCCTTAGAAATGCAGAGGTGAATAACATCTTTGCGCAAGGTGGCAGGAATATGACACAGGACATTACAGAGGCTGAGAGAGCTACCCTGCTACCCCCTCCCTACCTCCACTCCACCCCAGGCTGCTCAGAGTATAAACACAATTCCTGCCATGAGCTTTTTCCCCCTTCACCTGACCTCAATCCGTGCCCTCTGGAGGGTGGGTTTTTGATTCTGGAAGGGGCAGAGCATTATGGTGTCCAGAGATCTGGGTTCTAATCCGACCTCTAATTGGCATCATGACTCTGGGCAAGTCCCTCTCCCTGTCTGGACCTCAGTTACCTCTCCTGTAAAATGAGGGGGCTGGGCGGGAGGGGTGTTCTTCAGAGCCCCATCCTGCTCTGACAGTCTCAAACTCAGCAGCTCTAATTGCCTCATTAGAACACCAGGGAATGCCTTTCTAGTAATTGTCTTCCTGGCTCCTGTCTCACCCACTCCCTACTGGGCTCTGCCTCCAAGGAAACAAAAGCAGCTGCTCTCTCCTCTGGGGTTTCCTCGAGCCCTTCTTGACAGCATATGTGCAGAGGCATTCTCTGTCTGTCTGCCCCACGCTGTCTGCGCCCACTTCTGAGGGCCGGGGAGGGCAGGTGGTGCCGCTTTTGAGCCCAAAGCCTTTCTTTTCTGCTGCTTTTGCTAGCATAGCTGGCCTCTGTCCCAGGTGAGATTAAAGTGGCATTTATTACTCCCTACCCTGCTCCTCGATTTGGTGAGGGCGCTTTACAAACAACCATGTGCCTTGTTGTTGCGATCAAAGCGCTCAGCATCCCGGGGAAGGTGGAAATGGCTTGGAAGCAAATGGCAATGAATGGATGGAGAAGGTTAATCTCATATGACTGTCCCCAAAGAAATACACATTCAGGGATTTGACAGCTGCCCTTTGGAAATGGTCTCTTTGCTATAAACCAGGATATTTCATTTCCTATGTATTAAGTAGTAGGCACAAAAGGAGTTGATAAAGTGGTTTAAAAATTAGCCAAATGAATTGGCCCTACGAGTTTCTTACAAAACTCTTAATGTTTAGGAGTGTGCTGTGTTTCTAAGAAGTCAGGAAACAGTTTCTGTGTGCTCTTCTGGGCATGTGCAGGGCAGGCAACATATCAGAGATGCTGGAGGGACTTGGTAGGAAACTCAGGTCTAGTTTGAGACCAAAGAAATTGACAAGTCTGGAGGAATCCAGAACATCGGAGATCTAAAATAGACTGAGTCTAGGGAGGCAGCCACAGATGGAAGGTCACATCAATTTGGGGAGGTCTTGGCAGGTGGGGTCTAGAGGCCAGCAAGGAAGAGACTGTGGCCTCAGCAGATAAGAGACACTATAGTGATTTCTGACCCTGGAAAAGAGCAACTGCCCTCTACCTTTCTTAACTTCCCTATGGAAGCCAGGTGGTCATGGTTAACAGGTTTGTGTTTGAAGCCAGAGCTGATAAAGAGAAATGGAAATCGGGTTGAGGAAAAAGTTATTTGGGTGAAATGAATACTTATCACCATAAGGCAAAAGGCTTTACGGATGGCACAAGAACATGCAAGGCCAGAGAGTTTAGGGAAACATGAAAGAGACTAACCTCCTGTGAGCATCTGTTCTTTCCCAAGGACTTCATGTGAGATCCTTATTTCGTCCCTGACCAAAACCCCACTAGTTAGGTGTTAGTGTTTTCATCCTTCTTTCTTCTTTATCAGTTGAAAGCATTTTATGATGTCTGAGTTAGAAAATAGCTTAGATTATTTATTCTTGGCTGTGTATCCAAGTCACATGGGACTTAAAAAAACCAAAAACAATTACAGTGCTTTGGCATCCTGTGGTAGATTGATTTTTTCTTCAAAAATCTTCACTAGTAACTTCCATGGGAAGAACATACTTCCTCCCTCTGATATTAGCCTAGGCTTTGGTTTGGCCAATTGGATGCTAACGGACATGATGTAGTAAAGGCATCATCTGCCGTTGCCATGAGAAGACGTGCCCAACCTGGCCTGCTGGGCCCTAGAGTAGGATGAGATACACACAGCTTAGAGTTGGGCTACCCAGTGGAGCCCAGCTCTCATCGGGCAACTCACTGCTGACCCCCAGATGTGACTGAGCCAGCTGAGGTCAGCTGATATCAGTGAGTCTACAGTCTTGTGACCTAAATACTAAATTGCTGTATGTCACTGAGATGGTGCGGTTCTTTGCTAAGGGCTTGATTTTAACTCCATCTCTAGGTATTCTGAGTAACAACAGGCTTGGGGGGCCAGGAATATGTCTCTAAAATCTATCCAAGGTGATTCGGATATTAGCTAGAGTTGGAAACCACTGATCTCATGGACTCTCCTCTTCTTTTAGAGAGAGAAGCTGAGACCCAAAGAAGTAAAGTGATTTGCCTAAAGTCTCTGGGGTGGGCTAGGGGACTAGTATTAGAATCCTTGGTAGTTTAGATTAGTACTCTTTCCTTTCTGCTATATCACACTGTTCCCATAAAAAGTTAACATGGAAGAAGAAATTCATGTTCTCATAACTTAGATGCTTTGGGCAGGAGTATTTCAACCCCATACTGATACCAACCCTTTGAAGCCCACCGATGAAAGGAAATGCACAACAGAAAGAGTATATTGACTTTGGTTGTAATTGTATTTACTGTGTCAAACGACTCAGCTCGAGTGAAAATGTGGTCACTAGATCATGCACTATAGAGGGAATTTAAAGTACAGTATTCTTTTTCAACTCAGAAAAGTTTATGCGATTTCTAGGCAATTATTTCCTGTAGGAATAAAAATATGTGTTATTCTTTCATCCTCTTCCTCTTGCTGCAGTTCCTCCTCATTAGTGGTCTCCTTCCTCTGGAGCTGCAGTAATACCCTCAAAGCAGTGAATCTATTACAGTCGAAGTTCGTCTTGTAGACCTGACAAAAATACAGATTGGGAAGCTGAAATGTCTATCTCGATTCAGACTCAGATACAGACTAATACTTAGTGAGCACCTGCTATGTGCCCAGCCCTATGCAAACTGCTCTCACACATGCTATTTCATTAAATGTCCAGAAATTGACAAGGAGTGGGCAGATCTATGCAGATTGTGTAGAAGGAAAAGATGAGAAAAGAGACACCAATGGCTTGAGGCTGTTACTGCAGACGCCTTTTGTGACATTTCTCTATTTGCCAACATGCTCCTGTCTAATCACCCCCATCTGTTAAGTGGTGAAGAATCATCCCTTCCCTGTATCAGCCCTCTAGCCTAAACGTCACCTTTCCCCACTCTGTTTACTATCCCAGGAACTACTTAAGTAAATAAAGCCAGACAAGGTGCTAAATATTTCTTGGCTGAACCAGACAGGGACAGGGGTTCTTTCTTGGTGGAAGGCTTTTACTGCTTCCCATGTGGGTCATTACAATGTCCTCCCAACTCTGCTCCCTACCCGTTTCTCTCCTGTGTAATCTCTCTTACCCAACTCAACTTTAAAAGTACCACGCCCCCCAGGACCAGAGCTCCCTGAGGAGAGTCATTCCTATGGACTTCCCTGCTGAAAACCTTCACCTGCCCTTCCTTTATTACATTGCCAGACTCCCACAAAACCACTCCATTCTGCTCTAGACAATGCCACCACGAAGTCCCTACTCTCCTACTTTTTCCTTCTAGACTGGGACTACACATACATGCGTGTGCGCACACCCCCTGACACACGCCATGATAATCTCTGCTTCCTTGCCTTTCTGCACACTTTCTTCCTTCCCTGGGAATCTTTGCCTCCACATTTAGATGGGTGTGAGACAACAGGGAGTGGTGGGGAGCGTGACAAACTGAGGAAGATACACCAGGTCTAAAGGGCACAGCCACTCTGAGGCTGTTGGAGCGATCGGACACCACCATGCCGTGGTGTGGATCAGGGTTGACATGTTTTCTGCACTTTTAGAAGCTAGATATTCAAATCTTATGTGAAATCTCTGGAGTTTTAAAGGTGTGGAAATAAATAAACAAAAACAAAAGAAAACTTTATGCACCAAATAAGAGAAATCCTTCTCTGTACCTTTTGCTTATTCAAATCCTACCAAGCCTAGGAGCCCAGCTTAGGCTTCCCTTCTCCCCCGAGGTCTTCCTTGATGAGTCTCACTGCTGTGTTCTTCCCCCTATAACTCCACTGGCATTAATACAAAGGGAGGTAGCTGGATGGTAAGGAGCACAAAGTCTGGAAGCACAACCACCTGCTGGCTGTGCAACCTTGAGCCAGGTAATTAACCTCTCTAAGCTCATTTTCCTTATTTCCAAAAGGGAGAGGATACCCATAGTATCTATTTCATAGGTATGTGATCAAGATTGAAAGAGATTAGACATATAGAGCATTCAGCATGATGTCTGACACATAGTAAATTCTCAGTGAATGTTAGCTCTTATTACTTATATTCTACAACCTCAGGTATCATTGCATAGTAGTGAAAAGAGATTCTAGAGCCTGGTGTCCAGGGTTAAAATCCCAGCTTCACTACTTTCCAGCTGTGTGATTTTAGGCAAGTTACTTAACCTCTCTGTGTCTTAGTTTTCTCATCAGTAAAATGCAGATAATAAGACCTTTGGAGTTATTATGAGGTCTGAGTAAATATTTGTAAGTCCTAGAACAGTGTCTGGCACATAGTACCTTGTAAGTGTTAAAGAAAACAAAATATACCTAATTATTACATTGTGCATTGTTCTCCAATTGCTTCCTATATGTTACTTTTGTCTATAGCAGTGGCCTGCATGCTACAGCTTTCAGGACAAATTTGGCCCTCTGCCTGTTTTTGTAAATAAAGTTTTACTGGGACACAGGTGTGCTCCTTTGTTTATGTATTGTCTATGGCTGCTTTTGTGCTTCACTGGGAAAGCAGTGTGACAGAGACTGATGTCCTGCAAAGTCTAAAGATGTCCTATATGTCCCTTAACAGAAAGTTTGCTGACCCCTAGTCTATACTACTAGAGTGAGAGCTTTTCAAAAGTAGAGATGTGAGACAGTTTGTTAATATTCCTCAAGGCACCTAAGAGGTGGATGAATAAAAAGGAAAATTATAGAATATTATAGTTGGAAGTGACCTTGAAGTCATGTGATCAAATTTTCTGCCCAAAGCAAGAATTTTTTCAGGAGTATCTCTCACAGGTTAATAGGTTGGTTTGCAATTGTCAAACTGCTCTAAAACTCAGTGGTTTAAAACAACATTCTCACATACAGATTTGTAGGTTGGCTAGGTGGCTCTGGTTCATGAGTCTCTTATATTTCTCTTGGGACCTGTGAGCTAGTCAAGGCATGTTCTTCTCATGGAGATGACAGAAATATAAGAGGGCATATACAACCATGCAAGCACATTTCAATTTCAATCGGAAGTCATGTTATATCTACCACCTTCCAGTTGGCCACAGAGAATCACATGGTTAGGCTCTACATCTTGGCTTTATTTCTAGTGTTTTATCTGCACCCATGCTTCTTGTAGAACAGTGGTCCCCAACGTTTTTGGCACCAGGGACTGGTTTCATGGAAGAAAATTTTTCCATGGACCCAGGGGTAGGGGATGGTTTTGGGATGATTCAAGCACATTACATTTATTGTGCAGTCAAACCTCTCTGCTAATGATATCTGTATTTGCAGCTGCTCCCCAGTGCTAGCATCACGGCCTCAGCTCCACCTCAGATCATCAGGCATTAGATTCTCATAAGGAGCATGAAACCTAGATCCCTCACATGCACAGCTTACAGTAAGTTTCCTGCTCCTATGAGATTCTAATGCCGCAAGTGATCTGATAGGAGGTGGAGCTTATGCGGAGATGTGAGCGATGGGAAGCGGCTGTAAATACAGATGCAGCTTCACTTGCTTGCCTGCCACTCACCTCCTGCTGTGTGGCCTGGTTCCTTATGGGCCACGGACTGGACTACTACTGGTCCGTGGCCCGGCCATTGGAGACGGCAGCTGTAGAGCATAGAAGCATCTTTTAGAGTGCCAGGGATACATTTTAGCTCAAATACTTTGTCTCATCATTTATTATAACTGACAGCTACACATGATAGCTACCATTTATTGAGTACCTACTAATTTTCAGACCCTGTACCTAGTGTTTTATATATTGCTTTTAAACTTTGTAACCAGCCTTCAAGGTAGGTATTATCAATCCTATTTCTACTTGAGAAAAGTGAGAAGCAGAAAGGTTAAGTTGTCCAAAGTTACTTAAAAGTGGCAGAGCCTGTTCGCCTCCAAAGTCACTATACCATGTTGTCAATTTCACATGCTGATGAGAATTTTTTTTTTTTTTAGAAAAAGGGAAGGATGGTTGTGCATGGAATATGGAAAAACAATCTATAATTTATCCAGAGATGGACACTCAAATGTCATGTGTTCCTGTTTGTTGTCCCAGAGCCTAATTGAGTAAACTGCATCCAATAGGTGCATAATTAAACGCTAAAAACTCTGAATGATTACTCCTGTTTTGGAGAATGCGTTGCCTCTTGAGTCATTTTTCCTCAGCTCCAGTTGTGATACTATTCTTTCTAACCTTGTGCCTGTTATCAATGTGTTGGCTCTCAGCTCCAAATACAGCGTTCTGTTCCTCTTCTGAAATGACGGACTGGGCGCTAAGTAGTTCTCTCTTACAGACAGCGCTATGTTAACCTTTGCCAGGAGAGGGCGCTGGAGGGACACTGAAGGAGGAGGGGGCTTCTCTTCCTGGTTCTGGTGTGTGGCCCTTTGTTTCTAGTTGCTGGTGCATGGTCCCTCAGCAGCGGGTTCTGGGGTGGGAGTAGGAATAGGGGATGGGTGGATATATGGTTCAGCTATGTCCCAGCCATGTCCCCAAAGTGTGCAGTCCGTTGGCCAACTCGCAGCCCCAGCCTGGGCCCTGTGACCACCTTGGGGGGGGGGGGTCTCCCAGTGTAATACAGTGCACCTGGGGCTCTTGCAGAAGTGTCCCACCTACCTCTGTGTGCCCGCCGCCAGCATCAACTCACCTGCTTCCAGGAGGGCTGTTTCCTGTTTGCTCCACAACTGTAGGACAACTGTGGCCCTGGGAACCCAACAAAGTTCTCTAATCAGGGAAAAAAACCCATTTTCTCTAATCAGGGATAATCCCCAGCTATGGGTATTCTGCCTCAGCCCTATGGTACCCTTTAGAGTAAATCTTTGTGTTAATATTAACTCTCCTATCATAGTATGATAATTTTTTATATTAAACTTCCTCTGTTTAAATCACTATGTGATTTCTCTCTCCCAATTAACCCAGACTGATATATACCTTGAGTCTAAACCTAACTCCTTGGTAACTCAGACGTTCTGGTTATATTGTGTTCTCTGGATCTACATACACTATATTTGCTTCCTTTCTTGTCAACATGTTTTTTAGTGCTTAAAAGATACTTATTGAAGAGCCTTGAGATCACACACAGCCTGGATAGATGTGTATTTGCAAAGCCTTTTAACTTAGAGATTATGTGGGTTGTGAACTAGACTCTTGCTTATTAACATAGTATATGTGGTAAAGGATCATGTTTTAAAAAATTTAATTTCTAAATCTATCATAAGCCAATAGTTTTGGAAAACATAAAAATGAAGTGCTAGAAAAATGAAATTTAAAAAGGACATAAAAATACAAGCTAATTTTTTTTCATTATTAGATTCGAAAGACATATAATTACTGTATCAAACTGGTATAAAAGTTTCTAAATGTCTACCCTCAGCTTCTGTACTTGTGTTGCCATGAGTTGATAACAGAGTAGTGACCACACTTTGAATAGCACTCATCTGGGCTATTTCACCAATGCTAGGAGTCATACTGTGTTCTGCACCCTGATTCTCAAGTCTAATCCTCTTGTTGCACCTTGCTTGCATTTGGGGGTTTGCCTTACTACCCCAGAGAGACAGTGACAGGATTCTCATCCACTCTCTGGTTCTGTCCTTGTGCCTTCTCCCTCCAGCACACCCTCCTACCCAGCATCACTTCCATGGTCTCTTCTATCCTATTGCAATAACGATGGGTTTTTTCCATGCACACAGTCTCTCTTCCATTTATCAGGAAGCAGTAGCTATGGCAATAAAATGTCTCCATATTTTCCTGGGCTCTAGGCCACTGAATTCAGAAACAGACACAGGACCACTCTCCATCCCCCGCCTCCATGTTTGCAGCTGACAAAAGCCAGAAGCTGAGGGTTATTTGTGTATGTGACTTGTCTTGATAGCATGGGTTGCACCTACCAGGAGAGCCAAAAAACATGTATTAGAGCTTGAATTCAGCCAATCAGACAGGAAAATACAAATGAACTGGCTGGGTTGTCCAGCAAAAATACCATAATTGTAGCTTTGAATGTCGAAATAGAGGTGAGCTAGAGTTCCCAATCTCTCTGTCCTTCCATTCTGATGTGGGCACCTGTCTCTTAATTATTATCATTATACTAGTCTATCTAAAACCACATTTGTAAAATTTTCTGTAATTCATGGTAATTCCACTGAGTTTATTTCCCCATCTTTCCTCTGGGTTTGTGTCCTGCTTTCCCAGTTCAGTTTGTCTGCCAAAGGATTGATTCTGCATTCAGTAGAGCTGCCATTCCATTGTTGGTGCTCGCTAGATTGCAATAGAAACGCCATGCCACGGGACCGCGAGTCAAAGCTGTATTACGTTGATACTGCCCCAATTTTACAGATGCTGCGCAGCACCAAAGAGCTTTAATAAAACACCCAAGGTCACAGAGCAAATCCAATGTAGAATCAAGGGTGGGACCAGCTGTTGCGAATTCTGAGCCCACATCTCTTTTCATGGTATCAGACTGCCTCTCAACACCACAAGAGATACTCTTATCAGTGTTGTTTGGTGGCTGTTCAGTTCACTGAAGTCGATACTGTCAAATGAAATCTTCAAATGCCAGAAGTATGCTGTCAGACACTCTTCACCTTTGCGAACGCCAGCGTTACAAACAGCAGCAGTGGCGCAGACGCAGCCAGGAAATCTATAGCCACAGTTAATGCTGGTTGTTAAAAGTATGTCTGCTTGGAAGTTGTTCTAGGATGACAATGATCAATGCTGGCATTCATTAAAACAACAGTGACAAAAATAACAAGAACCACAACCCAGCTGAAATGAAATCTAAGCTACCAGAAAGGTGGTCTGTGGCTCCTGTAGAGAAACTGGAAATCACGTCCCAAACAACCCAAATAATCCAATCCGAAATGATGGCGATGTCGAATATGCTTTTTCCAGACACTTCTTCCTTCCTCCCTCCTTCATTCCTTCCCTCCTTCTCAGGATACTCTGATCACTTCTCCCCACCCTCCATCCCCTGATCATTCATATTGGGTCAGGGCTAGTTGAAGTAGAACTATGGAGAACCAAATTAAAGATAATTTAATGTAAATTGCCAGCATGCATTCTAGCATTTAAAATGTGTTGTGTAATAATTCAGAGCAAATACTGTGATGGATGTTTTGCCTACCTTTTCTCTAATTCTTACATCAGTCTTGCAGGGTAAATTTTATTTTCTTCATTTTATGGATGAGAAATCTGAGTCTCAGAGAAGGTAACTTGCCCGTGATCTAGATGGCAAGTGGCTGGACTTTAAACTTGGGTCTTGTTGGCTCTAAGTCGTATCCTTCTCTGTTTCTCACCTTCCTTTTAAGAAGTGATAAGTTACGTTAATTAACGGTAGTGGTTTATTTATTTATCTTTAATACCACTTATTGGTGCGTGGTTGGGGTTAAATAATCATCAATGTGAATTGGCAAACTCTGGATACTAAAAGCAGAACAACTTAAAAAAATTAAAAATCAGTATTCTGACTCTGATTTATAGGTTTTGTTTTTAGATTACCAATTGCTAATCCTAAAGTCAAAAGAAAATGATGAGAAAAGAATCATAATTTTCCTGGCATTCCGAGTAATTTGGTGTCTTCCTCATTTTAAAGTTTGACTGTTGGCAGCATGAGAAGGAATTTGGGCTGGGGAGAATGAGGCTTTCTCTGGGAGATGGAGAAGCTTTCTGTGTTTTACCAGCATCTCCTACTCTCCCCCCAATTCTGTGGTGTGTATAGAATCCCAAACCTGTTCACTTTTTTGGCTAAATTAGATTAAATAAAACAAATTTGCAAATTCGCCTTGTCCATGGGGTTGGTGGATGTCTGTGGTATCTGTGGCTAATTTAGGGTAAGGCAGAAACAGTCATAATTATAAGAATATCTTGAATGTGTTGGTTCCTTTCTTTATTTCTAGGAGATCATGGCATTACCAAGGCTTATTCATAGAATATATTGACACTGAATTCTTTCAGAATTGGTAAGTAGCAGTTAATGACTTCATTTTGCAGATGGCAAGACTGAGGCATATGGCCACATTAAAAGACCTGCCTGGGGAAATGCAGGCAATGATGGGGAAAATAGGCCAAAATCTGGAACTTCTAATTCTTTATTTGATGTCAATTTAACAATACATTAGACTTTCGGGTATCACTGGTATTCCCTTCATTGCAACCATTTTAATTTTATAACAAATTTCTGGCTGAAATTTATAGAAGTACCGTCGAAACAGTGTTTCTATAATTGAATTCTAACACTGAGCGAGGCATATTCTGCTCAATCAGCAATGAATATGTGAGAGAGAATGTTCTAAATGACGTCAAGCAGGGTTTTGGGTCCTGTGAGGACACTAGGGAAATATGAGACATGATCCTACCTTCACAATGCTCAGGGCCTGACTTGAGAACATAAATTTCACTCTTACGAAGTAATCACAGCACAAAATATGTGGCGCTGACGAAAATAACAAGAGGGGTCGAAAGGACAGGGAGAGTGACTGGAAGCTCCATGGAAGACGCAGTTGTTCAATCTTGAAGGGCGGATCAATTTCAACAAGGACAAAAGGAGAGAAAGAAAGAACATCCCACACAACATTTGTGTTGTTCTTTCTAGTTGGCAGAGAGGACTTTCATGTCTGTCTTGGGATTGATCCCAACAGTAACTCAGCAGGAGGTGCTATTATTATTCCTGATCTACAGAAGAGGAACCTGAAGCTCAGAGAGGTTAAGTCGGCATTCTAAGATGACACAGCTTGTGAGCAGTAGACATTAGAGTCAGACCTGCATGTGATGCATGCTCCTTGGTACCAGATTCTGGAAGTTTATAAAACCAGGCTGAGGGGAATCCTATTATTCCTAGACTGGGGGTAAAATACGATGAAAACAGTACAGGGGGTTGGAGCTACAGGGAGATGATCCAGGGCTCTTCCCCAGCCAGCAAAGCACCTGTGCTACCTCTGTCACATGTGCATGACCGCTGGTTGTTCTAACCTGTCCATTTCCGATCTGTCTGTCCCCTCGGTTTTGAGCTTCTGGATGGCATGACTTAACCTTTTGTATCATTCAGGTCTGACACACTGCTCAGCACATAGGAGGTGCGAATAATATTTTGAATGAATAAATGAAGAAGCTATGGCTTTAATCTTGGCATGGAGTAATGATAATCTGGTGACACCTGTGGGATTGGAGCAGTAAAGCTGAATCCCAGGGAACCAGTACAGTAAGAAGCAGTAAGATTATCAAGGAAGAGCCTATGAGCTCTACTGATATTCTATTTCTCAACCTCAATGGGAAGATTCAATGGTGTTTGTTTTATTATTGTTCAATAAACTGGACATATACATTTACACATTTTATATTTCAACAATAAAATGGAAAGATGTTTAAAAATAGAAAAAGTAGATGACATTTGGTGACAAGCTTACTATGAATGATAAAGGAGAAGGAAATAACAAAAACAACTTCAAGTTTACTAGTGTAACACACTTACAGAATAATTCTCTGCCAGAAATGGAGTACTTGGAGGTGTCGGTGACAAGGACAACTTCAGACGTTTCAGGGAGCTGTGTACTTGCAGATCAAGTGTTGGAGCCACTTCTCCATCCTGGGAAGTCCCTTTTTCCCTTTGCTCCCAGGCCCCGTGTCCTGAGGATTTGACTTCTTCCCCTTTCTTCTTTCAAGTGCTAGCATCTGCTTGATGTTCAGGATTTCTCCTCTCCCCAAACAGATTTGGTAGCTGGATTTGGTAGCCCCTCTCTTCATTAATGTTCCCCTTAATAAACTCATAGAGACTTTCATTTAGAGATTTTATTGCTGACCTCTGGGGTACTACAGATAAGGGTTAGCAAAAATTATAAGCACTTGGGGAGTTAAAAGTTTGCAGATATCTTGCATAGTTCTGTGTGTGATAGTCCCAAATAGAGTTTCCATCTCCTTTTCTTACGTAGTACTCAGAAGTCTCTTAGTCTGTATTATGTGTATTATGGTCTTGGGAGGCTTTCTTAGATGATTCTAAGCGATAGTCTACAACTAATCCTGCTTGTGTGTTTATGACATGCCAGGCAGTATTCTAAACACATAACCCATATTATCTTGTTTAAACCTCAGAAATTAGCCCGAGAGGTATGTGCTATTATTAACCTTATTTTACAGAGGGCAGATGAGGAAATTGAGGCATAAAAAATGTAAACACTGGAGCTCCAGGTCTCACAGCTAGTTGGTAGCAACGTTTAGATTTCAAGCCAGGCCACCTGATTTTAAGGCCTGTGTCTAATTGTATTTTAGAGTGTATGCTGCTTAGATGTAGCCCATGGAAGGCTGAAGACAGGAGCTTCTTGAGGTTTACTGGCATCCGTGGTTCTTTTCTGAGTCTTACATTCCAAGGATGGACCACTTGGGTTCAGGTTGTCATCCCTACCCTTGGGCATTCCTCTTCTAGGCTGTTGTACCTCCCTGATCTCTCCGGCTGGCCCCAGAAATCCAGCTCTTGTCCCAGGCTCGCTCTCGCGCGCGCTCGCGCGCTCTCTCTCTCTCTCTCTCACTCTCTCTCTCTCTCATAGAATATCCCTTCAATGTCCGGTTTCCATGGATTCTTCCCTTGGGTTTTGAAATCATTCTGCATAGACTTGAAACTGTCTCTCCTTTATCCTTCATTCACTTATTCATTCAGCAAACGTTCAGCAACTTATTATGTGTCAGGTTTGATACTAAGACTCAAGGGAATACATGGATAAATAATTCATCACCCACATCCACCAAGGTATTCACAGTCTAATGGGATATGTAGGCATAAAGACACATTCAATTCGCTATAGTAGATGCCATGAAGGAGGTGTGTACACACAGTGAAGGGAACTCATTTGGAGGTTAACTGTGTTGGAAAGTCAGGGAAGGTTTGCAGTAGAGATTACTTTGGATGGGTAGGACTTTCCTGGACTTATCAGGTTGGAGGAAGGTCATTCCAAAGAAATAAAAGAGCACATGTATAATTTATAATGGCAGAGAATCATGAATGTGAAGGTTTAATTCAGTGATTCATTTACTCACCCTTAAATATTTATCGATTGTCTACTTGGTACAGAGCCTCATGCTATGTGCTGGTGATGCCATATAAGTGTAGAGTTCTTTGCCCTCAGGGAACTTTCTACCAAGCAACTATTCCCAGCAAAGGATGGGAGAAAGTACCTAGTAGGTATTTGGAAATGTGAGGTTAGCCGTCACAATGACTGTTGCACACTAATTATAGGCACTTAGCATTTGGTTACTAGGGATGCCAAATATCCTGTAAGACACTTGGGATTTCCACACATCTAAGAACTGTCCTTCCCAAAACGACAAGAGTGACCCTGTTAAGGAACCCTGTGAATAGCTGAAATTATACCACATACACACACACACACACACAAACACAGGCATATAACACAAATATATACATGCACACATGTGTACACACACATATATACACAGACACATATAGACACACACACACACACAAACACAGATGTGCACGCAGAAATGAACTAAAATTCCCAATTTAGTCAGCCAAGGATAGAGAACTCACCAGAAGCAGATGCAGCACATCTTGAGTTGGTTTTAGTTGCCCCTTTTGTCCACTGTATTATGTGTTGCTGGCAGTGAAATAGTTTGCATGGGCATGGTCACATTCTCTTGGGCAGAAGGAAGGCTTATTACTGACTAATTACTATTTTGGGACAACTGATAGTAATAAAACTATTGCCTTCTTTTTTAAAAAAATATTTAAATTAGCCAGGTGTGGTGGTGTGCCTGCAGTCCAAGGTACTTGGGAGGCTGAGGCAAGAGGATTGCCTGAGCCCAGGAGTTTGAGGCTACAGTGAGCTATGATTGTGCCACCATACTCTAGTCTGGGCAGCAGAGCAAGACTCTGTCTCTAAAGAATACACACACACACACACACACACGTGCATATTTATAAAAATTGAGTTCTCCTGGGTCTTGAAGAAACCCCTCAGTTTCTTCCAGGCCACATGTTAATGGAAGAGAAAGCACAGACAATACCCACGTTGCCCTGGAATATCTCACTCCTTCGAGCTATTATGTACCCTACAAAAAACCTTCCTTCTGCACAACCCCAGGAGAAATTAGAAAGGAAGGTTGGGCAAAATCATGAAACTCCTTGGATTCAGTGCTGAGGATTTTAAACTTTATCCTAAGAGCAATGGGAGCCATTGAAGGCTTTCAATTAGGGGAGAAAGGTTTTTAAATGTAATCACAAAGCCTAATACTGGTAAATTTGACTATATCAAAATCAAAGATTTCTTTTCAACACAAGCCACACAGATAGCGTCGACAGCAGAAATAGAAATCTGTATGTCCACAATCAACAAGAGGTTATTATTGGCAATTAAACAAGATCATTGTAAATCATCAATAAAAAAATGATAGGAAAAAATGGGAAATGGGGATTAATGGGATATTTCCAAAGGAGTAAATCTGGTTGTCTAATAAATAAATAAGCAAATACTCAACCTCACTAACAATCAGAAAGAGACAAATTAAAGCGACAGTGAGACATCACTTTACATGTGACAGATGGGCAAAAATCGGAAAGTCAAATCCTATCAACTGTTGGCAAAGACGTGGGGATGCAGGCATCCCCGCTGCAGAGTGAAGCATCATCAGAACAGCCGTTCCGCAGCGACTATGGCTGTGTGTGATACAGTTAGGTGCATGTACACCTCACAACCCAGAAACCCAGCTCTGGAGAACAGACCCCTGACAAGCTGGCTCAGGTGCTTATGAAGATATCCGTTGCAGTGGTGTTTGTGGAATGCTACGCCCTGAGTCAACCCTGTGATGTGTCTGTCTCAAGGAGAGTCAATAAAAAACCCAAGGCAAACACAACTGAAGAGCCTAATGTTTCTATCTCTCCCCGTGCATGAGTGTGTGCGTGCACGACACACACCTGTGGAAGGTAAAATGGAGGATTATACACTGAATTCTTTAGTGTGGAGGTGAAGGGAGATGAGGATGGTTAACCTTTGTGCATTTGAGGTCTTAAAAAAGAGGAAAAAGGCAAACAAATGAAAGAGTAGCTATAAAATTGGTTCTTATCTGTGGTCTTTGCAAATACACATTTATTTATAAGTTGCTAATCCATGAACCACTGACAATGCTTATTATTTAGAGTTACATAGAGAATTTCTTTTGATCCCCCAGTCATAATTCTATGCAGCCTTTGGGGACTCTCTTTTGCCAAGACTCTACTTAGCACTTTCTTGAGGGTTTTGCTTACATGGTGACCCTCATTGCAATCCACGAGGAATGTGGCATAGTCTTTATCTTACAGTTGAGGGGAAGAGGCTCAGAGAGGTGGAGCAGTGTATCTCCATGGATTGGAATTAAGGTCAATCTAACATCAACAATTGCATTCTTTCCTCAGCACCTGGTTTAGTTCAGTTCTCTGCAGAATATTGTATAAAAGCAGCTGTTATTCTTGGATCTTCAGAGTGCTTATATTGCTGATAGGAAAAGCTTGATTTTTATTTTTTTTTGAGACAAATTTCAATCTGACAGTGGGACCGGAGTCTCTTCGACTCTCAAATATCCAATGAACCACACCTGGCAAAGTTCAGACTTGATCTGAGGAAAATGACTTTCTCTTTGAAAAGTGCTACGGTTGGCTTCTCGGCTTTGGTTGATTTCTCTCCTCAGGAGCTCTCCATGAAGAATTAATTTGCAGGCATAGAGAAATATGATCCTTATAATCTCCCCAGCGTCTAGTGCTGTTGTCTCTGTCTCCTTTTTATGGCCTTTCTGTACTTTCCTCAAAACACAGATAGAATCACACTTGGCTAGTGATCTATCAGATACTGTTGCGGGAACAACAGCAACTCGAATCTGTCCAGTGCTTATAGTTTACAAACCCCTCCACACACACCCTGTCACTGCATCCTCGTAACCCTCCCTTGAGGTTTTATTCTCTCCTTTATGCAGAAGAAGAAATGAGGATTCTAGGATGTCATGTTTCACCAGAGTGGAGCGTGAATTTGAATCTCACTCCAAATTCCATGCTCTTTTTGTTTAACCATGCCTCCCCTCATAAGAGCCCTAAATAGTTTTTTATTGTTTCCAAAGTCCATTTCCATACTCTCATACATCATTCCTGTCTTAGAGCAACATTCAAATCCTTGTATAGATTGGGTCCCTTGCTCAACATCAGACTGTTAGCTCAAGTGGGAGGGTGGGATTTGAACCTGTGGGTTCTGCCTTCATGCCCCCACTTTGTTCACAACTTCAGAAAATCCTACTCCTCCAGGTTTATATGTGGTCTCCCTAACGTCATCAGAGATATGTGCCAGTACAATAGTGCTCCAGGGTGATGAATGGTACTACCCCTTCTGTGAGAGCAAGGGTGAAGCGAAAACCTCAAAAGAGAAAATGACCTGCTGTGAGTTACTCAGTAGAGCTGGAATTAGAGCCAGAGTTGCCAGGCCCAGACCCTTTCTCTGTGACTTGGGGCAGAAGAGTCCCATAGGGAGCAAGGAGTGGGCTCTAAGTTGGAGGAGCCTTAGTGAAAGTTCCAGCAGAGCATTAGAAAACAATTGACATGTAAAAGATGGTCCCGGAGATCTGAATGAGTCAGGGGATGAGTTCTATCCACCCTGCTGTGGGGCTCCACCTCCCCCTGGGCCATCGCTCATTAGCACTTCCAAGGAGGAGGCTACAGGAAATGGATGCTGCAGCACTGACTCAGGCTTGAAGGATGGTCCCTTTGGGGGTGTCTAGGAGTTCTTTCTCAGACTTCTCAAGTCAGTATCCCCAGAATAGCTCTCCAGACCCTGGGGAAGAAAGTGTTGCAAATCAAGCTCTGATTTGTGAATTAAAACTGGGTCTTCCCAGAAAAGATCTAGCTTTTAAAGTCAATGACCCAAAGCTGGTCTCTCTTAGATTCAGAATCAGAGGTAAGATGGAAAGTTGCATAGAAGAGGCCTTATCCACCAACAATGCTCCCAGGAGAGGCTGGGTGGCCTAAGAGGTAAAATGCAGAGAAAGTGTGTTTTTCACCTGTTCACACTGTCCCTCGCCTCGGTCTTTTATTTTATTTATAAATGGGTGTAGGTCATAGGGCAACTTGGTCAATGGAGTTTTGATGACTCGGGGCTCTGCCGTCACAGCTGATGCATAAACAATCCTGAGCTCACATTCTTAACACACATTTGTGGCTTTATCTCTGTAAGTTAAAAGACAGCGCTGCCGTATCACAACAGTATAAACTAATTAGCAGATCAGTCTCACAGATGGAACCTCTGCAGTGTCCCTGGAATCTGTCCTCTCCTCCCCATTTCAGCAGCTGCCACACTAATTCAGATCCTTCTACCCAGGCTACACTAACCAGCTCTCACATTCCCCCTCCCCCGCCTCCTTGCCTTGCATCCACCCAACCCAGGGTGTTCAGATTCTCTTCCCAAAGCAAGCTGTCTGTGTGCCGCTTACCTTTAAAGAGTCCAAATGTCTGCATCCCTGCCTCCTCTGGGCTTTCAGAATACTTTGTTTTTACTGTGTTACAGAAATTTTCATTTTGCATCCTTTTCAAGCTGTTTTATAACAATTAATGGACATATGGGTGTCTTCCCTTAGATAGTGAGCTAGCCCTCGGGCAGGTCCAGGCTTCTTCATCTTGTATGCCCCCAAATCTTAGCCCAGTGCATGACCCATAGTAGGGACTCAACATATGGCTGCTGAATCAGAATATTTAATGTGATTTAAAGTTTTCTATATATCTACACCTATGTCTTGTAATTTCTCCTAGAGCAGGAGGTAGCAAACCATAGCCAACCAGCAACCAACTACAACCAAAAACCACCAACTGCCTGTTTTTGTAAATAAAGTTTTATTGGAATACAGTTGTGTTCATCCATTTACATATTGCCTGTGGCATCTTTTGTACTAGACAATGGAATTAAGTAGTTGCAACAGAGATGGCCTGTACAATTGAAAAGATTTACTCTCTGACACTTCACAGAATCTAGAACATAAGTACTCTCAGGGAAGGCATTGTGCTTTGTTTATTTTTATATCTAGTCCACTTAGCAGGAAACATAATAAATACTTATTGAATAAATTAATCAATATATTGATATTTGGTGAAGACTATGATTCAAAATCTCAAAATCTGGTCTTTTTTTTTTTGAAATAAACAATGCTGTCTCACTAGCAAAGGATGGATCCATTCTTTCCACTTATCCATCCATTCAATGATTTTTTATACTTAATTACTTTTATTAAAAATACTAAAACACCTAAAAAGATGTTTCAACATTTAGAGAGAGAAAAAAACCATATAGTAGTGCTTAAAATATACATACCACTCTCTCATATTTTCTGTAAGAGTTTTCATCTTCGTTATAAGGGGAAAAAATTAAACTTGCCAATTAAAGACAAGTTTTAGGTCCGTTCAGTTTGCACCCATCTCCTTTGGGATAAATATTCACTAACTTCTGTGTTTGAACTCTCTGCCAGGCCAGTCCTGGTGGGCTTCCGGCTTCGGTCTGCCTCTCAAACGTTTTCCATTCAATGATTCTTTATGGATCATCTACTATGTGTCAGATATTATTCTCCTTGGCATTGAGACAAACAGTGAGCAAAACTGACACAGTCCCTACTCTCATGGAGCTTAGAGTCCTCTGAGGGAGACAGACATCATTCAAATGTCAAGTGTATAGTGTTAGTTCTAGCAGGGGGAGAGCAGGGCATGGGACACTGAGGGCCTGTACCAGTGGGACCAGCTCCATCAGGGAAGTCAGAGAAGGTTTCTCTGAGAATGTGGTTCTGGAGGGAAGAGTATGGGTTAGTCTGGCCAAGAGTTAAGAGTGTTCCACGATGGAGGAACAGCATGTGGGGAAGACCCTGTGGCAGAGGGAGCCTGGTGAGTATGAGGAACAACAGCGCAGGGTGGCTAAAGCCCAGAAAGCAGTCATGAGGTGGAGCTGGAGGGGGAGATAGCAGTTGGGTTGACAGCCTTTGAGTTCCCGCTTCCCCCAGGAACAACCAAAGACCACCGAAGGGTAAGCAGGCTAGCGCTAATGGAAGGTAGGTGGGAAGCGGTAGATTTTAATACAATTTGTATTTAGAAAGATGATACTTTTCTTTGGAGGCAGATTTTTTTGGTGACAGCTGCTTTCAGCTATTGATTACATATTTCTTAATAAACTAAGGAAAATAATAGTCATGTGCTTGTTAAATATTGTGATAGTAATACCTTGCACTTGTTCAGCTTTTTTTAAAAAAAACAACCCCTCTGTTTTCACATTTAATGCTGTCTCTTTTTATAAGTATTGCACATAGAGTATCATAAGCTAGAACATTTGAGCAGTCTACTGGGCCACCCTGCCATGAACTGTGCACAATGGCACATTAATGGAGGCCTTTGGGCATTGGTTTTAGTTCTGCAGCTAATGTTTCTAGATCTGTTCAGATTGAAATCTCCTAGTCCAGGCTAACTGCTTGAAGAAAGGATGGGGTCAAAGACCTTAGCATTGAACCCTCTGGAAAGTATAACAGTCTTAGCAATGGCTACTTGCAGCTGCATTTTGTTCTCAGAGTCAGGAAACTTTACTGATTTGTCCTGACTCTAATAATCCCATCTTTCCTAATTATTCTATAGGTAAGCACCGTCTTACCTCCATGGATTTTTTTTTTTTCTTTTTTCTGTTTTGCCTTTTACCCTCCTAACTACTTAGTCATTAAAATTTCTCTCTGCTGCCTTGCCATCCTTTCTCTTAAAAATTTCCCTTTACTTCTCAGCTGGAGCAGATGCCTCCCTTGCTTTTCTGAGAACAGCTGGGGGATGGCAGTGAGTTGTAAGGTGGGGGCACAGCTGCTAGAAACACAGGGTAAACCGGCCAGGAGAGAAAGGACACAGAAGGCCCCAGTCTTTTTGTTGTTTGTTGTCCCTTTAATTGAACCGGAGTGGCTAGACACTTGGGTATGTCATATAAAACCATGAGAAATCGTGTTGGTAAACTGGGTCTCCTGACAGTTGACACCAGGCGATCTGGGGGAGCCTCTGGAATCAGGAAAACACTTGGCCAATGTGTGCCTTTTTGAGGCAGCTGGATAATTACAAAGAATGTCATGGTTTTCTCTTTGGTGTCACTCTATATCACATCATTTATTTTTTATTTGATTGAGACATTTGAATAAAATGGCAGCCATTGTTCAGAAAGAGAGGGGTGTCATTCATTTCTGAATTTGATTGCCTTTGCAATGCCTGATTGAACTCAGATTTGAGTCTAACCTAGAATCTGTTTCAGCATTTAATTGTAATTAAATGTGAAACTCAAACATGGTGTCAATAAAATGGTGTGAAAACATCTCTTCTATTTGAAAGATTCCCTTTAGGATTAAATCTCTTTGGAGATTTTCTTTCCATTTTATTCCTCCATTATCCATAAACATATATGATGCTTAAGTTTGATCACCAGATCTATATTTTTATTCATCTTCCTTCTTAGGCATATTTTTCTCTCTTTATATTTTTTCTTTGAAATTTATTTACTAATTTATCATTCTTTGGTTCACTAGGTTCTTTTTCACGCTAGCCATGATTTCATTAATCTCTTGGTCCAGAATGAAATGGTTGGCTGTAGAGGGAGAAGGGAGAGAAAAACAGATTCAATTTGGGAGCTACCCTGATGATCAGAGAGATGAGATCTGTGAACCATGAAAGATAAGAACTCAGAGAAGTCTGATATTCATGACCTTGCTCTGTGTTAAGTGTCTGGAATGTCATAGTTAGCAATATTACTGCAGACACCATCCTGTTCTGATCAAAGCAAAACAAAAAATAGATAGAAGGAAAATATTATTCTATAAATTGGATTATAAGATTTTGACTAAGATTAAAACTATTTAAAAGTCTCAGATTTTCCTGTCTTTCTCTAAGCAGAGCTGATCCTGAATCAATGACACATCCAGTGTTTCTCAGTATTAGTGAAATAAAAGCAAATTGGCAATTTATTTGCATTTAAGATGCCATCTGATAAAAATTAATTTTTGGTTACATAAAAAATATAACTTCACCTGTTTGGTTCTGGGATGCCCTGTGGACAGAATACCTTGTTCCATTCTTTACCTCAAGGGTAGTAATGCCAATTAGCTGTGTGCTATTAAATGAACCACTGACAAAATGCTGCAACCCTCCCCAAGCCAGTGGGTTAGAAAGTAAGACAAAGAGCTTTTCCCACCTAAGTTGGTTGGGATCAGCTGTTTGAATTATCCTACAGAGAAGCTAGAGTGACCGGCTGATTCACTCGATAAAAAAAAAAAGAAAAGAAAATGGTAGCGAATCCTTGGAGGATGCCATATGCTCTGTGCTTTGTGGCAAGCTGCTGACTGCATACAATTACAGAGCTGGGATGCGGCACCACCCCAAAATCCAGTGGACAGGAATCTCTCCAGGCTTTTTAATCACTGATAGGGGCACACTCCTGCATTTCTGATACTTACTACAAAGAGAATTAGTTAAAATGCAAATTTTCTCTGCCTGAAGAAGTCTGTATGTGGACTGAATTAATAAAATATTATTTTTAAAGTACTCTGTTGAAGTTATAGATAGAACCTGTCTTGCTCTTGCCTTTCTGCCAGCAGAGCCCTGGAGATCCTAACTTCATTCTGGAGTCTTGGCCCTTGAAACCTAACTTACTTGACTGCAACCTGAAATTAAGTTGTTGTTCTGGAAGCTTTTTTTTTTTTTCACAAATAAATATTCATCTCAAAAGGCAACAGTGATAGTGTTATAACAGGACATTTTTGCATACAAGGCAGATGTATCAGGTCTGTATTGTTGAAGGGCCTTTTACTTCTTTTTCTGTGCACAGGAAATTCTCCTGCCTGTAATTACTGGCTAGTGACGCTGCTCCTGCAATATGGAGCAGTTGGCCTATTGTACATGCAATGATGGATGCGTACCGTGTGCCGGCAGAAGGAGCATCTTCTTTAATAGGCATGGTTTGCTGCATATTTATTACGTATTATTATAGTCTTCATTGTAACCTAGCCCAGAGTGAAGATTGCAGTGTGATTTCCCTTGTAATTTCTTATTTTCATTCACTCACAACCCTGAGAAATGAGGTGAATTTGTTCATGAGGGCACTAAAGAACTCTTTTGTTATACCTTGGCTATTCACCTGGCTCTATCTGACCCAAGGAATGTAACTATAAAGGCATTAATATATATTTCTGGGAGACTGGGAGATGAATTCATGAGTCAGTGATAAATTGCCATGGCTTTTGCATTCTACTCACTCTCCGTATTTTTACAGCCGATAGTTCTCTATTAGCATGGAAGTTTATATCATATTATAGCTTCCTGTTGAATGCCCACTCAAGATCCGGCCTGTCTGCTAGTGATGGGGCCAAACAACAGGCCAGAGAAAGAGGGAACTCAGTTCTTTATTTAGAAAGACCAGGCTGAGGTGGGTGAGGCCGTTTCTAGCTGCTCTCAACAAAAATCTTCCCATTTGATCATTGCCTTAGTTATTCTCTTTGTCTCTTTGTGATTTTTGTCCATGACTATAAATTGTTCTGGAAAATTTAACTGTGTCATGAAGCTGTTTATCCTGAAATAAAGAATTCAACGTGAACAGCGAGGAGCTGGATGGGCTGATAGAAAGTGGTAACATCATCAGTAAAACATTTAATAACATTGAGATAAGGACAGAAGAAAAATAATGCGATGAAACACAGGACATGATTAAAATATGAACAGAATCACATTATTAGCTTGAGTTCTAGCCAACTGAAATGTGGCTTGTGGAGCTCTAGGCTGAGGCCTTTTTCTGTATATCTGACCATGGTTCAGCGTTCATGGGCTTGCGTAATTCAGGCTTTGGTGGAGAACAGTGGTTTGCGAAGCGTGGTCCTGGGCCACTGGCAACAGCATCCCCTGAGAACCAGGTAGAACTGCAGAGTATTGGGCCCGACACCAGACTTCCTGAATTAGAAACTATGGCAGTAGAACCTGCAATTTGTGTAACCAGCCTTCCAGGTGATTTGATACAGAACCACTGCTTCAAAAATCTTGAGAGCTGCTGGCCTAGGGCCTAAACACCAACATTTCAATCTTCAGATGGCAAGAGCTACTTGAAATCGGTGCCCTTAACTTGAATTCTTACATATGATTCAAATGTTTTGTTACCAGTAATGGGTCAACCAAATGTGGGGAACCTCAATATCAGTGGTTTTTTTTTTTTTTTTTTTTTTGGTTGCACTATCAGGCTCATGGGTGACTTCTAAATCCACAGCCAGGTGGCTATATAATTAAGATTTTGAGGGCTGTATTATCACTAGAATAAGATTTTCCCCCTCAGGTTTCTAAGGGAATTATCTGTTGGATACTCATGGATTGTTAACTAGACAGCTGGTAGGCTCTTTCTTAGTGTACCAATTTCCTAGGGGTTTTTTATTTTTTTCTATAGAATACAAATGGAATACCAGTAAACACTGATTTTCTGAGAAATTTTTCCCCAGTATGTGTGTGCAGTGCAAGTATGGAGGATCTCAAAGGATGCATGCCATTATTGGTTATTTTGTACAATTACCACAGAGCACAAAATTTAGGTAAAACTGGCTCCTCCTTCAGCTGTTTTGCATTTATTAAAATTTGGTAATCTAGTGTATCTGTTATTAGTGACCTCTGCTGTCCAGAAGTAGTACTACAACTATACAAATCAGCCAGGAATTTAGATATTGTTCTAAAGAAAGGAATGGGTTTACTGAAGTTATATAGAAAGGAAAGGTGGCATGGCTTACTGAAAAGTATTTGGCTCTTTGAAAATGTAAATGCATTGCAGTGGTGTTTGATCTGTCTTGAAAAAAATTATATTCTTTCTCTTCCTTTGCCAAAAGCCATTTTCTCTTTATAAAACCAAACTCATCTGCTTGGCTCATGTAAACATTTATTCTATTTTATAAAATAATGTGTCATCCAATTCTAGAATTGCAAATAAAAGCCAATTAAGATCATCAAACTAAATTTGTTGTAATTTTGCCTTTTGACACCACCAAAGTTATGGTTTTATTGCCTTGTAGTACAGTAACTAGTTTGCACCTAACTTAGCACTGCTTGTTTGGCATACTTTTCTTTCTCTCTCCTACCTGCTACCCTGACTATAATTCTTATTTCTCATAACTTGTTTGAACTGGCTTTGCCATCCTGCTAGTTTCCTTAATAATGACCTGAATACAATTTGACATATGCTCACTATATATTTTTTATAAGAATTATGTTATTAACATTTTGAAAATTATGCTTTGACATACTGCCTTGAAGAGTTTTTGTCAGAATTGAATGAGAACACATGTGGGAAACCTCCTAGCTTATATATTATAAATAATATATATTATTTATATATAATTTATGTTATATACATAATATGCTGCTTTCTTTTTCTTTTTCCTGGGTTAAAAATGTTTACACATAGTTCTTGCCCTCAAAAAAGTAAAACCCTAGCTGGAAAAACAAAATGATCACCTGCTGGGATTCAGGATATGCTACCCCAAAATACAGCACCTTGTTATTTGAGAAAATGACGAAGTAGGAAGGTCATTCTCATGTTTCCTTCACCCTTCTCCCCTGAAGCAGGTCATAAGACCCTCATTCAAGAGATACTCTTCCTATTACAGAAGGAAAAAAATATCCTTATCCACAAAGACACATAGATGCTAAGAAAAATCTAAACAAACAGCTCTTCTTAGGTCCTCCAAGTTTGTTAACATGAGATCGCACCCTCCTGGTCCAATCATACATCCCCATGACTGTTTTCATTAGACCAAGCAAAGTAATACACGGGTTTTCCTGTTTCTGAAGGCTTCCGTGTTACGTAAAACTTATGATAAACAAGTTTGTATGCTTTTCTCTTGTTAATTCGTCTTTTGTTTTTGGTGGCTCAGCTTTGAACCCGCCTTGGGTGAGAAAAGAAATTCTTCGCTTCTCTCATCCCTAGGAGGTAATGGGAGAATGTTTATGTGCTGGACTAGGGAAAGCCCACTGTGAAAGAAGATAGAGACATGAGGGGCCGCAGGAAGTGATTAGAGAAAAACACTGAATGGACCTGAACTTAATGAGGCTGTTTCCTAGTGCTCAGGAACCTGCATTTTAAATCAATATCCCTGGCGACATGAAGTATAGTAGTTTAGGGGCAAGATCGCACAGCAGACAGAATAGAGAGGCTAAGATGATTCCAAACAAACATTTGAGAAGTGGAAATACTTGGTGACAGACAAGATACTAGGGTTGAAGGAGAGTAAACCCTGCAGTCAAACAGACGCAAGCTGTTGGAATAGGGTGGATGAGGGAGAGGTATGAATCTTGGCTCAAAATGTCCAGTGTGCAAAACACTTATGTTTATTTTTCTATAACTGAACTTCATTTCTATTTAAAGTTGTCTGTCTGTCAGAAGGCAGAAGCCTAATCCCTGATAATAAGAGAAACCCCAGGGTTGTCTTGGGCTACCCATAAAGCCACGACTGTCAGAACCATACACAGGGACGCTGGTTGTGTGTTTGTCCTCCATGTACTCACTAAGATCCCGGGAGCCTACAGAGAGCCAAAGCATTTATGGGAAGAGGGAGCTGGATTTTTGGTGTCATTATCTGCCAGGACTGCCATCTGCTGAGGCATTCACACTAGAAAGCTGGTTTCCATTTTGGGTCTCTTTAACTACTAGGGATCCACAAATGTAGTCTCAGAGGCTGGTGGGTAATTTTCAATATCTCCTAATGTTTCCTTGACCAAGTGCCCGTTTCCCATTCTTTCTGCAGACTAAACCTGCTTTCTCCCAATAATCCAAACACTATCCTAGGGTTCTTTTTTTTTTTTTTTCTTTTTGAGATAGAGTCTCACTGTGTTGCCCAGGCTGGAGTGCAGTGGCATGTTCACAGCTCACTGCAGCCTCCAACTCCTGGGCTCAAGTGATTCTCCTGGCTCAGCCTCCTGAGTAGCTGGGACAACAGTCATGTGCCACCATGCCTGGCTAATTTTTAAACTTTTTGTAGATACAAGGATCTTGCTATGTTGTCCAGGCTTGTCTCCAACTCCTGGGCTCTCCCAATCCCTAAATGCTGGGATCACAGGATTACATCACACCCCTTCCCCCATACTAGAGTTCTTAACTCAGGTCTTCCTACAAAAACTCAGGGAGTCTGAGTTTGGTTTTTCTTTGAAATGTAGATGTATCTTCCAGCAGTTCTTTGAGAGCTCAGAGACTTACAATCAGCATCTCCGAATGGCTTTGTTTTTCTGTTCTGCATTTAAAAGTGCAGGCTCCACCTGGGACTGGTGCAAATGGCTTAGGTGGGTGTAGAATGTGCTTTCCTGGATGCAGGGCTTTTCTTTTCTTCTCTTTTCTTCTTTTCTTTTCAGTCTCTCTGCTTTTCAGTGTAAAAGATTAAAAGGAAAATAATTTATTAGAAGCAAGTGGAATAGAATGGGGAAAGTAAACAAGGTTGGCTTACCCTGGGGCCAGGGGAAATTCTTGGGGGAAGAATATCTTCCAGTAATAATTTGAATAAAGGGCATCCTGGTTACTAGCATTTCATCCTCCCCCCCCTGCAAATCACTTTTTCCCTAACTCTTATCTTCACAAGGATCTACCTTTACTTAACTTTAGAGGTTCCATTCCCATTTCTGTTTCTAGTTCTTGTCCAGCCAGGAGAGGAAGCATTATTCATTCATTCAGTGCATATTAATGCATATTGAGCACAGGGCCCTGTGTGGAAAAGCGGGTCCCCAAGGTCCTCATAGCTAGAGTGAAACAGATGGAGGGATTCCCCAGCCCCTCTTTGATGGGGGACCCCGACTCCATTTTTGTAGGAGATCCCTGATCCCAATTTTATGTAGAGGGAAATGTTGAAGGCTTCCCAAGTTGTATTCCTAAATGTATTTTTCCATGGCAACTTTGAATCTTTGCAGATGCAGTAACTTTCCTCTGAAATGCCTTTTCCCTCTATGACCACCTGGAATATTCTTGCTAAGGGGGGAACAAACAAACTTGGTAAAATAATTTGAAGAGGTTTATTCTGAGCCAAATATGTGCTACCGTTAGCCCGGAGAACCATACCCAAGAAGCCGTGAATAAGTGGTCTGGAAGTAGTTCGGTTATAGTTTAGTTTTATACACTTTAGGGAGATAGGAACTGCAGGTAAAATAATAAATCAGCACATAGAAAGTATACATTGGTTTGGCCTGAAAAGGTGGGAGACATCTTGAAACAAGGTTATAGGCGGGTGCAAAGATTCTTTGATTGGTAATTGGTTAAAAAAATAAAGCTTTGTCTAAAGGCTTAGAGTGTTTTAAGTTAAGATAAGGAAGTCTGCTAATCAGAGACAAGCCATGATATTTTCAGTTTGAAGATTTTTCTGGGGTCCCATTGGCCAAGAGGAGGTCTGTTCACTCAGCAGGGGTGGCGGGGGGAGGCTTAGGATTTTATTTTTAGTTTATATTCCTAAGGTCTCTCTGTGAAGCCTTCTCTGCTGTTTCAGGGCATCCACTTTCCCCACCCCAGACTGACAGCAAGAGACCATCCCTACTGACTTTACAACATCTTCACACCTTAAGAACACTTCTGCTCAAGGCTTTCTCTCTTGTGTTGCAAATCTTCATTTATGTCAAGATGTGTTTACAGAGTACCTATAGAGAGATAATGAGAGTAGTCGTTAGAATGTTCTGACTTTGCAGTCAGACTCCCTGTGTTTGAGTCTCAGTTTTGCCACTTAATGTCTGTATGATCTCAAGCAGGCTGCTTAATCAGTTCCCTCCTCTGTAAAATGGACCTAATCCAGAAGGTTGCTGTGTATTAAATGGTTAAATGGTTTAATATGTGTAAAGTATGTGTGAAGTTCTTAACCTGTAGTGCTAAGTGTTTAATAAATGTTATTTATTACCCTGTGACAAGTATTTTCTATTTGAAATTGTGTGCTTTTTGAAAGTCTTTGTCTTAGCCATGTTTGCATCACCAGTTTCTAACACAGTGTTCTATTTATCTATCTATCTGTTGAATAAATGAATAAGTGACAAACATTCACATGCCATTAATCCCCTAATCTACCTAAAACAATCATTTTATGGTTTACGCATTCATTCTATGATCACTGTTTTTCAGACAAATGGAATGATTGATTGATATCATTTTTTTTTGCCAAATATCAGTATTAAATCTCTTAAATTAATAGCTTTGTATGAATGCATCAACGATATCATCATCGTCATCATTATTAATGCTATTGAGAATTTACTGTAGGGAAGAAAAGGAAATATCTTTTCCTCACTCGTTGCAAGGTTCTTGGCTAACACCCTTATAACAAAAGACAGATTAACAAGAGAAAAGCATAACAAATTTATTTAACCAGAGTTTTCTGTGACACAAGAAACGCCAGAAACAAAGACACAGGGAAAACTGTAGTTTTATAAAAAATCATGTAGGTGTGTGATTAGAGAACAAGGGGCTATGATCTAATAGTGATAAACTGGGGGGAACTCTATAAGGCTTGTTTGTTCAGATACTTCTTGACATCTCTGTGCCTTCATTTCTTTACTCTAGAAATATGACAGGATACCTGTCATATCAGGGTCTGAAGATCTACCTTCAGAGGAAATAAATCAGAGAATTTCTTTATGACTGTATTTCAAGGTAGAAAGGTGGGAAAAAGTCAAGAGTGACACTTCTGCCTTTGCAGTTTTCTCAGGGTCCTTAGGCTTAAATGCTCAGCGTGCCAAGGTACTACATTTTGGAGTAGTGTTCTCTGCACCCCATCATTACTATATGCCAAGTACTGTACCAAACCCTTATGCAAATTATCTCATTTAATCCCCACAACAATTCCAAGAAGCATTCACACTTTTCAGCTTAGAAGACTAGACTAACTTGTCCCCAGTCACCCAGCTGGAGAATGCCAGGTCACAGTTTAGATCCATACACCTGACTCCCAAGACAGTATTCCCGACTGCCTCACTCAATTATCTAAAGGTAGATACTATTACATTGCTTGGCCAAAGGAGTAAAGTTCTTGGCATCAGGCCACCAGTGACTACAGGAGAGATAGTGAGGGGAGAAAGAGCAGAGAAGAGTGAGCTCATTTCCTGCAGGATGTTCTAGAATTGCATTGAGATCTTTATGGAGAAGAATATTAGAAAGTGTTTCATAGCTAGTGGGTGGGTGGCACAGGATTTGTAGGGACACTTGGGTTTAAGATCTGATTCTGCTAGTTTCTAACTATATGGCTTTGGGCCAGGTTATTTTACCTCTTGAGTCTTGATTTTGATGGGGTTCAGGGTATGCTCGCTCAAAATATGGCACTGTGGCATTTGATAAAAGAGCAGAAGCAGGAAGGTCACTCTTTCAACTTCTCCCACCCTTCTTCCCTGAAGCAGATCATAAGACCCTCATCCAAGAGGTGTCCTCTATCTATCCAGAAGAAAGACACATCTTTACCTGTGAAAACACAAAGACACAGAGAAGAATCTGAACAAGTAGGCCTTGCTGGGTTCCCCCAGTTTGTTACCACTAGACCATACCCCTTTTGTCCAATCATACTTCTCTACAACTATGCACATTTTCATCAAACTTAGCATAAAAATACATAGGTTTTCCTGTTTCTATGGGTCTTCATTTCTGAAGGCTTCCACATCATGTAAAATTTATTAAACACATTTATATGTATTTAATCTGCCTTTTGTTACAGGGGCTTGTCCATTAACCCAGCTATGGGAAAGATGATATTTCTTTTCCCTCACAACTTTTTTATCTGTAAAGTGGGAGTGACAACCTGTTCCTCAAGGTTGTGCTGAAACTCCATTGAAAGGAAAGAATGGTAAAGATATATATGCAAGCTTTGGTTGTTTTGTTATCTATTTTGGTTAGGAAAAACCATTAGGTTAATGGAGGCCAGAAGGAAACTAGGTCAGAAACTGGCAGCTTTTCATTTCTACTCCATTAAAGATTAACTATCAATGGGAATCTCTACATGGGAAGGACCTTTGAGTATATTCATTGCTTGCTTACGTGGCACCTATAGCATCCAACTCAAGGAATTGCCCATATTTGAGGCATTATGGACTCCTAATAACCTTTGACTTCATGAAAGCTGCCTCCAAAAATGCCATTTGGGTTATATTTAATTGTAAAATTAGAGTTCTGTCACTGAGTCCATGAGAAACAAGAACACTGAACTAAAAGCCAGATCTGGATTCTGATCCTAGCCCAGTCAGTCATTCTCTGGATGACAGACAAACCACTTTACTACTTTGGTTCTTCATTTCTTATTCCAAAAGTGGGATCCTAATCTTCTCACTAAAGCTTTATGGTTACTTGAGAGAATAAAATGAGATAATACATGTACAAATGTTTTGAAACAAAAAAAGTACCATGTAAATTAATGTAAGGGTGGAAATATTCCTTGCTGTTCATCCAAGATTGAAATTATGTATCCATTCATTCCTATGACAAGTATTTCAGTATCTACAGTTTAAACATTATTCCAGACATTAGAAGGGTTCAACTCCAATTGCAATTTAGTGGGTGGTCAGTGAAGAGAGGCGGGGAATAGGTATATAATAACCACAAAATTAGGCAGACGGTATAAGGCACAAGTTATAGGGGAGAGGGAGAAATCAAGGAAGGTTCAGATGGCCTTGGGATTGAATCTGAAAGGTGAATAAGATTTGTATACTTGGAGGTGAGAGGAGCAGAAGAGAAAGAACTCAAATTGAGGAAGGAAGTCCATGGCTGACCATGGATATAACAGGAGTTACTTTCCCTGCCTAGACTCACTGGTGAACAGCCAGCCATAGAACGAGGGAAGGATGGTTAGGAAGCTTATAATCTGAATAATTTCTTTTTCTAGTCCAGGAATGTTGAAAACCATTTGGAAATGTACTTAGCCCTTCTACTCCTTATTGATGGACAGAGTTGTGCTACTGTAGGACTAATCAGCCATGTCTTTTGGCTTTTTGAGATCCTTCTGTGCCATACCTAGGCTGTGATACCCTTAAAAGGAATCTTTATGGGTAATTTTGTACTCCAGAAATGGTATCTATTATTTTTAGATGTCAGCACTTATAAACAGTATTAGAGCAAGTGGGCTCAAATTAAATGATCATGAAAGATTTTCTGTTATGAGGGGAAAGGAGATACATCAAAAGGATGGATCCATTAATGTTATTTAATGGGAAGAATTTGTTAGCTTACTTTCTTCCCCATCTATTGCCTTATTAAGAGGGCATTAAAATGAGAAGATAATAAGGGACATGCAGGAAATGTAAATGTGTCAGGATGGCTGGTTATAACAAGAGTGAGATAACAAGGAGTGCCAAGAATCTTAGTCGGCATAGTCATGTAGGCGGCATAGCTCCAACATGGATACAGATGATTATTGCCACTCAGAAATGTAGATGGGGAGAGTGTTTATAAAAATGGCTGTGGTTGTTCATGCCTCCCAATATCCACTTGCCTTTGCAATGGTACTTTGCAGCTCCTCACATCAAGAGTTAAAATTGACTTATTCATCCTTTTAACCCAGACTGGCCTTGTGAATTACTTTGAAAATATAATGAAGTGGAAGTGGCAGTTCACTTATTCACCTGGAAGTGACAAGGTTCACTTGTGTGAAGTTCTTGTGTGCTTCCTCTTACTCTCTTGGAACCCTGACCAAGTGCCATATGAACAAGCCTGGGCTAGCCTAGTGGAAGATGAGAGACCGTAGGGACCAGAGTTGAGTCAGCTCAGTTTTAATCTAGAGATGTGACAGTGCCCAGCCAAGATCATCAAAGTCATTGACCTAAACTGCAGCTGACATAGAGAGAAGCCCAACCCAGACTGGAAGAACCACCCAGCTGAGCCCAGCCTAAATTGCCAACCTGAAGAATTTCAAGCTAAATGAATTGTTCAAGCCAAACAAAACATGTCAGTAGACTGAATTTAGCTCTCGGGCTACTAATGTGTGTCTATGGTCTGCCCTTGCATATTCACCCTAAACTGTTTACAGATATGGCTAGAATCTAGTTAAACTAATAATTTTTCATCCTTCTTTTCTCTTGGGAAATTATGATTTTATATAACCACTCTTCTTATCTCCCCACTCCCACTGCCCTTTCCCTCTTTGTTTTCTAATCTGAGACTATCTCCAGTTATTGAATACTTAATGCTTACTCTAATGTAGGACATGCCTTCCAAGTCCAGCCCTCTGTTGTCCACCTCCCCATCCAACTTTGAGGCTGATCCTTCAGGGGCCATAGATATCTCCACTTTATAAATAACATCTGGAATGGAAAAGTACTTGGATAAATAAAGTTATCATCATTGGAATGCTTCTCTCAATAAACCCAGGAATCTTTTTGGAGGTGAGAGGGTACCATTAAAATGTGCATCAGTTATAAAATTGTTCCTGATAACCACTTTAGATAAAATGGCTGTTGTCATTCAGACAATTCAGACATCTCATGATGTGTCCTCCTGTGTCCTTTTTTCCTTGTGCTTTTTCTCCTGCTGTCTTGGCTATCCAGCCCTTGTTAGGTATGTGAGTTGTATGTATTTGTATCCGTTTTCCTAGTTTAATATTAGATCCTTTTTATGTGCTCTGCTGAATAAATCCTTTCTCCATACACTCTTTGTTTGGTTTGGTTTTGTAAAAAAAATCCCAGCATCTGTGATAGAATAGTTTGTAAGTGAAGGTGGTGTGTGTGTGTGTGTGTGTGTGTGTGTGTATGTCTATGTACACAGTAATGTCTCAGTTGTAGAAGTTCCCTTATTAGCTTTCTGGGCAGTGGTTCTGTGGAAAATTACATTTTATACTGAATTTGAGAGAGAGTGCAGTTGTGTTCCAAAGCTTGTGCCACTCTGCGTAATGCCTCCTGTTGATTGGTAGGATAAACCATTCGATATTAACATTTTGTTTTAAAGGCACACTACCTTGATGTGGGATTTCAGTATTCTCTCTTCTTTGGTGGCCGAATAAAATAAAATTCAGATTGCAGCTGAAGAAATATTATGATTGTGTTAGCTGATTAGCTACATATTTAGACACAGCTGAAATTAAAGATTATATGACAACAATCCTGATTCTCATTAACGAAGCAAACCTATTCCCAGGATGCGCATGCAGCGCTGTCGCGGTGGTGGAAGACTACTCACACCATGTTACGCGTGTTTTGATGTGTAGCGACAAAGAGCTGGTTCTACATGTTCACGCTAAAATGAGTGGCTTATTCACTCCCCCAAACCCAAGTCTTTGCATTTGAGTTTTGTTCTTTTTTCTTTTCTAAAGGTTTTCATTTCAGTTCCATGAAACTTAAAAAAAAAAAAAAATAGGATTGCTTGCAGTGTGTAAGTCTTTCCCTTAGTGCTTTTCAAAGACTCTGTCACTGCTGTCTGTGTTTAACTCCCTCACCCTGAGCTAAAAAAGCTCCTCAACTCTCCCAAGAGAGGAAAAGTGCCACATTCTTGGGCTAGGTCAGAAAGGGGAGAGATAAACGTTAGATTCTTAAAAAGTTCAGCTGAATGTTTGCAATGTGATTTTAAAGAGAGCAGCCCTGTCCTTTTAAGTTAGGGCTTAGAGAGGGAAAGAATAGTCCTGCGCTGCATGCAGACATGGCAGTAAGAGGGCCGCGAGAGCAGGCGAATATACAAAGCACGAGGTCTGTGGAACAGCGGCCTATGGCTGCATTGGCGCTGTTAAGGGTGGGGGGAGACGATGCCAGGTTGACCTGAGTGTGAGCGGGAACATGGATTTTTATATGTGATTTTTCCAGACCTTTCCCATTTCCAACAGTTCCAAACAACCCTGTTTCCAACAGTTCTGGGGAAATGGGAGAGTTATTTGGGCTGTGTGCTTTATTGACTGGAGACCAAATGGGGCCACAGATGTCATAATTTTCCTATTATCACTTTGCTGAGCGCTTCCTGGCCTCCCTTCATTATCTTGCTCCACATTAGCAGTTATAAGAAGCTTCTTTATAGGATCCAAATGCTGTTGACTCCCTTTGGTAGTGCTTCTGCGTGCGGGGACCCAGCGGGAGGATGCGCAGGAGCATGGCTTCTCCGCGTCTCCGAAGTGGTTAACGTGGAACACTCTGCTCACCTCTCTTCCCAGCTCGAGGGACATTTCCTTCCCCATAATAGTAAGGCGACTATCTCAGCCCGCCCTCCCCCCCCCACACACAACACCACCAGAAGAGAAAGGCATAAATGCTGGAAAGCCAAAGGCACAGAGGAGGGCTGGGTGTCCTAACAGGAAGGGTCATCACAAACATCGTGCAGCCCTTGGTGGGGGTGGCAAATGCAGCCCAGGTGGCTTCCCAGGAGCATGGATAGCTGGGTCGGGTAGCCCAGCAGAGCAGGGTAGGCTTTTGGTTTTGCATTCATATTCTGAGCCTGGGTCGTTACTGGCAGGCATCCCTTCTCTGAGACTTATTAATCAGGGGCTTAGACAGTTATTTTTTCATGAAGGAGGCTTTACCTGGCACAGAAGGCAGAAAATTCAAAACAGGGATTTCTGACAGAATCCTTGATAACTGTGCTACATATTTCGTTATTCTCTTCCTGCCAGGTGTGTCTGAGTCCCTTGGAAATTAAGGAGGGTGATCTTGGTTTTCTTTCCTCTGGTCATTGCTGGTAATGCAGGCTGCATGTACTTGTGGGCAACCTTTTGCTCTAAACGATATAATTTCCACTCCCTTAGCACAGAGGTCCTATGAAATTCAGGACCTAGGACAGTGCCTGGCTCACAGTAAAGTCTCAAAATAAATAGCTGCTGAATCTGTGGAGGAGGAAAAAAAAATCTTTTCCTTGCTCTTTACTAGGTTCATGATTGAGACCCCGGTAACTAAAAACAGACTAACAAGAGAAAGTACACACATTTACTTAGTATAAATTGTACATCACACGGGAGCCTTTGGAGTCACAATCCAAAGAAATGTTTTTTCCTGAAAATCTAAATTTGGAAAGGAAGGAACTAGGAGAAATTTTTACCCTCCTCTCTTGACCAGGCATTGCAGACAGAGAGCCAGGAGAGCCAAACTTGGTAAGATTCTTACCTTTCACTTACTTTGTATCAGTTATTTTAGGATTTTATCTGCAGGCTCCAAAGCCAGTGCGGTGTCTCAGCTGTTTCTTCAAGGTCACATGAAACTGCAGGGGAGGAAAGGTTTTTCCTCAACTTCTTAGGGTCCCTGCCTGGGTCTGAAAATAAAACTGACAAAGATTAACAGGAGAAAGGCATTTATTTAATTTATTTTATTCCATTATTCCATTCCATTTATTTAATCAGTTGTATGTAGCATGGGAGCCTTCATAAGAAACTTCAGATGCAAAGAAACAGGTAAACTTGGGCATTTTCTTTCTTTTTCTATTTTTTAGGAGATAGGGTCTTTCTGTGTTGCCCAGGCTGGAGTACAGTGGTGCAGTCATAGCTCATCGCAGCCTCCAACTCCTGGACTCAAGTGATCCTCCCACCTCAGCCTCCCAAGTAGCTGGGACTCCAGGTACAGGCCACCACACCCAGCTAATTGCTTTATATATACATATATATTTTGTAGAGATGTGGTCTCACTATGTGGCAAGACTGGTCTTGAACTCCTGGCTTCAAGCAATCCTCCTGCCTTGGACTCCAAAAATGCTGGGATTACAGGCCAGCTTGTGCATTTCTATGCTTAGGTTTGACAAGGAGATGGACTATCACAGGAAATTACAATTGGAGAAGAAAGGGGCATGATCTCATGGTAATAAACTGGGGAGTACTTAGCAAGATCTGTTTGTTCAAATTCTTCTCTGTGTCCCAGTGTCTTCAGAGAGAAGGACGTTCCTTCCCTCTGGGTATAGAGAGGACATTTCTCACATGAAGTCTTATGACCTGCTTCATAGGAGAAGACCAGAAAATTGTTTCAAGGTTCTATGACCTACTTCAGAGGAGAAGGGTGGGAGAAGGTCAGAGAGATCATTCTGCTTCTATGGTTTTCTCAAATTCCTTCAGCTTAAAATACTCAGTATGCCAAGGTGCCATATTTTAGGGTAGCTTGTTCTGAGCTCCATCCTAAGGATGAGTAAATGAACCCAACTCCACCATACTCCAGCTGGGTAAGTCCCAATTTCCTAGTGTTTATGAGTGTGAATCTGCACAGCAACTCTACACAGCTTCTGTGAAGATTAAATGAGATTGTGTATATAAAATCCCCTACGGGTGACTAGCTTGTAGTAGTCAGTCATTTAAAGTTGTGGGTTTTTTTCTTCTGCCTTCTTTTCCTTCCTCCTGGGCTTGTTATAAGCTTCTAAGGGAATAATGGGCACAAATGTTCTGAAAAGTTAACACAAATATTCCATGGTTTTATTATCATCTGGTGGGTCTTGGTGGAGAAATGTAGAACCACAGTGGATACAAGTACGGCCCATTTGAAAGACTTCCCAACCTCCCACAGGCAAATGAGCAAGAGAAACACAATGAAGTCTGCTTAATGATACCTTTGTCAGGGCAATGGGACAAAGTGAGGGAAAACTCAGCATGAGCTCAAGCATGTTCGAGGGTTTGGCTGGAGAGCTTTCGATTCTGTGCTACCTGTATTGCCGGTGATATTTCCTTTTAAAGAATTATTGATTGGCCACAATGAATTCTCCAGGACTGGAGATGTGTGACCTGCATCCTCTCTGGAAATTCGTGCTCTGCTGTGGATAAAACAGCAAGCAAATAGAGAGCACGCAAGTTTGAACAGAGTCGCATTTTTAAAAAGCTCTTGAGAAGAATAACTATTCATTTCAGTCTATTTTCCCCTGGTGTGTTTATGGAACACTTAGGGTACCTGTATGCATGTGTTTGTGTGTGTTTATGGGGAATAAATGGAGAAATAAGGAGAAAGCTTCACTCCAGGGGAAAAAAAGGAGAAAATCCTGTCTACAGACTGTGGGCAGGTGAGAAGGGGCAGAGGGAAGCAGAGAGCATGGATCGAGACTGAGAAAAATGAAAAGGCTCTAGCTTGTAGGAAAAGAGTCAAGATGTGGACTCATAGAGAAAGTGACGGTGGATGCAGGAACAGCAGGAGAGCGGAGGGAAAGGCATGGCGGGTGCACACAGCAGGGGCCACGTCTCAGCCTCTTGGAGGAGAGCAGGAGTCTGTAACCGAGCCCGGCCTCTGCACAGGGAGGGGCGTGTGAGTCGGAGACAGACAGCAGATGCACACAGCAGGGAGCAGAGCAGCATCACAGACCAGGGGAAGCAAAGAAATTAGGGAAGAAAAAGACCTGTTAGGTCAACTCTGGGCTCCCCATCCCTGCTAGCGCCTCTGAGTTCTTTTGTCTAGCATGTATTTGAAAGACTGGTAGGACAAAAAAAAAAAAAGAAAGAAAGAAAGAGAGAGAGAGAGAGAGAGAGAGAGAGACCCCCACTGACCCTGAATCCAGAAACACACACCTGTTTGGCAGTCATTAAGCAAGCACAGTGTGCTGGGAGGTGCATGTTGCCTAAGCAAGATGTTGCCGCCCTCTCCCATGGGGTCCTGTCTACAAAGATAAGGATCCCCAGATTTCCAAAATGCTATTTAGAGAGCTGGTTTAGTCTTGATTGGGTGGGGGGAGGGAAGTAAGGGGGAGGAATGAGAGGTATAGAAAATGAAGTGGGGGTAGGGCGGGAGGAGATGGTGTATGAGACGGGAAAAGGGTGCAGAAGGGAGGAAGTCCCTTCTTTGAGGTGAACGGAGTGAGGCATCGGGGTAGAGAAGGGGCATGAGAGGATACAAGAACACATCCTGGAATTTGGTGGCTTTCACAATTTTGAGACCATAATTCTTTTCTGAAACATTTTATAATTAGTATAGTTGTTCACTGGGGGAGATTTTGTTCGCCAGGAGATATTTGACAATGTCTAGAGACATTTGTAGTTGTCCCAGCTGAAGGTGCGGGGAGGTGCTATGAGCATTTGGCAGAGGCCAGGAATGCTGCTACAGAACTACGATGGCAGGACAGTCACCACAACAAAGAATCGTCAGCTCCTGAGCATCCATGTTGCTGAGGGTGAGAAACCCTGAACTTATACATGGATACACAGGCATGCACACATGAGCGAAACACAGGTTTCACATATAATACTTATCCTTACTCTGCGCAATGCACTCTGGTATTTTTTATTCTGGCTAAATCTGTTGTGTCATTAAGCAGTGTTGATCACAATTCCTAAATGGATTTCTTGATGTATTGTTTGAAAAATACTGTGGAAAGTAATAGAAGCAATGCAAAATTCACTGCTCCTCGAAGAGTGGATTGCATAGTATTAGATGCTCAGTTAAGTCCTAAGGCCCTTTTTTTGAAATCTCCTGCTTCTCCCTTCTCCTCTCTCAGTCTGCTCCAGGAATACTGGCTTCTTTCAGTTCCTCGAAGACAGCATCTCCTTCTGCCTCTGGCTTTGGCTTTCTGTCTGGGATACACCTCTTCTGGCTCTTGGAGTGGCTGGCTCCTTCCCAACATTTGGACCTTACATGTACATTTTTTTCTCTCTCCCCACCAGAGGGAAGCTTCTGGAGAACAGGAAGGATGGTAGATTTTTAGTTTCTAGGATAAGTAATTATAGGCCAACATATCTTATGAGTTTCCCAAGGCAGGGATGCATACAGGTCGGGGCTGAAGCTTATATAGTTTTGAGGGACTCTCTGTAAAAAAAGAAAAATACCAAATTACAAATACAAAAATAGATATGAAAGTGGATATTTGTTTAGAAAGAGAAAATAAGTCCCAACAAATTAAATGCTTTAAAAAAAAATCTGCAAAGGTCTATAAACATCATAAGATTCAGGAAAAGAAATAACTCAATTTTAAAAATTCCTTATATACCTATAATACATATAATACACCTCCACATGTTTTTTTTGTTGTTTTTTTTCTATATTCTTTAACTTTTCATCTAACAACTGTGGAAAATTATTTTCTACATGGAAAATGAAAAGATAATCCCATCTTTCCTCCAGCATGGCTGATTAGATTCATTGTTACAAGGTTTGAAAAGTTTCTCTCATCTTGAAAGTTTGTGATTGGTAATGTCATATATATTACCAGAATTATTGTTGAATTTGGGAAAGCTTCTATTAAGTTTCTTTCCATAGATGAGTTGTATGACCTCAGGTCATTTCAAGTTTTCATGTGCGGTGACTAATCACAAATTCTCTTTGAATGGACAACATTCATTAACCAGTTTTTCATCAACATCATTATGAGTTTTTCTTTGTCAACCCTGAGATTTCATGTCTCCAGCCTAAATCAGTGCACTGGGCAGTAGGAGTATTTCTTCAAGCCATTCCTGGACCAGGACAACTAGAAACCACTTAGGTATACAGAAATGACAGTAAAACACATAAATATATTCTGCAAACCAAAACCAACATATCCTCAATTAAGCCTCCTGTTTGCTGGAGCTTCAAAGTATTCCTGACTACTCAGATACCACCAGGCTCAGGAAACAGTGTGGTGGGAACGTTAGGGAAGAGACAGCAGTGGATAAACTATATGATGTTTGCAGATTTGTACATATAAAAATCTATGAACATATCAACACATTGCCAGGATCCCTCTCGTGGCCTTGGAAAGGGGTCTGTGCAAATGAAGGCCCTGGAGTTGAACTCAGCAGCTTTCTGGTGACTCTCACTGTGCTTGAGGTAGGTAAGCTTCTCTCCATGTCACATAAACTTGCAGCATCTAATAAAGCATCATGCTTGCAATGGGTTCTTGCTAGTTATTAAAATTAGCTTCAGTTTAAGTTGGTTTCTTTGGGAATATTTTATGTAGCATTATACATGTTATTTAAGACCTTCAAATAAAATAAGCCAGGAAGAAAATATTTTTCAAATACTGTTATTCAAACTTCTTTCTCTATAACTCATATATCTCAAAAGAATCTTCTGATGTTGTGGTTTTCAAGGCTGGCTGCATGCTAGAATCTCCTGGAATATTTTTAGAAAAATACCAATGGGTGCGACATGTGCAATGGTAATTTTTAAAAGCTCTCCAGGTGATTCTAATGTTCAGCCAGAAATTGATATTTATTGTTCTAAATGGACAAAATTTTATTTATTTATGTTTATTTGTTTTTTGCTTAAATGTCAAAATATTTTAGTTCTCCCTGGACTCTTTTGAATGAAATATAAAAATATGAGATTCAGGAAATGTGGCATACATGCATAGCACAATTGGGCATTAATGTAAAATATATCTTTGCTAGAAAGTAACTACCCAGGTAAAGATTCCTGTTTATGTACAATGCAGTACCATGGTGTAGTGGCAGGACGTGATATGAACCAGACAATGTGAATAGCTCCTAATTAAAGCTAAAATTAATTTTCTACCATTTTGTTTGTATGATAAAGGGTGCCTTAAATGGGTCTGCTACAAGGATCTTTCAAACAGGAAAGTGTCCAACATGATAAATCTATTCCAGTTCATCAAACACCTATGCTTTCTCACTGTGGCTCAGGTCACCTGTTGAATTAAGCAGACTGCTGCTCTCTCATCTCTCAAAGTGGATTGCGCATTATAAACAATTAATATCTGTTGTTCATTCTCTCCACACAGGATATATTGCTCTTATTTCTCCTACAATGGTTAATTTGGAGAATAAATACAGTAATTTTTATAATGATGAAAGAAAATTAGAACAAAGAACTCTTTTTGTGAGATATTTAATGCTTCAAAAGTTAATTGATGTCTGAATACAGACTTAATCTCAATATTTTTGTAGAGATTCTTTATCTTTTTAAATAAATTAGGAACATTCCACATGCCTCCCTTTTGCATGAAACTTTCATGTTTATCAATAAAAGCATTTTTATATGTACATTTAAAACTACAGTTGGCCTTTTTTATTTGTGGGTTCTGCATCTGTGGATTCAACCAACTGTGGATCAAAAATACATATTTAAAGAAATGGATGGTTGTGTATATACTGAACATGTACAAACCTTTTTCCTTTCAATTTTTCTTGTCATTATTCCCTATACAGTATAACAACTATTTACATAGCATTTACATTGTATTAGGTATTATAAGTAATCTAGAGATGATTTAAAGTATTGGGAGGGTTTGCATAGGTTATATGCAAATACTACTCCATTTTATAACAAGAACTTGAACAACCATGAATTTTGGTATCTCCATGAGTCCTGAAAGCAATCGCCCAAGGATGCCAAGGGAGGGCTGTATTTGGCATATAGGCACAGTGCTCTCTAATCCTAAGAAGTCTTACTTTAACATAAAGACCATAGCACAAATGTGAAGTGGGCCCATCAGGGCCTGATTTCATAGGCTTACTGCTCAGCACCTTAGGTACTGAAGTATTTGGAAGTGGTTTCTAGCCGAAGAAGGATTTATAAGATGGTAAAAGGAAACAACAACATAAAGAATGTCAAACTGAAATAAGTTCTTTATAAAAAAATGCTCACAAGTATTTGAACCTGCTCTATGCCAGAGCCAAAGCATTTCTTTCTGTTTTGATCTCTCAAAACTCCTTGGGCAGGCAGATCTTACAGCTGTGATGACAGTATCTCCCATCAGGTTCATATTCTATGGAGCAGGTAATAGGGCTGTGAAGTATGTTCTTAGCCTATCAAGAGGGAAAGGCTTCTCAATTCAGGGAAAGAAAGAGAAGCCAGAAGTACAACCTACTGCAACAACAGCAAGTATTCTAAGAATCCAACAAGAAAAAATGGGCTTGATTTAGAGCAACAGGAATTTCAGTTAGTTGGAAGAAAGGATTTCTGCATTATTGCTAAACTATTTTTAATGTGCTGGTTACTTAGAGTGGAAGGTGGTCTGGTCAAATCATGCTCTCTATTTCTCCATCGTGGCCTGGAGAAATCTTCCTAAAACATAAAACCTTATCATGTTAGACCTCTGCTTAAAAATCCCACAATGACATCTCCTTAACTTTCAGAGTCAAGTACATGAAATGCAAGATTGCTTTTTAAATATAAGTCTTCTGCCTTCATCTCCAATTGTATTTTCTCCCACTTCTTGTTCAGCATGTTAACTTATTTGCAGTACACACACACACACACACATACACATACACACACACCATGGTTCTCCAGGCTCCTCTGCCTTTACCTATTCTGTTTGTGTTTCCCAGTGCATTTGACAAACACTTCCTCCCCTATGGAAACTTTGTTTTGGTGTTGTCTTCTCATGAGGTTTCCTCTGAACCTGAACTGGCAAGATTAATCACACTCATATCAGTAAGTCTTCTGAATTTCTAAAATTTCATAATTTCCCCTGTATGTTAAAACTCTGTTCTACTACTATATTTGTTTTACTACTACAGAGTGTAATCTCTTTTGGGGCAGGGTCCATTTTGCTTTTTGGAGGTCCCTATCATACACTATGGGTCAGCACAAGGAGGCACTCCATAATAATTTGTTTCACTGCACAGAAAGAGCTGGTTTATCTATCCCTTTCACCTTCACTCTCTCTTCATTCATCATCTTCTCTCTCATACTGGGTGAGCCCTAGGATCACACATGAACAAATACATTTTATACAAGTCCATTAGTTTATTTGTGATTCTACTTGGGCACAAACATAGTTATATTAGTTGTTATTTAACTTCTTTTGTTATTTAACTTTTAATCCTAATTGGGTATATCAATCTTTGCTTTTATCACAGTATTCCCTAAAAAGCTTGCCCAGCTTGATTATTATAGACTCTGGTGGGTTAGAGAAGGCCATAGATTCTTTGCCATTTCTCCCATTGAGAGGAATCTAATTTCTCTCTTTTTGATTCTGGGCTGGACTCAGAGTCCTTTATGACCAATAGAATATAGGAGAAGTGAAATTCTGGGGCTTCTGAGGCAAGATCATGCCTTGCAGCTTCCTCCTGCTCTTCTTGAAATACTCTAAGAACCCTAAACTGTCATATAAGAAGTTTGGCTACTCTGAGACCCTTATGCTGGAGAGCTCCCATATAGGTGTTCTGATTGACAGGCCCAGTGGAGCCTCATCCTTCCACCCACCTTTCCAAGGGGCTAACATGTGAATGAATCCTTCTTTGATTCTCCAAAATACTGCATCTGCCAGATGAGTACTACCTAGCGGCCTCTGTTGATACCGCATGGAACAGAATAGTCACCCAGCTGAGCCCTGCTAAATTCCTGGCCTACCCATTTGTACAATAATAATAAAATGGCAGTTGTTTTATGCCACTATACTTTGGAGTGGTTTGTTATACAACAAGAGGTAACTGGAACACAGACTCTCCTCATCTACTTCTGCTTGATTGCTCTGTACCCTTATCAGCTGAGTCAAATATAGAAGTATTCCTATTCTCAGTCCCTAAACTGTGGAATTAATTTACTCTGGGTGATCCCTTTTCCCTATCCCCAGTGAGGCATATTCTTTATTCCTTTCTCAGATAATGAACTCTCAGTTTGACTTATTACTTAAAATTTTCAAGCTTTTCTAGTCTTAATATTTCTTCTGTTTCCTCTATCCCATCACACTGCCACTCTTGTTGTGCCATTATTACAGACATCAGCAATCCTGAATTTTCTTTCCTTTCTCCTCAAGATAACTCTATAGAATCATTCAGCAACCCAAGTGTTAATAAGTATTTGAACAGGTAATAAAAATACATTGGAGATTCTACATCCCTGGAGGACTTTAAAATAGAATAAGCAATAGGTAATCATCTATTGGATGGTGGTTTAAATATTTCTCATCCTAGAATCAGAGGGCCTGGATTAGAAAATCTCTAGTGGTTCCTTTCTGCCAGAAGATTCTATAAATTCAGATGCATAGAACCATTCACGTCTTTGATACATGTGAGCTCTCAGATTCTTGATAGTATAATTAGATTGCAAATAAATAACTGCTTGAATCATGTTTTTATATATGTATTTAAAGAATTTCATTTTGAGAGAACATGTTTGATTTTTTAAAAGGACTGTAAATATGATTTTTTCAAATATAATTAATATTTATCACTACATTGATTTCCTTTCTGGTAGTTTGCAGTCTATTGTCATTTATTTCTGCTCATGAATGCTTTGAACCTTTATCTGCAACTTTTATCTTCCACTTCTGGTATATTTATTTATTGCTCAGATGTGTATTTATCTACCTTGTGAGTAAAATAAAAAGAAAGAGAGAAATCTACTTTACATTTTTACTTTGGTGACTAACCCATGCACTTTAGAAATGAGTGAACTTCATTTCCTCAAACTGGTTGTCTTAGAATGTGAGGAAAATATAAAATTCTGCTTGTTTCTTCCCTGTGAATGTTCACCTCAAATCAAGTGAGGAGAAACAGCACTGCCAAGTAAAATAGTTTAATAGCTTGTTATGTTGACTTTTAAAATGTACCCAGTTACCCCAGTAAACAATTTTTGTCCAAAGCAGTCAGGATCACCAGCCATTCTGTATACTCCACCAAAAATAATGGGAATAAAGAATTCTCCCAGCTGGGCATGGTGACTCATGCCTGTAACCACAGCACTTTCAGAGGCCAAAGTGAGAGGATCGCTTGAGGCCAGGAGTTGGAGACCAGCCTCAGCAACATAGTGAGACCCCATGCCTCTATTCAAAAAAACAAATGAAAGAGTTCTGTGCTCTCTGCATGTGATGTATTGAATAGCCAAAAGGCTGTTCCATCTCTGAACTGTGGCCTGATCCATATCCGAAAGCAGCAGGATAAGAACTAGGGCATGGGGCGGGGTCGGGGAGGCCTGCTGTAGAAAGCCCCCCACCAGCTAAATCTCCCCAATGTGGCAAACTTTTGTTGCTGTAACTGAGAGACCCCACAGTTCTAAAGTTCTTTCAAATCTGACTCAAGGTGGAGTTGAAATTAGGTTGGAACAGACCCACAGAGAGATTTCTCTCCCTAGCAATTTTGTCAGGGAAGAAAGCAATAGCACATAGAGTCTAAGAGCCAAAAGCAATCACACAAAGAGAACAACCACACAGCAATACACTGCAGAGCTTAGAACAGCAGAAAAGTCCCAAAGATCAGAGACTCGTGAAAGGGAAAGAAAACAAAGACTGTGCCTTAAGATGGGAGTATCACCCTCTCTGCCCCAGGTGAGAGAGCCAAGTTAGAGATACTTATCTCAAAGCACATAAGCCTTAGGAAATAGAAGAGTGGAGCCATATAGAGGTGCCATTCCTGCTTCTATACTGAAATAATTATGTGACATAAGGCAAGTTATTAATCCCTCCATGCCTCAGTTTCCTCCTCTATAAAAAGATAATAACCCCTAAGCTTACTGTGATATATTAAATGCATTTATTTTTATAGTTCTGAGTACAAAGCACTCAATGAAGGTTAATTTGTATCATATCTACAATTATAGATTTCTTGAATCCTCCTTGCTGTTTTTATTGTTTTATGTTTTTGTACACGTTTTATAGATACTCAGTTATTTAGTTGATGATATTACTTTATCAGCCAAGATCATTCTAAAATTAGAAGTTAAAATTAATCAAATTCTCTTATATTAACTGAGAGAGAAGTCACCTGACAACTTTGTTGTTTCTGCCTACCTAATAGGCTGATGGCTGAAACCATAGAGGGGAAGCAAAACCAACAGGAAGGTGAAATAAACTTATTAAGGAGTAAGGTTTTGCTCTTTTAACCTTCTACACAATAGAGAAAATAAAACACTAGATGTATAGTTCCCCTAAAGTTAATAGGTAGCCTTTAAGACCAGAGGCAAAATAATTTTTGCCCAGAATTCTTAAAAACATAGTAGCTGCTTCTTTTCTAGCTAAACTGTCAAGATCACAAGAGCAGAAATAGAGTCTATCTTACCCCATACATACAAGGCCTAAGATAGAATTTGTTGGATGAATTTGGGTTTTTTTTCAGTCAATATTTATTGAGGATCTATTATATGCCAGACACAGAGCTCAGCAGTGAATTAAGACAGCCAAAGCCCCTTCTTTCATGAAGCTTATAGTCCAATGGAGAAGATAGATAATAAATAAGGAAATAATAGATAGATAGATAGATAGATGGAAGATAGCTAGAAGATAGATAGGAGATAGAACATATAGATAGATAGATGATAGATAGATAGATAGATAATTTATTATAATGTCAGATGGTGATGATTGCTGTAAATTAAAATAAAGCCAGGGCCAGTAGAGTGAGAATGATGGAGGCTGCAGTCCTAGATTAGTGGTTAGGGATGACCTCTCAAGGGACATGATTGTTAATAAATGGCCTATGTGAATCGTGTGAAAGAAACATGACATGTCTAGGGAAGAAAGTTCCTGGTAGAAGGAATGGCAACTGCTAAGCCTCTAAAGAGAGAGCACAGCTGCTGTATTAGAACAGTAGTGAGACGGGTAGAATGAGCCAATGGCAGTGTAGGTAGGTGACCAGGATGGAGGAAGTCAGATACCAGATCACCTAGGGCCATGTGGGCCACAGGAAGGACTTCAGGTTTTACTCAAGGTTAAATGAGGAGCCTCTGGAGGGTGGGAGCAGTGGAGTGACATAGACTTTCTCAAAAAGGTTCACACTGCATCTACTTTTAGGGGAATGAATGAATGAATGGATGGATGAATGGCAGAGTCAGAGAATGGTTCAGCAGATCTGGGAGAATCTAAACACTTGCTTGCTTTAATATCCATGCAGCCAAGTTCTCAGAGTCTGAGGAAAGAGAGAGAAGGAGGTAGACCTTTTATGAGAAATCTGCTAACTTCCTTTCCAAGTGTTGTGAAACCTAGAGTTGATAATTGTCTCAAGTTTCCCTACATTTCAGATGTTTTCTTCTTGAATTCGCTGTTAGGTTATCATATTTTTCAATCCACCTGGTAATGAACTTATTTGCATATCATTTAAATAAATTTACAAGTAGGCTCACTGGGTTCTAACATGCAGAAAAAGTTAAAATCTGTTTGGTTAGATGCTATGGTTGCATAAAAGTTATTATCTAGTACTTACTAATCACTTCCTAAAGTATTTGTCACAAATTGCTTACCTAAGAGGCCGAGAAATGAACATGATGGAAGAAACTTGAATGCGGTTTATTTAACATTAAAGAGGCTGAGATTGCCCTCCCCCTCGCTCAGTGGGTATCTTAGCTACTCTATAGGCCTGTGGATTATGTGTTTGGGCCTTAAATTAAGTAGTGAAAGAAACTAATATAGCAGACTTCCATATATATTCCTTCAAGCCTAGGTGTATTTGGGAACAAGATACAGACTATAACAGAAGGATATATACAAGTGTCTGAAATCATAGTTATTTGTAAGTTGATTACATCCTGGCAAAGTAGGAAAAGACAGTTTGATTGAATATTAACTTAGCTGGCCTTATGTAAATTACTAACCTCAGTCTCCCCATCTTTAAAATGGAAATAATACTACTTACCCTGCCTGTATCATTCAATATGTGCTGTGGTCTGTGACTTTGCACCAGGCACTTTGCTAGACTATGGGGATGTCAAGTAAAATGATTTTCATTGTTGCCTTTAAGGAGCTTATGGGTGTGCTAAGAAGGTAAGACAACCCAGGATTACACTGTGCGTTACTGAAGCTGTCAGAGGTTGCTCTGGGAGTACAGATGAGGTGGCCAGAGAGGGGAATAAGAAAGCTCTCAGAATGAAGTGATGTTTAAGGTGATTGTTTAAGGCAGGGATAAGAGAGGTTAGAAACAAGTGGGAGAAAGACTTCTTCAGTACATCAGCAAGAAGGAAAGGAAAGCACAAAAACTTCTATGAGGAAAACAATGTAGGAGAAGGAAGGAGAGAGTTTGAGAATGGACAGGAATTAGATTTGGCTGCTAATGACTGAAAACCTAAAATAGCAGAGGCTTAAACTAGATGGAGGTTCATTTCTTTCTCATGTAAAAGTTGAAAGTTGGGCCCAGAACGATGATGGCACTTCATGGTCAGGAACATGTATTTCTTTCATCTCATTCTGCCACATGTGGACTCATTCTCAAAGTCACATTAAGGTCCATTTAAAGTCCAAGATGGCTACTCCAATTCCAGCCACAAAAGCCACATTCCATAAGCAAGACATAGCTGTTAGTTATGGTGAAATGATTATTAGAATCAATGGAATTTAATTTTCTTGACCTTTCCATTCTATTGTTGAATAAAAAAATAAAGTGGTATATATTTGAAAAAAAAAACCAAAACAACATTCCCATGACCAGGAAGGAAGTCATTCTTCCTAATTCATATAGCATTTGCCTATATTGCTTATGCTCTGGGATCACACCTATATAGAAGAGAGATCTAGAAATACAGTCTTTATTCTGGGCAGCCATGAACACAGATAAATGTGATAATTGCTATGACTAAAGCAAGAAAGAGAATGATCACTGAGAGACCCTTCTGGTCTCTGATGGTATGTGGTGTGTGCATGTGTGTGCATGTGTGTACATGTGTACATGTATATGTGTATTGTGCCTGTGCAGGTGTGCATGTGTGTGCATGTATATGTGTATTTGTGCCTGTGCCTCTGCAGGTGTGCATGTGTGTGCATGTATATGTATATTTGTGCCTGTGCCTGGGCAGGTGTGCATGTGGCTATGCACATGCCTGGGAGACAAAGGAGCAATGTGAAGACTGAATGGAAAATACGTCAAAAGAAGTTAATTTGCAAGTGGAGAAAGGACTCCATAAAATTAGGGAACTATTCTAGGACAGCTATATATTTTAGTGGTTACATATTTAATACTTAAAAGTTAGCCCAAGTTTACAACATATTGATAGATATATGCAAACTGAATAAATTGGTTACATCCTCATTTATGTTCCCATAACACCTTATATCAATATCATTATGTAACATTTTTCCTATTAATATCCTGTCTCTGTTTCTCAGGATCATAAATTTTTTTAGACTATAAATAATGTTTTTGGTGGGGGAAAGTTATTCCACTGTCTGATGTTTCCTACCATATGGAGGGAAATCCTTCAGTGTAATAATTCTGGACTCTCTCCACCTGTTGGGATAAAGTTGGAGGTGGGGGATGTGCAGCTTAACTGAGAGAATTTGGGGAATTTTCTACTACTGGATGTGTGTAGCTCTACCCCTTCCCCTCCCTCCCTCTCTCTCTCTCTCTCTCTCTCTCTCTCTCGGCCTGTCTGCAAATATCATATATTCTTCTCTGCTCCTGCACACAAAAGTTTTAAAGTTTGGGGAATTAATCAATATCTGTTGCAAAGGCAGGGAATATTGAAGGAAAAACCAAAGAGATTAAATTTGGGGGAAGAATATGTAAAGGGAGTGGCTGAGATAGATAGATTTAAGCTTCCGGGACAAGGCTGGGCTCCTGGGAGTCTTACCTCGCAGTTTCCAGCAGTCTATGGCACTTTGTACCCAGGACTGTTTCTACTCGTTCTTTCACCATATAAATATTTACTGAGTATCTACTAGGTCTCAAGTTCTGGTCTGGGCACTGGGGATGTAGCAGTGAACAAAGTGTTCAAAAAGTCTGGCCCTCCTAGAACTTCCATTGCAGCTGGGTAGATAGCCAATAAATAAATATGTTCATCTTTTTTATAATTGCAAAGTAACATGCCAAGTGGGAATCTGTGCTTTGTGAAAAATAAAGCAGGGAAAGAGGGTAGGGAGTGCTGAGTGGATAAGGGCTTTCAGTTTCAAATAGGGTGGTCAGGAAAGGCATCACTTGGGTGATGATTGAAGATCTGAAGGAGGTGGGGTGGGGAGAAGCCACATCAAAATCTGGGGCAACAGCAAGTGGGGGTTCAACTGGTATATGGCTCTGCTCCATTTTGGAGCCTTCTGGGATCAGTGGTCCCAGGCGTATCTGCAAAGGAGCAGTGTGTGCTGGGTGTGGACAGGGTCCTCATGCATGCAGGAACCTCGTGTCCTGACAGCAATGATCTCTTTGTTCCTGCAGGGGAAAACCACACCCACAGTTAGCAGTAAAGCCCATTGGGCCAAAAACATAAACCTTGAGGAAACGTTGTAGGGGAGGGAGGCACTTGTGCCCTACTCCTAATACGTTGGTCCACATGCAGGGTCATTGCCAAGTGTGATACTCCCAGTCTTGTTCCTGTCCTTTGCTCACCTCAGGGAAAAGAATGCTTGGTTGTGGACTTGGGCTTAGGAAACTGGACATGTGTGCATAGCTTTGCTCCTTCTTCCTCATTTTCTCTTAGAACCTCGTGAGAGTGTGCTTTTGCCTATTCTTGGGCACATGGTAAGCCTGATGACTCACGGGGATGGCTGTGATAGTTTAGAGCCACCTGGGGCTGGGTGATAATTCTCCCTACATCTGGTGTTAAGCATTAAGAAGTCCTCTTGTCTGCACATATGAGACATAGTCTCCTCTAGCAGCTTTAACAGAAAGAGTGTTAACTTGATCTTTATTTATTACTCCTTTGTCTTATTTCTCCATTGGATCAGAATTTGGGTGGGGACAAGTAGTGCTATGGATTGGGAATCTTCAAACCCCAAGATCGTATATCTGTCTATCGTATGTTATCCATTAATAAATAGTGAATGAATGGATGGGTGCATAACAGTTTTAAAATGAGTTTATGCTCTTATGATTGACCTTGAGAACTTCTGGAATTCCAACATCTAATGAAAAGGGCAATATGATTTAGATAAGAATGAGCAAAGTTTGAATTGATAGATACATAAAGAAAAGGAGACCGAAGAGATAGTGGTATAGAACCAGATTTTTTAAATTTTAAAGACTGAAGCTTTATATTCACCAATACACACATCCTGTGGCATTTACGTTTGAAAGGGTGGATCTAATTGAAGTTGCTCTAGATATATTTTTTACATGTCTGCTGTAGATATATTTTTTACATATCTGCTGTGAATATATTTTTTACATATCTGCCTACATTCTCCCAGTGGGAAAAATCACATCCTTGGTCTTCCATGTCCTTGAAAGCTCACACTGTAAGACCAGTGCTTTTAAAATGAGTATAATAAATATGATTATTGTGCCTACCTGATGCTTTCACCTCAGAACTTGGTCTGTCCTGAAACCAGAGATGAGGTTTTGCTTGCATCTCAATTATGTACTTGGGAGGAAGAAGAGGATGACATACCTGGATATTGTGAAAAATAGTGGATGTTATGATAAGTAAGTGGCATTTTCTAAGCTAGATAACAATGGGAACATTTGTAAAGCTGCAAAGTTTTGAGAGACTGCTGAAAGGTCTGAATATCTAAAGAGGCTGCTGCTGAAAAGGTAGAGATACCATATCCATGGATTGTCTTAAAACCATCCCTGGGCTTTCTCAGCTTTGGGCCCAGTGCCAATCATAAGCCAAAAAGACACAATTCCAAACACCATAATCTTAAACGTTGAAATTCCAAAAGATCAAAATCCTTAAAGTCTAATATTCTTTTTTTTCTTTTTTTCTTTTTGAGACAGAGTCTCCTCACTCTATTGTCCTGGCTAGAGTGCCATGGCATCAGCCTAGCTCACAGCATCCTCCAACTCCTGGGCTCAAGTGATCCTTCTGCTTCAGCCTGCTGAGTAGCTGGGACTATAGGCATGCGCCACCATGCCCGGCTGATTTTTTCTATATATATTTTTAGTTGTCCAGCTAATTTCTTTCTATTTTTAGTAGAGACAGGGTCTCGCTCTTGCTCAGGCTGGTCTCGAACTCCTGAGCTCAAACGATCCACCCGCATCAGCCTCCCAGAGTGCTAGGATTACAGGCATAAGTCAAGTCACCAAGCCTGGCCCTTAAAGTCTAATATCCTTAATGTCTAAAATCCTAAAAACCATAATCCTGAAAGATTAAAATCCAAAATGTTGAAATCCTGAAAGCTGAATTCTGAGAAAGTATTTAATGAGTTTTTGGTTGTATGCAGAAGAATGCCATCATGTTAGTTGTACCATGTTAGGCAGAACTATTAACTATTAAGGAGGTGCATATGGATGGCAAGTTGACAAGGGATGAATTCGTGGACTTAATTTTAGGTGTCAACTTAACTGGATTAAGGAATACCTAGAAACCTGTTTAAGCATTATCTGGGGTGTGTCTGTGAGGGTGTTTCCAGAGAAGATTAGTGTGAGTCTGAGGGGACCAGATGAAGAAGATCTGCCCTCAATATTGGCGGCACCATTCAACCAGTTGGGGTCCCAGAGAGAACCAATACAGAAGGTAAATTTGTCTCTCTCTGACAGCTGAGACAGACTTTTCTTCTGCTATCTTGCACATTAGGACTCCAGACTCACTGGCCTTTGGACTCCAGGACTTACACCATGGGTCCCCTGAGTCCTGAGGCTTTTGGCCTCAAACTGAGTGACACCATTGGCTTCTCTGGTTTTGAGGCCTTTGGACTTGGACTGAGCCACTCTATCCGCAACCTGGGGTCTACAGCTTGCAGACAGCCTGGCGTGGGACTTCTCAGCCACCATAATTACATGAGCCAATTCCCCTAATAAATCCCTTCTCAAATATTTATATACATATCCTGTTGGTTCTGTCTCTGGAGAACCCCGACTCATACAGATTTGGTATTGGGGAATTCCTTCCTTCTTATTGCATTCCTTACAATACAATGGAGAAAATCTGTGAAATTTTTCCTTCACAAAAAGGCTGTGATAAGTGTACAAAGCTACTTAATGGTGAAAGATAAAAGTTTAAAAGCTAATTATTATTGGTGCTGCAAAAGCAGAAAATTGCTTAATTGCAACAGTCGAGCAATAACCAGACTTCCTAATGAGCAGCACACACTTTTGAAATTTGTAGATCACGACCACTCTCCAAATACAAGTGCAGCCAGTGTTCCAAAGATCATAGAAGTGAAAACGCAGGCAAAAATACAAATCTCCCCTGTCAAATGATTCAATCATGTATGATGACTTCTGTCCAATCACACGTGGTGCCAATTCACTATGTTATGTATTTATTTCATCTGCACATGATTTGCAGTACTGGAGCTATAAATTGTGTAAAGACTTTTAGAGAGTTCTGATTTGGTTCATGCACTCTTTGCAAATGTGACTCCATAAAAGCTTGTTATCATGATGTTGACTTTGTGGGTAAGCATTATTTATGTACACAAAACCATTGAAATTTCCTCAGTACTTGAAAAGATGTCCTTTTTGGACACATGCATTTGTGAAAGATAAAATTTCTCAAGATCTCAGCCCTTTGGGCAACTACATATGTGGTGACCCATTGTGTTTTTTGATCTATGTTATGAAAAGACTTAGGTTGTCTGCACATTTATAAAATGGTATTTCAGGTGACCAAAGTTGTAAAGATAGATGCACACAATCATAACCAACCACAGTGATATGTGTTTACATGTTTTTCTTTTTGACCTATTCTTTCTGACTATCATTCATCTGCTCATAACTGTGATACCCATGTGACTTGTTAGCATACCTGAGTGTTTATGCTGGCAAAAATATATATGTTATTATTGCCTATTTTGTTGGGTAAAGTGACCTATGAAATATCCTATCATGTTTTTATATATTTCTCAAATAAATCCCCTTTTAAAAATGTAAATAAATGTCTTTTAAAGAATTTGCTTTATTATTTTTTCCAGAATAATATTTTTGGGATTTTCATCTTTTGGGATTGTGATTTTTGGGATTTTAGACCTCAGGAATCTTTTGAGATTTCAACACTCAGGATTATGATGTTCAGGGCCTTTAGGGATTATGATTCAAATCATTTTGGGTTGCTTAATAACTATGTTTTAATTTTTTTTTTGTTTCTACATAGTTACTGATGAACCTAAGGGCTCAGACGATGAAAAAGTCAAAATAGGAATAGTGGGGAAAAAAGTTGCTTTTCTTTTGTATTTGCTGAGTGTTAGAATTATGTTTCTGTTTTTAAGTAGAAATTGTAGCATAAATAGATACCATAATCCACATTTTGGTTCATTTGGGTGGTTTAATTCGGGTGTAATGGGATTTGCTTATATTCTACTTGGTGATAAATGTGACACCATAAACCAGCCTGGAGCTTTCTTCTGTAAACAAAAGACCAGAGAAATTAGCATAGGACGAATGGTATTTATAAAATGCTATTAGCTTTTGAGGTACATTTAGATTCTGTTCTCCAAATGGTAAAAATCCTCCGCTTCTGTCTCTTTTCTGCTCTGTTATCTGCTGAATTCAATGCTGTAAACACAAAAGTGCCCAATAAATATACTCTGGCAATGACAGATTTGGATATAAAAGCAAAATGGTACTTAAAATTGCTCAAGTAAGTTGGTTATAGTTAGATTTTTTAAAGGCCACGGTGGTATAATTTGGTAGAATTCCCAGTTTCCCTTAAATGATGAAAAAAGGTAGCCAGTGTTGTCTCTGTGATGTTCCTGAGTGTCTGGAATAAAAATGAATGAGGAGAAAAGGTCCAGGAGACCTAGCAGAGAGCTTTGTCATGACAGGATGTAGGAGGGAATGATGCTAAAATTTCTCCAGGAGGAATTATATCCATTGATAAGCTTTTCTACCCTTCTCAGAAAGGGCACAGGTGGAACTGTATAAACTTGCTGTGTCAAATAATAAATTACCTGTCCTGTCTGGCACATTTTAACTGGCTTGGTGGGCCCTACCAGCATCCCTTCTCTGAGAGTGAAACTTGAATGCTTTAATGAATGATGGCTGAGCTCTGAGACTCATCACAACCTTTCTTTTATAAAGTTGGTAACCCATAAAACCACTATCACTTTTAAAAATGACCAATTTTGAATAGATTTGTAAGAAGGAGAATCTTTATTTTTGTGAAATCATATTAATGTGAGTAAGGAGAGAGATAGAAGAGAAACCATCTTGAAATATTACTATCTTGATCCTTTTTGAAGACTAAAACTAGGAATAATTATACTTAATACATTCTTTAGGGATTCTTTATTTTCTTAGGAATTTTATTTAAACTAAGAAAGAACCCAGGTAAGATTTTTCAAACTTATGTTTAGAGATTACTTGACTATTCCTCCAAAAGGCATGATTTGGTTTATTGGCAGTTTATGGTTGGATTTTCAGAGCCAGCATAAAATAGTTGAAGCAGTAGATGATTTGTGAGTGTATGTGATGGTTGGGGATGGGGAGGGATGTATTATTCTCTCTAGCAATTTGCAAATCCACCTGCCTGTGCAAAACCACTTCTGTGTGTGGGCAGGGGATGACCACATATATCTTTATATTTAGTATTTGTAGATTCTGGCCATCTTTATCAACATATTTTTACCTTCAATCAGAGTGTTTCATGCAATTCCTCTGTCCTTACATGTGCTTTGTAAACCAATAAGAGTGATAGCAAATGAGTACACGCCTTAATTGCAAAGGTCATCAGCTTCTTTAAAAAATTTTTTTTTACTTCTTAAATTCCCCCTACCATGTTTCCCCGAAAATAAGACCTACCCATAAAATAAGCCCTAGCAGGATTTCTAAGCATTTGTGCAATATAAGCCCTACCCCGAAAATAAGACCTAGTGATGGGCGTGACTGCGCAGTGTATCTGCACAACCCATGCATTTTGTCGTGGAGCAGTAAAGAAGACCAGCAACCCTTCTCATCTGCCCCATCGTGACAGCTACTATCCCAGAGGTGACTGGAAAGGTGCGGGCAGCCCCACCAACAAGGTCGGCTCCCCCTGTCAGGTCCCGGCCATCCTGTGCGTGCTACAAGCTGAGGCTTTGAGGGGAAAGTCTCCTCAGTGAAGTGAGGAGGGGGACATTCCACTTTAGCTATTGTGTGTCCCCAGGAGGAAGAAGAAAAGCTGTGGCTGCCATCTTACTATGATGATGTTCAAGAAGAAGATGACTTAACTATATTTGAATAAATGTAGATTGTTGTACCGTACTTAAAAAAAATAACACATCCCCTGAAAATAAGCCCTAGGGTGTCTTCTTGAGGCAAAATAAATATAAGACCCTGTCTTATTTTCGGGGAAACACGGTAAGTAGTCTAGAGTCCTCTCAATACCTGGAGACCAGTCCTGGATCTGTGGCATGCTTTAACTGTTCCCATTACCTTTCACAATAAAGCCACTTTGTTTTTCAAACCCCATCATATTCATGAAGATTTATGCTAATGATTATTTGCCATGCAGACATTTCAATTTAGTACTTCTGATAGAGAAAGCACTGATCAGCAGACCTTAAACTAAAGCTCAGCTCAGCTCTTAACGTGAGGCTTCATGTAGTTTACTCAATCTCTTTGGAACATAGTTTTCCCTCTGTAGATTGGAGATTCTAACAACTATCCCTCAGAACAGTGGTGAAAATTCAGTACTTGAAAAGCTTAATAGTCTTTGAAATATCATACAGGTATTAGATATGTAGCAGAGACTGCTCTCTATCCACCCAAATTCTTTCTCCTCTTCTTCCCCCAGTAATGCAGTTCTGTCTGGATCCAGTCTGGGACTATATCTTGCAGCCTCCTTTGTAGTTATGTGTGACTATGTGTTTAGGCTCTTACTGGAGGAATAAAAGAGAGAGAGAGATGTGTATCATCTTTGCTTCATTTACCTTGCAGGACATCTCTTGCTCTGGACTTCAACATATCCCTTTTTTTATGGGTTGGAAGGGTTATTAGCAGAGTGATCTTGGAGGCCAAGTATCTTTAGACCAGTTCCCTGGATCAAATTGGGGGACAGAGCTGTTAGCTGGTCTAGAATACATGTCCTGGGCTATTGTGTAAGAAAAATAGATTTCTATTTTGTTTGAGCCTTTGCACTTTCCAGTCTATTCCTAACCGCAGTTTAGCCTGCCATAACTAATCCTCACGCTGTTATGGAGTCCATGTTGATTGAGATTCATAGAGTAATAGAACTGGAAGAAGCCCTAGAGGTCATCTTGCAAATAATAATAACTCTTGGAGAGGAAACAATTTTTACTTGGTCATAAAACAAATTAGTTACAGAATTGGAATAAAATCTGATTTTCATTACACAATATTGTCTCTTTGCAGAGTGAATAATAAACATATGGAATCTAATACCTGAGAGATGCAGAACATACAAATAGATGCAAAAAGTATCTGTGTCAGCTTCTTATAATCCCTGTAGGAACAGCAAATTAGAGAAGTGGGTAGAGTTTTACCTAACCCTTTACACTGAGATTAGGGTAGATAACTAGGCCCTTGCAGAACACAAACTTTGGAGCTTCTTTTATCAGCTGTCCCTGAGTTGGAGGTCCATGTGTCAGAGGAAGTGTCATAAGCCCTTTGGGTTCTGTGTGAGAACAGCCTCAGGGAAAAATAGCCAACCTACCAATGGGGCTGGGTATGTTTCAGTCACAGCTGCTGAGAGCTGCTGTGTTCAAAAAGATTGATCTAAAATGGATTCTCGAAACATAACCCAACAAGAGAGATACAAGATTATGTTTTTAGCATTTGAACCAGAACACACTCATTCTGCTTTAAAAGGTCTTATGGGACTGAAAAAGCCCAGGGAAACAGAAGTTGCTGTTCTCATTAAAGGAAAGAGGTATTTTTATTCATTGTTTTTATTCACATCAGTTAATTTAACATGCCTTGAAGGGGCCTCTTCCAGGGTAGTGGTATTAAAGTAGCAGCTTACTCACTGATTATAAACAAACATTAGTCAAGTTTACTTACAAAAGTTGGTGCACAGATAAAAACCAAAGAATTACCTCCTACCTGACAGATGGGATGAGTCCCAAAGGTCTCTTTCGGCCTTGTGACAATATGCCATGTAAGAAAATTGGAATGAAATCCAAACTCTTTAACTATGACTTGTAAATCTCTCCACGATATGGTCTGTACCCTCCTCTTGCTCTCATCTCATGACCCTCTAACCTTGGCTCTGTATCCAGATGTCCCCCTTGGTCTTTCTGTTCTACAGCCACAATCTCTTTCATGCCTCAGAGTTTAGCACATGTTAATCATATGGTCAGCCACCTCTCTTCTTGGGTCTCAACTTAAATATCTCCTCCTTGGAGGTATCTTCCTTGACCACCTATCTGCAAAAGGAGGGTTCATGCTACTCCATTCTTCCTTCTGTTTAGCTTATTTCTTTCAAATCACTTATAGAAATTGCCATTTAATGTGTCTACTAATTTATTTTCTGCTGGCATTAATCTCCTCCCCTGGATGGTGACTTAATTGGCTAACAACCCATTTTGACAATAAAAGGGGCAATATTTTATCCAGGAGTAGTCTGAAAACTCCATGTCCAGGCCAAGCTAGAGGTTAGGTAGGAAGAAATTGAAGCCACGAGACTAGGAACGCAGAGTGGGATTAGTGACCTGGAGAGGATTTTTGTGGAATAGCAGATGGGCTGGGGCGGATGCCCAGATAGAGATCATTCTAGTACGGGGGTTAAACAAGAAGAATAAGAAAGTCAAGAACCTGGGAAGAAACTGATAAAGCAGAATTCAAGGCAGAGAAAGAGGGAAAGCCTCAGGCTGATTGAGACTCACATCCACGTCCAGCTCTTCAGTGAAAAACTCAGCACTTTCCTGGATGGCCATGGCCAAGGCCACTCTAACATCTCCATGGGTGATCAGGGTGGGTCTTGGTCCCCTGGACTAGTGGCTTCATCTGAAGACAGTGCAATTTGTCCTTGGGTCAGACAGCTCAAAAGTGATTCTTTCTTCTCTCTGGTGTTACCCCAACCAGTTCTTAACTCTGTGCACACATCCCAGCAATAGGATGTTTTCCTACAGCCCTACTAGCTGACTTCCCTGATAGCAGTTTTGTACATTTGATCTAGAAGCAGGTTATAAACTTTGAGCTGCCCTTCCACCTTCCCTAAATTGTGACGACCCTAGGCCCCATCCATGCATCAGAACCCTCTTCTAGTTTTATTTATTTTCACAAAAATTCATCCTTGCCTTCTTGAATAGGAACCTAGGACTCCTCCTGGTTTGCAGACAGACTGCCCTCCAGTACAGATGATTATCTTTGACTCTGCCTTTCTGTTGTTATAGTAACAGCAGATGTGCCTTCTGGAATGTTACGTTTCCCGGGAACACTATTGGGAGGATCATAAGAGAGATTTACTTGGTCCCAACTCTATTTCAGATAAAAAAAAAATTATTTTTTTCACCCACAACTGTATTTGTTTTCTTGCCTTACAGAAGCCAGGAGAAATTGACAGAGTAGTAGAACCAAATCTTGGCAAGAAGTAGGACATGCAACATGATGAAATCTGATATCTAGCATGTTCTGCTTTACTGATGAAAACATAATGCTCATAATTTAACTGTACTTTGATTATCAGGATAAATCATGTAATAAAATATACAGGAATAATGGAAACTTCACAAGCAACAAATAGATGATAAATGATATAAAACAGTGGATTGTTGTTGTACTTAGCTTCTATTTTAATGTTTAGAAAATGAATGAAACAATGTATTTATATGCAGAAAGTCATATTATCATAAATATATTTGCTAAAACAGGCAGCATAAATTGTGGTTAAATTTAGTACTGTCTGATGGTATGCTTGAATGTTTCTTTGTGATTAAATGTGAACAATTGCTCCTTTAAGGTAAAGGTCTGTGTATATGTGATTAATCAGATTGAAATGAAAGTGCAGACAGCTCACGCCATGCCTAGTTATCAGAATGATTGATTTTAGTCTGTGCTTCTAGGTGAAAAAATATCTGTTAATAACCCAAGCAGCCAAACCCCTAATGTCACTGATAGCTCAATGATTTGTGCACATTCTGCATTATCGAGCTCATTTGTAGATATAGGGTCTATACAATGATCCATTGGATCACAAAATTATAACACGAAAAAAGTGACATTGAGATTTATGCAAGAGTTATGACTGCAAAGTGCATTTCATCAGTGAGAAGTTTAAAATTGCTGCTGTTGTAGCTGTCATAGGCATCTTATTTTCTTTGGTTTGTGTGTAGGCAAGACTGTCAAGCTTTTATCACACAGACTGGTGTTTTTGTGTACCCCAGCTCCCTGCTCGCTAGTGACAGCCACTCTCTGAACCGAGTTGTTATTAAGTCATCAGCTTTAAGATAGTACTTTACCAACTTGTTGGAATTACACTTGATCATAAACACCTTAATGTTTTATGGGTATAAAAGGCTCAGAACAAAATAGGAAAACAGCTCTGCACTGAGTGTTGGTGCATTGCTGGTGGTGACTGTCGCTCTTCATCACTGTTGAGAAGATGCTGTTGGACTCAACTCTCAGTCCGGAGGCCTCTCCACATGAAGTCCTGGAGTGGAGACTTCACATGTAAGACTTGGGTGTCTTCTCCGTCCCATGCCCCCGATTTTCCAGACCTAGCCACTGTATCATCTGATTGTCAAAGACTCTGGCCCTGTGCCCGTCTGCCAAGAAACTTGCTCTCTCTCATAGGTACCAAGAAGTTTATTCCTGGATGCTTGCTGGTCCAAAATGTCTAGAGGAATTTATTTGATACTGACTTTGAGAGTGATATTTTTCTCTTGTACCCACAATTATGTTTGGTTCCTTGCTCTAAAGAAAAGGAAAAGCTGTGGGATCTTTTGTACAATGAAATGTAATACCTAATATGTTCTACCTTTGTGGAAGGAAAGGTAATGCTAATAATTTACCTGTGCTTTGACTGTTAGGCTGTATTGTGAAGTAAAATATACAGATATAAGGGAAATGTCAATGTTGCAAATAACAGAGCTAAACCACAATGGGTTCATTTGGTTAGCTTTAATTGTAATACTTGTTAGATGAATGAAGCAATGTATTCAGAAACCCTTTCCTTGGAAGAATCCATACAGTTGAATCAGGCACAATACCTGGCCCACAACAGCTACTCTATCGATGGGAGTCATTATTGTCATTACTGTTATTATTATAAGCAAAAAGGATTATAGTTATAATATATACATTTATCTGGTGAATGGCCAGATGATGTAGGGCAGAGCAAGACCACCAGAGTAAATGGGCATTCCCGAAGAAACCCACACCTGCAGCGCCAAGTGAACTCCTCCCGGAGCTTGCCTGGCTTGGCTCTTAGTTTATATCAATCTTGACTTCAATCTCTGGGGCTTTGCTATCTAGTACAGTAAGCCACTAGCCACATGTTGTATTTAAATTTAAATCAATTAAAATTTAATAACATTAAAATTCATTTCTTCAGTCACACTACTCACATCCCAAGTGCCCATTGGCAACACGTGGCTAAAGGCTACCATATTGGACGCACGCACAGAGAACGTTTTTATGAGAAAGAGCTGTATTGGGCAGTGCTGCTCAAGGGTGAACTCTGCAAAGACCCTAGAATTTGGAGCCTGAAGTCTGCAAAATACAGAAAAAAAATGTACAATCAAGTAAATACCAGAGCTGCGTGAATTAGCAGCAATCGAAGAATTAGCAAGAAATCGAAGAAGAACAAACTGAACCCTGTAGATGCATTTTAAAGGCTTTGGCCTCTCTTGAGTGATGCCCATGGTTGGTAAAAATGGGCATTTTAACTGGGAGTTTCCATCACCATTCACATAACTCTCAACATCCCACAGGGGAAGCCCTGGGACCCAAGGAGCTGCAATGGAAAGAAAAACAAAAACAAAAACAGGATCATCCAAGGGAAAGGTAGTCTGTGGAAGAATAAATCTAGAACTATAAGTGTTATCTTTAAAAAGTGTTCTATTCAAACACAATGTAATTTGGTGGTTTCTTGAATGCAACAAGTTTAGTGATACTTAGAAGGTGAGCAAACTCATTCCTAGTTACTTATTCTTATGAGTAAGTTCCCAGTTATTCATCACATCATCATGAATTGTGTTACATTTATTAATGACACTCACTTAATTAATCCCAAGAGAGGCAGGAGCTAACGTCTGTCTTAGTCATGACAATTGCTAGAAATGCAGCTGATGGCATTGCCTTCAGAGTAAGTTACTAGAATTTAATATGTGTGGTAGTATGTTGACATTCTGTCACAGAAACAATGTGAAAATATAGGTGACTTTTAAAGATAGTTTTCCTCCATAAAAGTTTCTTAACTTTCTTAGTATTTTTTTTCATATAAAATGTAAGTCATTTCAGTTAGGGAAAATTATAGAATCTTTGCCTGGGAAGATTCCTTCATGTGCAACCTCCCAGGGAATTTGAATATGGTAAACTTTGCTGAACTTCACTGAATTGAAAACTGAAATTGTCACTTACTGGAGAATGAAGTAGATGGTATGGTATTGTCAGCATATTAAATCTTGGGTGAAAGTTATAAATATTATTGATTGTTTTTAAATTAGAGAAGTGTCTGTGCATTCAATATTAATTCTAGTTCATTTTTTTTTTTTGGAAATCAAGAAATATATTAGAATTGTAATGCTGGCAGGGACCTCAAGTGACAATCTTATCTTTCCTACTAGATGCTAAGTCACACTAAATAAAAGTGACCCTGGGAAGCTCGCCGTGAGTGGGAAAGTGAGATGGTGAAAAGAAACTGACTATGGACCTATATGACCTGTAGTCTAGTCTCAGCTTTGCCATGATTTTCCCCTAAATCCCTCAACATCCCTGGGTCCCAGTTTCCATACTGATAAAATGAAGGAAATGGACAACATATTTTACATGGCACTTTCTAACTACATTAGTTTTCTATTGCTGCCATAACAAATTATTACAAACTTAATGGCTTAAAATAACACTAATTTACTACCTGACTGTTCTGTAGGTCAAAAGTCCTAGAGGGCTCAATTGGATTCTCTCTGCTTAGGGTCCCTCAAGGCCAAAATCAAAGTGTTGTCTGGGTTGGGCTCTTATTTGAAGACTCTGGAGAAGAATCTATTTCTAAACTCACTGAAATATTAGAAGGCAGGCATTTAAAGTAATGTCATAAAAATATCTTTATCATCTTGAAAAGTTTTCAGTATAAATTATTAATTTTTGTACAATGTCCTTTTAAAGATTAATATATGCACATGTCATAGAACAATCTGGAAAGATACGCAAGACAATATTAATGGTGATTTGCCCTGGATGATGGGATTGTGGTGATTTTTATTCTCATCTATGAGATCATCTGTACTTTCTGATTTTATCCTGTTTATTTGTATAATAAAAATCATGATAAAAAGTATTTCTATAACAATCTAAGTCGCTTGAAATTAAAACAGAGGGGCTGGACTCAGGAAAGGCTAACCTCATTTAAAATGGCTCCCTACAAATGCCCTGAACAGAGGAAAGTCTGCTACTGGAGGTTAAGGCAGGATTGTACCATCCCTCTGCCTTTCATCTGCTGCCCACTGATAAGTGTGTTAGAAGAATACCCATTAACTAATATGGTGTCATGGAAAGAACATGGGTTTGCGATAGAAACACAGGTTGGAGCTGCTCTTTCATCTTTTACCATCTCTAAAATTTTGATCAAATGAATCTCCCTGAACTTCAATGGCCTCATCTGTAAAATGGGAATAATGATATTCACTCTATTTCATAGAGTCATTATGTATATAAAGATAGATGGTCCACGGGGCAAGAACTTTGAATATTATAAATAAATAGAATAAATAGAAGGCATTCATTTATCCCTTTTGCTAAGCAGGGCCAGTGGTTTTCAGGCAAATAGTCCATTATATCCCATTGCATTACACCCCTTTTGAGAACATTTGATTGTGCTACTATTGCCCAAGAGCGCACTGTGGATTTGATGGCACTCCAGTGAATATACCACTGGCCCTCGTCCTAATCTCAAAGTGTGCTTCCATACTTGCATGCCTGTTCTTTTTCTTGCACAATAAAGTTTATGGCTTGGGAAGTCTAATCTGTATGGTTCCTGCATTTATTTGTTTTTGTGTCACCTGGCTTTTTCAAGCTGGCTATTCACTCATTCCCTTGCTGATCTATTATGTTCTCTATGAGGTTGTCTTTATTGGTACTCATAGGTGGCACTTAGCACTCATACGGCACTTTTCATCTTGAAAGCACTTTACACACATTAGCTAATTAATTTTCACATCACAGCATGATCGGTGGGGAGGGAGGTAATCTAAGCATTTGAGCTATGGCAATGAAAGGTGTGTTACAAGTACAATAAATTATTTTTTATTATTCTTTGGAGGAGGAAGAGATGGTTATGTAATTTGTCCCAAACCACAAACAGCATGTACATTGTCGTTGGAATTCAAGCCTAGTCTGCTGAAGTTCATTGTATCACAGGCCCTCTTCCCACTTCTGGTTGGCTTGCTCATGAAGATGGTGTTATGGGAGGGAAACCGCCAGCTGGTGTCCCTTCCTCTCTGCAGGAGGAGCAGCATTATTGGCACTTGAGTCGCTTTCTTCTCTTCTTTCCTTTTTGAATGATGGCACTTGTTGAAATGAACCTGATGAGAAGTTTGAAAATATTTTAGAAAGGCCTCCACGTTTATGAGAGAAAAGGATGCACAACAGCAGGAAGCATCACCTCATAGAGGGCAGATAGGTTGGATTGTAATTTGCTATTGCAATCTAAAGAGTCCTTCTAACTGGTGAAATGATGATATTGCACTTGCTTGGGAAGATGGGAAAGTAGAGAGGGTTAAAACCACTTGCCTTGATTTTCCTGAGCTGTCCCATTAGGGATCCTAGAGCAGAGAGGGGGAGTAGGAAGCAGAGAACCCCAGAAGTATTGGCTCTGAATTTTGTCCTTAACCTCTGGCCCTCCCTAGAGCTCGCAGGAATCAACCAACTCCCCTTGGTGGTGGGGATGCCAGTCAGAGTCTCCAAACTTGATTTCAGAAAAGAGAGAATACTGGTAAAACTGGTTGTTATGAAGAAAGGGTGCTTGGTCAGGATTCTCCAGAATTCTCCTTCCCAAAAAGTTCATGAATGGAACGCAGGCAGCGATGGGCTCTGAACCCACAGGCTCTCTCTCTTCAATAACATAATGGAAGGTAACCTGAGGATCAAATTCTTGTAGGAAAAAATCTGCTCCGGTTTCCTGTGTCCTGAAACGCGGTCAAGACTTGCAACAATGGTCATTTAGATTATACAACTTTGAGGCTTTGGAAGTTGGTGGTGGGGGTGGTAGAGGAAGGGAAGCCAGCAAGAACAGGTCCTGATGTTTGATCCATTTGGCAATAGCTCTCCTCTGATAGTCAGATTTCCCTGGTCTCTGTAATTTCTCATGCCAGGGGGTGTCAATCTGTACACCTAAGCAGATCACCTAAGCAGATGGCCTAAATAAGAGGGGAGATTTGACATTTAGCTGTTAATTTATTTTACGATGTGGGCTGTCATGTATTATACATGAGGTAAATAAAAGTGATGGACTAATTATGGAAACGTGCCCTGCCTTCTGATTACACTTGGGTTTCATGTTTAATATTTTGAAGTATTTCAATTACAGGGAGATTTGTCACTGCGGCAAACTTTTTTATTTGTTGAATTCTAATGTCTTCTGCAGGGAGGCTCAGCTAATTTTTTTCTGCTAAGTTAATAGTGTCCTAGACTTTCCAACAGAATTGGGATTTTTTTTTTTTTTTTACTGATTGAATCATATTTTAGACTTTATTTTTGACAATCTATTTCACAGTTGACTGGCCTCCCCCTCCCTATGTGGGATTTTGGTCTACTTTCAAATAGTAGATCCACATTTGTTGTCTTAAAAGGGCAATCTTGTCATTTTAAAAGATCACTTCTAGTTAATTCAAGATCTGTAACTTGTTTTGGTCTATTAACTTTATCATATTTCTTCCAAGAACCATCTGATTGGGAGAGGAATGGATCAACACAGCAAAATGGTATAACATTGTGTTCAAGGATTGGTTAAAAATTATATATATTTTTAAAAACAGAAACAACTAAGTTTTTTCAAATTTAGGTTAACGGTAACATGAGGAACATTGACAATGTTTGAAAACCAGAGGATTGTTTTACTTTGTGTCTAAAGGCTCCATGAAACTAAGTTTTGTTTTGTTTTGAATTTATAAGCTAATTTTTGCTAATTACATAAAGAGATAGCCTTCTCAATTTTATAAACATTTGAAATTTTATAAAGATGGATTTTTTGTTTGCTTTTTAGTTTAAGATAATTATTATCTAATCTAGAGCTCATAAATTTTATTTTGATCATTTGCAAAAAGTGAGCTTCATACTATGAAGCCTATAGTAGCTTTATTACAAAAGGCAATGCTATGCATTTTATGGTTTGAGCATTATATTCATAAATGATGACATTAGTTTTATATGCTTATATCTAATCTCATTCTAAAAAATCACTTGAGACAGCTTATATGAATACATAAACCAAAATAGGCAAATTATAAATGAGTTATGAATTGGGAACAGGGAATCATAGAAACAGAAAGTTAAAACTTGGGGAAAAGTTTGAACATAAAGAAGGCTATAAAGTTGGCAAAGATGAACCACAAATTGGCTCCGCCTTTCTTGGTGTACCAATGAGAAGGAAAACAGGATCAGTTCTGTAAGACAAAAGAGCGACAAGAAGCAAACATACATGTTTTTCAGGGTAAACAAAGCTTTTTATTCTGATAATTAAATTGTTTATATTAGTATAATATAGTATTAATACTAATATATTAATATTTTTTTGAAATAGCTCTCAATATAGGTTTTATTATTTTTGTGTTGATTTTGTTCCATCACCAAACCCAAGCATGGTAACTTAAAATAACAAGCATTTAATATTTCTCTCTATTCCATCGGTTGGATTGGATTGGTTCTTTTGGTCTTGATTGGTTTGGCAGGGGCTGAATGGTCTCAGATGATTTCAATTAGGAATTCTGGAAGGGCTGGACCTGATCTCTGTGTGCTATCGTCCACAAGGCTCATCCAGGCGCCTTCACATGGTAGCACGAAGGTTCCCAGTACCAAGAGAGAACAAGCTTCAGTGAGCAAGCACTTTCCAAGTCTCTGCCTACATCATGTTATGGCAGGAGTATAGGAGGGACACATTCAGGGGGGAATGTCAGGAATTCAGAATTGGACATGTTGAGTCTGAGGTGACTTTTAGTCATCTAAGTAAAATTGTCGGCTATATCCAGCTAGGACACTGGACAGATGTATCTAGGATTCAGAGCAGAGGTCTGGTCTATAGTTAATGCATTTGAGAGTTACTGCATGAAGATGCTATTTAAAGCCATGAACCTGGTAAGATCAGCTAGGGAGTGAATACAAGTAAAGAAGAGGACAAGACCGAGGTGGAAGCCTAGGGACTGCAGTGTCGAGAGGCTGGGGAGATCAGGAGCACCTAACCAAAGAGACTGGGAAGGGTAGGCCAGTGGAACCAAGGGAGGATGGCCGGAAGTCAAGTGAGGCAAATGTTCACAGGAGCAAGGAGTAATCAATTATGCCAAATGTGCTGCTGTCCAGGCAGCAGAGAGCAGCTCTGTCCAACCACTCTGTAACCAGCCAACAGGGATCCAGAGGGTGCTGTGTGCATCCAGGACACTTCACATAAAATACCTCCTCCCTGAACTCTCCATATCCAGTCACCTGTTGGAAGGGGCATGACAAAGTTGGGGAGTGCAAGTACCAAGGCTCAGCATTTAGCAAAGGGGGCTGCTTACATCTTTTTATTGGATTAACTTTGTCTGCCTGATGAAAGGTTCTGCCTAGCAAGAAGAAGTGCAGAGAGAGGATGGGGTATAAAATAAATAAGTAAATGATGATATATTTTCTTTACATGTCGTAATGTGTAATAAGTAATGAAGGACCTCACCTCATTACTAAATAGTCACACTTTTAACGGTCTACAGTGACTCTGATGCTCTTTAGAGTTACTTCTTATTAGTCAACCCTTTGTTACTACAACACCCTGCTATAGTTAATATTACATTATGCTAAAATTTCCCCATTAAAATTACTTTGTAGTTTTGGTCTTTTGATGGGACCAAGACATATAGGGTTTCCCCTCCCCACCAAACTCATAATGATTTCCCCAGGGTCCATGTCTGGGCAACAGCTTGCACTCCTCTGCTCTGCCTCTGGTCCAATCATTTGAGTTTCGTGAGGGCTGTCCACCTCAGTTCTCAACCTCCTGTTTCATAGAGCAGGCATTGGCTCAAAGCTGACCAGAGTCTTTCCTGTGGTTTTTTAAAACTTGAGCTTGGGTAATGGAAATATTCTATATTAAAGAGGCAGTGGTAGTCAAGTATAGGTATATAAATTTGTCAATACTCATTGAAATACATACTTAAAATGGGTGCATTTATTGTATATAAATTATATCTCAATATAGGTAATTAAAAAAAAAAAAAACAACACCTGTGCTCTTGGATTCAAACTATGAATACAAACTACCTGGGGCCTTAGCTCCAGCCTGGTAGGGAAGGCCGGACTGAGAGAAGGAAGCTGGCATGCCCAGAGGGAAAGATGAGGGGAAGTTTGAGTTTGCAGGTCTGGTCCCTGATTCCTTTGGTTTCCAAGAGTGGATTTACCCCTTTCTTTTCTACTATTTGGTCTTCTGAGCTAGTAAGTTCTCTGTTTTATATAATCTAATAATAGTTCAATTTGATTTTCTTTTACTTGTAACCAAAATATCTAATACAGAAAGTAAAGGTTGTTGTAAGTAAACTTTATTTCAGAGCTGGATCTTGTAGGAGAGTCAGAAAGGCCCTATAGTTGCAATGTTAGAAAAATACAGTGGAGAATAGGGTGATAATGTGGCATTTGTGGGGTAAGGCTGACAGAGTATGGCAGTTCAGAGCAGGGACTTTGAAATCAGATGAACTTGGGTTTAAATCTCAGCTTTGCTTTTTTCTAGCTAGTGTTCTGGGGTAGAGACCTAAGATCTCTGAGCTTCAGATAGTTGTTGCAAGGTTTAAATGAGATTAAGTATTTAAAACATCACAGAGACTAGCACAGTAATAGAAACGATAGTGAAAATAGCAGTGATAGTCATTTGCCGTTATGATAATTGGGAAATACTACTTTAAAACACCATTATTTAATTCCGAATTAATATTTGGTATAACTGACATCAATTCCTAGGGAAATTATTAACAAGATGGTGATCACTTAGAAAAGAAGTAGGTGATTCCTAAGCATCAGTGATGGCTTAACAAGAATAGGTCATGCCAAATTAACTTCCTATCCCTTTTGTCATTTTTTTAAGACAGAGAGAATAGGAGAATGCTACTGACATGGTCTGTCCACTTTAGAAAGACACTGGCTAAGGTGATCATATAGCCTGACTTGGATACTCTCAGTGCGGAAACCTCCCCTTTTTGTAAAATGTCACAGATTTCTTATCAATTATGTCCAATTTTTAGAAAGCCTTTTCTTATGTTGACCTGAAATTTGTATAGAAATTCTACAGAATTTGCGTTTTAGTTCTGGTATTTGGAAGTACACAAAAGGAAGACTGGTTCTTCTTCCTTTCAGTACTCAAAGATCCCTCTATGTCTTCCTTCAGATATTTCCTGCTCTGTTATATCAGCCTCAGTTCCTCACGTTGCTCTTCATTTAGAATAATTTCTAAACATGTCTAGTGTCTTTCCTTCAGTGCTTTATTGTACCCATGACCCTTCTGAAATACGGAGCCTCTCAGCATTTGTTGTGATATTTCTGATGTTTTCAGATCTATGCAAATTACAGGAGGACTGATGCCTAGGATGCAATAATATTTTTATCTTTTATTTTCAATACTATGAATATTTTAAAGGATCCATGTGACATTATTGACTCATTTTGAACTTGAGAGGAACAAAATTCAACTGTACCTTTTAAAATATACCTTGCTAAATCTGAACCTATAGCTGTGCTATAGCTATTGATTTTTTTTTTAAATCTAAAATGTAGAGTTTACCATTATCCTTCTTGTTAGTTTCAGCACAGTAACCCAGCCTGTCAAATTCTGGATTCCATCATCTGTCATGTTAGTTATCCCTCCTGGCTTCATTTCATCCCCAAATTGGATTTGCATGATCCTGCATCATAAGCCACTGACAGAAGTGTTGAATAGGACAGAACCAAGCACAGAGCCCTGAAGCATGTCGTAAAGACTTCCTTCTACATTGACATAGTTTTATTAATTGGTACTTTTTCAGTAAAGTGTTTCAACTAGCTAAGGAATTTCTTATTTGCATTCTAGTCATCTTCTCATATGGATATCAAGAAAGACTTTGAAGTTGTGAGAAGAGCATAGATATTCTGGGTGTATTAGTCAGGGTTCTCCAGAGAAACAGTAGCGCACAGGCTATAGGAAAGAGTTACAGGGCGAGTCCAAAGACAGTCTGCTGGCAGAATTCCTTCTTGCTTGGGGGAGGACAGTCTTTGTTCTATTCAGACCTTCAGCTCATTGGATGACCACCCCCCACCACCATTATGCAAGGTAATCTGCTTTACTAAACGTCTACTGATTTAAGTGTTAATTGCATCCAAAAAAACAAACAGAAAAAACACCTTCACAGAAACATCCAGAATAGTGTTTGATCAAATATCTGGGCTTGTTATGGACTCAATGTCTGTGTCCTTCTCAAAATTCATGTTAAAACTCCAACCCCCAAGTTATAGGTATTTGGAAGTATGGTCTTTGGGAGATAATTAGGTTTAGATGAAGTCATGAGCTGCCCCCCCCCCAATGGGATTAGGGTCCTTATAAGAAGATGAAGAGACCAGGTGAAGGTCTCTCTTCACCATGTGGGGACACAGCAAGGAGGCAGCTGCCTGCAAGCCAGGAAGAGAGACCTCAGCAGAAGCCCTCACCACTCTGATCTTGGACTTCCCAGCCTTTAGAACTGTGAGAAATAAATTCCTGTTGTTCAAGCCACCCAATCTATGATATTTTGTTACAACAGTCCAAACTGACTAAGATAATGGCCCAGCCAAGTTGACACATAAAATTAACCGTCACACTAAGTTAGACATATCTGGCCTTCCATGAAGGGCCACGAAGAATTGTTCAGACCACACCCTTCACAAAGGCACTATGCTGAGGAGCAAGTAGGCACTGAACTACAGTCAGTGTACGACTCGCCAAGACATGCAACCCTCCACTAGGCTAGCATCTACTTGCAGGAAGCAACATTTGGTACTATTTAGTACATAGGCACAGTCTGTGCACCAAGCCATGTGTCCTTGGGCACCTTTTTCTAATTTGCACAACGCCTTAGTACAGGGAAGGTATAGTCTTGCCTCTGGCTTCTAATTTTGACTCAGTTTCTTAGTAGCTATTTGCTCTTGAGCTAAGTCATTCATTTCTGTGAAGCTAATTTTCCTCATCTATAAAATGGGCATGTGTATTTGGTTGTGAGACTTGGATCAGATGAGTTGTGGATCAGATGCGTGTATGTAATCCCTGGCTGGCCTGGTGTCTGGCACATAGCAGTTATGTTGGAAAGGGTAGATAGGATGATGATATTGTGCATTTTCCTGGTCTACAAACTAATATTTTTCCCAGAAATAAACTGTCAGCACGTTCTTCATCCAAATATTCCTTCTTCCCTTGGCTGCTTAACTGTGCATTCCATTTAGAAACATTGGATGTTCTGGGTGACCACCAGGGCTGCTTTCCAAACATTTAAAAAGCAAGAGGTGCAGATATTGAAATTATTTGCCTGGCTTAGGCAAGGACAGTCAGAGTTGGGGGACAGTGAGACAGGCCTATGAGTTCCCATTGCCTGGAGCACACAGCTGGAAGTCTAATTGTAAGTCCTTGCTGAAGTCCCTTCTGATGCTCATAAATGCAGAATGTCTTATTTTATCAAAACAGTGCATTCTAGAGAGACACTAAGCAGATGACCACCATGCAGCCTTCCCAAACAGAGCAGAAAACATGGTCACAAATAATGTTTGTAAATAAATAAATAAGTTGTATGAAGAAATACAGAATTGGGAATGGATAAAGAACAAGACTTTTTTTCCCCTTAATTAAAAGGACTTGGCTGACTTAAAACACCAAAGAATACTTTGCCTTTGTGGAGGAAGGATTTGGAATCCAGCGTTAAATCTCTGCGGATAATTCCATGGCTGCTTAAAATCTCAAAAATATAATGTTTTTAGTTTGACACCTCCCTCCCAAAGAGGAATAATGCTTAGTATAAATCAATTGTAAATGGTTAAAAAATAAGAAAACATCTTATGTGACTTGAGTTTTATAAAAGTGACAGTTTTAAAAATAGCTTAGGATGTGGTTCCTCTATAGAGGATGTTCCTATTCAGATAGACTCTGTTCCAGATTAATTTTAAAATTTTCCTAACAGAGCATGTTAACATTCTTACTGTCTTTCTTCTTATCCCTCCTCTTTCTCTTCTCTGCAGAAAAGCAGAACTGACAGTTGACAGTGGTGTCTGTGTACAGCTGGCAGAGAGAAAACCAGGGGCTAGCAGAAGGATCAAGGCTGTTTTCTTTTCAATAATTCCTCTGTCAGGTTTTCCTGTGAATAAGAAGGAAGGGGCGGTGGAAGGGAGGGGAAAAAAGAAAAGAAAGAGAAAGAGATCAGTGGTAGACCAGAACAGGAAAACCAAAAAGGAAGGAGAGACATCTCGATGGCCCCGTTGGCTTTTTTGCTCATGTCCATTGAGCGAGACTGATTCTGTGATAACTTATCAAGGGTAGAAAGAATTTGCACTTTGGACGAGATTTCTGCTTCTGTTGCCTTAATTGGCTCTCCACTCCTAAGGCCCTCCACTGAGTCAATTCCCTCTAAGCCATAGATAATAGAATCACAGCCTCAAAAAATCCTTTGAGGTTGTCTAGTTCATTTTGCAGAGAAAAGGACCAAGGCCTTGTGAGGGATGACTCAGCCAAGGTCATTCAGCTGGTTGTGGCGGCAGCTTGTGCAAGAATCCATGTTGCCTGAAGTCAGTGCAGAGCTTTTGCTTTTGTCACTGCCGTATGCAAAGGCTCTGCACACAGTTCACCATCCTCGTTATCTCTAGTTAGATGTCACTTTGAGCTTTCCTGAAAATATGATCAGACAAATGTCATTTATTAATTTATTAATACTTTTCTTATGTCTTTCCAGGATGCTTAGGAAACAGGCAGTCATATTATTTTAATAATTCTGAATACCCTGGGTTAGCATAAAAGGTTCTCCACTCTCATCATCCTCCACAATCCTCCCTGAGCTCAGGCTTCAGTGACCCTAATCCACCCTCTGTCCCTTGAAACATTCAGTACCACTTTTGCATCCTTGTACACACCACACCTTCTGCCTGAAAAACCATCACAATGGCAACAATTGGCTTTTATGGGTTGCATACTTACCAGCAATAATTGATTGATAAATCACTATGATTAATAGTGATTTTGAACATTGGCATGCTGACTTATTAATACCATGCAGGAGTATTAAGAAACCACAGCATAGTCATCCATTGCTTCTGGGGATGAAGGGAATATTTAATCGTGTTATCCGGGAAATATCATCATGTATTAATCAAGGCTCAGACAAGAAAACAAACCATTTTAGGTATTTAAAGCAGAAACGCTTTAAAATAGAGGGCTGGATGCATACAAAACTATTAGAAGAACTGGACACACTCTGAAAGGTCATAAAAAGTCTCTGCTGGCTTGTAGGTTCCTGCTGAAGTTCATGAAATGGTCGCCACTGCCTGGAACAATAAAGTAGGTGATTTTCAGAGACCAGTGCAAAGCTTTTCCTCCAGCAGCTGAAGCCCATGCATTTGCCCGCCTCTTCTGGATCACTAATATCACTCTCTTTCTCCTCTACCTTCTACATATCATGGGAGTTCTTTTTATTGGTGCACTATAACCTGGAAACCTGCTGGCAAGGAATTCTGGGAAATGTAGTTTCTAGGCCTCCAGCCTCTGAGATACAGGGGATAATGTAGAGGAGAGAATGGTGCCATATTGTCAACAGACCATCTGGCACAGATGGCATTTATGTTTCTTCATATTGTGGTGGGAGAAAGAAAAGGAAAATCCATTTTTAGGGCTTCCATTTCCATTCTAAGTAGGCAGTGACTTTTCTTATCTAAATAAGTTAAAACTTCCTCCTCTCATCACTATAGCATGTAAAAGAATACTCATTGTAAAGAGAATAAAGCTACCAAAGGCACTGCAAACACAAAAAAGCAAATGTGCTAACGGCTGCAGTCATTCCCAGGTTAATCATCAAGATCAGAGATCAAGAAACTTTTTCTATAAAGGGCTAGATACTAAGTATTAAATTAGACTTTGCAGGCTATAGAGGCTCAGTTGCAACTACAGGCACACCTCACAGATATTACGGGTTTGGTTCCAGACCACAGTGATAAAGTGAATATTGCAATAAAGTGAGTCACACAAAGGTTTTGGTTTCCCAGTGTTTAACAGTTATGTTTACACTAACTAACTAAAGTCTAGTAAGTATTCAATAGAATTATCTCTAAAAAATGTACATACTTTAATAAAAAAATACTTTATTTTTTTAAAATGCTAATGATCATCTCAGCCTTCAGCAAGTCATAATCTTTTTGCTGGTGGGGGGTCTTGACTCCATGTTGATGGTTACTGACTGATCAGGGTGGTGGTTGCTGAAGGCTAGGTGGCTCTGGCAAATTCTTAAAATAAGATGACAATGAAGTTTGCCACATTGATTGACTCTTCCTTTTGTGAAAGATTTCTCTGTAGCGTGCAATGCTATTTGATAGCATTTTACTCACAATAGACCGTCTTTCAAAATTGGAGTCAGTCCTCTCAAACCCTGCTGCTGCTTTGTCAACTAAGTTTTTACAATATCCTAAACCTTGTATTGTCATTTTAACAGTGTTCACAGCATCTTCACGAGAAGTAGATTCCATCTCAGGAGATCGCTTTCTTTGCTTGTACATAAGAAACAACTCCTCATCTATTCAAGTTTGATCATGAAATTGCGACAATTCAGTCACATCTTTAGGCTCCATTTCTGATTCTAGTTCTTTTGCTATTTCCACCACATCTGCAGTTATTTTATCACTGAAGTTCTGAGCTCCTCAAAGTCATCCATGAGGGTTGGAATCAATTTCTTCCAAACTTCTGTTAAGGTTGATAGTTTCATGAATGTTCTTAATGGAATCTAGAATGGCAAATCCCTTCAGAAGGTTATTAATTTACTTTGCCCAGATAGATCAGAGGAATACCCACCTATGGCAGCTATAACCTTATATAATATATTTCTTAAATAATAAGATTTGAAAGTTCAAATTACTCCTTGATCCATGGGCTTCAGAATGCTTGCTACATTAGCAGGCATGAAAACAACATTAATCTCCTTATGCATCTCCATCAGGGATCTTGGGTGATGAGGTGCATTGTTAATGAGCAGTAATATTTTGAAAGGAATCTTTTTTCTGAGGAGTATTAGGTCTCAACAGTGGGCTTAAAATGTTTAGTTAACCATGGTGTAAGCAGGTGTGCTGACATCCAGGCTTTGTTGTTCCATTTATAGAGGACAGGCAGAGTAGATTTAGCATAATTCTTAAGGGCCCTAGATTTTCAGAATGGTAAGCGAGCATTGGCTTTGACTTAAAGTCACTACTGCATTTGCCCTTAACAAGAGAGTCAGCCTGTCCTTTGATGCTTTGAAGTCAGGCATTGACTTCTCTCTAGCTATGAAAGTCCTAAATGGCATCTTCTTCCAATATAAAGCTGTTTTGTCTACATTGACAATCTGTTTAGCTTTTGATTTAAAGTGAGAAAAAAATCTGTTGTTTAGTGTAGCCACCTTCATCAGTGATCCTAGGTACATCTTCTAGATACCTTGCTGTAGATTCCACATTAGCATTTGCTACTTCACCTTGTACTTTTATGTTATAGAGACAGCTTCTTTCCATAAACCTCATGAACAAACCTCTGCTAGTTTATAACATTCCTTCCGTAGCTTCCTCACCTTTCTTAACTTTCATAGAACTGAAGAGAGTTAGGGCCTTGCTCTGGATCAGGTTTTGGTTTAAGGGAAAATTGTGGCTGGTTTGATCTATCCAGACCACTAACACTTTCTCTAAATCAGCAATAGGGCTGTTTCACTTTCTTATTCATATGTTTACTGGAATAGCATGTTTAATTTCCTTCAAGAACTTTTCCTTTGCATTCACAACTTGCTTGGCTATTTGGCACCAGAGACGTAGCTTTTAGCCTCCTCGGTTTTTAATTTAAAGTGAGAGACATAGGACGCTTCCTTTCACTTTCTTGTGAGGTACATTTTTGAAGATCCTGGAACAAGATGGAGACTATTTTTCTTCCTAAACCAGAATCATTTGATCATTTGTTCTTATTTTTCTTTAGTTCTCATGAAAACAGCTAATGAGAGAGACAGAGAGGTCGATCATATTTTCCTTTCTAGGAGGCTATGACACTTGACTTTACCATTCCTTTAGCTTATTCACTGAAGTGAAGAAAGACTTTGAAGCTTTTAAAACCAAAGTGAATATAGATTTCATTGTATCAGGTTAAAGAGACATGGGTTTCATCATGCCTGAAACAGACCCTACCCTACCAACCGTGGCTATGCGATTTAAGCGTGGCCACCAGCACCGCAGTGTGAGCAAGCACTGACCTTTTAGATTATTGCCTAAGCCTTCATTAAGAAGAGCATCCAAAATGACAGCCATGCCTCTAAGGAAGCCTAGCATTCCACACTGGTAGCCCAAGCAGTGAAAATTGACTTGGCGTGGGATTCTCCTCTCCCGGGCCCCCATACTGGGAGCCAGGGGCACAAGACAGAGTGTTGGCAGATTCCAATCACTTAGGAGCTTTCCTTTATGACTCTGCTTTGTAAGAATGCATCTAGTTAAATCCACAGGGTCATTGACTGTGGCTTTCAAAACACGAGGTTTTATGAAGGAATGCAGACCTGGAATCTAAGGTTCAGAGCCCAGACCTTCAAACAGATTAATCGCCATGGGGAGCATGGTAAGAGTTTTCCAACTCTGGCTTCATCCTGTGCCCTAGCAACCACTGGGCCCCTATTCAGCAGAGCCGGGTTTCCACTATGGTCTGTTGGACAGAGCACTGGGCAGGGAGCCAAAAACTGGGCCGACTGGTCTAATTTCAGCTCTCCAACTGGCTTCCTATGTGCCCCCTTGAGCAGGTTCTTAACTGCTCTGTCTGCATTTCCAGATTATTAACTTAAGAGGGGAACAATAATGCCCCAAGACACAGAGTTCCAGTGTGGGGGGTAGAGGTGAGACAGGTGTGTGTGTGTGTGTGTGTGTGTGTGTGTGTGTGTCTGGTGAGGATTGGTGTCTGGAGGGTGAGTAAATCATTTGTGATAGAGAAGCATCCTGTTCTGCCTACTGGATAAAGCAAGTGACTATTTGCTGCTCTTATACTTGCCTTCTTTTTTTTTTATTTCAGCATATTATAGGGGTATAAATATTACAGTTATGTATATTGCCCATGCTCCCCTCCCCCCTCGAGGCAGAGCCTCAAGCGTGACCATCCCCCATACGTTGCACATCTCACTCATTATGTTTGGATACTTGCCTTCTGATAAGCTAAAAAACATAGGAAGACAAAAGAAATGAATAGGACTGAGAAACCAAATGAAGAATTGACAGTCTATCTTGTGAGCTTAATGTAACCTTCCTTAAGAATTTTCTGCAACCCTGTATTTAAATTTACAACCATATTTTTGTAAATTTGAATGTAAAGTTATATTTTTCCCCAGCAAAGGGGGCATATGAGAAATGCTAAAAAGTAAATGTTTGCTAAATCAGTAAAATAATTTTAAATATTGGCTAGAAATCCACCTTAATTAGCAGGTAGCTTGCCTTCTGTACCAGACAAGGCAAACTGTAGGGATTCCTGCAGCTTAAGTATGATAGCTAGCCTTTATTGAATGCCTATGGTGTGCCAAGGCATGTGGCTTCACACTTATGTTTAGAGAGTCCCATTTCTTCTTAGCAATAGCTGCACAGGATAAGGTGTTGACCATCATCTTTACTTTATGGTTTGGGAAGTAGACATAGACATATATGAGTTAATCACGTTTCCACGAGGTTGTGGAGCTGAGATTTGAACCCATGCAGTTCAGCTGAATCTAGAGTCTGAGTACTAACCCCTTCCATGACTCTGCCAGTGATTGTCCTGTCTTCCCATCACTGTCACATGAGACAAGAGGACCTGGAACTGAAGTCCCCCCATCCCCAGAAAGACGTGTTGGTCCTGGGTGGGGTTGCCAGAATTAGCAAATAGAAATACAAGATACCCACTTCAATGTGAATTTCAGATGAACAACAATAGTTTAACTATAGCCTAGGCAGGATTTAGGACATACTTATACTAAGAAATTATTAGATATTTGTTGTTTATCTGAAATTCAAATGTACCTGAAGTGTCCTGTATTTTGTCTTGCAGCCCTCTCTCTCCCTGGGAGATGTGGCTATTGTAGAAGAGAGAGTCCATTCCATAAATCTTGGCCAGGCTGGGATCCCAGAGAAAAGGACCTGTGCAGTGAGTTCCTCTTTACAACTTATCATTCAGTTTCTACCTCCCACCCAAATTCATGTCAAGCTACTCACTTCTCTAGACCGGTTGGAATCTAAGAGCCTTAGGTGTTTGCAGTAGATATAGGTGACTGAGCATGAGGGAGTGGTGGGTACCTGGTAGAGAAAACCACCCTTATATATAAATGGGTCATGGTGTTTGCCGGGGGTGATTTCTGCTCAGATGGTGATAAGAACTTTAGGCCTGTATCCTCCAGCTGCCTGTGACTCAGAGATGTATTTTCTTTGGCTCAATAACTATTGTTAAGGTCCCGCCCTTGTCCCCCAAATTCTCTACCTATCATATTTTTATACTTGCTCCTGGCCTGTTCCACTCCTTTATGTTATCTGTCTGCACGTTCTTCCCAGCCATTTGAGTTAATAACCCCTTTTAGGAAGACAGCACCCCAGGAGATAACCAGAATTCAATTTTAATTCTATAACTGCATTGGATAAGATGTTGTAATTTAGACAAATGCATGCAGGTTTTAATACAGTTTATGAAAATTCCCAATGATACTCCTATTCCCTACACATGGCAATGACCACTAGTAAAATCCCAGTGAAGCCCACAGGTAAAGAATGAATATGTGGAATTGAGCATTGGATTGGGTTGGGGTTCTCTGAGCCTTGAAAGAGCAAGTGGTGTAAACATTAACAGAGACCAACATGAAGAGGAAGGTCCAAGGGGCTGGACTGCAACATCTTTGGTTTTTGAAGCAAGGAGGCCCTTAATCATTGATTTATACACAACCCAGAACCAGACACAGGAATATCTGTTTTCTATGAATATGATATATCTGCTTATGAGAATCTCTTTCTCCAATGAAATAAAGAGAAGATCTGCCAACTACTTAAATGAAGAAAAATGGCTCTTGTATTTTCATTTTGCCTGCCCTGCTATAAGCCATATTTTGAATTTAGAAGATTTCAACCTTAATCGTGGCAAATCCTGTTTGAAATAGAATCATGCTGCAAATTGCTAATTGAGATCTGCTTAATTGTGGAAAAAAAACTTGTTTAGGGTTTTAAGAAGTGATGTTATTATAATAAATTATGTTCACAATTTTATTAACCAGCACATTTTTGTTTTGCTTTTGACCTCATTGGTCTATTAACACTTTTTACTGAGCGTCAATGGATTAAATAAAGTATTAATCATGGAAATCATTTGAAAGCTGTACAATGTGAAAAGGTGTCGGTGGAACCATTAGGTGGTTCTTGAACGTCCTTTGTCTTTGCTCAGAACTACTTCTAATTTATAAACGGTCTGTCCCATGTTAGAAGAAACTGGCTTCGACAAATGAAAAGTAACATTTGGACCGAGGAGAAAAATGCATGTGGGATTACTTTTCTGTTTCTAACCTTGAGAAAGATAGGTAGTGAGTCATAGGAGGCGTTGGATACTGGAGTATAAAGGCCAAAGCCTGTTATGTATTTAAATCTGCCTGGTGACAATTTATCTCCATGTTCCTTTTATCCTCACCCAAACCATTAGGTAATCAAGTTTAGACTATTCACATATGCATTTTCAATATTTATCTTCAGGCCATTTAAACCAAGGTGCATTTCCATGATTAAAAGTGGCACAATAAGGAGAGTTATGAAAAATGACTATAAAAGAAGAAAATTGGAAAGATAAGCTAAATAAACGAAACCAATTAGAAAACAGGCTTCACAAAGAGATGAAAATACATGTAATTTTGTGGAAGAAATAGATAATGTTAGTTAAAGGTTTATAAAGTGCTTGGGGGAAAATGAGAGTCAGCCATTGAAATGTGAGGAAGCGATGAACTGGTAATCAGTGGAGTTGATGGAGTGGGAGAATAAATTACTCGAATTCAAGGTTTTAAATAGGGTTTCAATAATGTTTCTGAGACAGAATGTCAGAAGACCAACGTGGGCACATTACAGAGATCAAGATGGGATAGTGATGAATAAACTTGAGGAGCCTGGATGAGGGAAAGAAAAAGAGTGAATTCTACAAAGCTGAAAGTGGGTTTGAGTGGTAATGACTAACATATTGAGACGAAAATATGAATATTCAGCAGTAATAGAAGATCATTAGATTAAATAGTTAAGAAATGATATGAATATAATAGGAAATAAAAAAGATAGCAGATGGGAAAATAACACATTTTTTAAATTTCTCTTTTAGGATTAAGATTTCTGATTGCAAATAGGGAGGCATAAATGTCAAGATAAATAAAATTAATGTGCATTTGGCAATTAAAGGAAGCGAATACCGAAGAGAGATAAAATGATATCCCCCCCAAAATATTCTCAACTAAACCACATTCAGCAGCTCTTGTTTTTTCCAGAAAGCAGTCCTTGAAAATTTTCACATAGCCTCCCCATTCATTATTATATCCAAACCCCTTAAAGTGGTACAATTCACAGTATTTTTCTATTCTTTATTTGCAATCATCTTTTTAAATTTATTTATTTATTTTTGATTTTACATTTGCAATCATCTTTTTTGGATCAAAATTTCTTATCACTGTTATCATGGTGTGTGTTTTATGTTTCTTTCACGATATCCTAAGGGTAAGGAGCAGGATCTCTATTTCATTTGTCTTCCCACCCCCCCCAGTAGAAAAGCACCTGCTTACAGTGCTTTCTGACTGTTTTACTAACTGTTACACAGCAAAAAATTAGGTATGCAAAGAGAGTCATATTTTAGGAGGAAAAGACTAAAATTTAGAGCCAAAGTTAAATTCAGAAATAAGTAATCTGGATAGAAGAATATTAACCAATGAGAGCCAATTCAAGCAAATGTCTGACCTCAGGGAGGTCACTATGACCTTGATAGAACAACGATCTTTCAACTTGAAAATGGAAAAGTTAACTCCAGCATTATTTCTCCTGACAAGGAATATCCACATATACTTACACAAATGGATGTTTTTCTTTTCCTTGGACAGGCAAAAATCTATTACATCATTTTTCTAAAAAGAGTTGTCCTTTTGCTCTGCTGATAACTATAGAGTGGTTTGTCCCTTGCCAAGAAAATGTTCTTAGGCCCCTGTCTTTTACCTTGGATTTGACAGGACTTTCTCCCAAGCATTTCCAAAATCGTTGGAAAGTCCCATCTCTGCAGAGTCACATGAATTTAACAACTAAAGCCATGAAGAAGATCATCTGGTAGGACTCACTGGCAGATGGGCCGTCTAGTGACATGCTTTATTTTTTCTTTTTTTTTTAACATGAAAGATGAACTGGTCTTCAATGGGAATCACAACTAAAAGGTTCAAATTTGATGATGACTTGTTAATTTAGAAGTGGAAGCAAAAGAGAGGTAATACTTTATGAAGGTGCATTGAGGAAATGTATAGTGAGTCTGCCTGGAGCCCATAGACGCAGGCACTGGTCATTGACTGTCCGGCCTTCAGCTCACTAATAGTCCTATGGGCAGAATGGAGATCGTTAATCCTTATCATCGCATGACTCCTTGAATTGAGTCCCTCATAGTAGGTCCCAATAAGGCCATTTTCATGCTCTGAAGTGACCGCCTCCCCCCGACTGTGATTAGGGGTATCCATGTGTGGTTTTCTAGTGCAAAACAATTGAGAAATTTTTCTGTGAAACAGAAGTTTGTATTATAGGGCATTACGACACCAGCAAGATTTAAGCAGAGCGTGGATCTTTGCTGAAGTGCTAATGTGGCACTTCCTGGAATCAGAGCACGGCACAAGGAACAGAAGATATCATTATGTACTCTAAAACTCTGAAAATTACTTTCAACTGAGTTTCAACATGATTCAGGCCCTTGATTCCATCAGGTGGGGGCAGAAAATGTTTCGATGGAAAGCGGCTGAGGAGAGGTGAATTTATGAGCATGGCTTCCAGAAAGAAAGAAAGCACATTTCATGGTGCCTGGTTAAGGCTTTGGATTGTGGAGTAGGGATTTGAATGGTCCGTTGCTTCATATAAATTGAAATTCTTTCTGGATTTATCTCTAGTCTAGGTTTGAATGGTTTGGGACATTTGTTTCCCCCTCTCCCTGCCTTCTTTATTTTTAAATCTCTCCCCACTGGCATTGCAATCTTCTTTCCAATTTCTGTTATTTTATATTATAATCAGAGCCAGTTTTTGGAGCCTGTTCAGACCTCCTTCTTTTTTTCTTTTTCCTCCAACTTTCCTTTCTTCATATCTTCCTCAAGTCTTGCCATGGGCCAGGCATAATGTGGGTGGTGAGGATACAGAGCAAACAAATAATGGAACTGAAGGCAACATAGACAAATGCACCATTATAATTAGAAAATCTATCAGTAATGGACAGAGGAAGAAAAAAAGCAACCTCAAGGCTCACATTAGAGATATGCATGATAGTGAAACAGGTGCTAAGTGCTCTGTCATTAGAGACATTCTCCCTGGGTTATGTGGAGAGGACAGCCAAGAGGGCCTGAGAAGGGTTTTCAGTTAGACTGTAAGCTCTATGGGGGCTCCTGATGTTACTAGCACAACGTAGCTGGTATCACTTAGACACTGAAGGAGCTTAAGTACTGGATGGAAGAATGAAGAATGAGGGGAGAGAGAAAGAAGGAAGAATGAAGTGAGACAATTTACACCTAGAAAACTAAGTGAGTAAACTCTAGTCACCCTACTGAGCCATCTAACACTAGGTCTTATTTCTTCTATCAAATCAAATATTTGTACCCATTAATCCACTTCTCTCGATCCCTCCCTCCCCTGATCTTTCTGGCCTCTGATAACTACCAATTTACTCTCTATCTTCATGAGATCCCTTTTTTCAGCTCCCACATTTGAGTGAGAACATGAGATATTTGCCTTTCTGTTCCTGGCTTATTTCACTTTCACTTAGCACTATGACCTCCAGTTCCATCCATGTGGCTGCCAATGGCAGGATTTCATTCTTTTTATGGCTATATAATATTCCATTGTGTGTATATACCACATTTTCTTTTAGGAGGGAAGAATTGGAATGGTTCTAGCATAAAGAAAAGACAAATATTTAAGGTGATGGATATCGCAAGTATACTGATTTGATCTTTATAAATTATATGAACATATTAAATTATCACATGTACCCCAAACTATGTCCATCTATTATACATTAGTACAAAGAAGTGAGTAAATGGCTGAGTGATGAGAACACTATACCTGGCATGAGTTCAGCTGCTTGAGAGGGTAACACAGGAGACACAGTTGGAAAAATTTGGGGATTTGTATATATTAAGTTTATATATTTATATATATATTATTAATATGCTATGTCAGGGTACAGACTGTATTTTTTTTTACCCTATTATCCCAGAGTGGCCCCTGTAAGTTCTCACTGAAAAAAGTATTATTGGGATGAATGAAGGTGGTGGGTGCCATCGGAAGATTTTAATTAGGGGAAAGACATGACGAGATTCGTATATTAGAAAGGTGGCCACAGCATCAGTACGGGGTGCAGCTTTTCACTTTAAAGTATAGATTATAGCAGTTTGGGTTATGGCCCCCACTTTAAGAAGGAGAAAGAGAGAGAAAGCGAAAGAGAATATAAAAACCAGCATGCATTGCTCTCTCCATTTTTATATATTTGTGCACTGCAGCATGATGTATTTTTTATGGTGTCATGGACAAAAACAGTTTAAGAAATCATTTAAGAAACATTGTATTAGAATTTGGAGAAGTAGAGACAGCAAGACAGAATCTATCTGGAATTGAGGCAGAAAATAATGAAGGCCTGGACTAGGCAGCTGCTTCATGTTGAAGGGAGCTACACTGGCCGAATTTTCTGTCTTATCATATCTATTCCTGTGCTGAATTCTGCAGGACACTGAGTAAGGGAGAAAGTGCTAAGTTGGAAGGGAGCTCTAAATTTGAAGTCGGGGAACTTTTGCTTTTTTTTTTTCCCTCTGATAACAAAGCTGGGATGCCCATCCTCATTGTAACAAGCTTCATTTGTTTAAGAAAAAGAAATCTTTAAAAATATACTAAAAGTATTGCTATTCACTTCTATGGTGTCTGAGTCCCATGCCAATGTTGAACATTGACCAGATTCCTAGACATTTCGGAGAAGGAGAATGGCTGTGATAGAAGGATCAGGACATGTAGTCGGAGGCTGCAGTAACAAATCACTACAAACTGGTGGCTTAGACAACAGAAATGTATTCTTTCACAAAGCTGGAGGCTAGAAGTCTGAAATCAAGGAGTTGTCAAGGCCATGTTCTTTCCATAGACTTCAGTCCTTCCTTTGCCTCTCACAGCTTCTAGTAGCTATTGGCCTTCTTTGACTTGTGGCTGCATCCCTTCAATCTCCGCCTTCATCTTCACATTGCCTTCTCCTCTGTACTGTAATCCGTCCTCTCCTCTGTGTGTCTCTTCAAAGGACGCTTGTCATAGGATTCATGGCCCACTCAAACGGTTTCTTCATCTCAAGATTCTTAATTATATCTACAAAGGTCCTTTTTCCAAATAAGGTCACATCCCCAGGTTCTGGGGATTAGAAGGTGAACGTATTTTGGCCGGGGGGGGGGGGGGGGGCACCATGCCGCCCACTACAGAGGGCAAGTGCTCTTTGGCCAATATTTATCCATGAGGCTTCGCCAGAAAAGACCTGGCTCGTGCATTCACACTGCCTTGTGTCCACACGAAGGGGAGAAGGATGCCTTCTGTGGACGAGATTGGACTTTGGTGCTGAGGCAACTGGGTGGGATGGTGAGAGAGAAGACTCCGATCCAGAGTTGAGATTTTATTTCTTTGTAATTGTGAAAAAGTGTTCATGAATTGTTAATAGATGTATATATTTTTGTATGGCATTCTTCTGCAACAATAACCTCAAATAGGTAAAGCAATTTTTTTAAAGAAATATATATATGTATATATATATGTATATATATACATATATATATGTAATTTGGGGCAATTGCCTAACCTCTCCGGCTCTCACAAGCCCCTTCTGTAAAATAAGTGATTTAAACTGGCTGAATCTAAGTTGTCTTCTTCTTTTCCGTTTATTTCCTTCTGTAGGAACTACATAGCAGGTGTCTAACTCCCATGGCCCACTTACTTCTCTTCTTGCATTGTTAAGTGCCTGTAGTTTGCACGCATTATCACAGGATGGCTTGCCAGCATCCATGGACGCTTAACCCCAGAGCAGCCTGTTTCTCTTCTAGTGAATGGGTCTCTGGAGAACTCTAGAATGGAAGCTACCTCCTTAAGCAAATTAAAAGTTTTGTTGGCAAACGATAACTTGATACTACACATATGCATTGTCATTATAACTTAGCTAGAAAGAATATTCAGTTTGGAACACCAACACAAGAGCAGATGTAAGTTTTTCTGTGAAGCCCGTAACACAGTCCCATGGAGTTTTTAGGTGTTCAGTAATTGCTGTTGTATGTGAATGCGAAGGTCTAGGGACAGAATTCGCCGCACAGTCCCTAGTTTTAAAGGAACCTCTGGAGTCCGAGCCTTGTCACCCGCTTGCCCACTATTCCTTCCTCTTCAGAGCTGGGAAGCTGGCGTAGTGCTCACCCTCGAGTTCAAACAGCCCGTCAGCCTCAGAAACTGCAGCCTTGTTAAGATACGGCTCTGTTCCCTTCCCCTCAGTGTCTGGAGCCCCTGGCCTTGTGTTCACTCCAGGACTCCAGGATTCAAACAGCCCTGCAGCCACCAGCAGCTTTGGCTCTAAATGGCCTCGAGCAGTTTGAGTGCTTTGAGTCTCTGAAGCCTGGCACCTCCGGGTTTGTGGCTTCAGTCCTGAAAAGCCCCTGCGTTGCTGCCCGTTCCCTCCAGGCATCAAACCTTCAATGAGATGCTTATCCTAATACCTAGCAAACACCCTTCTATGGGGCTACCCTCCAATCTGTCATAGCCACCTCTCTCCCTGCCAGGCACTAGCCTTCAACTTTCCCTTCTTCTAAAATAGATGGAGAAAAAAGGGAGAGAAAAATAGAGCCAATTCTTACATGCTAATCTCCAAGATCTGGCCCAACCCTGAGGTACCCTATTCCCAGGCAGCTCAGAGGCTGCCTCAGTTACTGTGACAACCTGCACCCGCAGGGCTCCCAAGCCCTCGTTAGTATTTAATAGGGATCCCACATTTTACCGTTTCGCCACTTCAGATTTGCCAGGTTAAGCACAACTTCAATCCACCTTCTTTAACAATTATATCTGTTTATTTGCTTAAGAAGTTAACATTTTGGACATAGGACGCCTCCAATAAATATTTGATGGATGAATGAATGAATGAATGGATGGTTTGAAATGCCTTGTCCGTAACAACACAAGATAGTTTTAAACAAACACAGTAGAATGGATTCTTCTAGAAAATGAGGTAAGGATTAAAGAAAATCTGGATGAGATTGGGACTGTCCATCTTTCCTCACGTAAGATCTACCTTTTTCACTGAATAAGCCTGTGACATTATTCTATAATTCAGCACTATATTTGGTTATTGATATTTAACCATAAGACATAGCAGGCATTCATTTTGTACTACTCTTTATTTAGTTAAGTAAACATTTTAACATAATCTAAAAATGTTAAATTGTTCTTATCCTGCAAAAGATGTTGCCTTTCCCTTCAATGTTTGCAGACATTTTTATGTGGCTTCCACCTCGCTCCAGAAACTTCCCCTGAACCTGCCTACCTCCCTCTGGTCTCGGTCCTCATTGATCCTAGATATGTCTCTGCCATAATACATGTGATATTATATTAATCTGAGTGTGAGCCCATGTGGGCTCCCTAAATTGTAGACTTCTTTGGTTCTGGGAGTTACTCATTCTCATTTTCCTAGTGCCAAGTATTGTGCCTGGCATAGAGACCATACTCAGAGAGCACTTGTTGAACTGAAGTTCTCAATTTTATTGTTCCTTCCCTCCTACCCAGGGCATCCTTCCTTTTACTCTTCTGCTTCTGCAGTGGGCCTTTGGGCTGCTGTTTAGCTGCATGCTTGGCATTTGCTGTGCAGAATGAATATCAACATGGAGCTTGGGACAGAAAGTGGGGTCAAATGACCAGTCCGTTTCAGAAAGAGTTAAGCCTCCAGCATTAGCTATATATATCCAGTTAGGGGAGAATTCTCAGAGCTCACAATCCCCCTTTCATGAAGATTTCTACCCAGAGCAGCAGGCAAACTTCCCCCCACTCCCTGCAAGAAACAACATTCACCCTCCAAATCACAAGAATTTTCTAGAGTGTGATACTTATTTGTTTGTTTCTGTAGTTGACAAATATTTACAATGCCTGCTACATGGTAGATGCTTCCTCACTCAATGGGCTAGAAACCAATGAGTTCTTTAGAAATAGATGACCAGTGGTATTGATATCTACTTAGCAGAAAAAATATTACAAAATGAGCTTAAATCCCTGCCTTGGAGGGTCTTAACATTTCATCATTTTAAAATGGGTTTTTGGTGTTGACAAATAAAACCAAAATATCATGACTTCTTCAACAACCAGATGCCTCCCCTCCCCCAAAGGGATATTTTTTCTCAGTTCCAAAGGATGATTTTAAAGGTTCAAAGTGGAAACTAGCTTTTTATGGGTCTCATTGTAATTTCCCCCATTATTATTATTGGAATGTATTTAAAAAATTAGAAAAGAAAAGAAAGCTGTTCCATTCCTCCACTCCCCCTTTAAATGTTTAAGTTTCTGGGTTTCGGTAAAACAATTCAACTCTTTTAAATATCCCATTTCTTACTCCTTTTAAATACATTTAAATATAATATTTAAATATCGATATTTTATCTTTTATGAGATGCTGAAGTTTTACAACTTTTTTGCAGGAAGATTTACAAACAAATGAAAGTGATGTTGACTATTTCATGGAGGCTCTTTTTTGGTTTCATTTTTTAATTTAATTGATTTCCAGAACTTTCTAAATATATATTTATGAACAAGTTGTTCTTTTTTAAAGAACTGTATCAGAGATCTGACATAGTGATCAGGAGACCAGAGTCTGAGCCCTCACTCTGCCACTTTCTAGTGAGACCGACAGCACATCACAGTTGTCAGAGCAACGTGGGAGTCAGGCTCACCTCCGCTGGAAACCCTGTTCTGCCATCGCTCCTTTTCCTCTCCTTTTTTTGCTGCTGAGTTCACTTCAACTCCCATCAGTAATTCTTATTGCCAAAGACTTTTCATTTATAGGCTCTACCTTTTTCAGAAGGCAGTTGGGGTTGGTACAGTCAAAATGACTTACTGTTGCTTTGGTTTTATTTTGATGACTAGCTGTGCGACTTGGGGCCAATCTGTTAACTCATCTTTAAAATGAAGTGGGCTAGATAAACTCTAAAAGTCTCTCTGGCTCTAAAATTTAATAATGTTTTATATACCTTTTGGAACAAAATTGTATTAGACAGTTGAATAGACTTTATATAGTCAAAGTAGGGTCAGACTGACTTTCTTTAGTGATGGTTCTGTACCCTTGTCATTCCCTAGGGTCCTGAATCTTTAGGAGACATTCCAGTTCAGTCCTTCATTTATTCATTCAATAAACATTTAGTCAACACATGCTGGGTAGCAGTCTCTGTGAGACATACTGGGTTATAAAGATGAGTAAAATATTGTCTGTACTGGTGAGATGTCTACTGGAGAGGTAGTCAGGCAAACACTGTAATACAACAACATTATAGAAACGTGAAAAGAAGTGAGTGGGAACTTCTGGGGTATTTCCTTATCTCATGGGAAGATGGATGTTTATGAACAAAGAATGTGGTGGTTGGTTTGGCCTCGATTTCCCCGGCCTCCTGCCTCACCAGCCACAAACACACAAATGTACACACACATTCATTGTAACTTAACACATACGAAGTCCTACTATGTGCAAAGCATGTTGACTTTGCAAGTATATAAATGAGAGCGACATGGGCCAGTCCATTTGATCAAGTAGTTTACGCCCTATAAAGGGACATAAGATTAGTTCATAAATGTCTGCACTGAAAGTAAAATGAGATGTATACCACAAATATGGTCTAAAAACATTGCCAAGGAGTTCCTAAGGAGAGAACACCGCTAAATTAGATTACCAGGAAAGGCTCTTGGAGAGGCTGGCACCTCAGATGGACTTTCAAAGTGACTGAGAAGTTTCAACTAAATATTTCATATCTTGTAACTATTGGCTTTCAATGTGAAATTTTCAACTTGGAGTAAAATCACTTATTTCTCTTTTTGAAATGGTGCATTTCCTTTTTCTATTTAAATGTGTTTCAAATGTCTGATGTCCATTGGCAGTTCTGGCCGATAGAAGCCCTTTTAACCAACTCCCCAGTTAGCCTGGCCACTTCCACTCCCACTAGCTGCTCTGTATGCTTGCTTACAAAGAGTCAGTTGTATTTGTTCTCAAACTGGGTGGAATTTAATTAAAAATTATGTAAAACTGATGAAATATGAGAGAGAAAGAGAAGACAGAAGCTATTTCTATAAAAATTAAATTGCTCTGAAAAGACTATAGGTGGGTCATTTAAAATTTGTTGTAAAATTGGGAGCAGATAAAAAAAGAATATAAAAAATTTGGGAAAAAGAAATAAAAGGAAACTCCATTCAGCAGAACCACACTTATAGAAGAAGCTTTGACTTTATATAAAATATTGGTTAAAGTAAAATGTTGGAGCTAAATATGTATCATTTTTATGATCCTCTGTGTCAGTTGACCTTTTCAACTAAATTTTCCAAATTGTGTTGTATGAGGGCATCTATCCTAAACCTACCTTAACTCTAAGTCCTTTTATATAACCACAGATTTTATCAGATCCTTTACTGTAACACTGCAGGTGTTCTGCAACACTTCACTGGCTTGATTGATTGTTCTAGAATGTGTATTCATCATCAAGCTTAAACTCCAGCTCTCGCAAGGCAAAGACAGCCATGAGACCAACACTATGAATTCTGACAAAAGAGAAAGAGAAAAAGGAGTCTCTTTCAGTCACTGGTCCTTAATATTTTCTTCTCATTCTCCATTTTCTTTATGGGCAATCCCTTCCCCTTCTACGTTTTTCTTGTGTGCTAACTTCCAAATCTCTATTTTCTTCCCCAAATTCTCCATGTATTTCTTACTGACAATCATGTATCTTTCATCTGGTTTCACAAGACCTTTGGCTATTAATTATGACACTCAACTGTAATATAATAGTTGTCTAATACCATATTTGCTGGTGTGTGTTAATGACCCTGTCCAGCTTCCCAAACAGAGTTTTCCAAATATCAGCTTAGCCCATGAGCATGCATTGCACATAGAAAAATGTACATTGTGGGAAGCGAGCCCAAACAAAACATCTAACAAAGATTAAGCTTTCATGTCGACTGGCAGTTTTCTTAACTAAGATAATAAGGCACAGGTTACAAAGTTGATCTGATTTTCTGTCATTTTCCTATCATTTGAAATTTAAATGTATTATAATGTCTCTACAACCCTGCTAGGTGCCAGTGTTTATTGATATCACCGTTTTTCTATTTTAGCTATGAAATTTTTTTTTACTTAGCAGACTAGTAATGGCTATCCATTAATTGCCATACTAGATTTTAGTATGTAGCATATTTTATAATTTCAGAAATATATTTTCCATACAGAGCTATCTAAAAATCATTGTCATAACATATCTTAGGGAAAATACTTACTTTTTCCCCTCCAAAAAAATGTCTTGGTAAAGTTAACACACAACTGAGACACATGAGTGATTTATATGTCAGCAAATAGGGTGCCCATCTCTTCTCTAGGATATGTGCCTTTGAGTTCTGGGCTCTGTTTGATCCATCCTCACCACTAGTGCAGAACCTGGCAGTTGAAAATGATTAGTGAATGTTTATCAAGATAGACTGGGGCATGCTCTATAATGGTGAGTATTCTATTTATTCAGGTAGTCCACACCTAAGTCCTATTTTAGATAATGGCCTGTACCAGTGAGACTAGCTAGAATTTTTAACATTTAATAATGTGCCTAGTATCCTTAGATGTTAAAAGAGCTAAAGACATATTCATATATTTGATGTGGCTGACTTTATAAACCAATTCTAAGTTCAGTCAAGCCAGTGGAAAAAAATACAGTCATTGGTTCTAAGAGAGACAGCATACCCAAACACTCAGGATCAAAATCTTGACTCTTTTTTTGTGTGTGTGCCACTTGGGCAGATGCTACTTGCCTGCTGCACCAGGCACTTAATTTCTTTATATCTAAGTTCCTCATTGATAAAATGGAAATGATAATAATAGGATCTAGCTCATAGGTTGTTATGAAGACTGTCATGAAGATATGTTTAAATATATATATTTTGTACATGCACTCATGCTTATCTTTATATTATTTAAAACCATGTCTGGCATATGTAAGTGTCTGGTACCATATACATGTTTGCTATTATTAGACATGTGAAATGGTTCTTGTTGGTTATTAAGCACTTTCATCTGACACTCTTATTGTCTCATTTGACATATCAGGGCCCAGAGAAATTAAATGCCTTTCCTAATTCATAGATATGCTCTTAGTGAACAAGGTGTTAGATGCCGTGACATTTTTGTCTTATTAAATTCAACAATTAATTTCATAAGAAAGACTGACCTCCTACTATATAAAAGGTCCTACACTGCATATGAAGCCAATACAAATCCTTGCTCGGCTGAGACAATGATTCATTAAAGGAAGTTAGTTTGAAAGCAACTTAATGTGCCTAGGAAGTTATTTTTGTTACAGTTTTGCTTTGTGTGGTTTACAAATTCCTATAGGTGTCTTGAAGAGTCTATTTTAGATTAGGATTTGAAATAATGTAATAGTTTATCTAGTTTGCTTTTCCAAATTTATTTCTTGTGTTATAGCTGACTTTGAAGTTATTAATATTTTCTTAGGAAACCAGATTAGTAAGGCTATAGTCGATATTGGTGATTCCCCCAACTGGCTGCAGGTCAGAATCCACTAGAGGGAAGTTTCTGAAAAAATAAGAATATTGGGTTCCAACTACAACATATTTAGTCCTATGGAATCAGTATGTTTGTAGGTGGGACCCAGAATAGCTACTTTTAAACTTTTATTCCCACCTTCAACCTCAGGTTGCCGCTACGTGTGAGCACTGCTAACCCACCACCATCTGGTGGAAGTTAACAGAAGTGCAGGCCTGAGTTCTGGATAAATTACTTGTTGAACAATGGCCATTTTGACCAGGCTTCATAGATGTAAAAGCCTTACAGTGACACTGTTCTGTTACATTTTGCTGCCTAACAAATATACGAGAAGTAGCTAAATCAGAGAGTTGGATTTGGGGATATTCCGTATATTTAATTTACAAATAGTGGTTCGGTTTATCGCTAACCAGGAGAAGGGGAGTAACAGGAGCACGTGGCAACCCATGTCTCGAATTTGAGGTGAATTTCTGCCCGAATCCAAACCCACTTCTTTGCTTGTCTTGCACTTTGTACATCTGAATTGTCTGAAATCACAGTAATACTTTGAAACCACAATTGGTTACATAAAAGATTGTCTTTTGCAAAGACTGACTGGCAAGGAGGTTAGTGATTTTCAAAGTAATATTTTTCTTGGCTGAACACAATGTTTTGGTTTTCTCAGCATTACTCTTTGTGGCTTCCTTTTGTCACTTTTCTAGCAGAGTGCTACACTCACTCTTGATTTTCTCGCCCCACAATCAGATTCTCGACTGTTCAGCTACCGTTTGCTGTTCCTCTCCATTGCTGTTCTTCCCTTGTTCCTCTAAGTGTGCCAGTTTCTAATTTGCATATAGGAAATTTTTCCTTCCCTCTTTTTCCCATCTCCATTTGCTTCCTCTTGAGCTTTCTTGTTTAATATCTTTCTGCAGGAGTCCAAAGGCAAAACAAGCTATATATATATATATATATATATATATATATATATATTACTTAGAGAAGGGTTACTAACCTGGATCTCTCTGAGGGTCAGATGAACATAGAAATGATCAGGCAAGCAGGTTGGTGGCTGTCATGAAGGCGCAACATTTCATCTGGCTGGATATTGTCTTGCAAGAATAAGGGCTAAGGGGTACCAGAGCACCAGTGTTCAATAGAAGACAGTAACCCAAAATGTTGGCACCTAATTCAATTATTTTTCAAAACTCTATGAAGAAAAAAATTAGAATAATGGTAGGAAATGGCCTGCAGTGTCTTTTTACACATACTTATAGAAATGATGCTGCCCTTCCTGTTCTCATCTCCCCCTCTGCCCTAGGGATTGGTTCTCATTGTTCCTTGGGTTTTAGTCACCTCCTCTAGGGAGGGACACCAACACAGTAAATGTCAGGGCTTCCCTGGGTCAACTCCAGGACAGGCTATTTGTACAGAGTTGAGTGGTGGGGAGTTCAGGTGGGAATCTTTTTTCTTCCATCTGCGTGTTTCCTGGGGAAGGACATTAAAGAGTGTCATCCTCTCCTTTCTGCTTCTTCACTCATTTCTCCCCAAAGATAGAGGAGTGAATTGTCTGAGTGGAAATATGGAAGCAGAATCCAGACATATAACTGAGTGTCTTCTATCTCTCTCTCCTTTCTGATCCAGGAAATATCCATTCTTTTTTTGATTTTCCATGTCATAAGTGGGAAGTCTGAAGTAGCAGTGTTGTCTGTGACTCAGTGAGTATGTCCTTGTAATCCCTGGCTTCAAAATTAGGAAGCCCATTGGTGTTGCTGCACACCTAAGGTGTGTTTTCCAATGAGGTGACAAAGCTGATACTTTGGTCTTCATCTGCCTGACTCTTCTGTTTCTGAATGGATTGAAAAACTCCAGCAGTGAATGGGGTATAATTTCTCATCTCAAATACCAATTTTTTTAGAATCTTTGAAACTAAATACCCTCAAATCTCAAACCTGTTCTGGAATAATCTATCTTTCTTTGCTTCCCTGGAAGGATATGTAGGATTCTGGTCCTGTGTTTTCTCCTGTGTCCCAGGGATGGTTCAACTCAATTGTACCCTAGAGAGCTAGATACCAGAAACAGTTTTGTTTTGCCTTCAGGGTTACAATCAGTATTTTTTCTTAAGATATCCTTCCAAGGTCTTTTCTATTTAGCCATCAAATGTCATCAAACATCATCAAATGTTTGTGTCAGAAACATTTATTTTCTTCTAAATCTTTTACTCATGCCCATATGCAAGGAGGAGGAGAAGGAGAGAAGGGAGGACAATGTGTAATGTACCTCAGATCCTATTTATGTTCATCAAAGCCAAGTTCCATTCAGCTGCATTCATTAAGAACAATGAACGTCATCACCAGGGCTTCAACAATGAAAAGCAAAACAAAATGTAAGATTTTATGAAGAGGACCACAAGCTTAGAATTGTAGAGAAAAAAAGTATATTATTCTTATGTTTTCATGACTTACCAGGGCTTAGCATGTGGCATTCATCACTGCCCATTAACTGTTGTTAAATCTCAGGATAGAGGCTTTCACTGCTGGACTTACAATTCTGACCCTTCTGTGGAAGAGGATCTTCCCAGGAATGTGGGAGAGGTCCTTCCCAAGCCCACTCTGGGTCTTCTGCCCATCAGCCAGCCCCTTCCATTATAACCTGTGGAATGGTTATTTATCCAGGGAGAAATTCCCTCACTCCCCACCTTTGTTTCAAAGCGTTCTTCCATTTTTCCCCTGATTAAAATGTCTTTTCTGTAACAACATCATTTCCTTAGACATTGCCTCCGTTGAAGGGAATTCTTTTGTTCACCTCATCTTGAGTCAGCTGTTTAGGAAGAAAGATCAGGCGACCAGTACTCCCCACTGATAACTCTCATATCTTTATTTTGTCACCCTCATTCAGCAAAATGCTCCCTCTTGAAAATGAATACAATCTTTTGGAGAGGACTTAATCACCCTGGACACACCAGGCATGCCTAGAGATTTCAGTACCTAAGTTTCTTCTTTGTGCTAACCCATATCTGTGCCCCCTTGATAAGGGCATCTTTGATGACAGCTTTGAGCATCCTGGTGGTTTTGCTTCTTTTTAACTCTGATGGTCTGCCTATTTGCTCTTTCTTTCTCTTTGCATTCTTAGTCCACTTCTCCTTCCCCACCTTCTAATCACTTGCTCTCTCTTTTGAACCACTCAAACATTTTCTCAGAGTCACATACTTTGATTTGTTGATAGCATTTGATACTATTGACCAACCTCTGGTTTATGCAATTCCTCCTCTTGCTTGACAATTCCATGCCCACCTTCTTTTCCTGCCCCGTTGATTATCCATCAGTCTCCTCTTCCTCCTCATCCCTGTTAATTCAATAATAAATATTTGTTGATGTTTCCTGAATGTCAGGAATTATGTGAGTTAATGAGGATTTAATAGTGTTTTCTTTCTCTTTCACTCTTTGTCTCTCTCAACTCTGTTCCATGGTGATCTTGTTCATAATAGCAGCTTCAACAATCACATTAATGCATTTTACTTCATAAGTAGTATAATTAAATCTAATCTGTTCTGTCTCCAAATTCTGCTTTTCCAACTCCTTTGTCAACATCTCCAACTTTGGGGTCTTTCAAAGGCTAGCTTGTCTTTCAGATTTCCCTGTTTCTGGTGATAGCATTACTACCACTCCAATCACACCAAAATATCATGGTCCTCTCACTTACCAATCTCTATCCATATTCTGCCACAATCATCTTTTCTAGCTTCTCTGCTGCATTCTTAGGTCTGTCACTCTGGTTCAATCTCACCACCTCTTGACTGTTATGACAATCCCCTAAGTGGTCCTTAAATTTAATATATAACCCAATTAATCTTCCTAAAGAACTGCCTTGCTTAAATTATTTTACTGGCTCCCTGTTTTCTGCCAAATAAAACCCAAGCACATTGCATCAAAGCCATTCATATCTGGTCTTAGCATATTGCTCTAGACTCTTTTTGAATACCACTGCAGTTATTCCATATTCCTGGGGGAAAAAAAATCTATAATGGGGAAGCTTCTAGGTTTCTGCTGTTTTCTACATCTGAAATCTATTTTTTTTTTCTCTGCCTTTGGAAATTCCACCCAGCATTATCTAGTTCAAAGGTAACCTCCTTCATTAAATTTTATCTGATTCACTTAATCATTATATCTTCCTTCCCTAAACACCAATAGTATTTTGCTTCTTTCTTCTTTCTATCTCTTCCCTCTGTACATGTCTGTCTCTTGTGTCCAAATTTCCCTCTTTTTCTAAGGGTGCAGTCACATTGAATTAGAGCCCATCCTAATGACATCATTTTAACCTGACCTTATTATCTCCAAAGACCCTATTTCCAAATAAGGTCATATTCACAGGCAGTTAGAGTTAGGACTTCAAGATCCTTTGGGGAAACCCAATTTAACTCATAACAGCTTCTAATTTATAGAAACCATAATCTATGTGTGGATATGAGACAGACATAAAAATAATTGATGAACAATATATTAATAAAAGAGTATATATTTAATCATTACACGGAATGGCCCCTGAGTATGCTCAGACTTAATAAAAATCATGGCTTGCAGGGTCAAGGAAAGCTTCATGGATGAAGGGTGATTTGAAGGTGGACTTTTTCCTTAAACAAATATTATTCCTAAATAGTCATATTTTCTATATATTATTACTGTTTAACATTTTGAAAAAGCTTCAGATTACTCAAGCTAATGAGACAGCTCAAACAATAGGATCAGGCTGTTAATGCAGCACACAATAAATGTGTGTTGCAAGAAAGAAGTTTCCAGGGAACAAGAATTGCTATGGTAACCTGATATATCATTAAAAATGTAATGAATGAATATCATCAGGGTCTCAGATTCATCACACAGAAAAACTTCAAGACTGGGATAACGAAGTAGTTCTCACACTGATTGCTCGACATTTCGTATGCTAAAGTGATTGTCCATTAGCAAAAAAAAGTAGTAATATTCAAATAATCCAGGACTCCACAAAGTGCATAAAATCTCCCTCAGTATAGCCTTTTCATTTAAATCACTGCCATTTTCCATAAAATATTAATTTTAGCTATAAGAAATAGTCATAATAATAGACCTGATCATATGCTTTTCAAAAGAAATAATATTTTGCCAACCCTTAAGAGCACAATAGACACTGAGTATCCTGGTGTTCAGTATGGTATTGGGAAGGGGCTCTTTTTCTTATAACCCTCTCTTACTGTTGTAGGATCCACATTTCACACCCCATCTTTTCTCTCTCCCCCCCATCTTTACAAGTTACATATTCCCTAAGATGTATTTTGTTTGTTCATTTCTTGAACCTCATGCCATCTGTCTCTGAAGAAATGAGGCACCTACTCTATCACTCCAGGTATTAAATAAAATTCAGCCTCTTGATCCACAGACATGCAAGGGCCAATTTGGGAAGGGGCGACAAAGGAAACATTGCAAACAAAAGACACCCCTGGATGGCTTCCATCTAATCTCACTCCAGTAGCCACTTTCTGGACCTCCCATGTCATATCTGCACTTTTCTCCTCAGTGTCTCTATACTCATCTTCTATGAGAAGAATGTGGTAATATCACCAGTGATTGCCATGCTCTTGCTATGCTCCTCCTACCACAGGGCCTTTGCACAGGCCATTCCCTCTCTAGAACAGTGTTCTTTCCCATTTTGCCTCATTAATTACCCATTTGTCTTTTAGACTGCAGCTCCAGCTTTACTTTCTCGGGTGAGTCTTTACCTGCCTGATCATATTCACATCCTATAGGCTCTCATAGCACAAGTACCTTTTGTTCATAACACGTATCATGGTGGCACCTGTAAGACAGTTTGATTAATGGAAGCTCCATAATGACACCGACTATATCTATTTTTGCTCACCCTTGTGTTTCTAATTCTGGCATAGTACAGTCTCAATAAATATTTGTTAAATAAATGAATGAATAGCTTGTGTTTCTTGGATTATACCTAAGAATTTCTGCCTTAGATGCTTGCATCCAGGATGCATTTTGTTTCATGTTTGCACTGGCACTGGGTGTTGGCAGTTAATGTGATGTGTTCTTACAATCTATAGTCATGCCATTAATGGCTGTTGAAATATGAAACATTATATTGCTCTCTCATTTCTGGTAGTATGTTTTGTAAATTGCATCACACAATTACAATATCACCATTCTTGTTGATGTGTGTTGTTCATAATATAATGCACACAGTTGTTGATGTAATGTAGCCAGAAATTTTCTATGGAGAAGAATACTAGGCTTTAATGGTTTTCGATGTATGAATGAATGATTACTACTGTGAATGCAGCTGAAAAAATGATAATAGACAGGCAGACATACATTGAAGTATAATTAGTTCTTTAGAATTCTGAGGCTATGCCAGTATTTGCCAGGAAAGGATTAACGCCATGAACCTTATGGGGTAAGAGGTTGAGAGTAATATATATCTGCCCTCTTTAGTATAGTATTTTAGAATCTCAGAGAAATACCAAAGAAACATAAGAAATGTTATCTTCCCTCAAGAAGCTCATAATCTAGTTGGGAAATGGTCAATACAAACATAAAACAAATCTGGATTTCTAACAATATAGTCACACACTCACACACACACAATACACTCTTTTGTAGTCATAATTTCAAGGTAAAGACAAAATCATCCCAGCAATCTAGAAGTCTGGGCACAACCTGGACACCAGCCCAATGCCCTACTCCTCTGCCTTCATCTCCCACTGCCCTTTTCCTTTCTCACCCCCTATCCCTGGCCCGGCCACCCTGGCCAGCTCACCATTCCTCCCACGGGGTTTGCCCTGGCTGCTCCATGTCCTGCCATGCTATTCCCCTGGAGAACCACGTGGCTGGCTCCTTCCTGCCCTTCAACACTTCACTGTATGCCAGCAAAGCCTATTTTGGCTACTCTGTTTAAAACCATAACACCTGCCAATCTCACTGCCCACATTTCCTCTCCCTCTATTTTTCTCCAACACATTGCACAGTATCTAATAATACTATGTATTTTACTTATTTATTCCGTATTTTTGCTGCCTTCTCTCACTAGAATGTAAGTTCCCTAAGGACAGAGAGTTTGTCTGTTTTCTTCACTGCTGCACCTCCAGTGCACAGAACCACCCCTGACACATAGTAGGAGCTCACCACGTATTTGTTGAATAAATGAATGAAAGCACTGCATTGAAGAAAAGGGGAAAGTACCCAGGCTTGGAGGTAAAGACCCTAACTCTACCATTTACTTTTCTGTGTAATCACAGGCATGGCACCTAACCTCTGTGAACCTTATCTGCAAAATGAAGAACATCTCTGTTCATTCTTCTCTAGAATGGTTCTTATATGTGCCACCTCTTCTTGAATTGTAGAAGTGGGACTAGTGATCACTCCCATTCTTCTACAGGTAACCCTGTGGGCTGGCATACAGCAGGTGTTTAACAAGTGACAGACGTTGTTATTATTAGGAAGGCTTTCTAGAGGAGCCAGTCTTGAGTAGAAAGAGACTGGATACCCAGAGGTGTGATGTTGGCTGTTCTTATCATGCTTAAGCACAGGGTCTGCTCTGCACAGAGAGAAACGACTAAGAATCACTGTGTCACCTGGAAGAGAGCAAGGTGACAAAGGAATTGTGGAAAACCAAGACAGTCTTAGGAGGCCATGGCATGGACGAATGTGGTGTGGAGAAGATTGTTTCTTCCAGCATGTGTGGATATTTGGAGTTGGGAAGATCAAGCCACGGGGCTGGGAAGTGGTGTCAGGTGGCCTTGTGGGGAACTGGAGATGCTGTCTGTATTGTCCTGGCTGCTGGTTACACTGGGGACTACATGTGTTAATTCCCGGGTCTATGCACTTCACAGTGGGTCAAAGGAAACTCAGTTAGCAATGATGACGTTATGATGTCAATAACTATGGGAACATGTATGAAGGGAGAGATTCAATCAAGACATTTATCCTTGATGAACGGCAGAGAGAACAACTAGGATTTGAGAGACCAGAAAGATCACGCTGCCTGTGCTGAGCGGTGGGGAAGCAACACTTGGTGGGCTGTGGGGGGAGGCAGAGGAGGCCCAGTGGAGCTCTGTTGGGGCCATTCAGTGCCAAGTCTCCATCCCGTGCACTATGAAGCAACTTCACATAAGAGTGTTCTCTCTAAAGTTAAAAGGATGACTGAGACTGCTGGAGACTGCGGGACTTTCTGAGCCCGTGATAAGGGCTGTGAAATCTTCTTGTGAGAGCCGGAGAGATTTTTAGTAACACAAAGGAATGTGGGAGAGCTCTAGAAATTCTGACTTTCAAAAGTAAAATTTACATGACCAAATATGTATAAGGAAACTTGTATGAATAATTTGAGACTGATTTTGTTGCATGGGACCATAGAATGTCTGATGCCACCTGATTCAATAACCTCATTTCCTAGAAGCCAAGCTTCAGGAAGTTACAGTGTGGCCGTGGTGACACGGCTGGTTCACATAAAGCTGGAAGAGAACTTAGATCTCAGTAGCAATTTACTTCTTAGGACTTCATCCCTCCCTTCCTCCCTCCCTGTCTCCCTTCCTTCCTTCCTCCCTTTCTTTTTCAAATTGGGCAGGTGTATTTAGTAATTCCTTTAATAATAGGATGAATAATTACTTTTTAGATATCAAGAAATTGTATTTATTTTAGTTCATTATAGTCAAAAAGCTATTATTGGGCTCAAGTTGTTTAATATATTGAAATTTATTCTAGTCCTTTATCTAATTGGAACTGTGAAGTAAGATAGCTGATTTGAAAGTATAGGCGCTTTCTTTAAAATGTGTAATAAGATTGTTTTAGGGTCAATAGCACCTTCACAAAAGGAAAGCGAAACTTTAAAATTATAATCTTAGGTAATCTGTTCAAACAAATACAACAGCACACTTTAATTTCTTTAATTCACACTAAGTTGTTAGAAAAATTACTCATGTTCCCAGCATGAATTCTTATTCCTGGATCTGTAAAACTAAAGCAAAAAGAAATGATGTGAAAATATTGAGAGAAAAGTCAACAATTAAAACTTTCAAACTTAACCTAGTCATCATCAATTAAACAACCAAAGAAGTGAGTCAGTTTTGTGAAGAATTGTAGAACATTTTCAATTAAAAGGGGCAAATTCATTTTTATTGCTTAGTTATATCGAAGGTACAATTGAAATCCTAAATATTATTTTTAAATTAAACACTACCATTAAAATTAATAGATCATCATGTACTATATTCAGGCTTACAATACTTCCCCTTCTTATTTCAAATATCAAAACATAAAATGGATATTATTACCTTTTAGTAAAATAGAATATATTAGGTAAAAGAATTAAGACATTTTTCTGTCCCTGTAAGTGCGAATGGGGAAAGACTTCGAAAATACTTGCACCGTGAGCTCATATGGGGCTCCATCCCGAAGTGGACTTTGCATTGCTCGTTCTGTTCCCACATGTGAGTCTTTGTGACCTCTAAATCAGGAATAAAAAGAATAACGGGAATGTGGAGATATGTTTTCTCTTTGATCCATTCTCTGATCATAAAGGAAACTGGGAATATGGAAATGCGTTTTCTCTTTGATGCAGGTTTTGATCAGCATATTTATAAGCAGCATGGGGAGTTCTTGCAGAGAAACAGAGATGGGAGAAATCTCCCACCCAGGCACTTCTTTGGTTTCAGTATCTCCAATGTAGAAAACATAGAATCACTCAGCTTTCATGGCGAGGTTCAATCAGATAGTCAACAAGTATTTATCGAGCATCCATGGGGCATATAACTTTGAACAGCACCCCAGGCATAAACAATAACCTCTCACGACTCAGCTCTATGGGTAGGAGATTTAAGTATGGTGAAGAGCTTCATACTGGCAAACACTGCTTTATTTGCCCTTAATCCAGAAACTGGTATTAAATCTGATATTATGCCATTGTTGCTGTGGTTGCCATCACGAGGTTGGCATGTAAATTCACCCATATCCTGGGAAGCCCACATCTGCACTTTCTCCTGCTGATGTGAATATTGTCTTATCATTTTTGAGTTCTTCAATTCCCAACGTGGGACAGAAATCTCACTCTCTTGGTGATCTTGATTGTGCCTCTAGGAACTCAGGGTAGGCTATGTGTCAGGGATGTAATAGATTTCTAATTGGATTTCATGTTTCCACCTCTCCCTTTTCCTCCTTTTCCTTTATGTATTCATTTCTGTTGCTGCCTTCCTCCCCAAAACAGCTCAAAATGCTTACCCAACTTTGCAGTTATGGCTATTCACTGTCACCTTCAGTCAGGTCAGGAATCCTCCAGTGGGCTTGTTGCCATGATGTCCAAGTCTGGGCTACTTAATCCTGGAACTTCATTCTTTCCTCCTTGTTCCCATAATGTGAAAATCCAACCCAAATCAGTAGGATGTGGAGCAGTGGTTCCCATACCTCGATGATGATCTTGATCATCTAGGGATCTTTCTTAAAAAACAAAAAAGTTCCTGGACCCCATCTGTGGAAATTCTGATTTCAGTAGATCGGAGAAGAATTCTGATGATGGGCAGATTTGAGAAGTATCACTTGCCTGTAAACCCTGCTGTGCAAAGTGTGGACTGCAGAGCAGCAGCGCTGACTTGGCCTGGGGCTTGTTAGAAATGCAGACTCTCAGGCCCAGCCCAGACCTGTTATTACATTAATCAGAATGCACACTTTCCCAGTCTCCATGCACAAGCATATGAAACTTCAAGAAGTTCTTCTGTGAGTAAGTCTGACCCTGACTTGGAAAACCTATTGGTCGTGCTTTCAAAATTGTTTTTATTAATAGCAAAATGTGACCTAGGACATGTGCTTTAAACACTCCCTACTCATTTCCTCATAGGAAAAAGAGAGGGGGAGAGAAAGAGAGAGAAAATTTGTTTAAATGATGTCTTATTTTTGAGGATTCTATATAGTTTTAAAGAGATCTTTCAGCAACAACAGTGAACAGAAAGATAATTAAGAGAAAAGGAAATGTCAGGGTGTGTATGTGAGTGTGTCTGGTATATGCAGTATGTGTGGGGTGTATATTATGTATACAGTATGTGTGTGTGGTGTGTGTGTGGTAGGTGTGTATTTGTGCATGGTGACAGGAAAGAAATAATTCCATTCCCCACTCTACTGGTTTGCTAGGGTTGCCATAACAAAGTTCCACAAACTGGGTGGCTTAAACCAAGACATATGGTCTCTCACTCTTCTGGAGACTAGCTGGAGGTGCCAGGGAAGGATCTGTTCCAGGTCTCCCTCTCGGTCCTGGTCGTCTCTAGGCTTGTGGCAGCCTAGCTCAATCTTCACGTGGCGTTCTTCCTGTGAGCCTCTGTATCGATCTCCAAATGTCCCCTTTGTGCAAAGACACCAGTCATATTGAATTGAGGCCTCCCGTAATGACTTCGTTTTAGCTTGATTACCTCCTTGAAGACCCTAGCTCTGAAAGAGGTCACATTCGGAGGTACTGGGGGTGAGGACTTCAACATCTGGATTTTGGGGGCACAGAATTCAACCCAAAACACCCACAATGAGATTACAGGTGAGAAGGGGGATCTGTGGGTACCTGAATCCGCCTCCCTGTCACCCCATGTCCTCCTGGGATTAGATCAGAACTATTATGGGGAATAACTGCTCAACATTCCCGTTCCCTGGCCTTGAGGTCACAGCAGCCTAGGGTCATTATGCTGTGCATCATTCGACACACACAAATCCTTCCTTTTCGCTGACTTTTACTTCCTGACCGTGAGTGAACGGAGGACCAAGACAAATGATCTTTGATGGACTACTGGCAAGGTTTATTTCCACTAAAAATCTAACCCACCATAATTTCTTTCTAATGGCCCGACTGATCCTGATGAAGGCCTACAAATCTACGAGGCCCACAGTCCTTCCAGCTTCAGGAACACTAAAATTTCAGCAATTTTCTTTACTAGGCATTCTGTCAGGGTCCCTGGGGTCTGGTTTTATTATTGCTGTGTCCATGAGGTGTGGTCTATGCATAATCTGAAAAAGTCAGCTACATGCTGAACAACCTTGATTTAAAGCAAAATGCCTTGGATGGACCAACTTCCCCCAGTAGTAATGGGCTCAGGGAGAAGCAGTGAAATGAAGCTTATAGTGAGAAATGGCTTGCATTTGAGCACCTCCCGTATTCACAGAACTTGAGAGGACTTAGACGAATGGGGCTACCAGATAGGAAAAAATTCTACCCGGAATGTATTTCTCTGGGAGCCTACACAATTACAGCGAGTGACTCACATAGTGGAATAAAGTATCTTCATATTAAATTTGTCAGTAACACCTGCTTTAGTGCACTTAAATCAAGTTCAAATCAAGGTGACACTGAAAATTTGGAGAAGTGGAGAGATAAACACAAGGATAGATTTCAGAGGTAATTCATGTAGGATAAATCAAACTTTGTAAATGTAAGCTACAGATGGGATTGATTTTGCAAAACAGTGATGACTAGGTATCAGAGACTAGGTGGAGTGGGCAGGTGAAGGCAGTGTGACAATGTCCTAACCCGGATTAATATGTGTATTTGCAAAGAGGATGGACAAGGACTAGCACAGGGATCTTCAAACTTCTTTACCATGACCCATAGTAAAAATAATTTTACATTGTGGCCTAGAAACTGTACACTCACATATGTATAAACATGAAACAAATGTTTGACAAAACAATACTTACTTTTACCATGTGTAAGACTATTTCTATTTTATTCTATTTCATTCCATTCCATGCTACCCTCTTCTGTCTTTATTCCTTTTTTTTCTTTCAATGTGGGAATGCCTCACTGCATTGAATTTTATGACCCACCTAGTGGGTTGCAACCTGAAAAGGATGAGAGAATTATCACTCTTATACCAGTGGTTCTCAAGAGGACAGGGAGTGAGGAGATTTGACAATATCCCGAGATGTTTGGGGGATGTCACAATTGCGAGGGTGCTCCTGACATCTGGTGGGTAGAGGCCAGAGAGGTTGTAAGACATCCTACAATGCACAGGACAGCTCCCTGCAACAAAGGATTATCCTGCCCAAAATATCAATAGTGCTGTCGCTGGAAAACTCTGCTCTATACTGAACACTCTTACATATATTGCTTAGAGCATGATTTTCTCCCCCAGTCAGAGTAGGCTGGACTTTAATTTGTAGGGTAAACAATTCATTCCAGTTAGCTTGGGACTTTCTTGGTTTTAGCACCAAAAGTCCTGTGTCCTGGGAACTCCTCAATCCACTGCAAACTGGGAGAGTTGGTCACTCTAAAGTACACAGGATAAGAATGGATAAGAAGAATTTCAGAAGAGAGGATTCTTCTGTAAATAAGAAGGGCTGGATGTTAAAAGGAACTGCTTCCAGAAGCATAAATATTATAATGGAAGGGTGTTGAGGAGAACTTGGATGAGACCACAAAGGCATCCTTTCTTAAATGTTATTAATGGTTTGGGGAGCAGTCTTGCAAAGAAATGTTAAAGACATAGGTTTTTCTCCCTGGGATGAAAACCCTGGGGAGAGGAAGACCTTAATGACTGTCTTCATGGGAATGAAGCGATGTTATTTGAATGATTTTAAGCAGCTGTTGTCTGCTCCTGCATCTGACAGGTTAAGAGGGATTCTAACATTAGGAAAAACTTCTTGACTTTAAGAAAATTTTTGGAATATCTTGTTCTGGATTATTCTGTGGAAAAAAGAGATAAGGATCTTCCCTTCTTAAAAATACAGTTTTTTGAATCAGGTCCTTCCTATAGACACGGGCCTTACGGCCTCTTGAGCTTTCTTCCAATTCTGACTCTATAAATGGCTTAAATCTTTATCTGGTAAGTGCCCTGGGCTAGTTGCATTCTGGAATTAATGAAAAAAGACACGAACTCTGTCCTATAGGAGATGACATTCCCCAAATAGTCAATCAAAAATCAACCGCATCCTTTTTCAGGTCATATCTTCTTGAAAGTATCTCTGGAAGGATTTTTTTTTTCTATTTCCTGCAAACCAATTTATTGTGGTTACTCAGGTAGTTTCTCTCAGACCTCAGAGCTGCAACTAATTAAACTTCAACATGTTGGTACCTGACCTCACTGCCTGACCTCCTTTCAGTACCTTTTGTTATACTTTGGTTTAATGTTCTCGTATACCCTTAGTGGAAGGTCAACAAAATATCTCAGAGCTGTAATTAATAATAAAGCTTTTGTCCTTTAAAAATTTTTTGGAGCAATGTAAATCTTCCCCCAGTGACTATTTGCTGACCACAGTTAAGACAGTTATGTGTCAAGATTCCTTCACTTTACACTTCCTTTCCCCTGAAGATATTGTAATAACATTTTCTCTTGTAAAAATGGAATACCTTCCAAAGGGTGAGGAGAAGGAAGGCATTCCTGTAGGTAAAGTAAGTGTCTCCAATCATTTTAAAAATAGAAACTACTATTTATTTCGCTGATGCATTGAGTTCTTGTGTAGAGGGTGACATGGTGGTGAAATCTGACTCAGGAAGTGTGAGAACTGCTCATTGACATGGAAAGTTCCAGAAAGGCCCAGCTGCTGTCGCCTTTGCTGCTGTCATCACAGAAACTTCCAGGGAACTGTGGAGGGGGGCAGCTGAAGGTTCACCAGTGAGGCTCTTTCACCAGCTTTTCAAGATGCTTCTAGATGTAAATAAACAGTAGCTTCCTAACAAGGCAACACCTCATTTCTTTCCCTGAGTAATAAAGAGGATCTCTTTGAAAACGCAGGAACTGTGGCACCACAGTATTTTAATTATTATAGACTCATTTGCTCAATTGAAGAGGCTTTGGATAACACTTAAATACCTGAATGGTCTAGCCTGCATTCAAACAGTCACTGAGCTATAAAATACTCATTTGCCAAACCCCGTTGTCTTAGACCATTAGTTACTATTGAGATCCATAATGATTTGGCCATTTCCAGTGATAAGCAAAAGAGAAGTGGTTCATTATCTTTAGCACCAGCGACTGAAATTACTTGTTACAACTCTTAACTGAATGGTTCTATTGCTAATAGTTCTTCCTAACATGAAACTTGTTTTGTAAAAGAGAAGTAAGTCATTTTTCCTCAGATAACTGCAAACCTATTTTGTTCTAGAATATGTATTGTGTCCTCGGCAAAAAATTGAATGTGGAAATCTTTGTCACACTTCGTATAAAATATGATATCATCAAGCAAAATTTGTGATACTTGAATGAAAAAAAGGTCACTGTGCAAATAGTACTACGCAAAGTAATGGCTTTATTGTAGCTTGCTTTCCAGATAGAACACAATGGCTTGGCACAGATATTTAAGAACCAAGTTGGAAAGAGGAAGAATAGGAAGAGAATAGAGATGAATTGTAGATTCAGGACAATTTGGTAATTTGCTATACATTTCTTGGCTGGGTAAGAAAAATAACTTAATAAGCACCTTAGGAGCAGAAGGCGAATTCCGAGTGTCTAGGTTGGTGGGAGTGGGAAAATAAAAGAGAACAAAACTAGTTTAACTACGTAATGAGTAGGAATGGGATGTCTGGAAAGGAACCAATAAAGAGGAAGAGAATAGGAGAAAAGGAAGGCTAAGATGCTGGTGAGGATTTGGGCCCTGAACGGCAGAAATGATGATCATTTTAAGAACAGAAAGCCAAATATTGAATTTTGAGTGCTTTTCTCTAATATTAGCTTCCTCACTCTCTCAAAACTTTTAGTAAAGTCCAAAGTGGCTCTTCTGAAACTATTATATAATTTGTATTTGTTTCTGGTCTGACTTTTCCTACTAGAGAAGAAGATTTTGTCCGTTTCTTTCTTGATGTAGTCTGAGGATCCATAGCAGTGTGTGACTCAGAATAGTTGATGATAAGTATTTTTGAATGAATGAATAAATGATTTAATGAGAGCTACTACTCCCTGTAAGGCTTTCAGAAAATCCAGGAGAGACCCAGAGGATGCTTTTAGCCTGCCTAATGTGACCTTATTTAAATCTACTGGCTGGTATCATCTGAAGGTTTCTCCAGTCACTTTAAAGTTCTAATAGTCCTCCTTTTCCCCAATTCTCTCTGTCCCAGTAGTCTAGATTTTGCCTTGCATAAATTTGTGGCCTCTCTCCATAGTCCCAGTTGCATGGACTACATTGCATACTGTTTTATTTTATGAGGAAAAAGGCTTATGGTTTTTCTGATTCTGCTCATTTATATAGAGATAGAATTTTGTTCTATTCTCATTTATTAATATTATTATTTAGTTTCACTTGAGCAGTGATTTTTTCCCAACTCTAGAAATACGGATGAAATTTTCACAAGACTCTCAATACCTTAAATCCCACATTCTGCCTCCTGGTTTTCAACTCTGCACTCTGAAAGCTGACAACCTATGCACTGAACTTTCCTAGTGCATGTAAAGTGTGGTTAGGATAGCAAATAGAAATGCTTTCACAGTCTAGGATGGTAATGCCAACTCATGAAGCTGGTCTACCAGAAAGAGTAGGGAGAGGTGGGGTCTGGGGTAAATTGGAAAGTGCTTGAGCCATCTGAAGGTATTCAAGTTCACATTGTAAAAAGTTATGCCAGCCAAACATAGCACATTTATTACGAGATTGGGAATGTTATTTTGTAGTTTTAATTCCTAATCTCAAGCATAATGAGATTGAAAAACTAATTTTTCTCATAAATATAATTTTTGTTTTATGATTCCTTAAAACTTGCCCTGCCAATTGTGGGACTCAAATATTGTGTGTAAAATATATATGTATATTTATATATGTGTGTGTGTATATACATATATATATGTATATACACACATACACATGGAAAATTAAGAACAAGGAACTGTGTATCAAATCTGTAGTGTTGTAATACAGAGCAAGGAATATATACTGGGGATGGTAAGACAATCTATGAACTGAAATCATTCTGCAAAAGCATGAAATTGAAGCCAGAGGTCATGAGGAAAAAAATATAAGCTGCCGCCCTGTCCCTAAAATTTCTGGAAAGATCAGTAGGGAAGAGGCTGTCCCATTACATGTGACATGTGATTTAACGCAATTCTATTTGTGGTTGGTTCAAATCCCAACTCTCCCCTTACTAGTTATGTGACCTTGGGCAAATTATTACAGTGTCCTTATCTGTCCAGTGGGGTTTTTCATGGGAGGTGCTTATTGGGTCATCATTTAATGGGATGTGGTGAGGATTAAATGAGTTAAGACACACAAAGCACTTAGAACAGAGACTGGTACTGTAAGTGTATATAAAGCATCGATGGATTGATCAAGTGACAATTGTTATTACAATTTTACTGTTATTTCAAAAGGCAGGGGGGCTTTGCTGACAGTTAGATTATCCTTCCTAATGCTTCTGTCCTCCCTGCTCCACATGCCCACTGTTTAGGGCAGTTATAGTTACATGTAGCTAAAATCGTATCTACATACCACTTACAGATATGCCTTTTTTCTATGGAGAAATTCAGTGTGCTGTTAATGTCTTATAGATTACAAGCAATTGAATTTTAGTAATAATGCCTCCCCCTGGATTCAGAACTCTGGATATTTCCAAGTCTAGCATTTTTTGAAAACCTAATGCCAAACCCAATTGGCAGCATTTCACAACTTGGTGTAACCTAGTAGGTCCTCAGTACAAACCCACTGAATACATGAGACTATCATGTGCCCACACTTCCTAATCAATAGAATCCTTTCCCTTGGAGATTTGATTAGAAAAGTATGCTCAGTATATATCTCCTAAAAGCAGCATTGTTGATACTTTCAGTTTTGCAGTCTTTCAGGAACCTGTCTTCAGCTTCTAGATCTGATTACACCTTCTGTGAGAAAGACTTGAAAGTGTATCCTTCAGCTAGTGTGCTTAGATGTCCTGCCAACCTCTCCCACCATCTGCTCCATTTCTCTCTCTCCTGGGTACCCCAACCACACACAAACACACACACATAAATATACACACGCACACTCATGCATGCACATACAGAACAATAAAATCTTCTTCCTTGAGCCCAAACAAAACAATCTCCTTCCCTCCTGAAAACAAACCCTCAATCCCCTATGCATATCAACACTCGCTAGCAGATACCCACTGAAGTTATCGGTAAACCAGTTCTGCAAACAGAGAGATCAATCTGTCTCTCCAAAGCCTCAGAAAAGACAGAACTCGCATCCTACAGTCAGAGATAAGGTTGCCCTCCACTGGCTGTGTGCCTCTCTCTGAGGCTGCTCAATTCCTTTCAAATCCACTTTTAGGAGTTTAATGGAATCAATAGAGTTCTAAATGGGGTGGGATACATTTGAAGCTGCTGTATGGAATTTGTGTCTGACTTAGCCACTCACCACTTTGAGATTTCAGGCTGGCAGTCTCATCTTCCTGAGCTGTGGGTTTGCTCATGGTTGACATAAGAATAAGGCAGGACCTCACCGAGCTGGTGGTAGGAGAAGGGAGGAAACCAGTGTCAACAAGCTAGGCAAATCCCTGACAGCATGACTGCCCCCTTAGATGACGGGTGGGTCTGGCCAGACACAAGGCAAGGACCACAGCAGGGCTATTGGTCAGTAGCTCACAGTTCATAAGAATAGTCCGTAAGTTGGTAACAGTGGTGAACATTTTTATTTCAGGGATTTTTCCCTGGTGCATTCTCTCTCTCTCTCCCCCCCCGCCCCGTGTTTGGGCCCTCATGAGCATTATTTTCACTACACTCAAACTCGATTACAAAAAAAGTGAATTTGACATTTAAAAAAAAGTGTCAGCAACATGATATAAATGCAATTTTCAAATGTTACATAACCTTCGGATGTTAAGGAGCGATGCAGCCCTACCTAATCTCTCCAATAACAAAGATAAAGCAATCATAGAATCACAAAATGTTACCACCAGCAGGAATTTAATAACCTGACAAGTTTTAAATGACAAGGAACTTTTAGAAGATTCTTACCAAACAGACCAACACAACGAGGATCCTCAAGACACTTTCTAAAATCCAAGTTATTTCTCCACGCATACTTACAACGCACAGAATTCCAGGAAGCAATGAATCATTATTTTTAGAATAAACTAGCATTTGAAAATCAACTATCCCTAATTAGCATATCTTGGGTATTTACTGTGTGCCAGGCACTGTTCCAAGCACTTTCCATGTATTGATTCACATAATCCTCGTGACAACTGAACACAGACTTGCACAGGGTCACACGGTTCGTGAGGGGCTGAACCAGGATTTCAGGAGAGACTTTCTGGGTCCAGATTGCTGTTTTCTAGTGCAGATGATACTTCTGCAAACTAAAGAATTTGCAGGGTGGTGGAAGCTGCTCTTGGATTCTCCCCTTGCTGTGTAGCAACAGTACCCCAAAGGCGACTGCTCACGTTGCTGCTCAATTGCAGAAAACATCTTCCAGCCTGCTTTACAGGTGCACCTGCCCTGTGACCACAAGCTGGCCAATGGGATACAAGAGGAAGCGTGTGGGAATCCAGGAAGACAGTTTAGGAGCTAATTCAACTGCGAGGCACCTCATCCTTGTCCATCTGATTTTCCTTCTTCTGAAGGTTTACAGCTTGGGTGTGATTGTTGGCACAATCAAACAATGACATGATCTTGATGTTGAAGCTAGAATGGTAGAGCAGAAAGCTAAAATCCCTCATACCAACCCTGGTCTGTTGACTTCCAGACATTTTTTGAAAATGTCCAATAGAGGTTTTTTTATACCTTCTTTTGCGGGAATATCCCTTGACATTTGTTTCCTTAACTCTTCCCCTAATTCTGTATATACTGACTTCCAATCCCTTGATCTCTCTTCTTTCTACTCAGTCTCTTGACTTTTCTTTCTCCCCCATCCCTTTCCTTCTCTCATCCCTCTTCCATCACCTGAAGCCTCTTTTCTATTCTTTCTTCTACTTATTATCCACCCCAGCTCTCTTTCATGCTCTATGAGTTTCTCTTTTTTAAAAAAGCAAGTATAAAAAAAAAGAATGCACATGGAAGGTGATCTGCAATTTTGAATGCAAATATAGTAATGGTATTTGCATATTTGGATTATGGATAATTTCATGACCACTCTATCACTAATAATGTATTCTAATGTTATATGTATTTTCAATAAAACATAATGGTTTTATGTTTATGATTGCACATTTATAATTCTCTCTAAAAACCGGTATTAGCCCTTTTGTGTTTATTCGTAATGTTTATTATTTTTTTTAATACCATTGAAATGTTCAGAGGTTACTATTGATGTGTGACCTGGAAAAGCAAAGCCATTTTAGTATTAGGGAAGAGTAAATATAATTAGAAAGTTAAATCTATTTTTTAAATCATATAATGCATTTTAATCCCCCCAAACAAGGATTTGGGGATTGTCTTCAGGTTTGTATTATCCATGCCAGTGAATTCCTCCATGCAGGAGTTGTGCTAATTGAAAACTTACAATTGGCTCATGTAATCCTAGGAGTACATTTCCTAAAACCACTTTCGGTTTTAAGAAAACAAAACATATACTGAGATTGAACAGCACAATATACAATATAAGCACCTGCTCCCTTCATGGCTGATAGCTAGTAGTTTGTGCAGAGTGAGGAGCCATAGATGAGCTAATTTAAAATCTCTAAGTATTAATATCTTCTTTCATTTACTCAGTGGGAAGCTCCCTTTTCAGAGCCTCAAAGTATTTTATAGATTTAAGAAAGACAAGTCACTTCCAAATTCTCCAGTTCTTAAAAAAAATTGTTGACCAAGGAAATCTATTGTTAAAACAGCTGAGCAACTTGAAATGGTCCTACATTCTTGCATATTTTCATTATTTACATTGTTTAAGGCAACATTTAGTTCCAAATATGGAAGAGGTCATGATTTTGCTTAAAAATATTGACGATATGAAGGTTCCAGTAGAGACTTTGAAGCAACTGGGAAAAGGAGAATCTGATTTAAATTTCTCAAAAGGGGAACAGCTACCAAAATAAAATGTACCTTCATTCCTAAGACTTTTGAAGTTTGGGCAAATAGTACTCCATAATTGATTACCTTGGGCAATTTGCATAAATTGTAATAGTCTCTCACATCTGTATATATTAAATCATTGTGCAACATGAGCTTATTAGTTTAAGAGGAAAATAAAACATTTCCTTTGGTGTTTAGCTTTCTTCAAACTACCTGTGCTTCCACCAGTAGCCTGTCAGGTATTGCAGGTTCACTAGATCTTAAGATTTCAGCTGTTCTCATTTAACCCTTTCATGCCACCTGATTTTTCTTGGAATGTTTTATTTTGCTATCAGTGGCAAGGCTGGCCGTTTTGATTTGGGAGGAAACATAACCTATAGTTTAAAGTCAACTATCAAGAAATGTGACAATTAAGTTATGTTCTGTGAATTATAAATTGTGATATGTCATCTGGGTAGTTCAGATTTTTGTTGTTTGCTCCTACAGTAAATCTCTCTTTCCTTGCTCTCTCCTTTTTTCTTACCATATTAAAAGCCAGTTCAATGATTTCCTTATCTAAGGAGAACAGCTGTTTCCTGGAGGTTGGATCTAGTCTTTCCTTTCTAAATCAATGTCTGTCACAGGGAGACAGAAATATGTGTATGACTTACAGGATTTGTCTTCATAATGATGAATGCTTAGTTAGGGCATTGATTATAAAAATAGAATCCAGACTTTGAAAAGCAATTTAAAGCTCTGGTATCTATCTGTTACAATCATTAAAAGCTAATGAGTATATTTCTTTGGTATACTTAATCTTTCCACAGTCTAACAACAGTGTTATTGTGGGAAAGATTACATTTAGTGTATGACAAACATGTTATTTATTAGTCCTCAACTTACATGCTAACGATTTAGCTTATTTTTTAAATGTGGTATACGGTAGAATCTGCTTCTTAACAAACAAGCGTGTGGAAAATAATACAGATTCAGGCAGAATTACAAGAACATTTATGTGTTCTATACTTGAAGATACATTAAGTGTGATTAAAGTTTGAAATTGTTACAGGAACAGTTGTTTTCCAAAGAGATCAAAGTTTGGCTTTATGCACACATCTTACAGCAGTTGATTTATAATTATTTATCAAATGTCTGACAAGGCTAATGAGCTTTGTCTACAGTTTCCATCCCTCTTGCTAGAATTATAGTTTATTCTCTCCACTTTTGAAGGCTACAAATATGCATAAAATCACAACTGGCAGAATGTTCTCTAAATTGGGGGAGTTTGTCATAAAGCAAATAACTTTATAAAACACCTGAAGCTTAAGTTTGAAACATCTGAAATTCAAAAATCTCATGTAATTATAGTTTGAATTTTCAAAGAAGCATACCGTTTTAGATCTGGGGGTAGTTGTAGAGATTATCTCAGTTATAGAGATTATCTCCTCCAATTCCTATTTATTTTGTCAAAAGGAATTATTGCAGAAAAGATTCAATTGGGAAGTTATCCTTCATAAAGCACTTACTTACAAATTTGTGGTACTAATGGAGTGGAGTCTCTCTGTATATATTCATATGGATGTTATATACCCAAATGTCTGACTCTGTAAGCAATAGAAAATGTAAACTGGCTTCAACAACAAAGATCTATTGGCTTCTGTGAATGGAAAGTCTAAAAGCATGTTGGGTGTCAGGGTTGGTTTGATTCAGCTGTTCACTGATGTCATAAAGGTCTTCATTTCTTTCCTATCTTTCCATATTGTCAGCCTCATCCTGGGACTGACTTTTCTCATGGTGACAGGATGCATTGTCAGTTTTATGCTTTATATCTACATATTATACCTGATCAAAAGAGAGAATCCCGGCTCTCTCAGGAGAACAGATCACCTTCTTCCCCAGAAGCTTTCAGAAAACTGCCCCTCATGTTTCATTTGGACCAAAACCTCTGGCCAGAGTCACTCCACAGGTTGAATTGCTTAGACCTAAGTTTATTTGACAAGCAGCCAGGGAGGCGGGTTGCACCGTAGTTTTAACTATAGGTCCAACAGACTGTGTTAAACCACCAGGGTCTATGGTGGGAGTTGGAGAGAGATGTATGCCCTCCCTCAATCCATTCCCACCACTGCCCCATCATCGCAGGGCAAACGACCACAACTTCCATTGCTATCCACAGATCTAGAACTCTTAGAGACCATAAAAGTAATCTATGCTCATTGTAGAAAATTTGAAAAATACCTTCAAGAGTAATAAAAAACTCACTCATAATTTCACTTTCTGGAAATTATGACTAGCCAAATGTTAACTAACTATGAACATTTGATGTATATTCTTTTAATAAAAGGTACAATATTAAGATTTCACTATATTTATATCTGTCTCTTGGTATATCTACTTTTATATCTATCTTCAGTCTTATATCCTACTTTACATGTGAACCTGATGCTACTGGAAGCCTTTCTCCGTAACATTTAGAACTTTGATTTTTCAAAGAGAGTTGAGGGGTGGAATTACCAGGGAAACAATAAATAGTGATATTCTAAACCTTTCAGCTTGTCTTTTAGAATTGTTGGGCTGAGAAGGTCACTGTGACTTTCCCTCATCTCTAAATGGTTCTAAAAAATTCCCCAGGGTTCCCAGGCTTGTTGTGCAGTAGTGCTGTAATCAGTAGAGGTATAGAGACTGCCTGTTGCTGGAGAAGGATTTCTTTGGATTCAGACAGGTAAATGGCAAACTAGGAGACTACTTAGAACTGATTGGGCATTAAGACACTGAGTTTTAGCTTAGTTTCTACCACTATCCAATGTGTGAATTAAGAAACTACTGTCAATACACTGTTTCTATTTTCTTATTTCTCAAGTGGGGTTAAGAGTGCTTTATTTATCTTGTCAGAATAAAATACTATAAAATATAACTATGAAAGTCATAATTAAATGTTTTCCTAATATATGCCTCGATGTCATTCTCATTATTTAATCATAATATTTTGTCCTATTTTATTCTCTTACAAAGTGTTGGTATTGGTAGAGCAGAAATTATTAACCCTATAGAACAGATGAGGACATTGAGTGTCAAGAAGATGTGATTAATGTTAGAATTGCCCTGCTTATCTGAGGTATCACCACTAGTAAAAACATTGGGTGATGAGGACAATGATGATGATGTTCACGATCACAATGGCAATAGCTGACAATCAAGAGAAGTTAAGTAACTAAGAATTAAGTCACCATGGATAACATTTCTAGCATCAATTTTTAGAATCTAGGCTTGATCATTCAATTTTCTCTCATCCAGTTGAATGGGTAAAATTACTTAAAAGTAAATTATTGGATTTTTATTCTGATTTTTAAAAAGTAACACATATTTAGTAAAGACAACTTAGAAAACAGAGGAAATCAAAAGGAAGAAGAAAAATATCACTCTAAGTCTAACTGGTTTTCTAATGTAGGAAAACAAAGGTAACTGGCTTTTCGAGGTCTTTCCCTAAGTTCACTTATGTCTACCCACTGCTATTCTCTTCTGGTATTTATCTTGAAACGAAGAAAGAAATCTTATGGAGACCTAAAGGTGACTCTATTATGCAATAACTAATAGCACATATTAAGTGCTTACTCTGGCTACTGTCTTAAGTGCTTTAAAGATATTAAATAATATACTATTTGCTATTACTACTAACAACTTCGGAATAAGTCCTCATAGTATCCCCCCCGTACACGTGAGGAAACCCATACACAGAAAGATTAAGGCATTTGTCCAAGGTCACACATTTCTGAACTTAGGCTACCTGGCTCCAGAGCCTGTGTCTGTAACATCTGTTCTATGGTGCCACCTGCAGTGCACCAGAACTTCCAGATCTGAGGACTTGGGATGCTAAGCTATATTTGAAAGGGTTCTTTGGGCCCATCGTTTAGGCATCTTGTGCTTCCTGGAGAATGTGAAACAGCTTGCAATCTCCAGGTGGAGCCTCTGGAAAACCATTTGTAGTGAGGCCAGAGATCTCAGAACCCTGGCTTCCCATTCACTGCAGGGAGCTTGTGAAGTTCCATGTACAACTTGTCTACCAGTCTCTCCCCAGGAAATGGCCAAGATGATGGAAGGCAGGAAAATTTCATAGAACCTTCTTTTTGTGGAATGCACTCATCAGGCTCTTTTATGATGTTGTCATTGCTTTTAGTTGTGTTTTACTTCATGAATGGCTCCAGTGACAGAAGATAATTTTATTGCAAATTATTGTTAAGAAAGCTAACACTTTTTGCTTGTAGTCCCAGCTACCTGGGAGGCTGAGGTGGGAAGATCACTTGAGGCCAGGAGTTTGAGATCAGCATGGGCAATATAGCTAGACCCTGTCTATAAAAAGAAATAATTGTTTAAAAACATTTTTAAAAGAAAGCTAATTTAAAAAAAATTTCTTATTTGTATTTATCAATATAATTTTTTTTGTAACCAGCAAACAAAATCTAGGACAATATCCCTTAGGAGGGGATATAGCAGATCCTGAAGTCAGACTGTCTTTATATCCAGACACTCCATCTGCCGCGTTATCATCTTATAGCCTCAGATAACTTTCTCAACATATCTGTGCTGTGGTCTCCATATTTATAAAATGGAGATAAGAACTTTACATACCTTAAAGTGTAAATGTGAGAATTCTATGAAAGACACATTAATAATTGTGATGTCACATAGTGAACACTTAATATTAAAAAGTGTCTGCAAAAAATGTACAGTAGTATGTGAACAAAGATGTCTTCAGGAGCATTGATTGTAATAGTGAAAAACTGGAAACAACCAAAAGGTCCATCCATAGGTGCATGACTGGATAAATATTAGCGCATTACACTATGAAATATTATGCAGCCATTAACATTAGTCCGATGTATCTAAACTCTACCATTAGAACGTAAGGTCAATGAAGGCAAAGATATTGCTCACGGTTTTAGCCTCAAGGAACAGGACTGGCCCATAGACAAGGCTTTCAGTGATTGTTAATTAAAAGAAAGAAAAAATACTTATGAATTAACAAATATCTATTATGTTATGTGAAAAAAGCAAATCACAACTTTTTTCCCCATTCTATGCTTGCCTTTTCTCATCCCTGAGATTTCTGCTTCTCTGAGCACCCTTTCTGAGCCCTTTAGCTAGTACAGGCCCACTCTGCACTCTCCATTGCAGCCCTGTGTTTATTTCCTTCCTCAGGCTGCTCACAATGTATTAATATAATTCTTTTATTTATATGTTAATCTGAAATTGTTTTTCTCTATTTCCTTCCTTCACTAAAATATAAATTACCTAAAGGCAGGAATCACATCTGTTCAATTCACCATTACAACCCCAGCATCCAAACACATTGTAGGTACTCCACAAACATTTGCTGGATGAAGGAATATAAAATTGATATGGATAGGTAAGGATTTGTGTTAAACTATTAACTGGGATTTTTATTTTTTCAAAGAGGGGAGAAACTACAGAAGCTGAGTAAATGGAGTTTTTATTTTTTCCTCTTCTTCTGAATAGTTAATTTTTAAAAATAGGAAGTCTGAATCACATTTATCTCTAAAAAGAAATAACTATGCCAAAACATTCAGACTTGATTAGGAAATAATGAGCATTCGTTAATCAATCTTTGAGATGACCTTTTCCCTCCATGGAGTCCCAGTGGAGGACGGCAACCATGAGAAATTTCTCTACTGTCAGCATCCAATTCTGTAGCCTCCAAAACTTTCAGGTTTGTGAGAAAAGGTGAAAATTTTGCTAGTGGACCCACTCTTTAGGATTTCTGTTTCCTTTAAGCATGTTATTTGATTATATGCATTTCGCTAATGAGTTTATTTAAAATGTGTTTTCTAAGAGCCTCTCAAGGTATGTTGAAGTGTGGCCACAGGTGGTTTGGAAGATTCCTTACCTATTAATGGTGATGAGTGGAGACAATAACGTAAGAGGGAGACAGAAAGGCTGAGGAAATTATTACATAGCAGTGTAGGCTTAAAGAGAGTCATTTTCATTCTTGTCAGATGAACAGGTGCTAAAATTGGGAATAGGACAAAAACATATCCCAGAGACGTGACAATACTTCCAAAATGATGAAAAGAGGTTGCCCCAAACTGCAGCAACCAAAAAGCCCACCTGGAGGATATTTTAATGACTCAGATTTGAGCCCAATTTTATATATGCTATTGAAACCATCTTTTTCTACATAAACATCTGGTTTTCCTTTCACAAGGGCAGCCTGAAATTGCCATAGGGGGATAATGACTTGATTGGCAAAATGCTGACCTCAGACACGCTGATGAGTTCAGCTTCAGAAAGCTGGGTGCTGAGTAGGTGCCGGGGGAGATATACTGAATCTACAAATCCTCCCTCCCCTACAAACACACACACACACACACACACACACACACACACAAAATGGCATCATATCGCAGTGGCAACACAAAACAAATGCCGCACTTTCTTCAAACCAGAGTTTTTCAACCTTGTCATTATTAATGTTTTGGGCCCCAAATTCTTTGTTGTGGGAGGTTGTTCTGTGCATTTCAGCTTTGTTTAGGGATTGTTGCCCCTTTAGTTACTGGTCTTTTTTCATATGTCCAGCAATATGTTCGTGTTCTCTCTCTCTCTCTCTCTCTCTCTCTCTCTCTTTCTCTCTCTCTCTCTCTCTCAGTGATATCTCAGCAGTATCAAGGTATTATAGAAATAATGAGGGCTTTGGAGCCAGATAATCCTATATTCAAACCCCAGTCTCAACAATTCTGCGACAACCTCCCAACACAGCACCCTAGAGCCCTATCCACTAGATACCAGGACCACCTCCTTCCCCATTGTGACAACCAAAAATGTCTCCAGACAATGCCATATGTCCCTTGGAAGGCAAAGTCACCCTCATAATGAGGACAATTATTAGTATTACACCTTTTGTTTGTCTAGCACTTCATCGTGCACAAAGCTCTAAGAAAATGTTTCAGAAAATCAATTCTACTGGGGAAAAGAGTATGAAAAAGCGGATGACCATGTCTCCCAGTGATCTTCCACAGGCTCGTGTCAGAAGACATCGCTGGCCGGCGGCAAGCTGATGAATGGGACTTCCCTCTTGATTTTAGTTCCTTTGTTGCCACCTGCAGTTTGGAATCCTTGAGCCAGGTTTTTTGTTCACTTTTTTTTCTTTTTAGAAAATGTCAAAAGAAATACTGGCTGTGAAGAATAAGTCATAACTTAAATTATTAACTGTACTTCATTAGCTAATCTCTTATGTTCCTATTCTTCAGGGGCTTGAGGAAAAGCACGAAGGAAACAGTCAATGAAATTTCACCGTTTCCCTCATAATCAAGAGTCTTGGGTCACATTCTATGAGAGAAAACCTAAAAGATGGTTAAACGATGGTTCAAATAGGCCGGGCACAGTGGCTCACACCTATAATCCTAGCACTCTGGGAGGCTGAGGCGGGAGGATTGCTCAAGGTCAGGAGTTTGAAACCAGCCTGAGCAAGAGCGAGACCCTGTCTCTACTAAAAATAGAAAGAAACTAATTGGCCAACTAAAAATATATAGAAAAAAAATCAGCCAGGCATGGTGGCGCATGCCTGTAGTCCCAGCTACTAAGGAGGCTGAGGCAGAAGGATTGCTTGAGCCCAGGAGTTTGAGGTTGCTGTGAGCGAGGCTGACGCCATGGCACTCTAGCCTGGACAACAGAGTGAGACTCTGTCTCAAAAAAAAAAAAAAAAAAAGAAAAGAAAAAAGATGGTTAAAATACCAGTTAGAGTGCTGCTGCACCCATAAAATAACCTTTAGGTCTTTAACATTGTGTAACTACTCTACTTAAGGATTGTATCAGCTTTGTTCAGGGATTTTTATTTTTGCAACTTCAGTTATTAATCTTTTTTTAATATGCAATGTCATCATCCAACAATACACTTGCTCTGTGAGTGCGCGCACTCTTTCTGTCTCCATGGTATCTGAGATGTCAACAGCGAGCTGTTATAGGAAGAATGAGGGCTTTGCAGCCAGATAATTCTAAATTCAACTCCAGATTTTAACAATTCTAGTTTTGTCATTATTAACCGGGTAAGATTTCTAACTTCTCAATCTTCCGGTATTCTAGAACTTATAGGGCAAGGGAATAATAGCTACTATATCTATGAAGACTCTTCAGTCATGAGTATCATATAAACTTACTCAAAATGGCACAGGAAAAAAAAGTATGAGCTAAGATGAGCTAAAAAGCCCATTGGTAGAGCTAGCTACCTTCAGGCATGGTTTGATCTAGGGCTCAAATGTCACAAAGATTCCTTTCTCAGCTATGCTTTCATTGATTGAGTATATTCTCAGCTCCTCATAGTGACTCCTGTCTACTTCAGACTTATATCCAACACCAGACCAGTATAAGAGAGAGTTTGTGTTTTCAATAGTTCAACCAAAAGTTCTGGGCTTAAGTGTTGTCATTGATTAGCCCCACTTGGTTATGAGGCCACACCTGAATCAGTAACTGTGGTAAGGGGTTGCAGTGCAGAAATTGGTTTCGCCTGCATCACATGCTCCATCACTCAGCATGAAGCACCTGGTGAGAAAGCTGGGAAGGGTGGTTCCTCAAGGTCAAAATCAAGGGTATACCATAAGGAGGGGACTGGATGTTGGGCAGAGAAACAAAACAAAACACCAAAATAATGAAAAACAATCTCAAAATATTGAAATATATATTACACTATATAACACACAAATGTTTTAAGGAGTAGTTTTCTCCTATTCCAGAATTTGGAAAAAGCGAGATGTTATTTCATTCATTTAAATATATTTTTGTACATCCTCTGTGTGTGTGTTTGTGTGTATGTGTGTGTGTGTGTTTAATTGGTATTAAATTATTTCTCTCTATAAAGTTTTGTTTGGTCATTTACAGTAATGTTTTTTAATTTTTGAAAAAGTTATCTTTGAAATAGTCTTATATTTCACAAAGGGTTATGAACAGTCTACCACATGTCTCTGTTCCTCACCCATATCGTTTTCCTACCACAAAGCATCAAGTTTCATCAGTTTCTTATACAGGTGGTCCCCAGGTTATGGACAAGATACATTCCTGAGAACATCTTTAGGTTGGATTTGTATGTAATTCAGATCCCTGATGAACAGTGCATATATGGTAATAGTAATAATAATAATAGCAACAGTACTATTATGGTTCCTATGTGTTAATAATAATACAGTGTAATGTGGTACTAGTAATAACAATACCCCTCCCTGTACTGTAATCATGTTACAGAAATTATTGTGCTCTTTCTTTTAATTCCAACAAACATAACATAAAAATAAATTCATACAAAAAGTTTAGATAAGAGATAGGGGAAATTTCAAAAAAGAACATTATAGGTTAACACTGACCTAAAGCTGCATCAATGTCTTGCTTACTGAAGAAGGGGCGTTTTTGAGGCCAGAAGGTAGCTGATATTAACTGGAAGATGATGACGGAGTGGGTGCTGGAGAATCAGGATTTGGTTCTGTTGCTAGAGGAAAGGAACTTGCCACTGAAGTCCAAATAACGGGAAGAGCTGCTACAATAATGCGGCAAAGTGCTCTTAGAGTTTCAGAACAGTAAATAAGCAAAGGCTGCCCCACACAATGAGGTTAGTCCTCCCTTTGCTGCTTTGCACCCTGGGGCACTATTTTTCTTCTCTCTAGGTGTAAGTTCTTTCAGTCATTTTTTTCCAGAACAATCCACTTTCATCTATGTTATTTGTTCTGGCAAGTCACCCCCATCCTAAATAATTTTCTTCAACATTTCAGGAAATTCGGTTGCTGCAGCTACATTGGCACTAGCTACCTCCCCTTGCACTTCAATATTATGCATATTTGCCCTGTTTTTAAAACAATTAAAGCTACTTTTACTTGCAAGAAATTCTTCATCGCAACCACCTTCACTTTCTACAGGCACAGCTTTTAAACTGTTGAAAATACTTTGGGGCCTTTCCTGTACTAAAGCTAGGCTAATAGGGATGTTACATTTATTTTGATCTTCTAACCAAATCAATAATAACCTTTCCATTTCAATAATTAATACATTACACTGCGTAGTAATAATTGATGCTTTCATGGGAGCATTGCCTTTCGCATGTTCCATTATTCTCACTTTATCCTTTTTATTTGCTCCGACAGTCGAGCGACGGAAGCCTAATGCTTTCCCAGTGAATGATGGCATCTGGCCTTTCTCCCAACGCTAATTATTTCTACTTTTGTTTCCACCGTAATCACCTTTCTCTTTGCTGCAGGTTCACCTCGACTTGCAGCGAACTTTCTCTTTGGAGCCATGGTCATAAGACTCACAAAATCGAATAGAAAAGTTAAGACAGAAGTGATGCTGTGCGTAAGAAACCGTATAAACCATGAGACTGGTCACTAGCCTGAAGATTCTGCGCTCATGAACCGCTTATGCCACGAGGGTTTGTTTACACGCGTGGAAGAAACTAGTTCCTGAATTATTAATTTAATTATTTAATTATAAATTATCCTTACAGGGAGCCTTGGGAGCCCATTCGTAAGTACAGAACACCATTAAGTTGGATCTTCTGTGATTCGGAGACTGCCTGTATAGACTTCTAGAAATAGTTCACGCCTATATAAATAGGGGCATGTTTCCCTCCCACTCCTCCTCTCACTGGCCCGCTCCTCTTCCTCTTACCCTCCTTCCTTCTTCTACACAAAATAGTAGTTTTATCCAGTTATTTCTTAGTTGGCTCAAGTTTCTTTTCTAGGATATTTTTCATGACGTGCTCATGTAAAATAGTCTCTGAATTCTTTAATGTTTAAAACTTGATTTTCTTTGTACTTGCATGGTATTTTGGCTAGTTTTAGATTATAGGGTGACACTATCTATCCTTTAGGATTTTGTAGGTTGTATCCTGCTTTGGAGAAGTTTAAGTCAACCTGATTATTTTCTTTTTAATTATTATAATTTACTTTACCATTTCACCTGGACACCCAAATAATTTTTTGTCTCTGGACTCTAGTAACTTTCTAGGATTGAGCATTTGGAGTCATTTTTCTTTTTTTCTGGGAATGGTGAACCTTTCCAATAGGAAGATTGAAATACCTTGTTATTTTTGGAAATTTTTCTTTGTATGTTTTTATATTTGTTCTATTTCACCAATTTTATTTTCTTTTTCTGAGACTTAAATTGTGTGTACATTGGAATCCCTGTGCCTGTCCATAACTATGCCTAAGTTCTTTCTTTTCCATCCTTTTTCCTTCCCCTTATTCCCTTGATGTCTTCTTTCCTCCATCATTCTCTTCCCGTCTTCCCTCATTCCCTTCCATTCTATTTTGGTCAGTTTTCTTACTTCTGTTCTTTGTATCGCTTACTGTGTTTTCAACAATGTCTGTATCCTCTATGCTTCTAATTCAACATTATTCCTTATTTTGTCTTTCTTTCACTTTTTTTCATATCTCTGGGAGCCCATGTTTCATCTTCTATTTTTTTCTAACAGTAGTCCTAACAGGGTCCTGTATTCTAGGTTATGCTCTTCTTCATAGAGGTAATTGTCACATTATTATTGTTCTTTAATTCATAGTTAAATATATTTTTAAGCTTTTATGTGCATCATTGAAGCTTTAAAATAAATTCTGGTGAATATTCTTCCTCTATCATCATATTTGAGATTCATCTCTTATTTTCTTTATTCTAGTATCTTTATATGGTATCCTTATCTGTTCCTTGTTGGTAGTTTATCTTAAAGTATATGATTTTCTTTTTCCAAATCCAGGAGGGGTCTGTGTGGGAGGAAGACTCATGACCAGTTGAGTGGGAATTTTCTTTTTGACCCAGGGGATTGTGTAGGACTTTGTTTAGCCTTTGGGATATCTCCCTAAAAAAGAGAGCCAACTGGGGGGTGATTCATGCTGCAAACTCTCCTCCATACTGCCACAGGCTGCTTCCTCTAAAATGTGGCTTTTCTGGGTTATTTTTCTTTGACTGAGACTCTTTTGCTTTGCAGAACCAAATCAAATCCAGAGTAACTTCTGTCTCCAGCATATTTCTCCTGTGGTAGTAAACCACATATTTAGGTTTTCACCTTATGTTTGTGGAAGAATAATTTAATAGCTTTTTTAAATTTTTATTTTATTTCTTTTTGCAGTTCTGCAGCTGAAGGACTTCCCCTCTTCTTCCTCCTATATGTACGTTGTTTATCATCTACACTGCATTGGTAGCTATACTATCCATTTTCTGACTTAGAATTTTGGCTGTTTCCTAATTTAATCAGAAATAGAACTTAAATTTCATATTCACATTTACCTAATTCCTTGGAAGAAGGGGACATTCACAACCAGATAAAGGGAAAATGCTAACTTTATACTTTTCTAGTTTAATAATTTAACCCAAATACTCATTTCAGATATTTCAGTAATGCTTTTGAATTTGATCAGAAATAATCACATTTCATATAACCCGAGTTAACAGAAATGTTTTCATTTACCAAACAGTTATTCTGGTCATTTTTCTTTCAATCAGTTTTTAATGATCAATATATTATTAATGATTCTTTTCAATAATGATTAAATAAAGTCAGCTTTTACCTTAAAAATCATATTTCAGCCTTCATGTTCAAAGAAAAAATAGGAACAAATAGACTCCAAGATCTAGAGAATTAAATGCCTAATTTTAAGTGGGTTTTTTCCCCTTAGTAATAATAATAAAATAACTAGAAATATGGTACCTTAGAACTGTCAGTGTTTGATAACCCTACCTGGTTTCTGAGTCTGTTGGTCAAAAAGAATTTTTGGCTGCATACTATGATCATACGGTTAGATTAGCACCAGCAGTATATGAAGTTAAATCCAAGCCCACTATATTGCTTCATTTTACTTGGAGAACCTAAGTAAAATGGAAAGGTTCCCATTAAAAACCCTTCTAAATTATTATTACAGGAGGAACATTTTTGAAGGAATTCTCAGAAATAATATAAAAAATTATAGTAATAAATTGAGAAATGATAAGCTGTCACACGCCCTTTCCCGCCCACCCTATTTCTTAAAACCCCTTATTGGTTTTCCCATTCCTCTTAGGATAAAAACTGAAGCTCTTAACATAGCCAAGCAAGCTTTCTGGGGTGAGGCTCTTGCCTGCATCTCCAACTCCGTCTCACATCATGCATCTATGTTGCTTTTTCTGGAGCAGGAAATCTTCATTACTTCCTTCATACTTGGAATATGCTCTCCCATCTTGGCCTATCTACCTGCTGCTTCTGCCTGCACACGGTTACTCCTCATCTTTGCTTATCTGGGTAATACTCATCCTTCAGATTTCAGCCTAAGTGTTTCCTCTTCCAGGAAGACTTCCCCGATATCCTGGACTAGCTTCTCCATTATATCTTCTCATAGAATTATCCCTTTCCTTTGCAATTTTCATGTCCCCTCCACTACCTGTAAGCTCCATGAACCCGTCTGTTCTTGCACAATGTTTCATTCCCCTTGTTCATCATGGTGCCTGGCACATAGCAGACTCTTTATAAGTATGTGTTGAATGAATAAGTGAATGACAGAATTAATAACGATCCTTACCATTTATCATTTAGTGCTAACTTGTGTCAGCCTCTGTGTTATTTTGCCACAAAACAGATACTCCTTTCAGACAATAGCAAGCAAAGCAAAGAAAAAAGAAAAAAAAAAAGGAAAGAAATGAGTCTAATTAAGTGTACTTGAGGAAGAATTTTTTAATCTTGTAAAATTTTACATATTTATTTCTTATGTTGGTTGAATATGAAAGGTACCCAGGAGTCTAGAATTTGCATCAAAACTACCTAAACTCTTAAGCTTATAAAAATGAGGAAGGAATTTAATGATGGGTTTTTAGAAGATATATTTGGCATTTTCTGCTTATAATTGGATTAGAATTACAAGAAGCAGATCAAATTTTTCCACACATTTCTCATTTCTCCCCTTGATCCTATACTAAATCAGAAAGCCTGAGGTAGCAAGGGGGAAATATATTTTTTTAATGTATCATAATCTAGGTCTTTGTCTTCTGGAACCAAATAAGAAGTTTGCTTCAGGTTTTGATTTTTAATTTCTCATATTTATTCCACTTTTCAGTGCCTTCTAGATATGCCCCCATACAGAGCTACTTTGAGTTTTTGAGAGAAAAAAGCAAAGAAACTAAGAATTACAGAAGGACAGAGATAGAAGGGGCATAGAAATAATATATCCAGTGGCTCTTATTTTGCAGATAAGGAAACTAGTGCCCAGAAAGCACACGTGGTGGAACAGTGGTGAGAATTCTGGTTCCCATATCTCCTACCCAAAATCCTTTCCTAATCCCACCCACTCATGGAGCAAGACAAGGGTTAGACCCAGCGTTGCTCCTTATTTGTGTATCAAAACTAGCTTTCTTATTAACTTGGCTTAAAGATAGAATGGTGAAAAAGTATGTCTTGAAAATATATGGATTTTACAGAAATACCATGATAATGACATACCATCACATCAACTTCCAAACCCATTTTCCTTAAACTTGATTATTTTTATTTTATATAGAAAGTATCACTTTTGATCCATGTGATACCTATACAGCAGAAAGGGCTGTAGCGCAATTAAATCTATGTTCTATTCCAGGCCTCTTAACTTATTAGCTGAAATCTTGGGCAAACCACTTACAATTAGAACCTTAGTTTTTTATCTGCAAAATTAGAATATTAGTATTAGCTCCATAGACAACCTGAGTTATTTTTTGGTAGACAAATATGCGTTTCATAAATAAAACAGTCCACAGATTACTATGAGGAATATATAACCTGACAGTGCCTGGCATAGAAAAAGTGTTGCTAAATTACTAAATCCTAATTTCCCTTCCTTTTCTAAATGGGTGGAGCCACTTAGCTCTCATTAGGTGAAGTTTTTACTTTTCATCCTATAGAGGGAGGCTATTTGAAATCTCTTAGGAAAGGCACCATTGGAAATATTTCTTGTCAAAGTTAGCTGATGTGGAACATGTACTGAGTATTTTTTCTTTTGTACTGAGTATGTAAGTGGTTTATAAAATGACCCCCTGTGGTTGTTATTGCTGTAGATGACAGGAAAACACCCATGCACTCGTGATTAGAAATTGCTGCTTACTGGCATGCCAAACTTTGGTTAATGTATTGATGGAGAGTATTTGCATACTTGGTTTAAAGTTCTGTCAGTTTAATAGATTTGACTATCAATCAGAAAATAACAGATTTTGAGTACACATCAGCAAGTCGAATTCAGGAAGTCTGCCTCATGAAGCAGATTAAATTCTTCAGAAGGAGACGATTGTTACATGACAGTTAAAGAATATACCAATTTAGGCTAAAATATTGTTTTGAACCTGTGGATTCTGGCTTTTTCCACTTAGAACCCTATAGGTTTGGGGAAAGGCAGTAGAGTTTAGAGGGATAATGAACATTATCCTCTTCTAGTCTCCAGTACCATGAAGATGGAGCTAAGTCAGCTTCCAGGTGTCACAGAATTGTTGACAGAACATTGAACTAGAAACTCAGAATCTTGGGTTTTCTCCTACTGCTATATGGTATTGGACAAAAACACCTTTCTCTTTCAGTTTTCAGTTTCCTTATTAATAAAGTTATAGGACTGGACAAGACTCTGACTAAAGGACGAACCATCTGAGTCAGCCCCACTTACTAGAAAGGCATTTTCCCAATAGCTGTGGGGGTCCAGCACCTGGGACCTCATTGTCTTACAAGGTAGTTTATTATATGTTTGTATACAGCTATTATTTCTCCACTTAATGTTAAGTGGAGAAATGCTCCACTTAAGTGCTCCAAAGCCTTAAAAGACAGCATTTTACCCCACCCCTTCTTCCTACTCTTATCTTTCTCTAGACCATATGGATTTGTAACTCTATATAATGAGATAGTTTCAAATCACTTTACCAACCTGGTTGTCTTGTCTGGATGACTTCCTACTGCTCAAGGAAACCTGGATTTCTTGATTTCAACATAATAGTCTTTATAGGAGCTCACCAGAATACAGGAAAGAGACCAAGGTCCCTTAGCTATAGATCCATCCAAGGTTCTCCATCTGTGCACAAGAGGTCTTAAGACAATGATCTGCTAGCCTGGAAAGCTCTTATCAAGGAAAGAAAGAAACTTACTTTAGGGTAGCTCATTTTTTTAAGAATCCAAGGGGCATTCTAATTATTTCCTTTTTCTTTGCTAATTGCTCAGAACTTAACTATTCAATCATCTCTAATAGAATTTTCCCCTAGAAATTAACGTCAGACTCATTGATTTGTAGATCCATGAAGTGCATTATTCTCCTTTTTCTTGGTATGGGTATCGAGATGTTTTCCCATCTTCTGTGTTCTGAATTTTTTTACTCATTCACCTATTTATATGAGGAGGACCAGAAATGATCCCATTAGTTCATCCTTTTCCCTGAAAACTTTTTTTAAAAGCCTCTAAACACTTTGTTTTTAAAATCATCTCACTTTTAAATCCCTCTAAGCCAAAGGATGCAAAACCAGTGTTTCAAGAAGTCTGAACTTGAATGCCTGTGGGCAGGGCATCCACTCTCCTCATCTATACTACTGACTGCTCAATGAAGTGTTTTGAGTTTGCAACCCTGATTGGTTCTACCCCTTTCAATTTGAAGATCATTCTCCCTGGTAGTGAAAATGGATTCACACAGTAGGAGTTGCTGCCAAAGGGTCTCCCTTCCTTGGCTTGCACTGTGCTGTCTAGGATCCTTTTCTTCAGTTCTCCTCCTAACTGTTCAATAGCTTTCCAGCATTATTTCATAAAATAGCAATAATAGCAACAACTATTTATTGTGTATCTACTATGACCTAGGTATTAGGCAGGTGATATGGAAATGAATGAGACCTGGTCCCAGGCTCAGATTTTCGGGACAGCGTGAGAGACTGTTGTGTGAAGTTGCATTTACAGTACAGTGTGTATTGTGGTGGTTTTGTGCATGGACTCAATAGCCAGATGGCCTAGGTTCAAATCCTGTCTCTGACACCTAGCAACTGTTTAGCCTGCAGCAATTTTTTTAACTGCTTTGTGCCTCAGTTTCCTCATCTGTGAATAGGGTATAATAGCAGTATCCTATCAGAGCTGAAGGAGGATTAAATGAGTATGTTTTTAAAGTACAAAGTATTTAGATTAGTACCTGGCACATAAGAGATCTCTGTGTTTGATCCATTTTCATCATTATTAAAGTATAAGTGCAATAAGAAAACATCCTCTGACTCCCTTCCTCCTGCCCCCCACCTACTCCCTTGTATTTGGTACTCCTCCTTTTCGCTACACTATTCTGTAAGCATATTTATAATGGCACTGCAATGGTATAATGCTATGGTCCCTGTCCAAGGTACTGGTTGGTAGTAAAATATTTCCTATTTTTTGTTTTTAAAAGCTGTTACCAGGCTGGGCACGGTGGCTCATGTCTGTAATCCTAGTACACTGGGAGGCCAAGGTGGGAGGATAGCTTGAGCTCAGGAGTTTGAGACAAGCCTGAGCAAGAGCAAGACCCCGCCTCTATAAAAATAGAAAAATTAGTCAGGCTTTATGTTGTGCACCTATAGTCCCAGCTACTCAGAAGGCTGAGGCAGGAGGATCACTTGAGCCCAGGAGTTTGAGGTTCCAGTGAGCTATGATGATGCCACTGCACTCTAGCCGTGGTGACAGAGCAAGACTATGTCTCATAAAAAAAACCAAAAGTTTTTGCTTCAAGGCCACCTCTTTACCCACTATTCTCACTGTTTCCCTGGAAGCCCCAAACCACATCTCTCTGGCATTCTTTGGCGTTTCTTAAAATACAGCAACTAAAAGGTTAATTTTTAACATGGCAGAGGTCCTTAGGATCCCTCCTCAATGCTAGTTTCCTATTTCTCATCTAGTTGGTCAGTGCACCAGCTATAATGTTGTCAAACATTTTGAATTTCACCCCTGTTTTATCCTTCTGTGATCTATATAACATATAGTTCCACATCCTTTATCCACAATCCCAAAATTAAAAAAAAAATGAAAACCAAGATTTCTTTGCTCTCCTTTTCTCTCTCTCTCCCTCCATCCCCCCTCCTCTTATCTTTTCTCCCTCTCTCCCTCTCTTGCTTTCTTTTTCTTTTCTTTTCACTTGATATTAAAAGTCATTTGAGGTCATTTGACCTCAAAACTTAACTTGAACTGATGTGTGAAATTCACGATTTTTATTTACTATCCTGTTTAGTAGTAAACTAATATGTTTCACTCCAGAAATATTACTAGGTTCATCATAACCACTACCACGAACATTATGAAATAAAAGTACAGTTATCCCTCCTCACCCACAGCTTCTGCACCCATGGGTTCCACTACCTAGATTCCACCAACCTTGGCTTGAAAATATTTGGAAAAATAAACAATAAAAAAGACAGTAAAAAAATACAATTTAAAAAATATAGTATAACAGCTATTTATATAGCATTTATAGTGTATTAGGTATTACAAGTAGTCTAGAGATGCTTTAAAGAATACCAGAGGATGTACATAGGTTATATGCAAATACTATGCTACTTTATGTAAGAGACTTGAGTATTTGTGGATTTTGGTATAGGGGTGGTAGGTCCTGGAACTAGTCCCTCATGCATACTGAGGGATGACTGTATATGTATTATTTTATATTTATAAAGTCCAAAAAATTTCTGAATTCTAAAACACATCTTGCTCCAAGAATTTCTGATATTTATGAATTTTATAGCCTAATACCTAGAATTCATATCTTGCCTTTTCTATGTAAATTGTGTGATATTAAACAATTTCGTCAACTTCTCTCTACCACAGAACTGCCATCTGTAAAATGGAAATAATTTTCATATCTACCCATAGGCTTACTAGTAAGATTCAATAGCTAATGTATAAAAATTGCATAAAACAGTGCCTGTCACATGGTAGCCACTCAATTATTAGTAACTATGACTTTAAAAATGTTTTGTTTGCTTTTATTTGAGGGTAAGCTTTGTACTTTTCAATCTCATGTGTACGTAGCACACAGCAGAGACTCCGTAAAGCTCACTGGATAACTTGAATGAATGAATGACCCCATTTGCCCCAAGGAGTTATCTCTTTCCTATTCTTCCTTAGGTTAAAAAGTCTGTTTTATTTGTCACACTTTTTACACAGCTCATCTCGTTCTGGTCTTTTCTTTCCTGATGGTCTTTGTTATCCCATTCTTTCCATTTTTGCATATGTGCTTCCTTTCTTTTATATATACCTTTATTCAAGCAAGTTTTTTAAAATACAGCATATCAAACAACAGTGCTTTCTTCAAATTTGCCTTGATTTTTCTTCTTCATCTCTCGTATTTTTTTCCAGAACTGAGATTCTGATAAGTTCTCAACACCCTTGGGACATCTTCCCTCTTGGTCTCCCCTGGAATGCAGACTTCCATCTATGTTTCCTTGGAGCTTTCTGAAATCTGCACACGTAGAGTACATACTTCCCTTTTGTGACTGCTACAAACCATAAGAAATAGGGGTGTTATGTGCTTTCATGGCCATTACCCTTGGCCTTGAATGGACATTGCATGACCTCTGATATCTCAATTTCAAATATCTCATTTTGAAATCACCATCACCCATCCTTCCATCTTGATTCTTTATTTATACAATCTTCAACGTTTTCAAGACCTGCCACCCATAGGCCCCAACCATTCTTATTTCTGAGAAGAGAGGGAAAGCTTCTCTTCCCTCCTTCCCAAGACAGAATTCCACAATCCATTAATATAACCATGATCCAGCAAATGCTGCCAACTTATTCTGCCTATTTCCATCTGTTGTTTTTCTTGGCAAAGCCCTAGCCTGGTACCTTCTCAAATCAAGCAGTTAACGTTTATTAGAAAAAAGTCCAATCAAACCTGCATCCAGAATTTTGTTTCACTTTAAATTTAAGATCATAAACTTTAGGCATGGCATGGTGGCTCACATCTATAATTCTAGCACTTTGAGAGGCTAAGGCAGGAGGATTGGTTGAGGCCAGGAGTTCAAGACCAGCCTGAGCAAGAGTGAGACCCCATCTCTACAAAAAAAAAAGAAAAGAAAAAAAATAGAAAAATTAGCTGGGCGTGGCGGTATATACCTGTAGTCCCAGCTACTCGAGAGGCTAAGGCAGAAAGACCACTTGAACGTGGGAGTTTGAGGTTGCAGTGAGCTATGATGATGACACTGCACTCCAACCTGGGTGTCAGAGTGAGACCCTATCTCAAAAAACAAACAAACAAAAAATCATAAACTTCAAATGGACACTCAAATCTGCCTGAAAACCCTTCTATATTTATCTACTAAATTCATATTTCCACCCTGTAAGTGACAAAGTCTCTCTCTTTGACCAGGCTCAATACAGGCTCCTCTGAGCCCTTTTGCAACTAGGCCCTGACCTTGAGCTCTGTCCTTGGCCTGCTTAGGTCTGGTTTTAGCAAGAATCCTGCTCAATCAGGTAAGTGAAAATGCCCCATTCTTGGTATTTGCTCACTTTCCATATCTGATCAAATTCCTAGTCCCCCACACTTGATGTCTTATCATTCTGGCCTGTCTTCAGCAAGAATCCCGTCAAGTCAGTCTAGCCAGAATCTCCTTTACTCTGTTGTATCCTTTAGTACTAATAATTTTCCATCCACTGCCCCCCACCCTGCTTCTTGGCTATAAATCCCTACTCATCCTTGTTGTATTTGGAGTTAAGCTCATCTCTCTTCCCCGCTGCAAAATCTTCATTGCAGTAGTCTTTCTCCACCCCCCTTTTTTATTGATAGATGATAGTTATACATATTTTGGGGTACAGGTGATATCTTTATACCTGTATACAATGTATAATGATTGAATCAAGGTAATTGGGATATCCATCACGTCAAACATTTATCTTTTCTTTGTGTTGGGAACATTAAAATTCTTCTCTTCTAGCTATTTTGAAATATATAATAAATTATTGTTAACTATAATTTCTCTACTGTACTACCAAATACTAGAATTTGTTTCTTCTATTTAACTGTATTTTTGTACCCTCTAACAAACTTCTCTTCATTCCCTCTTGCCCCCTTCCCTTTCAAACCTCTGATAACAACAAATCTACTCTTTACCTCCATGAGATCCACATTTTTACCTCCCATGTGTGAGTGAAAACATGTGAGATTTGTCTTCTTCTGCCTGGTTTATTTCATTTAATATAATGACCTCCTGTTCTATCCCTGTTGCTGCAAATAACAGGACTTCATTCTTTTCTAAGGCCAAATAATATCTCACTGTGTATCTATACCACATATTCTGTATCTATTCATCCATTGATGAGTACTTAGGTTGATTCCATATCTTGGCTATTGTGAATAGTGCTACAATAAACTTGGAAGTGCAGATATCTCTTCGAAATACTGATTTCCTTCTTTTGATATATACCCAGCAGTGGGATTGCTGGATCATATGGTAGCTCTATTTTTAGTTTTCTGAGGAACCTCCATACTGTTTTTCCTAGTGGCTGTACTACTTCGTATTCCCACCCACAGTGTATAAGCATTCCCCTTTCTCTACATCCTTGCTAGCATTTGTAAACTTTGTCTTTTTGATAATAGTCATTCTAACTGGAGGGAGATAATAATGTATTGTGGTTTTGATATGATTAGTCATATTGAGCATTTTTTTCATATACCTGCTGGCCATTTGTATGTCTTTTTTTGAGAAATGTCTATTCAGGTCTTTTGCCCATTTTTAAATCAAGTTATTTGTTTTGTTGCCATTGAGTTGTTTGAGTTCTTTATATATTTTGGTTATTAATTCCTTCTCAGATTGATAGTTTGCAAATATTTTCTCCCATTCTGAAGGTTGTCTCTTCATTCTGTTGATTGTTTTATTTGCTGTACAAAAGTAGTTTTTTTAGCTTGATGTAGTCCCATGCGTCTAATTTTGCTTTTGTTGTCTGTGCTTTTGATGTCTTACCCAAAAATCTTTGCCCAGACTAATGTAGCATATACTCAATGTGTTCTTTTAGTAGTTTTATAGTTTTTGTTATTAAAGTTTTTAATCCATTTTGAGTTGATATTTGGATATGGTGAAAGATGAGGATCTAGTTTTATTCTTCTGCATATGAATAACCACTTTCCCCAGCACTGTTTATTAAAGAAACTGTCTTTTCCCCAATATATATTCTTGGCACCTTTGTCAAAAATGAATTGGCTGTAAGTGCATGGATTTATTTCTGGGTTCTCTATTTTGTTCCATTAGTCTATGTGTCTGTTGTTATGCCAGTACCATGCCATTTTGGTTATTATGGCTTTATAGTATAATTTGAAACCAAGTAGTGTTATATTTCCAGCTTTGTTGTTTTTGCTTAAGATTGCTTTATCTATTCGGGGTCTTTTTTGGTTTCATATGAATTTTAAGATTTCTGTTTGTATTTCTGTGAAGAATGTCATTGGTATTTTGATAGAAATTGTATTGAATCTGTAGATCACTTTAAGTAGTATAGACATTTTAACAATATTAATTCTTTCAACCCAAGTGCATGGATATCTTTCCATTTTTTCATGTCCTCTTCAATTTCTTTCATCATTTTTTTATAATTTTCCTTGTAGAGTTTTTTTACTTCTTTGGTTAAATTTATTCCTAAGGGTTTTTTAATTTTTGGTAGTCATTGTAAATAGGACTGCTTTCTTGATTTCTTTTTCAGATTGATCACTGAAATTAGTGTATAGAAATGCTACTGATTTTTGCACGTTGATTTTGTATCCTGCAACTTTACTGAATTTATCAGTTCTAAGAGTTTTTTGGTGATATTTTTTAGGTTTTTCTAAATATAAAATCAAGTCATCTGCAAATAAGGATAATTTGACTTCTTCCTTTCCAATTTGCTTCCTTAAAGTCTTCCTTACTGTCTCTACCAAGTGTCATAAATGATTTTTCTTTAATACAAGATGACACATTGTCATCGCATACTTTCTCTCTTCAAACTTTCACATCCTCTCTTCTTCCCTTGCTTTTAGCTGATTACCTTGGCTCATACTTGATTTAGAAAATAGAAGCTCTGGGTCAGCCAAGAACTTACTCCCCTCTCACCCCAAACCACACCTACCTGGCTCTTCACCCATCTTCTCCTCTCTTCAGTTACAATAAGGAAAATGTCCCTTCTCCTAGCAAAAGTCAGTCCTCCCCACTTGAGCTCTAAATCCTCTATATTCTTGCCTTGTTAAGGACTTCAGTTCTGTCCTCATTTTCTCTTTCTCCTCAATCATTAAACCCTTCTTCATGGATGGATTAATCTGATCTTTGTTAACATGTTCTAGAATCTTCTATTTTAACAAAAGAAAGGAAACCTCCTTTGAGCTCATCTTCTGCCCAATATCTTCTGGACCATCTGCCTCTTTTCATGAACAAAATTCTCAAAAACTTGTCCAAACATAAAGATCTCCTTTTCCTTTTCCTAGGCATCTCTCAACCCTTTCCAATATAGCTTCTATTTCTAGTATTTCATAATGTCATCAATTAATTCCACGTAACTCAATCCAAAGTACTCTTTTCTATTTTTGTCTTACAAATAAGACATAGCAATATTCTGCATAGTTGACCATTCCCTCCTTCTGAAATAGTCTCTTTTCTGACTTTCTGAGGAACCTAGTCTCTTTGTTTTCTCCCTATCTCTTTGGTTGTTTCTCAGCTCCTCCTCTTTGTAGACCTTTAAATGTTGACATTTCTCAGATCTCCAGCTTAGCACTCATTTTCTTCTTTATGTACAGGTTTTTCCCAGGTGACTGTTTTTTCCAGAAAAGAAAAAAATGTCTTTAAATGCTATCTGTATACTAACAACTCACAAATTTATGTCCCCAACCCAAACCATACCTCTGAGACATTCATGGATGTCTAAAATCTAAAAAGTCTGGAACTGAAGTTTTGCTCTCACACCCTGACAAATATTTTCCTTCCTCTGTATTTCCTATACCACAGCACTCTCTCCTCCACTACTTCACAACAACCTGGGAGCTTTTGGCTCTTCTTTCTGGTTCCCCACCGACAGCCTGTCCATCTCCACTGGCTGACAATTCTACCTCCTCTATCTACTCAAATCTGTCTTCATCATCTCCTCTTGACAGCATTCCCCTAGTCCAGGCTATGAGCATCTTTACTGGATCTCTAATTTCCTAATTTATCTCCTTGTTTCTACATTCATCTTGTTCCAATCTATTTTACACATGACATCCAGAATGATCTTTAAAAATAAAATTTGATCATGTCCCTCCTCTGCTTAAAACCATTCAATTATATTCCCTTTGAACGAAATTGACCAGAAACTACAGGCTATGCCTTCTCTAACCAAGTCTGGAGCTGCCATCACTCTTGCTCATCTTCCTGCATCTACATTGGACTTCTTTCACTTCTATAGTAGAATAATATTGCTGTGTCTGAAACATTCCTCCCACATAGGCTGTGTGTGACAGCCACCTCTTCATTCTTTAGGTGTCAGATTACAGATGCCTGTCTTGAAGACACTGCTATTTTCTTTAATAAAATTATATATTTTATTTGCTTGCTCCTTCTTTTTTCTCCTTACCTTCTCTCCAGACTCAAAGATTCATGAAGGCACATCTCTTGTTCACAAATGGGGATATACCCAACATCTACCAAAGTGTCTGGTTTGTGATATGTTTAAATAATATGCTGAAATAAAAAAAAAAATTATAAAAAAAAAAAAAAAAAAGAATGTGTTCAGTGATTGAATCCATGAATTCTAGTTGATGAGATTGCTAGTGCTTCTTTGACTCCTGTTTTAGTCACTGGGCAGTTCAGAAGTATGATTCTGTAGACTGCAGTGAGATGAGAATTCCACTTTAATCATTATTTTGTGTTTTCTTACAATTAACTATACTACTCACCAGGGTGAGTCAAGGAAATATTTATTTCTTGACCCTCAAAGGGCTTAACTAAAATAGTGTCCTTATACCATGTCTACCTGTCCCACCATCTCTTGGTTCTCACCATATGTATGTCAATTCATATCTTTTCTTTTAAAATCCATTGTATTACTTGTTTTCCCTGATGAAAATGGGATGAAAAAGAGAAGAATAAATCTTACTATGGTACATAATTTTGTTAACACTGAGTGGAAATTCAGAAATAGCTAGCCTATCTAGGCTGTATGTTCTTTGAAAATTAAAGAAAAAAAAAGAAAGTATGAAATGGAATAAAGTATATGTTGTAATAACCATAGGACAGAGCCCACAGACCTCTATATCTTTATAGAAATTGGAAGATTTTAATATAAAATATGTAATATATTACAGTTGACTGTTGAACAAGATAGATCTGAACTGCAAGGATCCACTTATGTGGAGATTTTTCTTCCACCTCTGCCACCCCTGAGACCGTAAGACCAATCCTTCCTCTTCCTCCTTCTCAGCCTACTCAACATGAAGTGGACAAGGATCAAAACCTTTATGATGATTAACTTCCACTTAATGAATAGTAAACATATTTTCTCTTCCTTGTGATTTTCTTTTCTGTAGTTTACTTTATTGTAAGAACACAGTATATAATACATATAACATAAAAAATAAGTATTAATTGACTATGTTATCAGTAAGGCTTCTCGTCAACAGGAGGCTATTAGTAGTTGTGTTTTGGAGGAGTCAAAAGTTATACTCGGATTTTCAACTAGACTTGGAGTTGGTGTCCTTAACCCCCGAATTGTTCAAAGGTCAACTGTATATCTTAACTATTTTCATAGAAATTTTTTTCTAATATGATGACTACTTTTTATATTTAATGTCATTTCAATAATTTAATACAGTCCTCTGTTAGTATCCATGGGGTATTTGTTCTGGGACCCCTTGGATACCAAAATCTGAGGTTACTAAAGTCCTTTATATAAAATGGCATAGTATTTACATATAACCTATGCACTTCCTTCCGTATACTTTAAATTCTCTCTAGATTACTTATAATACCTAATATAATACAAATGCTATGTAAACAGTTATACTGTATTGTTTTATTATTTGCATTGTTATTAATTGTATTGTTATTTTTTATTGGTTTTGAGTTTGTTAAGTATTTTTGATCCATAGTTGATTGAATTCACAGGTGTGGGACCCTCAGATATGGAGGGCCAACTGTTCATAGAAATATAACCTGGACTGTAGTAGTAATTGGCAGTGGTGTTATTTTCCTCCCGGTATTAAAAAAAATATTGAACTAAAAGTTTATTTGTAATATATCTATAGGATTGTGACAAGAATTCAATATATTTAATAAGTAGTTAGAGAGCAGACATTTCTCTTAGGATTATAGCAACGTATGAGTAAGATTATTCAGGTGCCAACATTATTAAATAATATGAGAGTTGAAAGAAAAATCAGTATAACATTTAAAATCCATTTAAATGCTCAATTTTAATAAGGGGAAGAAGTACATAAAACAAGGTAGAACTAAATTAAGATCTGAGCCCTCGTTTTATTAAGCACCAGCTAGAAATGCATGGGTTTCTTCCACAGGTTTTTACTGTTTTTCTATGGCTAGTCTGGATTAATTTGCAAATGCAGTGCACTTTTTCTTAACAGAAAAAAATAAAATAAAATTGAATAAGCTGAGAGATAAGAAAAGAAGAATAAATGCTGGAATAAACATTGCAGCTGAAACTAAAATAACTGAAGTAAAAATGTTTTCATAATGAACTTTTATGTTTAACAAGCCCAGACACTTGGAACAGTGTAAGCTATATTAAAACCTTTTATGAAAGGATTATGTTTTGTATGATGAGTGTTTTAATATAAGTATGGTACACAGCGTAAAATATAACTACATTTAACTCGAAGTAATTACGAGAATTCAGGCAAAATTATTTCCTCCTGTACTATCACATTGATACAGAAAAAAAAAAATTCTAGAACCTTTCACTGACATGTCTCTGTTTCAATTATTTTTGGCAGTATATATTGCATCTCTGCCTCAGCTACCTTTTAAATCGACAGTTGGTAGCACAAGCCTTTTAACGCACAAAGGGTAGCAGCTCTTCAGCCAATCTGTGATAAAAGGGAAAAAATGAAATCACTATGGAAACTGCAGGAAGGATCTAAAAGCTCTCTTTATAAAGTAAACGTCTGATGTTTGTGACTGCAGGGGTAAAAAATTCATAAATCTCTATGATGCTATCATTTCTGATTTGTTATCACTGTAAATGCCAACTCGATGCAGCCTGACCTTAGCTTCATTGAGTGCTGTCTGTTCAGAAATAGTCACTATTCAACAGGAGGAAGACTGTGGTCAGCAGACAGGTTTAGGGGATGGTGCGGGACTGAGAGGAGAAAGTAATTTGCTTAGCATGTGTCTTTTCTTTTCTCATTTAATTGTCCTTTTCTTTTAAATCACAGTGACTTGATGGAAGCAGGCACAGTGAATTGTTAGGCTTTGTGTTTTGTTTTAGTTTGTTTTTCATTCAGGAATGGAGCAAATCTCAGACCCAAAATTAACTAAGAAAACTATGTTTCATCCCATGACACGTCTGTCTTTGATCTTGAGTTGACAAACACTAGCTCTCTTCTTCCAATCAAAAAGCAAATAGAAATCACAGAGCAGCCATTCCCACTTCACTACCTTGGGCTTTAGGAGGGAAAAATAAAGGAGTCTGTGACCACACAAGCTCTAAAGAACCTAATCTGACAATGGACAGCAACAGACACCTGTGTCAGGAAGAAGTTTCAGAATATCCGTCACATCCCAGAAATTAAGTGGTGTGTATAAGGTAGTTGTATCATTATTTAGACAGGTGTGTTTTGATTTGATAATAGTTCACCTGTGGAAGAGGTGAACTGGGATCCTGGGATCAAGAGGACACTGAAAAGTTCTCAAATGTGAATTTCTTTGAATTCGAGAATGGAGTCTAAATTCAGAGAAGATGAGTATTCAAGTAAGTAGACTAATTTCAGCATTGCATATGCTACTGTGCTTATTTTTCTAATGTTTACAATCAAATACTACTTCATTAAATTTTCAGGCACGAGAAACTGGCTTTTATAAAAAGTTGATGGCAACTTTACTACAGTTGTAATGCATTGAAATGTCAAAGATTGATGTGCATGGTAATTGATTTTATATCGTCATGCTGTATTTAGACAATTATAAACATTGCTAATCTAATGTTTCAAGGTACTTATGAACAATTAGCATTTCTGCAATAGCATCTCAAACACACTTTTAATGACAGTAATACATTGAGATAAGTTCTATAAATCCTGAAAGAGCTGTTTTATAAATGATGATTGGTAAAAAGTCTGGAAATAAAACAGGAATGTTCTAGCAGTGAGCATGCAAAAATTCAGCACAATTACCAAAGAGAATACATTGCTTTACATAAAGTATTTCTTTAGAGTAAAAGAATATGACATTGGCAATACTGACTTTCTTGGACTTCTTCTGCTACAAATGACTAACTTGGCTGTTTGTGTGGCCTTTACAATTTCCACAATTCTTTCTTCTACATTATAAGAGTATTAATGCTCAGTTATACAGAATCAAATGGCAGTGTGTTTGGGCAACCAAACATAAATACAGACATATTTTCATTTGAAAATATTTCAATGCCTCATACATACTGACATTACTGATGCTTTTTGTGCATATAATGAAAGCCAATTATCTGTGGAGAAAACTTGACTGGGTGGAAGGAAATTAAATTGGTTTTTAAAGACTTCCTTCAACAGCAGTAGCTAGGGAAGGGTCCAATAACATTTTAGCTCAGTAGTGTAATGATTTTGCCATATTAATAAATCATGCTTTATGCTGAATTTTATCAAAAGATTTGGATGGGGAGGACTGCACATGGGGAGGAAGGGAGAAGAGACATTCAGCTGAAACTTTGAGGGCATCAGAACACTCTACCAATTGCTGTGAAGCTCTGGAATCAGCTGTTGGAGCAGCCAGGTAGGTCCTGTTTCACTTCAAGAACGAGATACAGAATAATATATGTCTATTAAGAAAAATTTCCAACATTTCAATCCTTAAAGGAAATATTCATGTTCTGGAATATTCTGTGATTTTTAAAAATGCTGTACAAAATAAATGCAGGGAAATCTTTACCAATTTTTCTGCCTAATTCCCTTCTGAGATTTTCCCAACTTTTATGAAATGCTTTTCTGTTAAATAACTCTTATCAATCAGCTACATGTTTTGTTTTGTTTTTTCATATGTCTCAAACTACCTAAGAGGGATTTTATAGAAACATGGAAACATATTGTTTAATTTATACATGCAGCAATTCAAATACTTTCCCTTTGTTACCATTCAAAATATTAACATTCTGTTCTCAGTATGTGTATTCTCAGAATTGACTTTTCCCAGGTATTTTTGAATAAGAAAGGCAAGATACTCTACTATTACCTCAGAATATCTGATTGCTTACTAATGAGTGAAATACTTTATTGAGCTTTTATGAAACCAAAGATTTATCTAATTTAAACTGTATGTCAGGAAGTTGATCAGGTAGGGTCTATAAAACATGTGTTACTGTGTTGCAGCAAGAGGATTGTTAGGGAAAATGCATACTTTTCCTTTTATTGATTATCAAATGGCCATACTGTCAAATACTGCAGATATTTTGATGGTGTGAAGTACCTCCAACTTAATTTTCCATGACTTCTCAGGACAGTACTCTCAGAAACAGTGTTTTCACTTAGTTATGGATTAAGTGAAAATCTAATATTTTTTTATTTTGGATCTTAAATATTGGAAAGCCATAGTTTATATTTCATAATGTGTTTTCTACTCAGCCAAAATGCATGGTCAAATAGTTTAAAATTTCAATTTTAAATGTAATCCTGGGAATATTTTCCTTTCATATTTTGCAGAAATTTCATCTTTCATGTCTATCTTTCTTCAACTCTCAAAAAAGTAAAGTTTTGTGAAACAGAAGTGACCAGGAAATCTCTTCACAGCACTAAATACTCACAATATAAACAGGGTCTCAGAGATTGCTTATAATTGTATGCTATTTTATTTCTATTAGCCATACTTTGTAAAACTGCCATTAATTTCTAACTTGCCATCATCAGAAATCTCGATTCCTCATGAGCTTTCACGCAAAATCAGTATTTACTGTCTAATCTCAAATCGGCCAACTGAGATAAGACGAAGACTTTTAATTAGAATTTTAATATGTAATCTAAGCCATTTGTAGATTATGCACAGAGGTGATCTTCTATGTATTTAATAACTGCATGGAGAACTTAGATAATGTTTAATTTGGTGGAGAGACTATTTTTAACTTTGCTGGAGTTGGGTTACTTTCAACATTCCCAGAGAGTCCCTCAGAAGTTATACCAGCATGAGGTTTATTGTGCAAATGAATAACTGAATGTGTCTGCAGCCTGTCCTGGGGGAAAATTATAAAAATTGGAATATTCTGTAATATAAAGAAGATATTCTGTTTTCCTTTCTCATTTCTTCTGGGAAACCTAATTTCAAGTCTCTCAGTCAAGCTACATGATGAAAAGCGATAAATACCCAGTAGAATATCAGGATAATTAGCCTACCTCTTATTACTGTTAATGAGTGGTGCCCCTTAACCCTCATGTATTTATTCCTTAAAAACCCAGCACATCCAGCAATTGTGCCTTCCTTTCCCTCTCTTCAAGGAACAGTTGGCATTTCATGTTGGACTTTTGCTTGACATGAATTATTTGGCAAATTGGGGACTGAAGTGTGAATTATAAACTCAGAGCTATGTGATGGACCTCAGGGGTATTCTAGGGACAGAGACATTTTAGTAGGGACTTCACAAAAAAAACACTTTATTGCGAAAAAAATGATCTTTTTGCATTCTCATGAAGCATATAAAAATGCGTACCTTGCACAGATACTTATGCTCAATTTTACACACACATCCACATTCTTTATGGTGTATGTGTTTTTTATTTACATGTGCCCGTGACTTTCATTAATGTTGATAACCCTCTGCACATGCCTCTAGAAAACAGTGGACCCCGACTGTGAGAACTGTCTGTATTTAAACACACTAAGAGCTGAATATTTAAAACTTATTTGGCAAACCAAGCTTGGTTTTCTGAAGATAACAAAAGTGGGACAGAAAGATCAAAAGAAAAAAAAAAACATGAAAGATAGTAACATTTGGATGGGGCCTGGGTAATACACTAATTAAAGGTTCTTACACCTAAGTCTTATCACATGCTCAAGAATGAAAGCTTAGATGTCCCTTTTAAACTGCAGCATTAGAGGTAGTCATGGGGGCCTTGCACGGAAGCTGTCATCTCCACTGTGATCCAGCTCTGTTCTATATGGGGACCTATAATCTATCCTACTTTCTTTTATTGAATGGGCTTCTGCTTTTTTGCTATTAAGATAGCCATGATAAATGAGGTTATCCCTTGAACTTACAAAAATATGCATGTTCTTTAAAATGGGTTTGAAAAAAAAATCAGTTCATCCCACTTAGAAGAAACAGGCTACAAGATTTAATAAGAAACCCTACATACTTTTCTTCTTGTTCAGGTAAAGTCTTTTGACATCCTTTCCCTTCTGAGCATAATAGAAGCACTCCCTGAGTACAAAAAACCACAAGGCAGCTTTTTCAGAAGCCACCAAGTCAAGCAATTTTAACTTCTGAAAGAGTTTCTAAAGCCTATATTAATTGCTCAGGGTCCTGGTTAAATTGGCATGACTTGAAATGGTTTCAAAATGCTGGGATTAGGACAGGAGACGATGTGAAAGGAGGCAACTGTATTTTCTAGGGTTTTTTAAATGGAGTTTTGAAACATCATTATGCAATCTCTTATTGGTTCCTTTTTAAAAAATAAAGCAAACCCTAGATATTTAGAAGAAGCTGTTCAAAAGTGCACAGATATGTTCTACATGTCTCATTACCATTAATAGCCATGCATGGTTAAACCTCCCTCTATTGCATTGAGTATTTACCCTCTGGCTTTTTAAAGTGATGCCTGAGTGTGGATTTTACAAAGGCATTTCATAACTATTTTATACACTACGTACTACACCTACTACATCAGAGTATGTCTCTTGGGTGAATGGTAATAATTAATGAGAATTGGTGTTCATACCAAAAATAATATTCCAAAGTGCTTGTATATTAAGTCTATTGGGGGAGGATAGGTCCATCTCTTGTTTTAACTCAATGACAAGCTACTTTTCTGTACATTTTTCTATTCCCTGCTTTTGATTATTGCAAGGCAATCGAATGCAAGGCATTTATCTTCTTTCACTCCTTATAAGAAAATTATTCAATTAATACACAAAGATGAAAGTTAGAAATCCACTGCAATCTATTAAGGTCCAGAGATTTAAAGAATTAAATGTATCCTCTAGATCTTGGGATTTATCAGGGAGAATGTAGAGTAAGTTGTTTTTCTTTGACCTTCCTTAATTTTGTTTTATGGCCATAAGTATAATTTAGATACTAGTGCAGCATTGGGAACAAGAGATGGTTTGGGGGTACTTAAAAAAGCAGTAGGGTCTAGAAAAAAAGGGACCAAAATGACCCTATCCTCCGGGGAAACCGGTCTACTGGGGGGTGGCTTTTTGTACAGGTTTTCAATGTGCCACACCCCTATGCAAAAGGTTGGGACCCCTTTGGCTTAGGTCCCCCGTATTCATGTTGGAGTATATATATTTACATTCAGGTGTTTTGAATAGCCTCGCTTTCTCTTTTCTTTTTTAAATTGGCTTCACTGTTCACCTTGGATATCAAGGTTTTCTTACACTCGCTAAGACTTCCCCGTGTAATCTAATGCTTCATTTCTTCCCAGAAAAAAATAAAATAAAATATTTGCATCAAATTCAGCATTTCAATAATAATAGGGAAAAGTCCATCTTTGTGAAAGATAGAAGAGAAGTAGTTCCTGCCAGGAGTTCATCTGCATCATTTCTATTTATTTCTCGGGGGTGATGAGAAGACCTTTGCATTTGACCAAAAAGCACTAGTAAATAAGGAGTTAAAATGAATGCAGGCTCACTGGTTTGCTGAGATCTGTCAGAGTCTGACTGGCTGGCTACATATCTGTCTCTGGAACAATAGGTACCTGTATTCTGCACGGACCGCTGGGCAGCACTGGCACTCTGGAGAAGGGCTGCCTCTGTCTGCACTTTCCTGGTGAGACTCCCCAATGACGGTCCCACTTTTCAGTGAAGGAGAAAAAAATATCTGTCTACTCTCTTGATGAAGGACAGAGCTTTGATCATTTTTGTTCAGGCTTGACTTGGCCAGAGGTTTTAGGTTCTTAGTCTCAAGTCAGCAGTCTCTCTCTCTCTCTCTCTTATTCTGTCTCTCTCCCCTCTTTCTCTCTCTCTCTAACACACACACACACACACACACACACACACACACAGGAACAAACATACACAAGCGCAAATCCTCTCTCTTTCTCTCATTTCCCCCTCGTAGGTTCTATGCAGGCAGATGAGTGTTACAGCTGTAACTGAGGCAAAGAGCGATAAACATAGTGGAGCCAATTTCCGCGATGGCGAGAGGGGACAGGGGACACCGGAGGTGACAACAATGACAAGACCGTCTTCGGACAAGTTTTAGGTAAGAAAACATTTATGCCCTGATTCTTGTGTTTCTGCACCCTTGCGGCTGAGACTTTGAGCTATAAAGAGAGGCTGAATAGGGAAATATTTTCGCGAGGGTATCATCTGTGCTGTCACTTGCCTGAAAACCTGTGTTCTCGGGGCTTTGTGTTACTAGAATCATCGGAGGTGAGGTGTGAGCGGGGCTGAGTGGAAGGATGAGCTGCTTTTTATGTCTGTCTGGTGACATTTATCCATGCTGTTTAAATTTATATCTGGAAAAAATTCTGTTTGATGATAGTTAGCAATGTTTTGTGCAACGTGGAGCATATGGCCATGCAGAATTCAAGTGATGCTCTTTCATTCTTAATTTGTAATTATTTTTACACTCAACTGTACTGAGGTCAGAGAGTTTCAAAAATTAATGAGATTCCCTGTGGAGTTCAAATAGTAATATCTACGTGAGCTGCCACAAAAAGATAAGATTATGTGGGTATATTTTTAACATAGATCTAACTGCCTTATTTTGAACATACTCCATTTGAAATATATGAAATGTACAATAGTTTATGGGAGCCTATATGTTTTTGGAGATTTGTTCTTAATTTTTTTTTAATGACCAGGAGAAATTGACTCGAAATTAGGCTGTAGAGGATGAACACTTTGTGTGGAGATATTACTAAAACTTAATAGACAATACTGTTATGGTGATGGAGAATATCTTATACTTTCGAGGAAATGACAAATAATGAATGAGTCACATGCTCAAAAGAAATCTGCAAATGTGTTTTCCTTTAAGTAATATATAAAAACTCAGCAGATATTTAGGATGAAAAATTGCTGGCACGAACAAAGAAGCAAGTGTACACATAGATGAGAATTCTTTGTCACAAAAATGAGTCCAGGGCATGGATTTAGGAGGTTAAGTGATTTTTACATTCTCAGTGCCCCACAAAAGGGAGTCTTTTGGGATGAGTCCAGACATGTAAAAATGTACCAAAAAACTTTCATTTCCCACAATTTAAAAACATTGTTTATGTTCCTGCTACAGCACATTGTTTAAATGAAGGGGACTGTAAAGCAGTCTGAATATACAGTAATCGGGGCTAAAGATGGTTTTTATCCCCAGTTCCCCATTTATAAGACTCATTCGGGGCTTCCTGTGATATATTGTTATGTAAATACTGTGCAGCCAGGGAAAGCAGTACTATGGAGATTCAATTTACTTTGAAAGTTGTTCATTATAGCAGGGATGAATGTTATTTATTTGATGTGATTCAAAGGCTGGAAATGACTTTTTCATTGTGGCGCCTTTTGTAATGGGTGCAGGGTGATCTAATCTTTTTAATTTTGGCTTTCACACCAGTGGAGATGAAAAGAGATCTGAACTCATTTATCGGTTGCTAGGTCCTTCTAGAGGCCCAAGTCTTGTTCATGGTTGCTATGGCCAGTCTGACCTCAATCTCTGTGGTTTTGGGGACTTAAGCAGTCTTTTTTTATTGAAGAGCATGTACCTTGATTTATGTCCAAAATTGTGGCTGAACGGCTTTGTCTGCGAGTGATAAATGGTGCCGAACAATTCATCAGTTCTTACAAGTAAACACCGCTGTCCCACTAAAAATATGTTTTGTTCTGAGTTAATGGTATGGAACAAGGCAGCCTCCACAAACAGCTATCTTTTATTGTGGAGGGGCCACGGAAACTTGGAGCAAAGTGGAGGAAATTGGCATTCGTTTTCTTGTACATTAGCATTTCATTTGTGATTCGGATGATGCAGCTCTAGGTAGATTGACTATGAAAGGGTAAGCCTGCCATTTGCTTACCTTCTCTCTACTTGGGGCTGCCTGCGAAACAGGCCAGCCCTCTCCAAATGCTTGAATTCTGCTGGGAGGAGGAAGAAGTCAGGAGCAGTCTCTCGGATGGTATTGGCCTCCGTTTCCCAAGTGCCAAGTGCTAAGGCACAACAGGCTACGGGCGACTCTGCTGCCTTCATTCGCAGGCTGGTTCTTTGAGGAAAAGTTGTGTCTAGTATTGGTGTCTCCCAGGAATGTTCTGCTTATGTGCTACTTAATGGTCTCTGGACCTCCTTGTATTCTAGAACCTTGTTAGAAAGGAGCTGCGGTGATTAAGAGGCTGTGGAGTATACAGCCTGGCTTAGCAGATGAGCCCCGATACCTTTCCCGTTCCCTTAAAATTGCTAATTGCTAATTGATGAATGCTGCAGAAAACATACGCTCTGCTAATAAAATGGTGATGACAAAATAGGTATCGGGAAAGGCATTTATTGCTTGTAAGCGCCATCAGCTTCCTTCTGACAGAGAGAGAGATTGTGGCTTTGTAGTGTAGTTTTTTAAAAAGTAATATGCTAATGTTTTATTCTAAATCGGCCGGTGCTGAGTATCTCCAGGAAAATGGGTTCCATAAGAAGTGACATCCTCCTCCAATTGAAAGGTAAAAATTCTATGTTTTTTAAAGTGTAATTTTTAAACCATTTCATGTACTTCTTGCCAGTAGCGCTAGAAAACTGCTTTTTAAATATAACTATTTAATATTTGATTTTTTTAACATCAAGGATTTAAAGAGAGCAGCTTAGAGAATGTGATTGTTAGTCATTTTCTGAAGATTGGCTAGCTTTTGTTAACAAAGTGCAATCAGGTGCTTCATAGGTTTTCCTTTCTGCCTTGAAAATCAGCAGCTTTTTATTTCTTTTAGAGAAAATGATCATTGGGGGAATCAATAAAAATGATCTTTATTTTATGTAGATTTTACTTCTAGAATCAGTAAATTAGGAACCAGGGTTAGGTGATGTCAAAAGGTCTCTTCCGGCTTAAAAATTCTTCATAAAGTACTAGTTTTCTGAAAGAACACATTACGATGATGCCTTTATTATTGTAATTGCACTTATTCTACTACTGTTTAGCTCTCTTCAGTCAAAAGTTCTGTGCTTCTTTGTATAAGTAATAATTGTGGCTGGAAGTAATTTCCAAATAATTGATTTTTGAAGATTTTTTTTAAAAAAAGCTGATTAGGGCTTTATTAACTCTGAGGTTTTGCAGAGCGCAACTTGTGGCTCCTTTACTTGGGTTTCTTACTTCAGATCTTCTTGAAGGTAATATTGTATATGAATGGTTAATTGTACAAGAAATATTTAATTCTAGGTATCCAAAGAAAAATACTCCCCGGTATGTATCTATGTATGTATAGAAATACATTTTAATATAAAATGTCTTATAAATTTCACATTGTGTTTGCTTTGCTGTTATTTCAAAGAATTTAAGTGAATGTTGGATAGTGCTCAATTTCCTGAAATGATTAAATTCACTCTGTGAAGAATCTGGGGAAAAGGCCTGTAATGACATTTTGATGACTTTCATTTTAAGGTGTAATAGAAATTGAGTAAAATGTTTTAATAGCTATTCTCTAATATCTCATTCCAAATACAATATTTTTATTGCTCATTCTAGCTTACAATTTTCTGGTGATAATAATGTTGGCTGGTAATTGTTTCTTATATAGAAATCATTTTATCCTTATGTAAAAGTTATTTCAGAAAAGTCTTCATGCATTTATCTCAGCTGAAGCAATTGCATTGAACTCTTAAGATAAAACAGTGAGTATTTCCAGATTGCTTCTACCTTAATTTGGCACTTCCTTTGGAGAATTAGGTGTGTCTTAAAGGGAAGAATATTCGATATGATAATCTGTGGTTTAAAGGGGAAAAGCAAAACGGCAGGAAAGCCAGAAAAAGCTGAGAAAACAGAAGGAATAAGTATTACGTGCTATCACAGATGTGATTTTACTTTGCTTTCCAGATGTCAAGTGTTTTTTTAAAATTTAAAATTGGGGGCTAAGAATTTTAAAAAGTATGTAAATATGGAGTTGTTATATCTATCCTTATTAAATAGGTAAGTGTAGATGTATAGAATTAATAAGATTGCAGCTAATGTTACTAGGAACATCTTTGCACCTCAATTCTTTTGGGAGGTGTACACACAAGTGAAGCTAATCATGTAGCTTTTAAAGAATCAAATCCTTTGGGAGCTAAAGTTGTGACATATTAGGTCAATTTTCATGTAAGTCAAAATGAAATTCTTACATTAATTTTTCTGTGCAAGTTACACAAAGCCAATAGCTTCCAAACTGCGTTGTTCTAAATGCTAATTGGAAAAATGTTTATAGGATGTAACTTGATTATAGTGAATACTTAAAGTCAGAATGTAATATTGCTGAATTAACATGCAATTGGTGTGATTTTTTTATAAAAGTAAAAGTAAGGTCTTGTATCTGATTAAATTATTCTTTTCTCCTGATAGATTTACTAAATTTCCCGAAGTTTGCTTTCTTTTTGCCATTGTATTCCTTTTCAAATAACACTGTTAGAGAGCAACTAGTTACTCATAGTTTCTTTCTGCCTACTATCATTTTGTCTTTTGTCTTTTTGGTGTGCCATTATTCTTACCTGTCATCTAGAAAGTTGTATTGACATCGAAATTATTTATCTGAGAATAACTCAGATAAATAATGTTTGAGTTTGGGGGGAAAAAGCCTAAAACTTTTTTCCTTAGACATTGTGTATGAAGTGGCCTTGGAATTTTGTTTGTGGGGTTGATATTAGGATATGGATTTTCCCAGAAGTAGCTAGTTACTTGCGTAATTCAATAAAATCTTTCCTTCAGCCCTCTTAGTTTATTTTCTACAAAACAGCATCGTTCTAGAACGTTTATTATAGGGAATGGCGAGCTGGCGGGGAAGGGGCCCTCTTAGATAGCTAGTGAAGATATCACCCCAAGTTACTATTTTAGCTTGTTGGCAAGGATACATGGTCAAGTTTTATCTGCGGGTTTTGTATTTAATCATTTTTGTGATCCAACAGCAGAATTTAATTTGCATTGCTGTCTGTTGGATAGCTTTTGTTTAAATAATACCAGAATGACTTAAGAAAATAAAAGTTATGCCAAAAAGCTTAATTACACACTCTAACACTCACTAATAACTTATTTAGATTTTAAAATGTGAAAATTGTATTTGCTTAATGGTGTTTATAATCCTTTTTCAAGAGATGGCTTGTATAGACTTGTTATGACCCTGAGTGCTGAAGTTTACCAGACGTTATGATCCTATAATACTACACCATATACTGAACCTTTTTGTATCCTTAATAATATCTCTAAGCCATACTTTTATGTCCTTAATATTACTTGACATGATTGAAGAACAATGTACTTGTGATTTATAAATCTTTGAATTTCCTGTGTTTTTCTAACAACTGAGTTCATAGTTCAAATGCAAATACTGAAATATACCATTAGGCTAGAAGTTTCCTTTGAGAAAGGAAGACTAGGTAGCACACAGTGGTTGGAAATATATGGTACATAGTTAATTATCACAGTTAAGGGTTTTAACATAGTTTACTGCAGAAATCTTTTAAAATATTAAATTTCCAGAAAATATTTGAGGAATCCAATTTGCTAGAAATTTGAAATATGGAAATCAAACAAATTATTTTAAAAATCCTCTCCCATACAGATTTAGAAAGTGTTTATTCTTTCATTCAACATGTGTTTATTTAGTTCCTACCATGTGACAGACACTTTTCCTATAGCTCTTAATTTGTCACCATTATCAGTATTTAATATTATTTTCCTGATTTTGCAGATTATAGAAATCTCACTAGTTGTTCATACGTCATCAGTTAATCACATTGCAATCTATATCATTTTGGAGCTTGTATTTCTCTTGTCTGCTCTTTAATGGCTTAAAATATATTCTAGGCATATATACCAATTTAGAAGACTGTATTGGTAAAACAGAATGTGCTTCAAGAAGTTATCTTATTGCTATTTATTTAAAAAGTCTGAATGCATCCTTTCCCCCTTGCTATTCAGGCCCATGATGCAGCAGATGCTAAACTGGGTTTACTGTTTTTATGCTTCCTTCCAATGCTTCTTGTACTATTTTAAGGAATATCTAATGCAAATTATTAATGGCTAACATTTATTTTCTGTATGCCAGATAATGTGCTAAGCCCTTTATCTTTGTTTTCTAATTTAACCTTCCCAATCACTTTATGAGAAAGGTAGCATCACTTTCCCTGCTTACAGATGAGGAAACTGAGGTTTTGAGAAGTTAAATAACTTCCTCAAGGTCACAGCTAGTAAGCAGCTAAGAGGACTTAAAACCTAGGCCCTTCAGGTTCTATTAATTATTTTTTGTCATTCAACAAATATTATTGAGATTTCATAATGTCCCAGGCTTATTCGAGGTGCCCAAAATGAAGCAGTAAATATCACAGGCTGTAAAGCCCTAGACTTTATTGGCCAAGTCTCTGACCTCAGAATAAAGGTGCCTCATAACTACCTTGATACTTTCATTATGTTATTTCCCTCTGCATCCAGGGATTCCCTAGAGCCAATAACATACAATTTTAAAATGTCAAGCCTTTTTAGATCTTTTACCATTTGGCTTCAGTCTTTCTTTCCAACTGCATCACTGCCTATTTCTAAATAAAAATTTTCTACATCATAAGGTTGACCTGTTCATTGCCCCCAGAAAGTTTGTCTTGCATTTTCTCTGAATGTTCCTGCACCTGAAACTATGTTGCCACTGCTTTCTCAAAGCTTTCCAACCTTCAGTGTCTGGGTCACAGCCCATGGCTCCCAGGAATCTTAGAAATTAAATCTTAAAATTCTTTTATCTGCATTGATCATTTGACATATGACATTTGCAACAACTACAGTGAATTGAGGCTAAGTAACGCTTCCCATATTTCTTGTGTCTGTGTTTGTGGACATGCCCAACTGACATGTTGGCCAAGAGTTCAGGGAACCAGCCGTGAAATAAGACAAGAACTTAAAAAAGGGAGGACTGGAAAGCTTGGAAGTTAGAGCCCTATTGCCTAGCACAGTGCCTGGCATAGAATATGCAGTTAATAAACCTTTGAGGATGGGAGGAGGGGAGGAGGGGAGGAGGGGAGGGGAGGAGGGAGAGAATGGTAACTGGAGGAAAACTGGCTGGGAAAGAGAAAATAATATTCCTAAAGTCATAACCCAGAGCCTTTAAGGATCTTTAAATTAGGGTCAGAGATCCTATTAATGAATATATAGATACAATAATCTTTACTTTCAAATACATTTTTGCTTTTTCTTGGAATAAATTGTCACTTACATCAACATTAATACATTTGATATAGAATGGACTTCCTGGTGTTTCTAAAGGAAAGTGCAATTGTGTTGTGTTTGCATGTTTTTCTACCACTATTCAGGCCCATAATGCTACTGACTCTACATCGATGTTATTGTTTTACACTGTATACGATTATTTCGCTATTCCTGGGACATATTTCAGTATTATAGAAGTTGCTGACCATGCCCACCCCAGCCCCCCAAAAGAACTATTCCCTTAACCATTATAAAAGTTTTATTAGTTAATACTTTTATGTTGGGTTTTTATTTTCAATAAAAGCCAAATTCAACATTCAAACTCCTAGTGCAAACCTCCTCTATCAATAAGCAGCTCTTTTGGTTAATTATTAATATTTATGTTTTTGCTCGATGGTATTGAAAAGTGTAGCCTTGAAATCTCAAGAGAAATCTATATGTATGTATGTTGATGGGCTCTCAGACCAAGTTATTAAGGTAGAAATTTTACTTCATAGGAAAATCCAGGTGGAAATTTCTTAAAGCAACTACTACATCTGACCTCTGCTGTGGGGCTATTTTACTAGCTATAAGAGCGAGACTTGCATATGTAGATATAAATATAGTGTGTACTTCAAGGAGGTATTACTATTATATTATATATATGTACTATGAACTAATTTTCCTGGGTGAAGCAAGCTAGAAAAGTTGCTACTTGAGCCAGTGTACCCCATAGGCTTTGTGTACCCTCTAACTTACATGACAGTCCTCTGCCGAAGCAGACCCATTCTTTGGGGATTCCTACCTGCTAGCTGAGACCAGTGAGGATAAAGCTTTGACCGTGAGGCTTTGAGCTGTCCTGCTTTTAAGAAACAAGGAATATTTCTGCAGTGTGTATTGTAATAGTAGCAGCTGAACAGCCCAGGAGAGTTCCAGAAATGAAATATTTCTGTGCTCCAAATGGTTATCACATGCTGTGTTGATGTCAGTAAAATGCAGAGGATGAGCCTGGCTCCCCTTTAACCCTAACTTTCTATGGTCCTTTCATTTTGACACTAATTTCAGGCATGAACCTTGGCACTGAGCTACAGCGTGTAATTGTTGGTATCTTGCTGCCACCTGGGTGCACAATGAGAGTAGCAAATGGAGAACAATATTTAGCCCCTGTGATTTGCCATAAGAACACACCACATGCAGTTGGAAAGGGAAATATTTAATCAGCCGATTTTCTCAATGCAGTCCCCATCAGTTGAGTCGGTTGAAGATTTTTTCTCCCTTTGAATTAACAGCTTGTTTTGTCCCTGTGAAGATAAATCCTTTGGCTCTCTCTTAAATTCCTGTTATACAAATTTTGGGACATTGCATATTTATTTGAATGTACAAACATAAAAAGGATTGTTTTTAATATGCTAAGTTAATAACTCATTTTGGTCAAAAGATTTTTTTAAAAAAAGTTCCTTGAATCCTCTGTTTCGTTGGTTGGCTGTGGGCTTAGTATGAGAAAGGCTGTAAGTGACGCACGAATAATAACATTCCATTTTTAGGCATGTAGTATGATGATGCTGTTGATCTTTAAAAGAAATTCCATTTGGTGACATTTACAGAAATAGTTACATGTTAGCAGTTTTTAATTTTAATTTAAAAAAATATTGAGAATGGTATAACTTTTAAGTGGCAAGGAAGTCATCTAGAAGGTGTGTGCTTATGTAATGGAAGCAGGAGACATGCATTGACTCTCATCAGATGTTGTGCTTACATCGAGTATAGAGAAACACTTTTGACAAGTCGGAAAATGGTATGGAATAGAATTTAACTATATAAATAGGCATATCATCTTAAAGATGAGATTTTTTTTTTAAAGTCTGGTAATTTAAAAAAAGTGCTAGAAAGATTTGAACCCAGAGTTTGATAGTGCTCACTTTAATCTTGCTAATTCAGTGCAATGCAGTCCAATCTGCTTCAATTCACTCAGTTACTCTAATATTTATGAACATTTTAAACTCCTTCAGTCCATTATCGCTTTGATAGTATTATTTCATCTTTTGGTTGGGTAAATACAATGGGATATATGGGTACCTATGGCAAAGAATTTCTGGTTCTTTTCCACAAAACAAAGTGTTTTAAAATGCTCAGAATTTCAGCATGGTTTGGGGAATTTTATTTTTTCCATACCAAATTGGTTAAAAGTTGGTATAGTGTATAATCTTTTTAACTAAGATGGTATCTCTGACCCAAGAATCATGATTATTGTCATAAATTTGGGATGATTTTCAATCATTCATTCACTTAATCAGTCAATTGACCTTTTTCCCCCTTAATTATCTCATCTGAACAGTGTTGCTAAAGGCACTGTGAAGGATTTTATAAAAGGAGAAAATAAGATCTTTCCCTCATCAACTATAATATAATTGAAGAGAAAAAAAGCCTTAAAGAACTAATTGAATAATATAATGAAATTACTCTTAGCAATCATACTTTAGTACCATGAAGGGAAAAGCTATTTCCTCACAGGTAGAAGGCAGTTTTAACAATCAAATATAGATTTTAGGCTCAGGATATTGGTTTAGATTATTTGTTGTGAGAACAATAGTGAAAATATTCAGAAAAATGGCCAAGTCTTGAGCTAGCACCGTTTATGCTATCCTGGATTAAGCTTAAGCCCGTTATCCAAAGTGAGGCGACACAAGATTCGGAAAATGGGCTACGCATCTACTCGCCATCAAATTGGTACTGATTGATTAAAACTATGGTGCTCAAATG
>VBSM01003169.1:16938748-16963073 GCA_008086735.1 Cheirogaleus medius
CCGTAATTTGATGAAATAAAAGGAGAAAAAAAATAAAAAAAAAAGAAAATGGATTTTATCATTTTCAATTGATTTTATCAGTAAAACACAATGTTTTCATTGCATGAGAATTTTTTAAAAAATTAACAATGTCATGCTGTTAGTAATTAATTTAATGTTCCCAAACTTTCAAATACTTTATTGATAATTTATAATAAAATGTGTGTGTGTGTGTGTTGGGGGGCAGGGAGTCCGTAGAGTTTACCCCTGCCTTAATTGTACGTCACAATATTCTTCCAAAGTTTGGACATAAATGTAAATTGAAATGTTTTAAACATAGTTTAAATCATTGTTTATGTGTCTATCTTTTGAAATATTTCAACTTCCTCGCTATCTTGAGAAGACAGGCTAACACATTCTAAGTGATGGAAAACTTTTCAAAGCTGTCTTTAACATCCCTGGATGTGTAAAGCCCTGCCCATAGCTTCACTCTCTGGCAGAAATATTTTGCCATTTACCCACAGGGATAAAAACACTATTCCAAATACAACTTAACATTAAGTAAAGAGCTTTAGGATTGGTTCAGTTCTCACTTTCTCTGTCAAATATCACATTTTACGATCTTTAAGGAAAAACGACTTCGTATGCACATTGATTATCATTTTCTAAGGAAGCCATAGAGTAGCCAGCATCCCTCTTCCCCCCAAAAAAGTTGCAAAACTTCACTTAAAAAGTCTTGAATTTGCCCTTAGTTACCTGTGAAAAGCAAAAGCCCAGTAACGACTTTATTCTCTTCTTTTCTCTTGTGGAGTTTGTATTTCATAACTGTGTAGAGAAGAACCTTGGCTAATTCTGCCTTCTCTGCTCAGGGAAGGGAAGAATTGGATAGAAAAGTGCACACCCATTCCTAGCGTACGTCTCCTATGGACAGCGTGTGGCATTCTCCACGCAGGGGAAGACAGATGTCCTTTTATAGGGGGCCAGGTAGGGTGTTGCAAAGGGCTAATTATCCCCAGTAGCCTATTATGTGAAGGGACTTGTACTAGACACATGGTGGAGGGAATCAGAAAGAAGGATATTTAATGAGACCCACATGAAAAACAGACAGCAGCGTCTCCATGTAGTCTGTGGCAGCTCTAGATTCTCAGAGTCTTTGGGAAGCAAGGGTCACCATCTAAACAGAAAATGACAGCAGAGACACTACACACCTTCTCCCCGTGACTTGTGATTGCCTTTGGTGCTCCCAAATAAGGAGCTCCTCTCACTGCTGTCTGCTCTGAGCTGCGTTTCCTTTTGATCACCATTTGCAGGAGGCACCTTTGAACTCCATGCGGTGTAAACGGTTTGGTTGAGAAAGTCTTTAAGGACATTTCTTCTCCTCCCCCCACTCCCCACTGGCTGATTTGGAACATGAAGATTTGAGACGTAGAGACATTACTTCCGAACTGCCTTTTAAAATACACATTTAGACTCACACCATGTGAAGAAAAAAAGAAACAAATAATAATAATAATAGTATTTAAAAAAAAAGACCTTGAGAAAGCCAAAGTATTATACATTGTGGAAATATGGTATATGGTTAAATTCAGGGATCAGGAGAGATGAAAGAAAATATTTGGAAAAAAAATCAAGTTTTTATTGAATTTCAGATTGACCTAGTCTCAGTTTCACTTTCACTTGTTAGACCATAATGTCCAATTTCTTCTTTGAATTTAATTTTGGTGCCATCACTTTAAAGTAAGTATATTTAGATTAGGCAACCTCGCCTTGTTAACTCTCAGGAGATGCCACACCTCTTCGGTACGTCTCCAGGGCACTCAGGAGTAACAGTGTAACTTTGGCATAAATTGCTCGTCACCATCTAGGTCTTTCCCCCAATAATATAGACAAAGTATTTTGATTAATGATGCTTTCGATGACAATTACAACTTCTTAGGCTTCATCTTGAAATATTTAAATATGAAATCTAAATTATAGCACTACATCAATCAACGTCCAGCAGCACAACGTGATTTTCTTGCACCTCCGGTGAATCCATGTCTTGTCTGTCATCAGTGAGTTTCTGCGTCTCAGGTGCACGTTCACTTTTGTAGGATACATCGACTGGTCGTGGTTTCAGCCATTTTTACATTGGAGTTTAGTGTCTCGTGATTTGAGGGCTTCGAATGGTTTTTGAAAGTCTAATATTCTAATAGTTGAGCACGCGCTTTGAAGAGAGGGTTATTAGAATACAGGCATCCTTTTGTGATGGCGTTTGGAGGATTTTCTCAGCTGACGTCTCCTTTTCATTTTCCCTTTGGGGCTCTAAGAGAAGCAGCAACCTTTGTGGTAGAAAGGGTATAGGCTTTGGAATGAAACCAAATTAGATTAAAATTCCAGACCTACTACTGCTTTTGACTAATTGCTTAGCATCTTTGAAACACAGTTTCTTCCTTTGTAAAGTATAGATTATAATACCTACCTTACTAATATTTCTTTACCATTTCTCACATGTCAGGCATCATTCTCACATGAACTATAAGGCAAGCATTATTATTATTCACAGTTTACAAATTACTACACAGAGGTTTGGAGAGGTGAAGAAAACCCACCCAAGACCACACATAGTCGTTAAGTAGTGAGTTCGCTTGTTGGTTCTTTTATTTCAGTAGAGCTTTCTTTTAGGAAAGGGTCAAAAGATATTTATATAATAAATTTAGGTAGTTTCCAAAATGTCATTTAGTTTAAGCCCTTGAGTATGGGATTAGAGTAATACTGCAGTGGTAATGCTATAGTATAATAATAATACTATAGTAGTAATACTACAGTATAATAGTAATACGACAGTGGTAATACTACAGTGTTAAAACTGTAATTCTATTTCACCAATGTTGCCACATTACATACTGATGCTATTTGAGAGTGTGCTTTTAAGTGAGGGCTATATGCTATGAGAGCTGTTTTATACTTTTATTTTTGAAGTTGTTGCTGGTGCTCTCATCTTGATGAGCACAATTCCTTTTTAGTAAAGATTCTGGATACATGTCTGTTGCATGGAATTGAATGCTAGTCTATAGGCAATTTTTATACCTTAGATCAAGGGAGGATGCCATTTGCAGAAGGGCTTGACATTCTCAGGGAGTCATTTCATAGCCTAAAAGAACTTTATATGTGTGATTGTATGACTCTCGATAAAGAATAAAAAAACAGGAATGATTTGTTTGGAATTTAAAACCTCCCTTCTATTGTGGCTTTATCTGCTGCCCATTTGCAGGACTCTGATAACTTCAGCTTCTTCTCCTACTTCATCTGCAGGCTCTTGAAGTCTGTGGGATGCCCAAGTGTGTACAGAAACACGGAAATAGCACAGTCCCTTTGGTTAAGAATAACATGTCAGTTTTCTTTTCTTGCTTTTGTGTGCTCTCTGGAGCTTACCCATGCATGATGTTCCAGTTGACTTCAAAGGCAAGTCTATGGTTGGATTAGCTCCACAGGACAGAAAGCAAGGTAAGAAATAGGCTTAGTGCTTCAAGGCCCACTGGGGAGCTGATAGAGCCAAGCTATGTGGCTTCCAAAATGATTTGTTCATTCATGTCCTCATGGAAGAACAGGTAAATTTGCATAATCCTTTCTGTTTTATTGTTACCATTAAAATTTCTGCATTTTCAAAATGATGACTGGGCAGTGCCCAAAAAGGTTGATTTATAGTTATACAATTCCTGCACTTGAGGCGTTTAAAATCTAATAAAGGAGATACAGATATAATAAATTTTGAGTGAGAAAATACTACTAAAGTCATGAAGACATGAAATATTCACGTTGCAGGGTAATTTTAGGTATTAAAAAAAGGGATGGGGTAGAGAATGGTGTGTACTTGAGAAATTGCAACTGAGGGACATTTGCTTTCCAGATATTGCCTGCAAAGGTGGACTTCTTACAGAAAGTTAGAGCCAGGCATTACTGAGGGAAGGAAGAGAGAAGAGGGGGTGAGCTGAAGGCATTATTACAAACTCAGGGCGCACACTGGGAGGAGGTTTAGATATAATTGTACAAAACAAAATAACATCAAAAAATCCACCACCATAGAAGGAGGGTTCAGAAGGAGTCAGGGTTAGAAAGAAATTACAGGTTGTTTGAAGGGTTTGCTTCTCTGATGGAAAAGTTACACGTCGAGCACGTCTGAGGGAGGATATAGGATCCCAGCAAATCCTAGAAAGGGACCAAACATACTTATTGCGTATTTTTTTCTTTTGTCTCTCAAATGAAGAAGAAAGGGAATGAGCTTACTTCTTTGTACTTTGATTTATTCCATTTTATCTCCAGGATCACAAGTATGTGTTACCCAAATTTATTTAAAGCTAAGGGCACTATTTAAACTCCCTAGCCCACACACACCAGGGTTCTTCGAGGTAATTTTATTCAGCATCATCTAGGGACACACTACAGAGAGAAACTGCAGTCTGTGTGGTGACCAGCTTCGAGTCGGCACGACTAAACCTCAGAGTGAGTCTCGACTGTGGTTATGTTCTTCTAGTGAATAGAGCAGAAACAGAAATGAATCATTTGTCTCAAGAAATTGTCTTTCTGACTTTGCTTTTGGAGACAGTGGCATGTATACTAAGACTGGAACAATCCTGCTTTGATTTGTCACCAAACACTTGGTATTGGACTTTGAAAGGGAAGAAAAATATTGTGTGACTCAAATGAGCTTTTCATGTGAAAAAGAAAAGGCTCTTTGTGTAGCTATCTTTTCTAATTATTATCAGCACTTATTTCTCTCCTAAGACATACACCATAATTTTATGACCTGGGGACTGCTCAGTATTTGTTTCAGCATTCACCAAACATTTTGATTTCATTTCCTGCATTTTAGAAAGTATAACTGGATTATCTGGTGTCGTTTTCTCTTCTCTGGAAATTCCAGGAGAGGAAACCATCAAGTGGAAACACCTCATTTCATAGTTATAATGAGGCTGAACTTGGGGAAGGGACTTGTTTAAGGTCACACAGCTAGGTAGTGACAGAGCCGGGAAAAACTCAAATCATCATTCATACCCAGATGGAAAAACTCAAATCATTCATACCCAGATGAGCCTTTTTTAACTACACTGCACTATCCCTTACGAGTGTATGAGATTCTAAACTGCAGACAAATACTCGCCATTCCCCAATAAATCAGATCTCATGTTGGATGTTTTATAATGAGCTGCACATCTATTGCAAAAACATGGTTATACATAAAGTATAAGCACTCTGATAATGACTGACAGGGCTTAAATGGGCGTGAAAGGAGAGATTTTAAAAAAAAGAGGGTACTTATTTAAGAAAGAAACACCTTTTTCCTGATTTCCTCAAGAGGTTTAATAAGAAAACAATACACCTGCCTTCATTGTATCCCATGTTTTGCTTGCCAGAGAGCCGCCATCCTAGGACCGGGGTGAATTGCCCAGAAAGGTTCTCAAATGTGAATGTGGTAGGAAAACAGAAAGGATGGCTATGGTCAGGGTAGCACTCAGACACTGGTCATTGGTTCAAGTGCATCCCACCTTGCTCCTGTCCTGAATGTCCCGTCCATGGTTCTGGTTCTTCTCCATCGTCATTTTGATCTCTCTCCTCCCCACTCATTCAAACCTCTTGAACCTTTGGCGTATGTGTCCTTTGCTTTACAATCCCCAGCATCTGGCGTCTGTTCTTCATGGCTGATGAACTTATGGTTCCTGAATTGCTAAATCCAGTGGTTTCTTTGGTTCTTTCCTAGATCTCTGTGTGCATTTGACCTCGCTGGTCACTCCCCCTTCTGAAAGTTCCCTGCCCTACTGGCACCACACCCTCCAGATGGTCCGCTAATTATTTCTTCTCTGCCTCTTTTCATGGATTTCTCTCCTTCCTATTCTGTTCATCCTCAGCCCACTGCTCTTCTCGCCCTGCACACTCCCCCAGAGTACTCTCCTCCACCGTCGTGATTTGCAGCTACTCGTACATTTTATAAGTAGTTCAAGTCCCTGATCTGCAATTCAGATTCAAATATTTAGCTGCTTGCCATGTCCGTCTAGCACCCTGCAACCCTGTGTGCAAACTGACCTCATGACTGTTCCCCTGAACCTGATTTCTCTTTCTGTGTTCTCTGGCTCATTTTGTGGCAGTCATTTTTGGCTCCTCTCTTCCCACTTTTGTTGTTTCCCACATCAAACCCATTACCAGGACATTTCCGTCCTATATGTTTCTTGAATCCATCTGTAAGGCCCATCACCACTGCCACTGCTGTAGTTCAGAACTACTGCCACTGCGGTGGTTCATCTCTAGCTGGGACATCTGCACCTTTTCTCCATCAGCCTTGTCACCATGAGGTCCACCTAACTTACAACCCATAGTAGACTTTCCCCTCTTGAGCTTAAAATCCTCTAGTGTTTCCACACCTCGACATATAAAGTCCAAAATAGTCTCAAGCTAAATTCTAGCCTTAAATCTCTGCTACTTTCTGCCTCTCTCTAGTCTTGTCTCTAAGAATTCCCTGTCTTACACTTTGCTCTCCAGCAAAATGCAACAGCTTGGAATTCTACGTATGGACATATCACTTCTTTGCATTTACTGTCTACTTTGCCTCAAGTCACTTCTCACTCTTCTTCCCTGGCTTGCTCCTAGTTTTCCTTTAGTCAACACAGTGTGTCCCGTTCTCTAAGAACCTTTCCTTCCTTTGTCTCGTTCCCACCCCACCCCAACTATCCTCAGCCTTGTCAATATCCTGTGCATAATCCAATCATTGCATGAACTCCATCATTATCCAATTTGTGTTTACATGAGCTATACAGCCCCCTTGATAGCTGTTTGCAACTTATTTTCCTCAACTAAATTCAGACTTCTTTGAATAAGTATTTGGCACAGAACTGAGAAAATCTTTGTGCCACTGCTGATAATTGAGTCAGGAAGCCGTAGGATGCTTTTATATTTTAACCTTTAATTTTAACCTTTCATTTCTTCTGAGGAACAGCAATAGAGTCACAGATATACAAGTATCTTTATTTTATCTTCTCTCCCAACATCTATACTTTATGTATATTCTACCCCCCAAAATAATCTAAAATTTAAAAAGACTAAATTATTGGCTTGCATGGAGCATCGTAGTGTAAAAATGTCACGAGAATCTCTTTTCCAAATTTCCAGATCAGTCCTCTTACTATGTTATGACATTGTTTCTCTGTGATTTTTAAACATTTAAAGGTATATTTTATATGTCACTTTTATTCAGTCACCTACCTAAAATCATAGATTTCCCAGAGTGGCAAGTTATGCCAGAGAAAGGCTTTTTAAAGCTTTATTTATCCACATCTCAGATGTATATATTTTTTCGCATCAAGAAGTAGCACACTGAGCTTTGCTGTCCCCAAAAATACTACATATGCTATTTTCTCAGGAAGAAGAGGGAGGTTTATTTTTTGTTAATGAAATGCCAAACAAGCCTAGCCAACTTGCCAGGCAGAATTAAATTGGAGCATCTTTGGCAGTAGGTTGCGCGGCTCCATCCATGCAAGTGTTTTGTGAAAATGTAGCTTAAGCATTTTTTAAAAATTGGCCAGATTCTTTTTAGGATAAAGTTGGGACATTCAGAAATTTGGGCAGTACACACAATGTGATAAACATTTCCAAGGCTGGTTAAATAAGCCACATTATGATCTTACTCATTTAATTCAGGCCTCTCTGTCCACACTCATCACAAAACTTCAGCTCTTGGCCAACGTGAGTGTGAATGTAGTGACTAAGTTCAGATTTAAAAACGTTGTTTGTAAAGTCACTCTGATTTTAATTTATATCCTCTCTACCTATGTTTTACCATACTCTTTGTTCATCGTCTCTTTTTTTCCTCCTACTATGAGAGAGAGAATAAACACACATCTTAAGGAATCCCTTAGGCTAGCCTCTAACAACAAAGAGTGAGTCCCAAAAAGTACAGAGTGAAATGAAAAGCAGATAAATGGGCATATTCCATTTTTTAAGTACATTTTTTAAATTTTCTTAACATATTGGGGTCTGGCAAACTTTTTCTGTACCAAGCCAGTTAGTGAATATTTTAGCTTTTGTGTGGAATATGGTCTCTGTTGTGAATACTCACCTCTTCTGTTGTAGTTCAAAAGCAGCCAGAGACAATCCATGAGCAATTGAGTGTGACTATGTTCCAATAAAACTTTATTTACACAAACAGTTAGCAGCCTGGGTTCGGGCCACCAGCCATGGTTTGCTAACTCCCCACGTAGCTTCTCATTACTCCCCATTACTTCCATTAGTAACTCTTTTGTTTTGATTTTTAACATCATGGAAATAAATAAAGATTAATGCTTTACTTTCACCATGAGTAAAATTTTAGGTTATATCACAGATGAAAACATGAATTTTTCAGAGGTTAGATAAGATTGGTCATCTTTATGATTTTGTCCCTATTTGGAGTTGTTACTTGCACAATTGTAAGTTTTTTGAGAGGAGAGAATAGATGATAATTCCTCTTATGCTCTCACTGTGACCAAGTGCATGGTTCATGGCACAGGTCATATTTTCAAACAAATGAATGAATGACTAGGGTTCTGCATGCTAACTATAGTCAGTTGAATCATCTTGTAGACAAAATATCAGACCCAAATTTTTAGTCTCTTGGCTCTTTGTACACTGCTATTTCAAAAGATCCCAGGTGACGTGCCCTGATAAAGGGCTAATGAATCCTGCCCTCAGTGGTGGTGAAAGTAGGATGTGCTTTCATCTGAGTCCATATTCTGAAACAGCCACCTGTGAGATTTTCATGGTAAGCATGTATGGATTAAAACCTATTCATAATGAGGAGGGGGGTACAATTTTTACTTCTAGTGCTTCAAATCTGTCCAGTTAAAAACAAGAAAGAAAATCCTTTTTGCCGTGAATGTGGACTGAGAGCACGATGGATTTACCAGTATTTTCTATTCCTTAGATTTGAGGTTAACATGGGCATAATGTCCTGAATGAAGCTTTGGAAGTACTTGTGAAGGGTAAGTGGTCATAGCCCAGAAAAGGTGCTATTTCCATCAATTAAAAACTATTTATTTTACAGAATAATGTGACCAATAGAAATTAGTAGACTCAATGACAAGTGACTTGTAATTACACTCAGTGTCCCCCAAATATAGGTGCTGTGACTTATATTTCCTTTGTTTCTTTAAAAATTAATGATAAAAATAACAGTAGCCATACTGAAATTTAAAGATTGAAAAGGAACTCCTTCCTTTTTCCTGGTCCTCCCTCCCCAATTCAACTTTTCTTCCCAGATAGAACAATTAATAGATTCATTTTTATCTTTTTGCACTTTTTCTATAGACACATAGATTTGTCTATGTGTGTGTATAAAAACCTAAGTGGGACCATACTATATTTAATGTTCTACAAGTTGCTTTCTCACTTAATATATGTAATGTATTATTCCATACCAGCAAATGTAAACTTTCTCATCCTATTTATGGCTGTACTGTCTTTTTATATAACCACTTTATACATTTCTCCCCTCCTCCTTTAAGCACCATGGACCGTACTGTGCTTACAACAGTATTCTAAACATGCTGGTAGTAGTTAATTAGGAGATGAAAACAGCCCTTTTTCCCATGGTGGGCAACTGAATATCTACTTTTATTAATCTAGTTTTACTTTTAAGTGGTTTATGAATGATTTATGACATATGTGAGTTTTATAGCCCTCTGCCAAATGTGCCTTCAGTTCTTACAATGCTATGTTTTTATATAACTGCGTGTGCTTATAATTATACAACCATAAGAGCCTATGCCCTCACAGGCATGTACATGCATGTATGCAGATTTATTTATTTCAAGAAGACAATTCAGATGGCCAAGCTCAGAAGTGGAGATCATTCAGACATGTCTCTGCCTTTTGTGACAATGACATTTTATAGATATAGAGGGCAGATGCTGAGCTTTTGGAATATTCTACCATCCTATAGGAATTGTTACACACTTTTAGCTGTATTAACAAGAGCATCTTTATCTTCATATGTGAAGAAACCTTCATACTTTACTATTCAGAGACAGTTATTTTAAAAATTTCAGAATTTGCTTGTGGCCTTATTCTCTGCAAGATCTTCCCATGTATTCCAACTGTGTCAAACTATGACAAAAACAGAAGCAAACAAGGGTAGAGTATACATGTCACTAATGTTGGCTGAGAAATAAGCTGAGAGAGCAAGAATTGGATGATGGAGGAATACATGTATCATCATTTGAAAAAAATCATCTCTTGCAAGCTATATATAACTCTTCCATTGTAAACTAAGACTATTAATAGTAATGTTCATAATAACACCTTACACTTGTCTAGTGCCATATAACTTACAAAGTCTTACAAAACCCTCCTCAGCTTCTCATTCATTTCATCTTTTTGACAGTCTCATCAATTAGTCAGCACAGAGCTTATTATTTCTTCTCTAGTCCCCATCCCTGAAGTTACTTCCTGCTACTCTCTCCAAATGTGGTGCATCAGGTCAGAAATGTAGAATTCCCAGCCTAGAACACCACCCAAAATGCATTATGTTTGGCCAACATGCTTGGTGATATGTTATAATGGGGAAATGTGTGCTGTGGCTAACCTCCTCTTAGAGGGAATAGAAATTATTAACAAGTTCAGGTCAGATAACTTAAAACTGTTGAGGTCATGCTACTTTTTTGAAATAGAGACACATGACAGTATTAAAAATGGATATAGCATGAATTAATTCCAAAGATTTATTCTCAGTTATAACATAGAGTCATTTGGATTCCATCCATTTCTCTAGTAAATTAGCCACTGATAATTATAATTATGACCCTTAGGTATGGTAAGACAATTAAATGCCTCTTGAATTATTAAGAAGTATTAATTTATGTCTACTCTGTATGTAGTTTCTGGTATTTTACTGCATCACCATTCCCTGATAATTGGTCACCTGTATATATATGATGTATATATAAGATTAAATTTTATTCATGGTAATATTTCTTTAGAAGAAAGCCCTATTGCTAGTGTTGAATAAATATGGTTATCTTATATATAGATTTCCCCCAGATTTCTATTTGATGTCTGCGATCTTGACTTACTTGCTCATTAGCTATAGGCCATTATTTAAGAAAAATCATGCTGAGCATCTGGATGATGCTTTCTTTTTTTTTTAATGAGCCAGTGCTTTCATTGGCATATACATTATCTGGTTTCTTATATAAGCCCCCTAAAGGCATTATTACCAGCATTTTATAAAATAAGCCTCAGGGAGTATACGTGGCTTGCTCTAAGCCACATAGCTAATAAGTGGCAGAGAAGAGACACAATTCCATCTGTCCGAGTCAAGAACTTTGTCCATCAAGCCACAGTCATTTCAGAAACTAGTCTCTCAGCATTTATGTCAGGGGGTTTCAGCCAGCCTTGGGCCTCTCCACATGTAGGCCCATCTGGCAGAGTTTCTTTCTTAAGCTTGTTAAAGCAGGTAATATCAACTCACAAATCAGAGACTCAGAAAATTTGTTGTAATCCTGATTATCAGTGCAAAGGGATAATGTTCCCAATAATACATTGCATTCCATCCACATAGAGAGAAGCACATAGCATGCGTCACATTGTAGAGAGGTGGCTTTATTTATTCTACAGTTCAGCCAAGACCATGATAGGGTAGGACCTTTTCTTGAACCCAGAGTGCTAGGATTATAGGTGTGAGGGTAGGACCCTTGCTAATAGCTTTTTACCATATATGAGAACAGTAAGCTTTGAAAGAAAATATAGGTACAGGCATTCTCTCTTTACCTTGGATACAAAAGGTATTTTCCGCCTTTGTCTGATGAAAGGAACAGGCAGTGCCCATTCTAAGGAGAGAGTGTGAAATAAGAGAGAACTCTGAATGCAAGGCTCCAGCTCTGCTTTTTTTTCTTCCCCATTCTAATCAGAAACCTGTTTTTAGACAAGCTGCCCTGTTATTAACAAGTGACATAGAGAACACGCTCATATGAACAGTGGCAGGAGAAGGTGAGGGACCTCCGTGAGGAAGACAGACCTTTTCTATTAATAATAATGTTCAAAGAACAAACAGTGCCTGGAAGGTAGGGCTGGTCCAGGGAAATCTAAAACGTTAGGGCAGGTCTCTACTTTTTAGTGAGATATTGCTGATACTGAATGCACATTTCCAACTAGAATAAAATTGGTAACAAAGGAATCCTATGCTCATCCATTCTGGAATATTAAAGAGAAATGTCTCCTGTATTTATTAAGCTACTTATAATTATTTCTGACATGTCAAATTTGCTGGGGATAGAGAGAATAGAAGGAGATTGAGGGGAAAAGAATTTTTAATGCGATGTCAGTCTTCAAAGATTTGAATGAGTGGCCCCAGAAATGATCATTCTTTTAAGTATGACACTGCCACTTAATAAAGCAAAAGAGAAAATATTGAAAAGAATTCTGTCAACATTCCGGGATGACTGTAATTTTGAACAATCAGGCATAATGGTGAGATCAAGCTTGATGTCGTGCTATACGACTTGTAATTCTGTGAAATTATGAAAGTTGTGAACAAAAGGGAAGGAGCAATGAGAAGCAGTGGCGTGGGGGCGGGGAGACAGAGAGCTGGAGATTCCAGTTCTGTCCCCCTCTGACCTTGCTGATATGCAAATTGTGTCATTATGTAAAAAGTAGCAGAGGTGAAACAATCAAGGTTTCCTAAGAAAAGACTTTCCAGTTTCACCACAGAAAAGATAAGTTTTGCATTTGGAACAGTCTGAGAGTATCTGAAGTGTTGTCTCATTAAAATTTATGATCATCAGAATTAATTCACATTCATTTCATTAAGAATCAAATCACCTGGGTGGAATTTGTGTGTGGAATCATAAAAGAAGGATAATGAGAAATGACAGCAGGTCTGTGGAGTGGCCAGTGAGGGACATTGGGTAGATCTGATCTTCTTCTTCTTCTATTCTTTTTTAGCTCTCCATGTGATGTTCGGAGATTATTTGTTGAAATATGTATAGGATATGAAATAAATAGAATTCTTTTTAAAGTAACTCAGGTTAAAGGATTTAACTGGCCTTAAATAAGGCCTAAACATGTGGCAATAAGGAAAACATGAAACTGCCACATGACAATAAGAATTTTGCATTTTGTTCAAAACATCTGAAAAACACTGACAAAAACAATAGAAAATTAAAAAAATAGCACTAAATTGACATTATTTGACAAAAATAAAATAGAAAGTTAAAAAGAGAAAATCTGAAAACACACTGGTTGGGGCCTGGGGAGGGAGTCATGAAGTAGTAGCAGTAGCAGCAGCAGCTGCGAATGTTTGTAGAAAATGATGAAGAAAATGCTGTGCCTGGCACTGTGCTAGGGTGACATGAATGGATCAACACCTAAGTGGACATATAGGAATAACATTTGTCGGGTGTTGGGCGGGTGGGAGAGGGGAGGAGGGGATGGGTATATACAAACATAATGAGTGAGATGTGCAACGTATGGGGTATGGTCATGCTTGAGGCTCTGCCTCGAGGGGGGAGGGGGGCATGGGCAATATACATAACCGTAATATTTGTACCCCCATAATATGCTGAAATAAAAAAAATTAAAATTAAAATTAAAAAAAAAAAAAGATGCTCTCACATAGGAAGCCTGCGCATCAGGTGACTTTCCACATAGTTACTGCAAAGGTCCGTTTCCTTCGCCAGGGAGGCTCGGTCATCTCAAGGAAGCAACCAGATTGGATTGCGTAAGTCCTCACGGTCCTCGTTCTCGGTGTCCTCTTGTTCGTATGTGTAGATAATTCAGTCCAGTTATGCTGACATCTCTTGCCTGTAGAAGTTGTTTGTCTCTTTCCTGGCATTTCCACTTGGAAATAAAGACTTCACATTCACTCGAAATAACACTTCACCTTCTTCTACCTCAATGGGTTCTAATTCTAGGGCTACTACTACTCACTCGAGATTTTAGGCAGATGATTATCCTTGAGACAGCTGGAGGCTGATGATTGCTGAGATCTCATTTCAGAACGCAGCGTCTCTGGTCTGTGAGTTTATGAGTCTGTGAGGTCTGATGAGAGACCTGAAGGTTGATGGTGGTGAGACAGTATGGGTGCAATTGTAGAACTGAAGGTGAGACTCTGTGGGCTTTGTCTCACCACGTCCATTTTCTGTCTACCCTCTTCATCCCACTGGCCCCGTTCTTCAAGACTTTAATTCGTGACCAAGGCACTAGTCTATGTACTAAGACTTCCTTCCCCTCAGGATTGCCTAAGAATATCTGGTCTCTGGGGTCCTGGGAAAGGAGGCAGAGGAGCCTGTCCTCACTGCCAGCCCCCTGAGGACCAGCAAGTGGTTCTCCAGTCCCGTGGTGCCCAGACAAGACAAAGGCAGATCAGTGCACCCTGGGAATGTCCGGGCAAAAATGTGAGATTTACCTAGATTAGCTTCTGGACCTTGGGGATTTTCATGCTTTCTCTGGCGATGGTATTCATTTTAGAAGTGAAGGCAAAAGGTTTCATTTCATTCCATTTCCTTTGTATAGCATTTATGGACACAAGTGGGCATCCAGCGAGTCATTTTCGCCTAGTACTTATGTTTTACTCTTTCCTTGGGATGGACGTTTCTATTTTAGGCTCATAAGCAGCCATTTCTAAGTTGCCTATTTGGCCTCAAAGAGTTGGACTTAAGCACAAGCCTAAACCTTTAGACTATTGAGAAGGAAGGGGGCAAAGAAAGAAACCAACAAAGTGAATGAATATATGGATGGTTTCACGACTGCTGAATTGCACAATGGTTAAAATTACATCACTGCCGTCAAGGTCAATTTGACTAAGTAACTGTATAGAAATGTGGGTTAGGATACAAAAAACAAACAATTCAGCAAGCAATCCTTTTATGTTACTTAAAACTTTGCCATGTAGAAACAGCTGCTTCTGGCTTATCAGGTGAGTATCTGACAATATTGTTAGCTCTGATGACTTTTTAGGGGATTCTCTCATATTCTATGATTTGCCTATGTTCTCAGAATATAAAGGGGAATAAAATTATTGTTGAAGATATGTTTCAGTGAATTTTTTTTGTTTGTTTTGTAGAGACAGGGTCTCACTTTGTCACCTAAGCTGGACTGCATGATCATTGCTCACAGCAGTCTCAAACTCCTGGGTTCAAGCCACCCCTGCCTCAGCCTCCAGAGTAGCTGGGCCTACAGGTGTGCACCACCACACCCAGCAAATGTTCTGTTTTTGTGTTTTGTATTTTTTTTGTAGAGATGGGGTCTCTCTATGTTGCTCAGGCTGGTCTCAAACTCCTGGCCTCAAGGATCCTCCCACCTCAGTTTTGCAAAGTGCTGGGATTATAGGCGTGAGCCACCACACCTGGCCTCAATGAATTTTTAAAGCCAAATTGTACCTGTGTTGAAAGAATTTCCTGTGACCACAACCCATTTTTCTCAAATCTGTATTCATACTTTCACACTCAAATGAAAACCTTTAATTGTTAGTGCTTAATTGCTGCTGGAAACTAGTGTATATAAATTAAACGTAATTGTAAGAATAGCTTATATTTGTCGAGTGCTTGCTATGTGTCATGGGTTAAGCATCTTACAGGGATTACTTTATTTAATCGTTACAATCCTAAGCAGTAGTACTATTTTTATTCCCATTTAATAGACGAGGGTACTAAGTTATAGAAAGAAAAAAATAACTTGTCCAACTTGCAACAGGTACCATTAGGATTGGGCCTCAGGAGGCTGTTTCCATAAGGCTACATTTAGTTACATACTCTACTCAGAGGCTCTATTTAATCGTTGCTATTCTCACAATTCCTTTCTTATCTGATATTTTTCACATTTATGAGCATCTGAAAATTTGAGTTTTAAAGGCATAGTGGTATCCAGAAATAATGATCAGGGAGAATAAATTTTGCTCCGAAATACATCTAACTTATTCTGAAAGACGAAGACACTGGTTCAACATGGAAGAAAATGCCTGTGAGTGAGAAGTAGGACAATGAGCCTATATGACAGAATAGTTCATAGAGTGAAGCTCGAGTTCCAGGCATATTAATTCCACTCATATGGAAAGGAAAGAGCCAATGTAAAAGCATCACCTTTTAATTTAAATTCTATGCATAATGATATACCAGTTTCATTACCGTGGCTCAGCCAAGCACTTTGCTGTGCAATGTAAGGGTGGATCCAGATTGCCTAGATTCAAGTCCACCTCTACCACTTACTAACTATGTGATCCAGGGCAATTTATTTCCTGTCTCTGTGATTCTGTTTCCTCATCTGTAAAATGGGCTAATAATGCTTACCTTATAGGGTTGTTGTGAGACTGAGTTCATGTACACAAGGCATTGAGAACGGGGCACAAAGTTAAGTACCATAAGGGTGTTTGCTGTCTCAATATCATCATCATCATCCTCATCATCATCATCAGAGGTGATTAAAACACGTGTGGCAAAGATGTTGACAGTAGTTTTATATTTAGAAATCCTCAGGGCTTTCATATAGGAAAAGAAGATATTAAGATTCAACTTTCCTTAGACAAACTTTGCTAAATAAGGCAATTCTTAGATAACTTAGATTTCTTTTGTTTTATAGTTTGAGTTGTAATTTAAAAACTTATCAACCCATATGTTGTCATGACTCAGTCTATAGTGGGAATTTTACAGCCGACAAAAGGGGATTTGATATTAATATATAGATTGCACACAATTATCAAATTGAAACAGAGAGACTGAACATTTATCTTGAAAATCTGAAGCTAGAACTGGCAAACACATGAAATACTCCTGCCCCCAAAGTCCAAGTGATTGGGGAAACTGGGGTTTGGAGTTTGACCTAAATAATTTATTTTGGGGTGATATTGGTAGAAGTAAGTATATCTCGTAGATCATAGTTCTGATAGATTACCACACTTTTAATCTTCACTTCTCTCTTCAATGAATCGAAATGGATGCTCTCTGAAGCCCTTTAAGGCATTCACAAGGGAGAGACAGGTTTTGTTCCTTCAAGGCAATTTGGTCCAATTCTGCCAGCTCACCTATGGAGAAGGCTGGCATGATTCCAAAGGTGGCTAGTGTTGTATATATTATGTCACAGGGTGGAGTGTGTTTGGGTGGATGGAGGGGAAAGCCTATAATTTCACAGCTGTTTAGTATAACAGAAATTGCTAAGCCTTTTTTTATTCTAAGAATTAGTAAAAGAATCTTAATGTTCAAGAAGATTCGAGGGCACTGTACTATCACCAGAATAGGATACATAGGCAGTTGTTCCTGAATCTTGAACCATCGGAAGAGTATAAATATTTCCTCTAAAATATTGATTACCTTCTGACCCATTATTTTTTTGTAAGAGCAAAATCATATTTCCAATTATTTAAACCCCAAGGATTTTTCTCCATAAATATAAGATTAGAGTTGTGAGTTTAACACAGACCAGTTAGGAAAAAGTATTGCATTTTAAAATTGTGCCACTACTGTCTTGTTTAAGAAGAATGACTTGGATTAAACCAAATGTTGACTTATCAACTATTGCAATACCCACATTCATCATCTCATGTAAGGTGTAATCATTCTTCCCTTCTCATCCTTATAGGTCCTTTGAATTACATTGTAAGTGACTACCATGTGAATAGATTAGAACAACCATCATGTCATGCTTTTTTGTCGTCATGGATCATTTTCATCAAATGTTTAGTAATTTCATTGCACTTGTGTAATTAGGTGAAGAAGCTCCACCCGAGCATCCATGGGTCAGCTATGTGGACTCTAGCTGCCAAAGGCGCTTCTCCATCTGAACAGAGCGCTTTACTCAGCCAGTGTAGACATGGCCTGATAAACAATGGAACCTCTCCCTTGAGAACTGGAGTTTGGATTGATCTAATTCTTTAACTAAAAAATGTGCACAGGTTTGATGGGTAGTTAAAACGCCTGCATTTTAGTCAAATGGGAGCTTAAATTGACAGTAATGTGATGAATAGTGTAATTTATAATGAACTTGAAAGGCAGTAGTACTCACTGTTGCAAAAGCTAATCAAGGGACTATCAAATCAAAGTTTTCACATGAGCTTAAATATCTGTGGCAGGGAGGTTGTTCTTACAGGTTTATATCTGTCAGGTCTTAACACTAAACCTGTCAGAGTGCAACATGGTCCTGTCACTTTTAACCAAGATGTCACATATATTGTGGGAAATAACCTGCTTTGTGTTTTCTTCCCTAGGATTTTACTGGGAAAGGCAAATGTAAAAAGAAGGGTTTTTTTGTTTGTTTTGTTTTTTAACACTGCATTTTTATTTTGCAGATTCTCAAGCTGATGGAGTGAGTGATGGAGTGGGTTGCCAACTGTAGTTACTCCACTCAGCGCAGAATGGCTGCAGGGAATATATTCAGACATCCCCAAAGAAGTCTGCCCAGGGTGAAACAAATACCTTTGAGGTTTAAATCAGGTGTGTGAAGAATGCTGGAAACATGACTTTTTGGGGTGTTGGTTTTTTTTTCTTGCATTTGTATTTGTCAAGGAAAGTGGGAAGGCTGTTGGTTCTTGCCTGTTCTTCCAACTCTTTTAATGCTGTAAAATACAACCAAAATTTAACCCACTCTCTCTCCTAGGATTTGATGTACTCTACTCCATTGAAGGTCCTCTCGCTCACCAAAGCTTTAGATTTTAAAAGCATGATTGTGTGTGTGTGTGTTTTTTAATATATTCAAAAAGTTCTTGATTTTGGAAATATTTTGCAATTGTGAATTGAACTTGGATAGGCTTTACCATTTGTCTATTTCCTTAGAAAAATAACTGCTATTTGTAATACATGAGTTAGCTGCCAGAAACCTAAAAAAAATTATGTTCGAATTAACTTGGAAAATAGATGTTCACATTGCCTTTAAACAGTTTTTAAATGGCTCAGAAAAATCAAGCAAAGTTAACATTCTTAGAAAATATAAACCACATTTCCTTCCAGGATGAAGTTGTGCTTAATAGCCTATGCTTAATTCATTCAGAAACTACACGATTTTTGTTGCTATATTTTGTTAGAAAGGAAGGAGAGGCTGTTTCTACAGGTGTCTTTGAAAAATCAATACTGAGCCATGGATTATTGGATCCCACAGAAGCATGGAGACTTGGCAGTGAAATTCTTCCAAAGGTGAGTAGGGGTATTGATTTTCTTTCTCATGCCTGAAGAAATATGACACAATGAATGGAGGCTAAATTTAGACTGGAAACAAGTCTGATTTGAAACTGTATTTTTAAAAAATTAAGGATCATTTTTTCAAACAAATAAATGAGGAAATGTAATTAGAATTTGAGCACCTAAAATTTTCTCATTTTATTTTTCTTAGATTCACTTCTTTTCTTTATTCTCTTGGAGTACTTTTGGGGAAAATAAAAACAAAAAAACATTGACTCTTTGACCGATGTTTTATCTGTAATTCAGATCCAGTGATTTCCCTAAAGAATACTTGTGTTATACAATAATACAATCTCTCTCTTAAATGTATAATCAGGAATGCAATAACTCTTCAGTTTCTAAGAAAAAGCATATTATTTACACAATCACACTAAATATATGAGCTTATCACGAAGCTTCCTTATTTAAGCTGTGTATTTTTCCTGCTAACTTCTGCTATAAGTTTCAGACACATACTTGCTTGTTTACTTATTTTATAGTTTCTTCTAGATTTCTCAAAGTTGAAAACTATACATAGCGCATTGGTTGTTTTACTGCATTGCTTAGCATTCCATCCGTGCAGGCAGACGGTGTTCCTAGGTTTGGAAATATAAATCCCACGGGAAGTCAGCTGAAGAACATTTTATGCATCACTCATCCTATTATGAGCCCTGTGCTGTTCCATCTCTCTACAAGGTAAGAGATTTATTTCATGTTGGCTTCCAGAAGAAGAAAATGTTGTATGCTAATGGATCTTGCTTCAAAGTATATGCTTTTGGAACTCACATAGAAATTGTTTTATAAGCAAAAGAATAATTGGAACAATTTGAGTTACTTACACACACATGCTCATCTGTCCCCAGGTAGCATTTGGCTGTTCTATCCTGGGACCCACATTCTACAGTATTGTCTTCCTCATGTGAAGTGAGGTGGCAAATTGGTCATTTTTTTAAATGAATTTGAGCAGAATAGATGATTAAGGAAGATAATTCAGGCCTCAAAGTAGAAAATTGCCAAATTATTACCTTGCTTTGTCTGGAGATAGACATAATTTGAGTTTTAGTAATTTGTGAAATCAAAAATTGATTTATAAGAAAGTTAAAATATAAAATGTTAGCCAGTTCACAGCAATGTATATAATGACTTTAGTATTGATTTTTTTTTTTCCTTTTTGCTGGCCAGCAGAAAAGTCTTATTCTTTTTTCCTTATCCTGAATTTTCAGATTGGCTGAAACAACAACAGAATTGTTTACAATTTGTACTCTTACTTTGGATCACCTAGTTAATATCCTGACTCTGATTACACCCAAAGACAGTGTTCTATATAAAAAGACACTCTATTAGAAGAATGCTAATACGTCATTAATAAAATCACAGGGAAAATGAAACATTTTGGATATCACATCTGATGAGGTAAGATTTTATCATGTCCCATAAGATGAGATTAAATTGATTTTATTTATCACATTTTAGCCTCAAGAAAGTTGACATTTATCAATTTGATACAGAAACCTATAATACAAAGCTTCATATATACTGTCTAAACTGTGACCAATTTGAGACATTTAAAGTCAAGCTATTTAATGAATTTTATTTATGTATAAATCACATTATTTTTACTGGTTTTCTATACTTTTCAGCTTAGAAAACTGTAATTCAGGATATCAGACAATATATTTAAATAAAATATAAATCATGTATATAATTTTGGGGGGGAGGCATGCTATTCTCTAACCCTTGAAGTTTAACTTTTGATGTGTGAATTCTTAAATGTGCACAAACCAAAGACAGTGGAATACATACTTTGACATGTTCTAAAGTTAAAAGGGGAAAAGAGGGATTTTGTGGTTAAGTGTCAGCCTTGTGTCTACTGTTAATAATAATAATAAAATGTCTGCATGAGAAGAAAAAAAGTACAAAAGACAATGGTGAGATGATGGAGAAGCTTGCTCTAAGTAAAGTTCCAGGTACCTGCTGATATGATATGAGGATACTCAAATCTCTAGCTCTCTATATTTACTACATATACTATAATCTATTAAAATGAAGGTACTCTCATTGTAGTCCAAAAATAATGAGTTCAATACTTTGACCCTGTATATTTATCCTAAAATCTCTCCCAATACATAAAACATATATTATCCACGTCTGAGCAATGTGGTGATGTGGCCATTCTCCCTTTGGGTTAAGCATATCATATGACTTCTCTTAAAATGTTGCAAGGATGAATATCTAGTAGATAATTTGTGATTTGTAAAATACCATGAATTTCCAAGGAGAAGTGGCGGTTAATTGAAGCATAATTATCTCCACTGTGAAAATAGTCTGGGATGCCAACTTTGCTGACACAGTGTCTTTTGAATCTTATCATTTTCTTTGCTTGGTTTGTTGTCATCCTTCTGGTTCTTTCTGGATCCATCTCTCTGTCATTTCCATTTGACTCCTCTATTGTATTCCAGTTGGCAGTTAAAGAACAGAAACAGAGCAATAAGACTGCATGGCTGCATTTTCCCAGTGCCACCAACTGGGAGTTAAGCTGACTAACATTTTGAAAGCCCAGCCCATTTCGTTCACAGCAGGATGGCAGGTAAAAGCGTTTCTGTATTAAAGAACACACTTTGTCTCTTCAGGTTCTTAGTCCGATTTCTCTTGTTTGCCAGTTGGGGGGAGAAATGAAAGTAGGCTGGGGATCAAATGCCTGGGGTATTTAATCAAATGCCCAGCAACTCCTGATTATAGGATGTAGAAATTTCACTTTCGAGGATTAACTATGGTGGATTTTTCAACCCAAATAGGTGTACCCTTCTAGCTAGTAGGAAATGGGACTACTTCCTACCACTACCTAAATGGAATATAGTAGAAGAACGTCAAATAGCTTTAATAATAACTCCTGGGTTATTAAAAATTAGATATGTGGGGTAAAAAATTCCCATTAGATAGACATATTTGGGAAGTATCTCAAACAGAACGTTTTCCCTGTCATTGTTTGCTTCTGTTAGAAAAAGACACTGAGACTTGCTTTCACAGTGTTCTGTCAATTTGATTACTGTTTGTGGTAAGTATAAACCTCTTCATGTATTTTGCAAAAGTCACTTAATCAAGGAGATATCATAAAGCACATCACTACATTGATTCTTGATCTTTTGGCCTCTCCCTCTGCCACATCACCGGGTGCCTTGTCTTGTCTGTGCAGATGAAAGTTTCAGAAGCAGAGAGAGTGAGGAAAGGCAATAACCCTTCTCTCTGAGCCACAGCAGGCAGTGCAGTTGTCTTTGCAGAGGGAATTTCCTCTGGGAGTGGTGATATTGGGATGAATAACATCAGTTTGTACCCATATGGAACTTATTTTTAAAGAAGCTTAGATCCCCATATAAAAGTCATCTTGGAAAGATGAATGCAATATACATTTACGGTGGGAAGACTAAAGTTCTGAGAGATGTTAGATTATTGTGATAATAACTCATTTTTTGAATGAATCGAAATGTTTCTCAGCTGGGGCCCACATGTGCATATGTTCAAATAAATTTTACAAAGCCTCTTCTTTCAGTAGAGTGAGAGCCTGTACGTGTGCCGTCTTGCCATAGAGTATAACTCTGATTTGTTTTATTTTATATTCTATGAACATCCTATGGATATTTCTTATCAGATTGGATCAAAAGTTAACAGAGAATGCAGTAAAAAATAAAATAACTTTTTCAAAGTTTTAGCAAGAACTACATGAATGATTAAAGGCTAATGGATGTCCATGCCATGACTGTACCTAGAATCTTTTCAAGGGCATGAAGTCCCTTCTGTTTTAGCATTAGACAAATTCTATAGCCAATCTGGCCTCAAGTTGACAAAGACTTTCTATTTATAAAGGTCCCTTAGGTCCATGAAGAATTTTAGATACTCATTTATTTTCTAAAGAAAGATTCAGGACCAATAAATTCAAAATATTTCAAAGTTACCATGTACTTCTCTGTTTAACTGTAGCAGCACTCCTATGGATGTGGCCACATTCGTTCAGACACTGGACCCAGCAGCCTCCATTGCACTCTAGTGTACTAAATAAATGGCTTCCTCATTGTCCAACAGCGTGAGGTCTTACGTTTGCTTGTGTTTTCTGATTTTTGAAACCTTTTCCAAAGAAAGTCATGAATGAGTGCAAAATTTGGAGAGGTAGGGCATAAGGATGATATTTTTGAGTGTTTCTTTTATTAATTTATTAAATAAAAAATGTTAGAGAATAAAATGTCTTTTGTCTTTGAATCAAATAATTGCATAAAATGTGAATTGCAATGTAATTGCCATGAAGAGAGAGAGGGAAGGAAGCAGTCACCAAAGGGTAACTGTGGTTTATAGCTGCTGTGGTTTATAGAGACCCAGTATGCTATTAATAAGCTTACAGCTATAAAGAAAGAGGCACCATTTCTCTCTAACATGATATAAAGATAACGGACCCCTTGGACAGATTCATTTTTAAATATGAAGATCAAGGGTCCATGATCCAGGTCAGATTCCTACATACACATATTTATATGTGCATACTTAGTCCAAATTTTTCAGCCAAGTAATAAAAATAGTAGAAGGGAGATAACAAAAATTCCTAAGGGCCCCCAGGTGTTGCCCTAATCAGGTAGCAAAGCAAGACCATTTTTAATTTGACACTTTGGGTTTTAGCTTAGAAATTCACTCAAATTTTGCATTTTGTTCCATTACATATCACGATTACTTTATTATTTAAAATAGTTATAATAATAAGGAGCTCTAACTTCCTTGCTACAGGGTCTAGAATATTGATGTGTGTATGTGGGTGTGCATATATGCAATAAGATGAAAATATTGCAGCTTAAGTGTAGTGCACAAATGTAGTGGTGAAACTGGAATTGCACTGACTGGTTCGAATTCTTTCTCTAAAACTTACTAGCTGTATAAACAGTTTCTAAACCTGCTTTTTCATCTATAAAATGAAGAAAGTAAACCCTCATAGGGGGGCTGTAAAGATTCAATGGGATAATGATTGTCAAGCACAGTGCTTGGCTTATAGTAAGAGGTGAATAAATGTTGGCAATGATCTTTAGTATTGCTATTATTATTATTATTTTTTATTATATCAAATTTTTATTTCTAGGTTAAAGTAGCTGTAGCTAACCATTTTATTTTTTTTAATTTTTTTTTTATTTCAGCAAATTATGGGGGTACAAATTTTAGGGTTTCAAATA
>VBSM01003169.1:16963173-17080896 GCA_008086735.1 Cheirogaleus medius
ATGAATTGTGCTGCTATAAACATTCGAGTGCAGGTGTCTTTTTTGTAAAGTGTCCTTGGATCTTTTGGGTAGTATTGCTATTATTTATTGCCTGTCTTTGCATAGACACTGTACCCCATATGCTCAGTTTTTCTATGTAATACTTTATTACTCAAAATACATGGGGAAAACTGTGAAAGGCAATGCCTTCCTGCAGCATCGCCAGGTCTCACTGAGAAGGTGCACTCTCTTCTTACTCCCATCAATGCCCGGTGCCCTGTGCCTCTGCTTCCCTTCTCTGCTAACACCACCTTTCCAGGCAGGACCTGAAATTCATCCACACACAGGTATATATAACTGAGAACATTTGAGGTGCTGCCCTTATAAAGGTTACTGACCTCTTATCAAGGGTCAAACTCTGAGCTGATGAGATTGCAGGCATCTGGTAGCAGCTGGAGGTCTTTGTCTGACAGTGTGATCTATCCCTGGCCTTCTGGAGAGTTCCCCAGAGAGGGAATGGTTAACTGGGCCAAGGGGTAAGGTTAGTTCTGCTGCTGAAGGTGCCCGCTGGGGCTCTCTGTGGGGTTTATCTGACATCCTCAAAGGCTGCCTCTCTCGCTAAGCCTGGGGCCATTTAGGAATGTCTGTCAGCTTTTCCATTTTTCCCCCCATTTGTGCCTATGGGTTTTGAATCTAGTTATGCCATAGACACAAGCTGTAACCCTTTGAACATTTTTTTCCAAATAGTCTTCTTTATTTTTGGATATACATCAATTTTTTTCTACTCACATCCTATCCATATATTCATTCTTGGTTGCCTATTGTATTTCTTTCACAAAGGTCTGTATTCATGATTCAAAGTTTTTCACACATCAAGCTATTTTTTCCTGAAATATTCTTTCTTTAAAATGTAACTTGCTTCACCTGTGTTTTCTATGCACGGGTTTTAGAATTTGAAGGACTGCATTCAAGTTTAAGGTATGCCTTCATTAGCAATATATGCCTGGAAAACCATTTCGTTTTTCAGCCCAAGTTTATCAGTGAGATGGGACTAGAAGGGTCTTCCCACAGTGTTGTGAGAATCAAATTAAATCAAAGTGTTTGGCAACTCAAAAGTGGTGCAGAGATTTTTTTGGTCCTCTTTTTACCCATCACAACTACCCCCTCGTGTAATTTTTTTCTTTGAAGAGCAGTCATGAAGAGACACATTATGTTTAGTAATTTGTTCAAGATTACAGGATTATCTCTCTTTGACATTTACCCCCATTACCTGGAATAGCCATTCTGTGCATTCCTATGATATGGCTGTCCATGGTCTTCTCCCAGCATCATATCGTTTAATGCAGAGACAGCCCAGAGGAGGATATTCTCAGATGTAAATATAAGAGGAGAAATGTCCCCTGGTGAACACAAGTGGCCTGTACAGATGGGCCACATCCACAAACTGTTTCTCCAAAGTCCAGACCATCCTTTAGAGCATCGGAATATGGCATGGTCAGGCTGAGATGCTCCCAGGTCACTCAAATGTTTGAGCTGAGATCATGAGGCATCATAGTTCAGAATCCTCTACACAAATGAGAGAAAATAAAAGTTAATGCTTATCGAGGACCTACTATGTTTAAGATACTTTCAATAATAATAATTACCAACTTTGGGTTTTGCTAAACATTGAATAGGCACTGAGCTACAGACGTGAACTCAAGTTGTCTGGTCCTTAAACCTCTCCACGACACAGGTATTATTATATCCATTTCAAAGTTGAGGAAACTGGAGGGTTCTCTGACGCCAAAGCCAGTATGTACTGGATTTTCCCAAAGATCTTGGGATACAGACAGCATTATGTGTATTCTGTAACTGAGGCCACTGGGACACAGTGTTTAAGCAATTTATCCACATGGCACTATGAATCCCATCCGGGTTGGCCTGACCCTGCACAGTACACTGCACTGCCTTTCTGAGTGTTTCTTAGGAAGGATCTTTCTTTTTGTCTTTTAATTTACAATCTATTATGGATTCATACTTTCACAAAATAGAATACAATTGAATTACTAGAAAAATTAAATTTAAAGACATACAAAACACAACTCAGTTTTTTATTATTAGATTCAACAATCGTGAAATTAGTATCACATTGAAATGCTTGCACACAATTTCTGTGCCTATTTTGTGGTTAACTGGTAGCAAAACTGCTTGACTCAGCACCGATCTATGAACAAGGCTTGGGGAGCATTGCTCTAGGACTTTGGAATATAACCTCGCTGAAAATAAGACAGTTTCCTCATTCATTAGCAAAAGTCTTATAGCCATGGATTTAATTTCAGTATTTACCAGTGAGACCTCAGATACCCAGGTAGAAAATATACCAAAATACAACTAAAAGTTAAAAATCATTGCCCCTACTTTTGTGGTTTTAAAAAAATCTAACCAAAGTTAAATAATATGTATTAACAATATACTCATATGAGTTAAATTAATTTTGTGCGGAATGCATATTTGAAAGACTACTCTCGTAATCTACATGACCAAGAAATGCAGACCACTGTAAATTAGCTTATTTGATATAATAGAGATACCACTATATTGCAGGCATATTGCTTTCTCTCAGAGGACAGGTTCATTGTTGTGTTGATTAATTAATATTCTTTCCCACTGTATCCAAGTAGGTTAAATAAATTAAAAGATACGTGATAACAAAGCCAGCAAAGCAAACATTTCTGGTTAGTTCCCACAGTGGCACTAGCGAAATGCTTGTTGCCTGGTTCTCTTTGGCAGGCAGGGCCAGTTAGCGTAGCAGCAGTCCCTGTCTCAGCATTCCTGAAAGCAAATCTTAAAATAGAATGGCCATGAAAAATAGCGAGCATATGTTTCCCTGGGGATAACGGGGACTGCAGCAGGTACCTATGTCCACATCTACCTACAGAAATTTCTGCAGAAAATAGATGGGAGAAAAAGGCTTAATAAACAGAAAATGCCAGAGTTGCTATTTTTGATGTTTATTTAGCAACATAATATACCAGATTTCAAGACGAAACTTAGTTTATTTTGATTCCTGGCTCACCCCTCCAAGCACATCAGTATACTTTGGCAAACTGCATTACCTCTGTATTAGTGCCGGTGATGGTTAATCTTGACTGGGCTTTAACTTCAAGGAAAAGATGCTAGATTAGATGATCTGTTTGAACTAATCATCGCGTTACATGTGTTAAAGCCATGTCAATGTAGACCTTTCTCTGCAATCAGTGGAGGTAAAAATAATGGCAGAAGCAACGAAGGACCGTTGTTTGTCCTCAAAATGGAGTCTTTGCTGACTATTACATTGGCGACCTTAGGACTCTGAAATTCAAATGAAGCTCCATTTTTATTCTTAAGCAATGCCCTGTCTTGGTATCAAATCCATTATTTAAATTTAATGTAATCATTCATACATTGAATATTCATTGATGGAGTACCTGCTCTATGCCAGGCCCGGTGGGAAATTGCTAGATCTTAGAGATACAGTTATGAAGACTTGGTTCTGCCCTCAGGGAGTTTCCAGCTTAGTTGGGGAGGCACACAGATGCTGAGATGTAGAACACCGTAGCACCTGCTAGAATAAACAAGGGAACTGACTGTTCTATGAACGTGGAAGAAGTGACAAGTGTAGGATGTGTAGTCAGAAAGCACTTTACCAAGTAGTTGACATTTAGCCTAGATGTGAAAAAGTAAATGAGAGTTTTAAATGTAGTAATGGTAAATGCTTATGTCAATATTCTTGTACAGTGTGGCTTTCTTTGGGTTCTTTTTATTCATGACATATTTTCTTGGGACTCTTACTTGATCTCCTAATGGAACACCTGTTTTCATGGGATCTTCATGTTCTTTTTTTTTTTTTTTTTTTTTTTTTTTTTTTTTTTTTTTTTTTTTTTTTTTTTTTTTTTTTTTTTTGCTTCTCCACATCAAGTTCCTTGTGTCTGGATGACAGCTAAAAGTTAGTGTGGCAAAAGGAAATTTTATTTATGCTTTTGTTGTCTCCTTAATGACTGTTTTTGCCATATTGGTTGCCAGCAGCTTCCTTCTCGTTTCAAAAATGCAGCATTTCCTGATTATTTTTATCTCCTTCTTCCCCTATGATAAAATTCATCAGTAGTTACTGAACTCCTATCACTATTAAATAGGGCTTCAGCCTTGACTCCAAGGACCCACAAGGCAAGGCACACCAAAAATAGCATTTAATTTTTAAAAAATAAGCTTGTACTTATTCAATTTTAGCTATGAGAACTTTGACAAAATGGAGGCTTTTGTTTAAAAAAATTAAAATGAGTAAATAATCCATGGGGAGATTAAGAGGATGTTTCAGGACTTCCCCTTGTTGGTTTTATTTATTTACTTTTTAGAATTCCAGGAAAAAAGGTGTGGTGTTCATAAAAAAAATAAGCACTTTGAGGAATAAAGACTGTAACCGTGCATTGCTAACTGGCAAAGCATTTGGCAAAAAAAAAAATGATCTCAAAATATAATTCATTTTTGGAACATCAGGATCAAAGACGGTGAACTCTAGTGAGCTCAAAGGCCATGACATGGAATAGTGGGGATTGTGACAAACTAGAGAAGGCATGTCTTGCCTGAAAACCACGACAACTTGTTGTCATATGGGACTACAGATATAGCAATGCCAGATCTAATTTTAACTTTGAAATTTTTAAAGATCTGATTTTAAAGCTAGAAATTCAGATGCTTATATTTATTGTTATGAACCTGGTTCAAATATTCAGCAATGACACAGTGTGGATCAGAGTGAAACAATAACGCTCCCCTCCCCACCTCAGATCTGTGAACTCTGACCTGTGGACTGTGAGGTCAGGTTCAGATGAATAAAGGAGAGTAGATATGTCTCTAGCATTTGAAATTCAAGTCGACGTCATGTAAGTGAACCTATTTTTTGGTGCTCAGAGACAGCATACGGGGCTAGAGTATTGAATTGTGTAAATGGCAATCCATGTTCCTTGTCACTAGACTGCTAAGACCCTTTGCTTACTCTCTCATCTTTTTTCTCCTTTTATAAAACCTAATGCAACCCTAAGAGTCATATTTGCTGACTTCTATATTAAATGTGTCATTCCCTTGTTCAAAAATTTCAGGTAGCTTCCATCACATAATGTATCAAGCTCAAAATCTTAACCTCCGCCCACCTTTTCTTGCTTTGTCTCCCACTTCACTCATTCCACTGGGATCTATTCCTTTGGGTCCTGTTCCTCATTCTCTACATTTTACTAAGATCCAGCGTGATTTTTATCCGTGCAAATGGAGCCTTCTGAAATACATTTTTATTGGCTATCAACCCTCAGAGTTCCTTAAAACTGCAAATATGCAATTGCTGAGCTTATAGTTATTTTTAATAAACTCCCAGAAATTTTCTTAAGCTGAGCGAGAAATGTGAACCTTTTTAATCGTTCATTATTATGGCTCTGTCTTATTAAAGCATATTAAATCTCAAGCCAACTGAAAGTAGATATAAATACCTGATTAAGAATGCACAGACACACACACTTTAACGACTAGGTTTAATTCAAACTTTAAAGACTAGGTTTCCTAAAATGTACTTCTTATTTTATGTTAGCATTTTCATCATAATATTAAAATATTACCTTAAAAACATTATTAGCACAATTACCTTCATGTGTAATGGGGTGTGGTATCATAAAAACCTCACCTTTTACTTTTGGCTTTTGTATTAGCAATAAAGAGGGGTTCTGAGTATTGCATTTCTTTTTGTGAATATGAAGCAAAAAGAGGTTCCTAGAAAAATTACCTTTTCTGAAAGGGGTCACTTATATTTATTTTCACCATATCTTGGATATTCTAATACATGTGGTTTCAGACTTCAATATCTTTTATATCCAGGATATGAGAATAGGGAAAATGACTTATTTCTTTTCATGTATTGCAATCCTGGGTCCTAGTGTTTAGACGCATGGAAGATAACTCTTGGACTTACAGTCTCTGATTAGAGAGGAAATAAATGGTAAAGGAAGTAATACAAGAAGGATTACTTTCCTGGAAATCTTGGACACCCTTGTTAGAGAGCCTTTCTCATTTTAATCTTCATGTTATGTTCACTTTGATTTCACTTTGCTAGTCATGGCTTATGAAAAATTTTAATTGGAAACTACTTGATTCCCAAATTCTCTCTGGGATTTATGCTTTGAAATAAGTGAAATTTCGTTGTCTGATTTGTGCAAATTATTCAGAGGTGTTTAAGGCAAAAATCAATGTAATGGTTTTCCTTAAGGCACTTGCAAGGCAATTAGAAAAATATTAATATTGAATTCTTATTATGATTATAGAATCACAAGTGAGCATAAAAACAGTTCTGATTCAAGAATGCCTAGGTAATCAATGATGAATGCCAATCTCCTCAAATGAGTGGCTGCTTGCAAGGAATTTGGATTTTGACAAAAGTTTAAATAAAAATTGACAGCTGCACAGGGCTGTGTTTAGATCTCTTCCATGGTAGTGCACCGGCAGATGCTTGGGTCTGACAACAAAGACAGAACAGGTTTACAGTGACATCTAACTGAGAGTAACACGTGTGTCTTCTGCAGTACTGAATACTGCAAGCTTCTCCCTGTGAATTACAAATGGCTTCTTTTGTGCAAACCATAAATATAAATGCTGACAATGCTATGTTTTACTAACTTTGGTTATTCTTATCCATCAACTAACAAAATGTACAAAGTTGCTGTTGCATATTGATAATAGGGTGGATGACATACAGGTAGCTTTTGTTTTACTAAGATCACTTTTACTTTTATTCTTCTAGAGTTTTCAATAGAACCCCAAAATTTGCAGAGCTGGATTTAAGTTTTGATATAACTGTAGTGACAGAGTGTTTAAAATGAATTTAAGATGACTGTTACTTATAAAGTCATTGTTATAAAAAAATTTTAAGACATGATTTGTACATTTTCAGATAGGGTGGAAAAAAAGTATGGTCAGATCTTCATACCTGAAAAGCAGTTTATTTCCTTATACAATGCCAGGAGGATAAATACACCATAAATTTAATGCATGCAGGGGTGAACCATTTAAATTATGTATTGATGTATATATGAAGTCATTTTATTATTCTAAAATTGTATTTTAATAAAAGTGGCCATTATAACTATTATAAATGCATCTAATGGTACATTATATTCTTCATATATAAATCAGATAGGTAGACTGAATACTATAAACATATGTGACCATATTAGATTTTACAATATAATTAAAAGGCATTTATTGACTATCAAGCGATCTTGTTAACTGTCCAACTTTATACCATAATTAAAACTTTATAGAATGGTTCAAAAACCTACCTCCTTTATGACTGATTTATCTAATTCATAAAAGTGATCTCTATTTAACATGGGGGACATATGGAAATCAAAATATTAAGTTTCCCTATCTGAATTCCCACCATTAATTTTCAGTGATTAATGTAAAATACTTATTTATTAAAAATATTTATCAATATGCTACTTACTGATTACCTCCTATATTCCAGGCAGTGTGCTAGGCTCTAAAGATAGAGAGATGAGTGAGATAAGTGCTCTGTCCCTTAGGACACTGTCATGTGGGGATGACAGGAAAATCAATAAATTGCCCTACAAAGAATTAGAGTGGATTTAGTGTCAGTAAATCTCTGTGGGATAACTGGGAAAGGTTTCACCTAAAACGATGACGTTTAAGCTGATTACTGAAGTATGCAGAAGGAAGATATGGGGAGAATCGTTCTAGGCAGAGAAAAGGACACCTGCAAAGCTATGCCGGGAATCCCAACATGGTGGCGCTTTGCCTGCATGTGCATGTGAAGAGAAAGAGGTCAAGGTGAATTAGAAAGAGGGGATGAGATCAGGTGGTGATGAACTTTGAATGCAAAACAAAGGAATCTGGATTTTTTATCCTATAGAAAATATCCAAGCAAAACATGAAAAAACAATTCATTTTTTAAACAGCTTTGTGATTTGAAATGCTGTGTTGTTATTGTTTTCGTAGATGGTTAACTCTGTCAACCATGGAAAAAGATTCATACTGGCATGGGGAGTGGCAAGAGGGGAAATGTTAGGAAAATTTCACAATTTCTCCCAACCCCCAGAAGAGTAAGCAGCTGATTTCAGGTATAGGAATGGGAAAGAGACACCAAATTCAAGAAACATTTCTGAGTTAGTATTAGTAGTTGTTGGTGACCAATTGAATGGGATGGGACAGAGAAGGAGGAGTTAAGGATGGCACTGAATATTCTGGCTGAAAAGACTGTAAAATGGGTGATAATGCCATTGTGTTCAATATTGGAAGTAGGCCAATTTAATGGGGTTGAGGAGAGAGATAAATATTAAGTTCCAAAACACCTACCTATAAGAAATCCCAGCAGTTTGGCGGGGCACGGTAGCTCACACTTGTAATCCTAGCACCCTGGGAGGCCGAGGCAGGAGGATCACTTGAGCTCAGGATTTCTAGACCAGTCTGACCAAGAACGAGACCAGGTCTCCACTAAAAATAGAAAAATTACCCAGACATTGTGGCATGTGCCTATAGTCCCAGCTACTTGGGAGGCTGAGGCAGAAAGATTGCTTAAGCCCAGGAGTTTGAGGTTGCGGTGAGCCATGATGACACCACTGTACTCTATGCAGGGCAACAAAGGGAGACTCTGTCTCAAAAAAAGAAGCAAGAAATCCTAGTAGATATCTCCAGAGATTAGTAATCTGGACATGGAACTCAAAAGGTTGTAAACTGTGTTATTCTTATTTTTTACCTCTTGAGACAGGAGAGTGTTGAATAGAGAGGTAGTATTTATGTGGCAGTAGAACACCTTTCCCCTCAATGCCTAATCTAGAAGAATGAATGGAAGTGTGGAAGAGCACCACAGCTGAACTGTTGGCAAACCAACTCACATTCAAAGGACAAGTAGAATGGAAGAGTCTCAAAGTAGATAGAATGAAGCAAGGGAGACTTAGACAAGAGTGGTACCAGGGAAACCAAGGCAAAAATGGATTTTGAACAGAAGGAACTCATATTGGTGTCAGATTTCACTAAATTGCCAAGAAACATGAAGGCAGGCTGAAGTGGAATTCGCCTTTGGTTAGAAATAAAAAGATTCTGGTCATCTTAGAAAGAGTGAATCAGTGGGAATGTAAGCCATATTATTTTATAATGGATCAATTAAAGAATATGACTTGAGGAAGTTGAGTCAGCAATGGTAGGCAGCCTATCTTTTCTACAAATCTGGTATTGAAGTAAAGGAAGGATATAAGATGATGTCTACAAGAAGGAATAAGATCAAGCCAAAAGAGGACTTTTGAGAAAGTGAGTCAGCTGGGCACGTTAGTAGGGAAAGATGTTTGTAATGAAAGAAAGAAAGAAAGAAAGAAAGAGAAGAGAAACACATTACCTAATGTAATGGCTCATTGGGGAGGTGGAAGAGGATGCAGTCCAATGCCTTGGAGAGGAAAATGCATACCTCCCTCCCTGAAGGAGGGAGGAGGAAGGAAGGATAGGAGGAAGAAAGGAGGAAGAAGCTAAGGATAATTGTCAACTGGTAAAATGAAGAGATTTCCTCCCCTTGGGCTCTTTTATTCTAAAGTGGGAAGCAAGGTGGTTGAGGTGACAAGAGGAGAATAGTAAAGATTTATAACAGCTTCTTTGAGTAGATGGAAAGAATTTCTGAGAAGCAGCGAGGTGCCAAGTTAAGACTGGAAGCCATCCCTTTGTGGTGGCATCAATCTGCCCAGTGGTGTCATTTTTTTCAGTATCAGTGAATAGCTTGGGAACAGGAGTAGAGAAGATTGATTGATTAATTTATCCAGAGTGGGCGGCTGATCCAGGGGTGTGACAGAAGGGCAGAGGGTAAAATGTAAATGTCTGAAAGTAGCAATGTAGGGTGGCAGGAATTAAATAGTCAAGACTTAGGTCACTTTTACTTTTTACTGCAATCTCAGAGGTTTAGGCAGAAAGACTTAATTTATTCCCAGGCAGCTTTAAAGGAAGATAAATATTTAGACAGGAATCAGCTTCTCTCTCTCTCTTTTTTTTTTTTTTTTTTTACTAGATTCATCATTTTGTAAGGCAGCATAAATGGAGGAAACCTAGACGCATTGGCTTAATTTTCTTGAGTTTGTGTAGTAACGTAAATTCTCAGAAAGTTCATCTTTTGAATAGGATTTTAACTAGGAGCCCATTATTACTTTGTCTCAACAGCTATCTGTGTAATTGCTTGCCTTCTGCCTCACATTCTAGTTGGTACAGGATGATAATGATTGCCCTTTGGGAAGGGATCATTATAAATTTATTTATAAAGATTTCATTGTAGGCGTACAGCTGATACTCGAGTTCCTCTGATCTGTTGGCATCTTAGGTCAAACCTTTAATTTACTGCCACTGAAATGTGTTGAAGTCTATCATCACGTATAAAAGCTTTTTCATTAATTTGTTCTAGGGGGTGTGACATAGTGGACTATATACTGAACTTGCAGGCCCAGTTCTGCCCTCAACCACTTAAGTCCAAATATGTCACTTTATATCTCAGAGCCTCGATGTAATCAGCATAAAAAACCCCTGTGCTTTCTTCCAAGGTTCACGCTGAGAGCCTGCCAGGTAGGAGCAGTCACCTTATAATAAAATCTCCTTAGCTGGATAGCTAAGTGGGTTCTGTCTTCTCTTCCTCTTTTTCTTTCCCCTCTTCCTTTTCCCTTCCTCCTTTTCTTCTCATACTGAATGAAGTCAGAATATTCTGGAGACAAATATAAGTAAGATCAAGCATCTTTAGCCATCACTCCATTCCCCACCGCAGGTACCCTAGCTTGGTGTAGGTGCCCCTCCCTCCTCTGTGTGTCATTGCCAGTCAACAAATATTTAAAGTTTCTACTGTGTAATATGCACCTTTTTGGGTGCTGGCAACATCCGTGAGCATTCTCTGTAATGATATTTTTACCCCACTGTGTTGAAATTTTATATTCATGTTGATGACTTACCTACAAGACTGTAGCTACCCAAAGAAAAGGATTGTGCCTTATTTCTTTGAATCTTGATGGTCTAGCATAGTGTTTGACACACAGTGGGTGGTCAATAAAAATTTTTAAGTTATTTATTAGCTAATAGATTAATTAATATACAGGTACAATCATTTACACTCTGAGACTTATAATAGAGGAAACATTATAGAAGAGAGAATTTAACTATCTGTCATGTTTAATACAAAGAAATACATTTAATTAACTTGACTGATTCTGTGACCTTAGAAATGAAGGAACTTTGTGATTTTGGTGAAAGTTACAGTTAAATTTCTGTGAGAAGCATTTTTTGAGAGTGTCAAACCTAGATGGAGGCATTAAAAATTCTATTCATAAAAATCAGAAGGACAGGTTAAGCCCATGGAGAAAATAAAATCTTTGGTTTTCATTGTTGTCATTTAATAAATGATTTCTATGGGTCACTTATTTATTTTGTACTTGAGCAAGTTATAAAATGAATTGAGCATTCGCGGCTTTGTTACAAATGAAGATGAACCAACATGTGTTATTATTTAATAAGAAAGTGAATTTTCAAGACAGTTAAAAAGGTTGGTACATTGTGTGATCATAATGCTATTATTCAAAGATGATTATCCAATTTTTCTCAGTCAAATATTGGTTAGCCTATTTGAAAGTAATATTTCCATTAAATTGGCAATTGCTTGAATTCATTGGCCAAAACTGCCTTAAAATCTTTTATTACGCAGGGAGTTACTTCCTGAAATCCACTAGGTGAAACAAACATTTGTCATGTGTGTTGACTCAATGTGACATCCACCAAAATAGTAAAAAAAAAGGAAATTTAGTTCCATGATTTATTTTTAATTAATAAGGGAACATATTGTTATATATCCTTATAGGGTACATGTGATGTTTTGATACAGGCATGCAATGTGAATTAATCAAATCAAGGTAACTAGGGTATCCATCTCCTCAGATGTGTATCATTTCTTTGTTTTAGGACCATTCCAATTCCACTTTTTTGGTTATTTTAAAGTGTACCCTAACATCCCTTATCTATTTTAGCTCATTCCCACCAATCAAGTATAGGGGCTGATTTTTTTTTCCACCCACAGTTGTTGTTTTTTTTAAGTTGAATTGAATAGTTGCTTTGTCATGATGCAAACACAGTGTATGCATAGGGCACAATCCATGAGAGGGATCTTGTTTCCCTTCTCCTAAATCTTTTTTATTGTTTTCTATTTCCATTAGCTTCTTTAGCCATAGGAATAAAAACTCAAGATTTGACTTGAATTTTGAAGTTGAAATTTGTTTTATTATTTTGCTATCCAATTGTTTGAGACTGTAGAGCAGAGAAGGGAAAGTATCTTAAGGAAAATAATTTTCTAGTGGGCAATTATAATAAACTCTTTGGGAATTTGTACCTCTGTGGATACAAATTATTCCAAAAGGTTTCTCTTTAGGAATTCTTCACCATGTTTTTAATTTTCATATTATCTTTAAATTTTCTAAAAAGGAAAGCATGTAATTAGTGAAAAGAATATGGTATTTGGATTCTGAAGTACCCAATTTTGAATCCTAACCCTGGAGTTTACTTATGGTGTAGCCCAAGCAAGTTATTAACCTTACTGTGCTTCGGTTGTCTCGTGTAGGACATGACGAGTGTTATTTTGAAGAGTAAATAAAATAACTAATTATAAGCAGGATTGAAAGTGGAATGAATTAACCCATAGAGAGAGATTTATTTTGTAGTTAAGCTATAGGGTGCGGCAATGTTAAGATGACCAGGTCCATTACTTTATAGTCACCTTTATACATACACATTCATTATATGCTTTTGGATATAGTTTTAACTATTAGAAACACTCCATCTAAACCAACAAGAGAATATTCAACACATATGAAGCCCTATATAGTTTTTAGATTTAAAAAAATCAGTTTTATAAGTAGAGAATAGAAGGGACCTGACTTATTAAAAATACAAATAAGCAAAGATCCAGCAGCTTTAATTGACTGATTTATTTCTGTATTCACTCACCGAGTATTTATTGAGTGCCTACTATATGCTCAATGCTGAAGTGAACAAAACAGGCCAGAATTTCTGCCTTCATACAGCTTCTATTCTAGTCATTCACAGACTTAACCCTAAGCAAATCCAATGAAACTGTTATGAGAGAGAAAGAGGGAATTAACTTTTCTATTACCCATATAGATGCAGTTTCCAACTACAGTAAATAAGAGCTCTATTGGATTTTATTCTTATTAAATATGCTTCTTTTCTTGTGTTTATTTTTGGTGATGCAAATCAAAAGGGGATTGCCAAATTGAAATGTCTTGGGAAGACAATGCCATGATTTTCAGAAAACCACATCCTTTGGTAAACAGCATGCCATAAGAGATGGATGAAGGAACTAGATAGATTATGTCTAGAAAAGAAAAGCTCCAGGAGAAATGATAGCTGACCTTGAGCAGTAAGGGGCTGATTTAAATGAAAAGCAACAGAGTTTATGTTGCTCCACTATAGGACTAGAACCAAAGAGTGATAGTTTTTAAGAAGGTAAATTTTAGCTCAAGGCAGCATTTTCCATTTAGAAGGGTTATTCCATAAACAGTTGTTAAGGGGCAAGAGGTCACCAGCTTCCTCTTTGCTGAAGGTAACTCAACAGAAGCTATAAGAACAGGTCCAGGATAATGTCTGAGTAGGAGTCTAGCAAGGTGTGCTTTGGATTTTATGACACCGTTTTTGCTCTGTAGTTGCCTTCTGCCATAATTTATAGCTCAGTAAAGCTCAGACAACATATTTCCCGTTGACAACATCTCTGTAGATTTCTGACCCTTAAGATTTATTACAATTTTGTAACTCTAAAATTATCTCTCTACCTGGAAATTTTTATAGGAAATGAGACTAAAGCTTTTCTTTTTATCACCTGTGTTCAAGAAATGCTTTCTTGGTGTATGGATTTCAATTTTGTTTTTTAAAATAGTGATCCTTTGGAGATTTGCCTGCTTAAATCCATTTTTTTTAACCAGGATAGAAAATGATAGGCTATTCTAATGCCCAAATATTAATTTCTATGCCTTATCTATATATTTTATCAGCCAAGTTTCTGTAAATTTTATGGATTTCGATTAGTTTGTCCTAAACTCTTGGCTTGTTAAATTTATCTAACAGTCTTCAATTCATTGCATTAAATGCCTGTTCAGCCTTGGAAGATATATTGATTTTTTTTTTCTCAGCAGAGTGACAAATACCATTTTCATGACTATAATAGAGATTGATTACATTCTACGGAACACAGAGAGAGCGAGCTGATCTTAGTGAGACAACCTTAGGGCTTACAAAAATGAATAAATCATTTGAATTAATAATGAAGTTAATGAATTCATCTGTTGCTGATGAAGTAGAAGAAGTATTTTGAGAAAAAAAATGGGAAGTTCTGCAGCTGCACAAACACTGTGAAGAATTAAAAGACCAATTTCAATACTTTGGAGGAGCTAGTTCTGTGAAACCTTTTAAAAAGTTAATAGTCATTGTTTTCAAAGCTAAAGGTGTGATATTGATCCCCAGTACACCTGAGCATGCTGTGTGAGAGTAATTATATCAAAAGACATTTTTCAATTAAATTAGACAAAAGTAAATAATGATTGATGGAAACTAAATTTGAAATATTAAGAAGTCTATGGAGAACAGTCTATGTTTCTGATATAATTGATGCCATCTAAATTTAAAATTTAACTGTTTTCCTTTTCACTCTAAGCTTTTTACAGTTAGGCCTAAACTAGACCAAATGTGAATGTGATTTTATTATTCTGCCTTGCTGCCCACTCCCCTCTGCCTCATAACCTAAAAGGTTTGTAAAAAATAAAAACAAGAAAACCTACACACCCATCATAATCTCGATGTATGTTTCTTGGGAATGAGCAGAAATAAGAAACAAAAGGAAGTATTTAAAATGCTAAAATAGGCCGTGGCACACCTGGAAAACATTGCTAGGGGAGGTTATAGAATTGCTCTTTCTGAAAAAAGCTTTAAAATGAGAAAAATAATTCATGTCTGTTTAGAGACGTTACCTATTTATTCATCTTCTATCCCCATCTCTGTTGTGCTGAACATACTGTCAAGCGCGTATTAATAGTAGGAGCTCAATAGTAATTGTTAAATGAATAAACAATTTTTCCCGATGGGGAAAGAAATAAAAATCATCACAGCAACCAATGTTTGTTGAGTTACTAACCTGTGCCGTGGAACTTTACGTATTTTAACTCTAATTTTTATAATTCTCACATGGCTACAGGGTAGGTCCCAGGGGTGGGATAGGAAGAAAAAATGAACATTGATGAAGCTGAATAATGTTTAAACATATTATGAAAATATATGTTTACATGTTTGGACTAGCTATGAGGAAAAATGACTCTGCCTGTGGATTTGGGAAACAGCAGAAAAATTATGATGGGTATTCTGTGGCTCACCCTTTTATTCTATGATTGTACTGGACATAGTAACATATTATTATTTTAAAAATGTTTTCTAATTGTTTCACAGGTATTTGTCCCTGCTATAAGCTCTTTGTTGGTATTTTTTTGGTCCTTTCTAGATGTTCTCTGTATCGACCTAACTATAACTGTATATTCAAAGAGTTTCTAAAAGTCGTAGGTCATTTGTACAATGGAGAGATAAAAATCTCCATGTTTTACAGATTTATAATGCAGAAGACATTCCAAAAATAGTTGTCTATTTCCTTTTATCATGTATCTGGAGAAAATCTTTTATCTTATTTTTCATTTTCTTGAACTTTCTAGTTTTACATTTATGGAAAGGATAATTTTGCTGAAGAATCTAATGTTTCTTTCAGTATTCTCACGGTTTGTAAAACAGGGCTTTAAAAGTAACTTAAATAAAATAACAGGTGTAGGGTTTGCTAGTTGACATCAAATTTTATGAAACCCTGCAGTAAGTAGTTTTCTCAGCATTATTTTCTATCTGAATAGCCCTGGAAAAGCCGTTCTTTTTCCTATAACACATACAGCCGGCAAGGGATACATGTGTATCGGGATACTGTTAAACATTTGAAAACTGGATTCAATTTACACCATAACTACTTTATGATTTACTTTTCCCCTTATATTTTTGACAGGTGGAATGAAAGTAAACTCAGATTAGAACAAATTGCTGAAAAAAAACTTGAAAAATGAAACTTTGGACATACCTAGATCTACCTAACTATATGGAATTTTGTTATGAAGTTTTGCTCTTTCTCTAATGTTTGAAAGTTCAAAGAAACTTTCTGACTTTTAAAAAATTCATAAATTAGTTTTGTATTAACTATTTTAGAAATTGCTATATAAGGCATAGGAAAAAACCCATGTTTATAGAGAATAAAGTTAGTACTTTAAATAGCATCTATCAGGTATCATTTGGAAAATGAATTGCTATTAAATTACTTCCTGTATATTATAAGCTATGATATTCTATGGGAACCAAATACCTAATAGTATTAAATCAAAGAATGAGTGGTGTGGTCTTATGAAAGGTATCTAATGAGCAAGTAACATAATTACATACTATAAATTCTAGTATTATGTGTATGTATTTATTTCAGACTCTACTCTTTAAAAATATAATGTAAAGTCTCCTACTTCAGATGGAAAGATTAATAGGTAATTAAAATGGAAAGATCTTTGTAACATAAAAGTCAATAGGTACATTATTCACTTTTCTGAATGATTTTTAAAGATGGCAATTTCACTAAATTTGAGAATTAATCAGAAAGAGAGGAAGCCAGCTCCCACTCCACACCATCTTCAAGTGACACTATTTTCTGAAGTTATTTAAAATCCTTGGCAAGCATTTAATAGATTTTTCAAATACTATATCAATTTTTCAGCTACTTCAAAGTTAAAATTTTAAGTGTTTCAAGTTACGGAAGAGTTTTTGCTCGTTGTTAAAACAATCTAAGTGATACAGATGTGTAAGTTAAAAGGGAAAGTCCTATCTTCATTTCCTTTCCCATTCTCCAGACCAGCTGCTAACCGAGGTTTTCCCCTGTAAACAGAGATGTATACACTTATATTAATACATATATGAACACTTTATCATTGTTTATTAAAAATTGGATTATTCTATACATATTTTTCCATAATTTGCTTTTTCAAATCAGTTATTTGTCTTGAATGTTATTCCACAATAACAGATTTTTGAGGATTTAAGATTATAACTGCATAATTTTCCATAGTATGTAGGCACACTGATGTAACTATTTTCTTATTAATGTTCTTGTAAATTTTCTCCCACTTATTTCTGTAATTAATGATTATATAAACATCTGTGTGCATGTGTGTGCTCACCATGTATGTAGGTAGTTATCTACCTATCATTGTGTGCTTTTGTAGTTACTTTTCTAAGCTAGACTATGAGCACTTTTTTGTTGTTAAAGAATATGTACATTAAAAATTTTGTTAATGACTACCAATTATTCCTTGAAATGGTACATCAATTCAAACTTCCATAAACAGGTATAAATTTTCCTCTTCCTAGTACCTTCACCAGAAGCAAATATTACTTATTTTCTTAATTTTTGGCCAATATGACAGTATTTATGGATGATTTGCTAATTTCTCTAATGATTATCCAGACTTACTTTTATTTATCTGAATGGTCAGAATTGAGTAAGACTTTCTGAAAATGGATACTTGAAGTATTGTTATCAGAAGCAGAGTAGTGTACTGTTAAGATTTTTTAAAAAAGATAATAGAGATGTTTTACTGATATCAGTTGAACTTCAGAGTCCTTTTTAAAAATAAACTGGAATATTGATATATAGGAAAATCTGATGAGATTTTTGGATCAAGGGCTTCTGCTTTGCAGAGAATTGAAAATAGTAATGTTTCTTTAGAGCAAAGATGAATATTATTACCACAGACCTGGGTTTAAATAAAGAATTATGATTTGGACTTTTTGCCCAGAGTTTCTTCCTGCTGTCTCTCAACCTTCCCTTCCCAAAGTTTTTTAAAAATATATCCTTTAGTTCACTTCTCCCAAAATGCTTTAAAGTTTTCCTGCTGCCTCATAGAGATTAAAAATATCATAACTTGTGAACTTGTTCAAAAATCCAGTTTCTAGGTCTCATTCCCCCCAAATTCTAATTCTCAATGTCTGGAGTGGGTCTAATAACCTGAGTTTTCAATAAGAATATCAGGTGATTCTCAAGACTTTAACTTGAGAAAGACTGGGGGACAAGTTTAACTTGTTTTTGTAGTATTATATAGTAAAGACTCCTTTGTTGCCTTTTTAACTCAGGTGTGTCTCTTCTATCCTCTAGCCAAATGGAATCATGCACACTCTCTCAAACTGAATTCTAGGCTATTCTGTCTCTGTTCTTTCCCCCTGGAAAGCCAATTTCTTCCTCTTTACTTCTGTCTCTACCTTACTACGTTCTAAGTCAAATTCCACCCCTAAATGAATACTTCTATTTCTTCATCCTGCAATGGTTAACTTCGACAGCATACATCCTGGTCATACATTTGACACTTAGAGTTTAGTATTGTTATTTATGGTTCATGTCTAATTCTTCTCTGTGTCCCTCATAGTGTCTTCCACGTAATCAACACTGTTTGACACTATTACGTGAGTGATAATGTGATTAGAGTACAAAGGAGCTGGTCAAAGTCTGCATTTCTACCCCACGAAGTCACTTCTTGACATTTTGTGGCTTGTTCTACTCTGGGGAGATTTTGTTGCTATCATTTCAAATTGAGTATTGCTTGTTTTGATGAATAAGGCAAAAACTAATGCTTATCATTTATTTGAGTCTATCTAGTAATTGCATATTTCAATCACCCTACATCAAGTGTTTCACAAAGTTAATCCATACCAAAGTTAGAGTTTTAAAATTTTATGTGAAATCTAATGTATAACATTGCATAGTTTTTCCCCAGTAGGTCTATGTTGCTAAAGGGTTCGCTTGCTTAGCATTTAAAAGGTAGTCCATGCTATTTTACGACAGCCCTAGGAAAAAAAATAGTTTAGCTTTCTTCTATGAAAATTGTTTTGATATTCAGAATCATTTCTTACCAGTAGCTACAATGTAACTTTGTGGGGAGGTCATTAGAATAAATGTAACATGTGTCACAGGCACAGAATCTTAGATGCGTTTGATTCCTATACTGTCTTTTTACTATATAGAACCAGGTTAAATAATTCAGTATAGCTTTAAGTATAACCTGGCAATGTATTCATAAAAATTGGAATATACTCCATGCTACTAAAAAACGAGAATTTCCTGAGACTGAAAGTGGAGCTAGCATATATTCACCAATTTTATTCAAGATTATCTCAGGAAAAGCACTATTTGTTGGGAAAAATAATTGATTACGAAGTAGCCACATTCCAAATACTGTTTCATGGTATAGGAAATTTTCCACTATCTATTTTTTCTCTTGTTTTGAAAGTCAAGTAGTTGGTAGGTCACCTTAGAAAAATGGAGGCGATTTATTAATATGTCATTTGCCTGGACTGAAAACGTCCTGACGAATAAAAAGATGTCTCTCAGACATATATTTCTTTCTCTTAAAGCTGGCAATTTAGTACATTAGTGGAAAGTCTTTGGCCGTGCGGGTCCCCCGTAGGTTTGGCTGTGGAGGAGCAGGTGCGAGCTTCCAAAGTGTCTTTACAAGTGTCTCAGTGGGGCTTCCTTCCCATGCCTCCGCAGGAGACAGCTCATCTGTTTAATCCTTATGTTTTAGTCAACCTTTCTTATTATGCAGACAGGGCTCTGAGGCTCAGCTGGATTTTTGACTCTCCGAATGAATTGATGGGGCTCTTTGATCTTAACTGTGTATTGCATCTGTTTCATCTTTCTTCTTAATGCATAGTCTTCCATATTCCAATTCCGGCTGGTGCTCCTAAAATACATTAATAATTATACAAACAAACAAAATAAAAATTGCCATTTTAAATTTCAGGCACAAACCCCACTTTTCATTTTAAACATTATTTTTTTCTTTTGGACATGGCAAATTTCCTTGAAAAAAATCCCCCAAACAATTTAGTTATGTTGCTCTGTAAGGGACTACCAGACTTGAGAGTATTTAACTATGCACTTATGGATGTGTGTGTGTTTTGTAGGGTCACGTTTGCATAGAAAATGAGAAATGCCAATCTTTGCAATTTAGTAAATGGTATGATAACATAATATCCTATTCAAAAGGGGAACAACCTATTTAGAAAGAGCCACGGTAGAAATATAAAGATCCTTCTGAGCAATATTACTCTTTTTGATAGCAGTGAGGAAGACTGAGTTGCAAAGAAAACCAAATCCATATAGAGAAATCATTCTAGGTCTTAGGATACTAAAATATCATCTTTGTTAAAACACATCTTTGAAATATGTCCATTCTTGTATGAGGGTGGGGGTGGAGGAAACAGAAAGGATTGTTTTTCTTACCCACATTAAAGCATATAGAGTTATGCTTAATTGAACCAGAAAAATATCAAGTTTTTATCTGAATAACCTTTGATATTCTAATCTGGTATTTTGGAGACTTATATTAATTCTTTTTAATTCTCCATGAATCTTCATTTATCTTTAAGTATACCATGATCTTGTGATGATAATGTAATGTCAAAGCTGTCAGAATAATTTCAGCTGAGCAAAAAAACCTGATGTTTTCCAAGAGCCAGAGGCCCTTCAGAGAGTTATGGAAAAATCTCACTCCAAGAAGAAAAATATTGTGAAATAAACTTCTAGTCTACTAAACATGTATTTTCTCCCAACATATATATACTAAATATGCTAATAACTATTAGTGAATTGTTAGAATATACGTTTCTCTTGGATATATTTAGAGATAAAATATACAAAGAATTTGATTCCTAATCATAACTCCATAATATTGCTGTTTTAAAAATATTCATATAACTTTCTTCCACTCACACGTGTCTTCTCAAGCCCCCACAGAGTACTCAACTCTGAACTAGGGAGATTTTCATCACTATTTTTGTATTTCCCATATGGCATCTGAGAATAACTGTGCAGGAAGGAAATGTGAAAGGTTACTCAATCCTTCTTCAGGCAAAACTACTCTGGGACCCCCTAAAGATAGCTTTTCTCTCCTATATCCAGTTTGTCTGTCTTGCTACAAAGTGGGATGTGGCTTTATTTATTTATTTTTCTAGTTAATGCTTCAATTTGAAAGAAAGGATCTAGCAACCAGCCAAGCAAATATATGTGGTTTTGATGTTGTATTTCATTTAGGTTCCCTGACTTTATACACTTTTGTTTCTGAGCTCACACACCTGATGGCTGTGTTTCTCCTATAAAAGTGAAACAAAAATAACTACACTCAGTCTATGATTTTTGTGCTACTTGAACTTCTGAAAGTTATGATCTGGCATGAAATGGATCAACACAAACTAAAATCTCTCATTTTATTTCCACGCTTCCTTGTGATTTAAGAGTCTCTAAAAGTTCCAGTTTTGCTAAAATAATGCTGTGTCGCTGATGTAACTCCCAGGTATATGCAGCTTATTATATTAGAATTTATTTAAAAGATGTTCAGTTGCTACCTATATATTTCCTTGTGTTCATCCATTCTGACCTATATTCATTCTTGCCTTTTTTATTACTTCCTAATAGTAATTGGATGATTAAATTCACCTCCATTATTTTACCTAAATGTGAAAGGTGATCTTCTTGCATTATTCTCCAGAGAAAGCAGGAAGAAAACATTTATATTGGCTAGATTGGTGGAGATATGATTTCTAACTATTAACTGCCACGAAATGGCCCTTGTACAGGCTCTCTGACCATACCTTTTGTTCTAGACTATCACATTGTGACCTCACTTCTTGAGCATCTCTTGTACATATAAACTGTCAGAGAACCAGCATTGGGTCCCACAAGTTGCCCGAGTCTGTGTTATTTTCAAACTCAGAAGTTTGACCCATCAGTGGCTCATGAAATCAACTTAGTAGATCAAAACCTGGGTTTAAAAAAAAAAGGAAGGGAAATATTAGAAATATGAGTGTCTTGCATAGAGTAAGAGTAAGTATTGTCTCATGAATGCATTTTTTTCAAATATATTTCAAGTATATGTGGTTTGGTTGTACTATAAATATTTTCTTACTTAGATTTCAGTCAAGAAAGCCTGAAAAACAAAACACTGAGTTAGACCTTATAGCTTCTCATAAGCCTTTTGCCTAGATGCCGGGCTTTAGAATTTAGAGTATTATTTTACCATATTCAAATTCTATTATTTTTTCACCAATTATTCTCAATAAAATCAAGGGAATTAGCTCATGGCAATAGAAAATAATAATGGACACTTAGCAGATGATTCCAGAATTGTTACGAGCTGGGCTGTATCAGTTTAGTGAAGGCACAATGTTCTTTCTGATTAAATCATTTAGATTTAGGTAGTTGTATAAGAAACAGACATGCATATTTAGTTGCACAGAAGAAGCATACAGTTCACAGAAAAAAGATTTTGTTAATACTTTATTTTGTTCTTGTGCCAAATAGAATGAATATAAACTATGACTGTACACTTGTGTTATGACAAGAAAGGAAATAACAGTTATCACTCTTTTAAAATATCTCAAGGTTAAAATATTTGCCCTTTCACTTAACAAAAAGCCTCGTAAATTTGACCTTTCTATTTATTAAGAATGATGTGGGGGGGGAGGGAGAGATTAGTCAATAGTGACAAAGTTACAGCTAGATAGGAGGAATAGTTCTAGTGTTTTATTGCATGTTGCATAGAATGACTATGGTTAACAACATTGTATTGTATATTTCAAAATAGCTAGAAGAGAGGATTTTTAATGTTCTCACCACAAAGAAATGATAGAGCTATGAGGTGTTGGATACGCTAGACAGCCTGAGTTGATTATTATGCGATGTATACATGGATCGCAGCATCACACTGTACCCATAAAGTGTGTGTAATTATTGTATGTCAATTAGAAAGATAATAAAAAGAATGATATGATTGTTTTTTGTTCCTGCCTTTGTATTGACCAAGAGTTGATACAGGGAGGAAATTCTAATTGTACTTTTATAGTACACTTGCATTTTATCTCACGACTGAGAAATATTTAAGTGCTGTTCAGCCAAGTAAATACGAGAGAGAGAGAAGAAAAAAAAAATCACATAACTATATGGTTGAATGTTCATTGTGTTCATTACCAGGCATGTCATTCTTACTCTCTGTGACATCCACGGTGGAATATAACCTTTAGTATTACACAACCGGCGGCAGCAGCAGCACTTGAGAGCTTGCCAGAAATGTAGACTGTCAGGCTCAGTCCCAGACCTATGGAATGCAAATCTGTATTTTAACAGTATCCCCAGGTGATTTACATGATCATTAGCGTTTGAGAAGTCCTGGTATATAGGACAAGTATTACCAATTGCTGTATAGACCTATGTTCATTTCATGGACACCATTTGCTCTAGAAAAGAAAAGTTAGCAAGTAGAAAGAACCAGCAGTTTTTTTAACCCTAGAGCTGGGACTGACCATGTAATGGTGTTTAAAATTGACGGCGATGACAGTGACACTGCTGCTGATGAGACTGCCCAGGTAGCAAGTGCTTCCGAGTGTGGGCCATTTTGTCTAGTGCATCGACCAATGCATTTAGCCATCATCTTTCTCCTGAGTTTTATGCTGTTTTACAGACGAGGTAATTGAGGCAACGGGTTGCCTAAAATCATCACCCCCTTATAAATCCAGCTATTCTAATGGTTAGTGTCAGGTGTGCCCAAGGTAGACTCTGTGATTAGTAGTTGCAACATTTAAAAGTTGCAACTTTTAAAAGACTAGGTGTTTCAAAGAGGGAGAAAATGTGACACTTGAAATATTCCCATGACGGTATCAATTAACGTTTATTTAGATAATATTTGTCATAAGCAATAAATTCTCAAGTTTGAACATTTGAAAAGATAAGGAAAGCCCTACATTTAAGTCCACATCAAACTTTCAAGTTGTTAGTTTACAACTTATTATGTACTAGGAGTGTGTATCATACGGCATCTTCTCCCCCGTTAGCAGCTCTTAGCTTTGGACATGCCACTGGCGTCTAGGGGACTTAGCCTTGAGAATGCAACAAACGGTATTGAAAATGGCATTGAAATTTGAGTTGGAAGCAAATGGTCGTGAGGTCATGTTATGGCACAGAAAAGCAATGCTGTGCGTGCTGCCGATCAAGTTGGCAGACACAAGCTGCAGAATTGTGTCCACTCGCATGGGCCAGTGGAGCAGTTCTAGAAGCAAACTAAAATTGACTGGCTGCACCTTCAAGTAGGGAAAATGACTTTTTTTTCCCTAAAGTTGTTACTGTTGTTACTGTTTTAGAAGGAGAGATACATATATAACTAAATTCATACAACTGCAAAGGATATAATGAAGAGTGGTCCTCTCTCCTCTTCTGTCCCCAGACCCCAGTTTCCCTCCCAAAGCAACCATGCAAACAGTTCCTTGTATATTCATCAGAGATATCCTCTAAATAACTCACAAAGAGTTGTGAAATATCCTCATGAAAAACATCACATGCAAAATCCTTATTAAACAAAAGAATAAAGTACGGCACACATGACTCTGCACCATTCTTCTTTCCGTTAAAACGTATCATAGAAATAATTTTATATCAGTACTCCTACTTCATTCGTTTTAATGGCTGCACGGCATTCTCCAGTATGGGTATATTATAACACACCTTCTTCAACCAGTTACTTTTTTTTTTTTTTTTTTTTGAGACAGAGTCTCACTCTGTTGCCCCGGCTAGAGTGCCGTGGCATCAGCCTCGCTCACAGCAACCTCAAACTCCTGGGCTCAGGCAATCCTTCTGCCTCAGCCTTCCAAGTAGCTGGGACTACAGGCATGCGCCACCATGCCCGGCTAATTTTTTCTATATTTTAGTTGGCCAATTAATTTCTTTCTATTTTTTAGTAGAGATGGGGTCTCGCTCTTGCTCAGGCTGGTTTCGAACTCCTGAGCTCAAATGATCCGCCCACCTCGGCCTCCCAGAGTGCTAGGATTACAGGCGTGAGCCACCGCGCCCGGCCCCAACCAGTTACTTTTGAGATCATTCTCAGCTTTTTGCTCTTATAAATAGTGCTGAAGCTAGGATCCGTATCTATATGTTATCAAGCATTTGTGAATATACAACTCTTCCTATTCAAAGTCCTGATTGATTTTTACTAAGACAAGTTAAGCAATGGGAAAGTAATAACCAACTAACGTAGAAGGCAGGTACTAATAATAATTGAAAACCATTATTAACTGTGTGGTAAGTATATTATAAGTAGATATTTAATTCTTTTAATTTTATGGGGAAGATATTATTACTATTATTGTTGTTATTAATTATTTAAGGGTGAAAGCCAGGATTTGAATTCATTCGAGAAGCTTGACTCTGGATTTCTTGTTCCTCCTAGTTGCTGGACTCTACTCTTTCTCAGAGATTTGGTTGCTACTTTGGCAAAGATAGAGCATTTATTAGAGACCCACTATGTGCTAAGCAGCCGACATGTATTATTCACAGTCTTCACAAAAGCTACAAGATGTTGTTGTTTAACAGAGTCTTAATGATGTTTAATAACCTGTCCAAAGTCCCAGAGCTAGTTAGTAAGGAGCTAGGGATGGGGAAGAAGCAGGATGTCTGACTCCTGATACTACTTACGGCACAGTGGAAGGGAATTTCAGGCATTTGATTCTACATCTAGCAGGCTGGAAGGCAGAAATAAAATTAATATACATGAGACTTAAACATATTCAAGTGATCAGAAAGATAGGAAGGGCTGTCATAAGGGCCAGTGGGAGACAGTTTGTGGCATACCAGTAAAAGCATCTGTAGCAGAGAGTAAGGCTTAGTGGTCTGTGCAGATCCAAAATGGATCCTTCTCCATAGACAGTGTTTCCAAACCTACCATGTTTCCCCGAAAATAAGACAGTGCCTTATATCTAGTTTTCCTCAAGAAGACACCCTAGGGCTTATTTTCAGGGGATGTGTTATTTTGTTTAAGTACGGTACAACAATCTACATTTATTCAAATATAGTTAAGTCGTCTTCTTCTGGACCATCATCGCAGTAAAATGGCAGTCACAGCTTTCCTTCTTCCCCCTGGGGACACACAATAGTTAACGCGGAGCGTCTGGCTCCTCACTTCACTGAGGAGACTTTCCCCTCAAAGCCTCAGCTTGCAGCACGCACAGGATGGCCGGGACCTGACAGGGGGAGCCGACCTAGTTGATGGGGCTGCCTGCACCTTTCCGGTCACCTCTGGGATAGTAGCTTTCATGATGGGGCAGATGAGAAGGGCTGCTCGTCGTCGTCTTTACTGCTCTGTGACAAAATGCATGGGTTGTGCAGATACGCTGCGTAGCCACGCCCATCACTAGGTCTTATTTCCCAGATAGGGCTTATATTGCGCAAATGCTCAGAAATCCTGCTAGTGCTTATTTTATGGGTAGGTTTTATTTTCAGGGAAACACGGTAGATGGCTTTGTTCTCACTGACTGTTTCAACCTTTAAAAAATTCCACACCTATGCATTGTATTTATATCATCAACAACCTGTTGTGATGTTTGACACTTGGATGGCCTAGAGAAAGAGAAGCCTTAGGTGAGTCTGCTGAGTTGAGCTTTGTGGCCATAGGGAGCAGAAATCAGCAAATGCCCACAGTGGAAAATCAAAGTAAGAGTGCCAAGAAAAGTAAGAGCATTAAAATTTCTCAAAGTGTTGCCAATTTCTCCAGGTCCATTTCTCCTACTTTAATCTCAGTATTTCTAGCAGTTCTAGGTCTTTACAGGTATGCCACAACCAGCCATAAAGAAGTTAAAATTGGAGCCCTCTTTAGAAGACCTACAGGCCTTCTAAAATTATAAAAGTCTTGTAGGTCTTATACACATTATAATTTGTAATGATGTCCCATGTATCTGTTGGTTACTATTATTGCTGTTATTATTTCATAAATCAGGTTTACCCTCTAGGCTATATTTCTGTGCCTGGTCTCTTGGGTTTAAAATACTGAGTTTTCCTTGTTTCAAAATGCCTCATTGAATTCAGTGAATTTTTGGTAATGTTTCATAAGGAAAAAGTGATGTAGCATAGACAGACATGTCAGAATTATTTATATGGTAGTTGTAGTAAAAATAATAGCTAAGCTATATAATGAGTGTTTCCAGCAGGTTAGGAAATATGCAAAGGGTTTTATTTGCATATTTATATTATTTGGTTTAATATCAAAACTCTATCAGGTAGTCGTAATTATTGTTCCCATATTACAGATAGAGTCTTTTATTCTTCTTTTTGAGATTAACAGTTAAAATGGTGTTTAAGTAAGCTTTTGAAAAAGAAGACAGTACTTTTTGATACCACAGAACATATTTCCTATTCTGGCATTTCTCCTTCTAGTCTTTGTTCAAATATATTCAGTAATCAATATATGCATGATATTGTATCCTACTTTTTTATTCAGTATAGTCATAAGAAATTGGCTTTCTTAGTATTCCTCATTCCGATATAATGACTGCATATGATTAATTGCCAAAACTGATTTATTAATTTCTATCTTTAGGGACATTAAGTTGTTTCCATTTTCTCTTATAGATACTACTTCAGTGGAAAACTTTGCATACATAACATATTTATTTTCTGGGAATTTCCTAGGAAAAAGTCTTTTCTGTAGTCAAGGAATAAAGATCTTTTTAACTCTTTCTAACTCCCTGAGTTAAAATCATTTCTATAGGATCTATAGTGAGCATATTTTAAAAGCTTAAGAGAAATGTCTATTTTGAACTCTTCTTAGAAAGGACTCTTCAATATTTTAAAGATATAATTTGGATAAATACATGAGTCATTAGTATATGGCAATCAACATAAGGCCTAAAGAGTGAGTTTTTGCCTTATTTAATTTTCAAAAATAGATGAATTGGGCTTTGAGAAGGTTGCTGTGTGCAACGTCAGTTTCTATTCTTCATCAGCATGTATTTCTTGAGAAACTACTGTGTGCCAGGCCGTGTGGCAGTTGCCAAAGCCATGACAGTAAATGTGATGGAAACAGCTCATTTCCAAACACAGGGTCACTGAAAGTCATATCAAAGACTCTTTGTCCTTGATATTGTGCCACAACACACTCTTCTCCTCTGACATTTACGACTTCTTTGTTCTTTTGCTTTTATGGAATGTGACTCATTTCTTAATATCAGCCCAAGTCATAAAGGATAAAGAGTATCTTACTCTCAGGAAGATATCTGGATCCATATAGTTATAGATGTAAAATTTCTAAGCTCTTCTGAAATCATATTTTTCCCATCCCAACCCAGTTCTGGTGAGATTTTAGAAATCCCTTTGGATTCTCAGGATGAAAGTATCTTGCTGTGTGGTTTTGGGGATCCCTAAATCATCTTATCTTCATTGTATATATCTCAAGTTGCCTGTAGACATATTTATGCATTTATTTTCTCAGCACTTTAGGATAAACAGGTATTTTGGGCCCTCCATCTCAGGAATGTCCTCATGTAAAAACAAAATATAAATTTAGGGTGCATACCATGATTTATTAATACAGTGCACTGTATCTACAATGTTCACAGATAGACATAACCATTTTGGTCCCTTTTGGGGGCCAAATACACAGAATTCTTATGTAAAATCAACCTCAGAATCACATTTTAACTTTTCATGAAATTTCTCCATCACAGAAAGACCTACTAATTTGTTGATGAATATAACTATATGTTTATTGTATGGTATTCCTTTTCAATTTCTGCAGTATAATTTTTATTTTGTTGATGCTTAAACATTTCAATGGAGAAAACAATCCTTTAGTAAAAATCGTATCAGTTTAATGGCATACCATGTAGATCAAGCTCTTTGTTGATCCATTAGACACTTCATGTTAAAAAATGTATCATTTTGTAGGAATGTTACTACATATTACCTAATATACAGTGAAATTTCAGTAAATTCGTTTTCTGTGTATATTGATCAATTGATACACACTTATATATGATTTCAATAGACTGATTTTTCAGAAGGGAAATTTTGTGTTAGAATGTAAAGATGTCTGTCCCCCAACCCAAAATTATATAAGTTATTTTTAACTGATATCCTCAAATTAGTTTCTCATATTATTCCATATGATTTGAATTTTTATGCAAGGGCAAGTTTCAGGAATTGGAATTTACAGAGTATTCTTCTTGATGACAAAGGAATGGGTGGAGCTAACTTGATAATGTCGTAATACTGATACCTGTATTGAGCAGGGTTGACTTAGGCTACCCAGTCATGATGCTGCCTCCACTAGATAACAATCTGCTCATAGACATTATCGAAGTAGCACAGAGGTGGAAGAGAGAATACGAGACCATCTGAAAAGGAATTCATAATTTTTTTTTTAATTTCTCCTTAACTTTCTAATATCTTGAGCCTTAACCTCGGGGTTGAAGTCCCTCCTATAGCAACTTTGCACATACCCTACTGTCTGAACTCCAAACCCTGGGAACTACATGTCTGAGATCTGAATGTATTCTTGGTTCCAAATCAATCTTGTCACTCCACGGAAAGCAATGCGAGATAATAAGTAGTATTCACCTGATTGCTTTCCTGCTCAGAGACAGCTGGTGACGCGTGTCTTCCTGATAACCAGGAGTTTCAGATCTAAGGCAGGGCTGAAGGGAAGCTGGGAGCTCTCGGAATCTAAATTTGACAGTCGATGGCTGAGGAGAGGGTCAGAAGGGATAGAATCTATGACAAGTATGAGAAAGGAACAAAATTTATCTGTTCTGGTTGCAATGATTAGATGCCTCTTTGTCTGGCTTTCTTACAGTGGGTGACTGATCATCCCCGCCAGCTGGCTAATATCATAATTAACAAAGTTGCTACTACGTCTGCAAAGTTTAATAGAAAAATTTGCCAGTGATATGATGGCATTGTCACAGAGATCACAAGGGAAACGGAGCCGACTTTTGCTGAAGGTAGAACGGCAGAGCTGTGTAGGCAAGATGAGAAATTGCGAACTTGTTCAGCCAAAGGTATGTTTCTTTCATAATTCCACATCCTGGGTTTTCTTATTAAGATTTTCATTCTGTTTGGTGGGTTCTCCTTTCTTTTGTGACCAAAATGATTCATAAAATGATCCGTATGCTTTTTGAGCATTTACAGCATATTCTCTGAAAGCTTTGGGTTTTTTTTACCTAAATCTACAAATTTGGAAATAGCTTTTGATGCTGAGAATAGAATGTAAAGCAATATTTTGCCTGTTGTTGTATCTACCTAATCTTTATCAGTTTTCCAGAATAAGTATTTGGTAACAAATATCAATCAAACATTTATATTGTGTAGCATTGGATTTATACTGCTCAACAATGTAAAAGCCCTGGCTATGCTTTATTCTGTTGTGTCAATCTAAAGGAGAGGGGGAAAAAAGCAAGTGTAGGTATAGAATATATAGAGGTTCTAGTTCCGTTTTAAGAAGTGCTCAGAGTGGCAGGGAGGAGGGCTAAGGTCTTGACTTAAGTCACACAAAATAATTGGGGCTTTTCTTTTTTTTAACAACGTTTATAAAGACCAGTATTTATTGAAATTTTATGCTATTTTCCAATGCAAGTCTAGCCATTGACTGTTATACTTGTATTTTGTTTTTACTGTGATTTGCTTTGCTTGATTGAATATTTGAGCTCGGAGGAATTTCCCAAATGCTAGCCTTCACATATTGCTAATTAATGACTGTGAATATTGATGAGGGGGGCATGCACCTCTCTGTATATGCCTCTTCACTTCATCTGAGTACAAAGAGGGAGGAAGGGGACTCAGAAAATATGTAGAAGGCAAGTTTGGGTTATTTATGCTGTGTCACACCACTCCTATAGTACCAACATGATCAATTTGCAATATAATTGGGGTAAGGTTCTTTTACTTTCCGTCCATGGTCTTCCAGACCACTGTATCATGGCAAAATGCAATCATTTGTCTTTTGCCTATTACTATCGTCTTTTGTGTTAACAGCAGTTTTTAAATGTCATGAAATACCATTTTGGAAACACATTAGTACACAGCGTGTATATTTTTAATAAGCCCATTTAAACTTTCTCATGATTTTATTGCTAACCGTGGGAGACTAGACATTCTCAACATATTGATTTTAATATTTGACCATCAAATTTCATATTCCCAAATAAAAAAAATGAATCAGTTTATGGGATTGCAAATTTTAAAACCTTTAAGTGTCCAGATAATTTTAAATACTGTTTATTGAAATTTTTGTTAAAATTTGACTTAACGCATTTCTAATCTTCACTAAAGTTTAATGACACTGATAAGAACAGCTGAAAGTGGAGGTTTATGTCATTATTTTTATTGTATTCTGAACATCATTTTCACAGGAGAATATTATTCTTGTAATAGAGACTCTCTGTTTGTTTCTTTAACTTTGATTCCTATCCCCAGCCCAATATCTGGTGTATAATGGGTATTCATTATGTATTTATCAAGTGAATGATTCAATGAATTTAAGTGTTTCTATAGTTATTCAAATATGGTTAACATTTGTTTTCTCCAAATCAATAACTTCTGTATGTAGTAAACATTATGAATAGAAATAAGTAGATGAATGGCACAATTACAGAAAATAGGGAGGATTAAGTTCCTAAAATAATATATTGTTGTTTTAACCTAAACCTCCATAATATTTTGTGTAATTGAGATTTGGTATTGTAAGTACTCTGTTGGAGTGTCTAAGGTCTAGGGGGATTAGAAAAGGCCCCGAAAGTGGTTCATAGCTGATGTCCCGTTTTTTGTTAAAACAGGATTATCTCCTGAGATGTGTAGAAATGAACTCTTGTCAGAGTTTCAAAGGAATTAATGTTTTTGGTAAAATGTGCTAATGTAAAGAGTTAGGAGATTAGTGATGCAGAATGAAAGCAATGCATTCTTTCGCATGGAAATAGGAATATAATAAATGTCCTGCAGGTAATTGGGGCTGTAGCAATTTTATTGAAGATTAAAGTTTGATTGACCTCTGTTAGGATGATTAACCCTTCTGAAATTAAAAGCCAGAGCTGAATTATTCTGTTTAATTTAAATGCAAACATTGAGCAGGTCCTATGTCATTCAAATAATAATAATAAAAAAGCCTTCCTATTTCAATGCACATTATCCGGGTGATGGACACACTTATAACTTTGACTCAAGCTGTACAAAAGCAATTCATGTAACCAAAACATTTGTGCCCCCGTAATATTCTGAAATTTAAAAAAAATTTTCATTTTTATACATCTGAATGATATGCTGCATTGAAAGGATATAGCTCTGGCAAAAGAATATAGAATAATGTATAGATAACTGGGAGCATGTAAGAAGAGTCCTAGGCACCACTCCCCTGCTTCAAAACATCAAAACCACCACCCCAACAAAAGCAGGGAGCATGGAACAAATCTCCACACAAGGAAAATGCATGCCCCCAGTAAAAAAAAAAACAAAAACAAAAACAAAACCCTAGGAATGTCCTGAATAAATAACAATGACATCTCTGTTCCAATCCAGTGCCAACCACCTAAACTGCATATCATATTCATGTTACATCTACACAATTACTCCTGAAAGTGTGTGCTTTTTGTTTCGGTTGCTTAGGAAGCAGTTCCTAAAAGTTGATTATTTCTGATGCCTAAAATTTCATTCCCCATGATCCCTGACAGTCTCTGCCTATAGTCAGTGTTTTCATTTAGTTCAAAAAAAGGATGATAGGAGAAGCAAACTCATTATTCGCAATGCCATTTAATGGTTTAGTTTTATTTTTCTTTGTTAAATTTTCTAAGCTTTCGTGCAAAGTTGTATGTTCACATTGTTTCAAAAAACTGTTTCCATTTTTCATGACATATGACATTTTTTGTTACTAAGTCAGTGAATATTTTTAGTTTTAGGTCCCACCACATAGTGAAAGTGTCTTCCTTTTATGTGTCTGTGAACTATTAAAATGATAATAAAGTCTCTCTTCCTTCCCTACGTAATTTATTTCTCTCTCCTTTCATCAAAGAACTCACTCTGAATGTGGCAAGGTAGAAAATTCTAAGGCATTATAGTGTAAAAATTAAGAAGCCTGAGGTGCTATAGTTTATTTTTGCATGAGCTTTTCATATATTTTTTTAACTTCCTACTGAAAGATAGGCTTCTATTCCAGGCCCATGAAAAACGTGAAGGATGAAAAACTTGTGGTAGAATGACTGAGATTATTCAACTGGCAAAGTGACTCTGGCATCCTCCAGAGAGTTGGATAATACCTTGAAGCATAGATTAATAATATGTTTAACTAAGATCTGTTTGCCGTAAGGATAATTTCCTAATTCTTAATTGTGGGACGCATATTCAACCATGAATTGTAAACAAATACGTCGTTCTGTACCTTGTCTGATAAAATGTAGCTTATCAGCTTTAGCTTTAGTAGAATTGTCAAACTTTAAAAAAATTCAATTGTTTCATGATAATACTTGTTTTCCTATTAGAGATAATTTTTACTAAAAGAAAAACATAACCACTAAATTGTATCCCTAAAATAAGCGCTATTAATTCCTTGGACAAAATTCAATAATCTTCTCTAATTTAGATTAATCTTGTTTTACCTCTTACCAGAATTAAATGAAAATAATTTTCAGTATTAAAACTTTTTATAAACACAAAAATACTTTCTACAGCATAAAAAAGTTAATGTGCTGAACTACTTACTGATAATAACATCCTTCTTTGTATTGTCATTAATTATCAGTGATCTTTTTAATAAATAGAAAATCATGGCTTGGAAAGGTAAAATTCATATTGTCTTAGTGTAGAAAAAATATTGGTGAAAGAGCAAAGGAAAATATGCTTATATTTTGCTGAATCTCAAATCCAATCATTTGTTTTGCTTCTGTGTGCTTTGAAGACATTTTTATTTATTTATGTTGCCTTTGTTTTCTGACTATTGGTTCCCTTCTAATCTACCCACTCCCAGACCTGACATTTTCTCTTATAGTTGTGAAATAGCATTCTTTGTCATGAATAAGCCAAGATTAATCCATTTAATATTTCTATGGACCACGTATTTTAGCTGGACTCCTTTTATTTTTAAAAAAGACTGTTTTAAAAAGTGACCGAGGATGTTTTATTCATTGCACATTGTTTGTGAGTCAGTGATTTAATTGAATTTTACAAAAATGTAGAGAAGACCTATCATGAACATTTTTATTCTGCCATACTAAGGAGAAATAATAGTGGCAAACTCAAGGATTTTCAAGTTTCCTTTTTGTTTTTTTTTTAATCATTCATAGTATAAAAAAGTAGTCACATGTGAATTTTTTAAAGATATTATTCTCTTTAACAGACAATAAGTCTAGAATAAAATAATTTGGTTAATAATGGTCAAGAGAATTATTTGTAATTTGTTTGATAAAAATCATAAAAACACTCTAGAAACAATAAATGACCCAATGTTAATTTTCCAACTTAATTGGGAGGGTTAATTCCCTAGCACCAATTTTTCAGTGAGTTGGAAGGTGATGTAATGTAGTGTAGTGGTGTGTGGCTTATTTGATCCAACCTATGCTAGTTGTATTAAAACTATCACACTCTGTCTACAGATTACTTTGGAATACAGAGAACTGCTTAAAAAGATAACTTTAACTGAAATGCCTTCAGCATTAAGGTTTCTGGAGCCATTACTGAAGGACCTTTTATTCAGTTTCAACAGATCTTTATTGGGCACCTCCTATTGTTGCAGGCACTCCCCCCAACCCAGAGAGGGAGGTCTATGAGCCATGTTTTAGGGACCAGAAACTCAAACTCAGAGCGGAGAATGATTTGCCTGACGTCAGATAACTAGTCAGTGGCACAACCTGGGCTGGGAGCTGGTGCGGTATCTCAAGCTCTTCCTTCACCAAAGCTGTTCTTGGGATAACCATAGCATGCCACTGTACTAACACTTGGTGACTACGAGAACGGGATTCTTGGAAGACAAATTTAAACTCTTTCTCCAGACAAAGGAATTTACTAAAACCCAAGAACTACAGTGAAAGAATTAATCCTCTCCCGATTCACTCTGGAGGAAGTAGGTGAAGAGGTGGTTTAGAATGCTTGGGTTATTCACTGGTGCACCCAGGCAGTGAACTTCACACAGTTGACTCATTTCATGGAGACAAGAAATTGCACTCCCCAAATAGTAATTGTTTAGTTCATTGGAAACCAGACATTAGGCTCTTTTAAAACTTGACTTTAAAATGTTTGTGTTCATCTATCATTCATTTAAAATTCATAAATAGTTATGTTTAACAGAGTCTTAAAGTCAAAGGTGTCTTTGTCCCGCCTCATCCAGTTTCATTGGTATGAATAGTTTGACAAACTATTGATAAATATGTCTCTGCATTTTATAATCTAAACCCTGCTCTTGAAATTGAGCCATAGAGAATTGTCCAATTATTTATGTCAAATGCATTTAAACAAATACGTGGGCAAAAATCTTTTTGATAAATATAAAAAAATAAATGTACAAGTTATATGGTATCACTGTGATGTGAGTAAAAGACATTGTATAAAACAATTGGCAGAATAATTTCCTGACTTCTTATGAAAATAAGAGAATTATCTTCAGTTAAGCAAAAAGCAAACCTCTACAAAATTAGCTCAGGAGGTTCCAAAAATTCGGGATTGACAAATAAATTTTCACTTGGTGACTTCATCACCCTTTGAGTGTTGATTCTATGGGTTTGTAAACTCTCTGAAGTTGGCTTAGAGGGGGCATGATTGGTCTAAATCCATCTCTGTATTCACCCACGGGACCTAGAATAATTTCCGATACATGGTAGGCACTGAGGAAATGTTTATTAAATTGGATTGAAGGTGACTCTTACCATTAAAATAAAGCTAGGGACACTGAACCCAATACATCCTTGTAAAGACTGGGTGCTTATGCTAAGAAATAAATCTAAGCTTCAAAGTCTCACACGGAAAGGAGAAGTTGAAATATGTGTGTGTGTGTGTATACACATACACACATACTATGCATAATCCATGCTAGATGCTAGATTAGTCCTATATCTACTCTTCAGATGCTCTTAAAAAGGGTCCGATTTGCTCCACTTTAGCTTTACCTCTATGCCCATGAACCTACCAGTCACTAGTTAGCCACTTATTACTTACCAACAACTAGATTTTTGGAACTATGATATTGAATCAAAGTTATCAGTTTGGTTTATGTTCGTAGAGAGGAAGGAAAAACAATTCATGATATTCATTTTGAAAATGAGTGAAAAAGCAACAAAAGGGCACTGTGTGGAATCAGGGAAGTTGCAGGAAAATAAGGAATTACTATGGTGATTCCAACTGCAAATGAAAATATTTTGTTAATAGAGAAAATTAGAGTGCATCATAACCCAAGACCTACTGAAAGAATCTTCCCTAAGAGATGCTAGGCAAGATGGAAGAGCAAGTTTGACCAACCTCCTTTTTCTAATTATATAAATACTTGAGAATTCATTAACCATTTGAGTCCTGTTTGATGATGATTAATTAAACCCTTAGGCAGATGTGAATCAACTTTACTATGTGGAAACATTGAGGAAAACGTTTATGAAAACTATGATCCAATTTCTGAAAATACAGGCCAATTAAAGATTGAGATTTAATTTAGGAATTTTACGCTGTCTGCATGATATATATATTAATGCTGATTTCTCTACCCTCATTCTTTATCTTCATAAGCAAAAGGAGATTTTTACTTATTGACATATTATTGAAGAATTGAGCTTTTTTCCAAAATTACACATTTTTTTGCATAAATGTGCCTAATTACCTGAATTCAGTTTTGATTAGCAGTGTTAATTGATGCAGCTGTGGATGGTATCTGTTTACCTAAATTACCATGTGCAAACAGCAATATGTCTGGAAGTGAATATGCTAAACTGAAAATACTAATTAGCTAAGACAGATTGTTATTCAAGTCACATCGTGGAGCTTTCTAATGAAAGCCTAGATGTGTCAGGGTTTTTATGATATTCAGACAGAAATGTCTATATTACATATGATTTCTAAATTTAATTCATAAGAACAGATGGGGTGTCAGCCAGGGTTCTTCTGCCTTATTCTGATATTAGTGTGACTATTTTACTCAACTAGAGATATATTCATATGTTTTTTTGTGAGAAACCCATCATGTGCTTTGACAATATGCCAGCCCTGTACATCCAGACACATCTATTTCTTGATCAATATAGTCACAGATTATATCCACCTACTGTCCTGAAGATGAAGATAAATAAACCATCTTGCAAGTTTAATCACATCAGCCAGTTAATTTAATCAAATCAAATAGCAGAAAGGTTAGTTAAACAGACAGCTTACACTGAGTAGTATTTATGGGTGTTTTCTTTTTCCATCCCAAATAAATAATAATAAAGGTTTGATCCTAGGATTCTTAAGAATCAATGAGCAATTCTCAGGGCTGAAAGGTGAGTTCTCATTGCCTTCAGATTGTCTTGAATCCTTAATCACTTTTCAACGGATCACAAAACAGTGCTAATTTTCAAGTGCCTAGTTTTAAAGTGTTGCAGGCTTTTTTGAGCCTTTGGTTCCCATTACCTTTGTTCTAATGCATGACCTGCTTTGCTTACGGTTTCTCTCCAAAGAAAGCATTAATCTTTACCTTCTGCTGTGGTACTTAACTCTCATTAATGGCACCATAACTTAGAGCTATCTGAAGATTGTAGTACAAATCCTGCACATCATATAGTGAGGAAATAATGGACCCATCTTCCCTTACCCGAGAGGCTAAATAACTGTGCTTAATGCATAATAAGTCTCCTCTTCCCAAAGGCTGTGAGAATAAGGCCTCTTGACTCAACCTTAAGAGTTTAAGATTCCCTGTTAGGTATTTTAAGATGCCATGAGCAAAATGGGGGTAATTTTCATGATGCAAATTTGAACATAATTATAGTTTGGCATATTTAATTTAGGTTTAAGTGAGAATTATAATTACCAAAAATTGAATTATTTCAATTATGCTAATTTCTATCCCCCAAGTTTCGTGTAATTTGGGTTCTCTGAAATAGGTTTAGATCCAGCAAAATTACAATGGAGTCTAGTACTAAAAATAAGGAATTTGTGAAAATGACTCTGCTATAGTTACATCTTAGCTACAAAAATGTTGACATACTGCTAGCTGGCCCAGGAAAACAGGAAGGACTTGAAATGGCTTAAATCAAAAGTGGAAGAAAAAAGGGCATTGTATATTAACTGCTTGGGCTATTTGTGTTCTGTTTTCTGTATCAATACCAATTTTAACGTATTGTTGGTATTTTCTGTCTAATCAATGAAGCTAATCCAGTATTTTCAAAATAAAATTTATGTGTTATAGTGATGATTATTTAATATTATACTTTCAGGAAAAACATACTAAAGTCACATCCAGAATTGTCTTGCCTTTGATTATCATTATAGCGTTGGGCCTTTCAAAGGTGCTTAATGTAAAACTCCTTTATTCTTGGAGCTGAAAATTTGGAAGATTTTATTTCTCAATGGCTAAAGGTAACTTGCTGAATGTTCTGAGGATAGTTCGGGAGAATTCATTGCTATAGAACTGAAGTGTGTGTGTGTATACTTTAATAAAGTCACCCAAGATCTGAATTTAGACTGTAGCATCAGCCAAACAATTTGACTGTCAGGTGTGTTAACTCTCCGTACTGCTGGGTTCACTAAGGCAACCACTGAACAAACCTAAGCCTGCTTTTGGAGCATAGACAAAGGGAAAAAAATCCTCCCTAAAATGTATATTTACTCTATGCAAAACAATGCTTCAGATACTTTTTACTTTTTACTTAGCATGAGATTCTCTAAATATTTTAGTAAAAGTGTTTTGGTTTTTTGGTCTGCATGTGTAGAGGCGAGCTTGTTTTGTGTCAGACTCTTTGCTGGTACATACGAGCATTTCTACACAGTAACTTTAAAATGGGAAAACAGGTCAGCGATGTCAGATCAGAAATGGAGTTACGGAGTTTAATCAGGCATTTTAATGAATTGTCTTTAGGCAAGTCACCTAAACTCAGTGTGCAAATTAGTTAATTTTAAGAATAAATATAGCTATCTTTCCAACTTATTAAGGATTTATCACTTGTGCCCAAGGTTCCATGGATCTGTAAATGAAGTGTATGAATCTTTTCTTTGAACTTTAATTGGCCTGTGAGGGAGGCAGGTCTGACTGAGTTAAAGGCTGAAGGACTTAATCCTTTGAAGAAATTTTGATTTGGTTTTATTACTTCTAAGTATTGCTAATGCATTCTAAAATTAATTTGACTCTGACTGCTTTGTGTATTCTGATTTCCTTTCCAAAGGATAGATTGTAGGCTCCCTGAGGGAAGTCTACTATTTCTTTTCTAATCTGCGCTATGCCCACCCCCCCAGCTTCACACTGGTCTTGTGCACACAGTCGGGGCACTCAAGGTGCTACTGCAGTCAACAGTGGTTACAATGCATAAAAACCATGGCCATTAACCCCATTTGGAACTGTCAATTACCTATATTACAGGGTTAATAGGATGCATGTATGACCCAGGGGCCATAAACCCTCTGAAAGACATTAGAAAAATTTTAAAGCTCCTGGTTATTTTGAAAAAGCTATATTTAAAAAAAAAATAGAGACAGAGTCTCACTCTGTTGCCCAGGCTACAGTGCAGTGGTGCAATCATAGCTCACTGCAGCCTCCAACTCCTGGGCTCAAGCAATCCTCCTGCCTCAGCCTCCTGAGTAGCTGGGACTACCTACAGGTACATATTTTTGATTAGTTTATTTTCTGGTTAAAGAAACTCTAACATTTCAAAAAGAATGGAATTCATTTGAACTTATTCCCTGAAAAGTATAACACATAGATTAATGTACATTTGGATTAATGCAAATTTTGAATACATGGGATTTGAATTGGTAAGCAATACTTGGTAGACAGGCAGACTTAAATTCAGACTGCCTCTGTCATTTGCTAGCAGTGTGACCTGGGGGCATTTTCTTAACTTTCTTGGGCCTTAGTTTACTCATCTGCAAAAGAGAGAAAGTAATACCTCTTTATAGTGGTGTTCTGATGAATGAAGTATATAGTGTATATAAACGCATTAACCCAATGGCTAGCATAAGGTTGACACTCAGTAAATAATAACTATAATTATTTTGTATTTTATTGTTTAAAATACAATAGCTCTGTGTTAGAAACCAACAGAGGCAATTGGATAAAGTTTTAAAATCTGACATTCATAAACTTAGATTTTTATAAAGTAATGTGTCCTATACAGACACACACATACATACACACACACACAAGCCCATTTTGTCCCCCATGTATATGTGTGTGCACCTCTCTGCATGTGTATGTATTGGTACACATACATATATCATTTATATAAGGACAAAATTAAATACCTGGCTTCCTGAAAGTATATGGTACATGAAGTTCTGGGCTTCTTTCTTTTCTAACAATTTATAATGGCTATGTAACACTTTGTAGCTCAAAAATAATTCTGTACATATTATCATATGTGATCTTCACATCAACAAGACAGGACAAGTGACATTACATTCTTTTTTTATACATGGAGCACACAGAAATGTTAAGTGATTTACCTAATGTCACTTACCGCAGTGAAAAACAGAGAAGATGAAGGTAAAAGAATACACTTGGAGTCTTTGGACACTTGGAAAAAGAAGCTAATAATGCTGTTTCTCCATGAAATACTGGCAAACAGAAATATAGGGCCCAGGAATGAGTAATACTGGGCATTATTCAGGTTTTGACAAGTGGATAGAATTAATTTTTCCTCAATACACACTTATTAAGATATTCTGATTCACTGCATTGCTCACAACAGTTAAACATGACCATTTCCACTGTTATTACTAGGTCTTGTGTGGAAATGGGATGGGCCAGAGTGGAAAAAGCTAGGACCAGGAACTTAGGACTCCCTCAGGCCTGGACAAAAGCCCAGAGAGCTAAACATGGGAAAATGTCTAGAGATTTCTTAAGAAAGTAGCATATGGAGCCAGATTAAAAAAAAAAAAATCCATTCTTCTTTTATATAAGGAGTTAGTCACAGGAAAGGGAAAATGACCCAAGGAAGTCATTTCATTCGTTTATAATTTGTTGCATTAGGTTAAAATATTTTACTGATTCAACAAATATCTTGTAATTACCATCTCTCTGTGAGGTGTTGAAAAAGACCCTGTAGGAACATAAAAAGTATAAAAGACAATGCCTTCAAGGATTCCAAATAACTATCCTATTATTATATTCTTATTATTGCAACAATGATATCATTTAAGTGATAAATTTTTCCTTCTTTAATTCTGAAGATAGTAAAGAATGCATTAATTCATTCATTCATGCATTCATTCATTCACTTATGCATTCATTCAATAAGCATGTATTCTTCCCTGCACTGAGTAGTAGAATGTGAATGTGGGCTTTGAAGTCAGATAGATGGCCTGGGTTTAGATCCTTGATTCTTCACTAATTAGAAGTGAGGAAAATAATATGAATCTTCAGCTCCTTTGTCTATAAAATTCAGTTGATCATAATAAGATTGATATGGGGATTAATAATATTTATAAGGTAGCTCCCCCCATATGTGGCATACACAAGTGCTATCCTCATTATTTCATGAAAGTGAATGCTTCTCCACTCAAGGGATGTAAAAGTAGTTGGGGTGTGGACATAAACATACCAAGAGCAACTAGAGAATTTTATTATGGCATGGAACTAAGTGAAATCTAACATGGTCCATACTCCATAGGTGCTGACGGAATTTAGAAACAAGAAAGGGCTTTTAAGGAAAGGGAAAACAATAGCAAAAATGCTTTCTGTACAGTCTAGTGTCTAGATCTAGCCATGCCTTTGTTCAATATGTGCAGCCTGATGAACATCTCCCCGGAGACCACTGTTAATTTAGGAACCTACAACATCTGTGCAATTTAAATAGGACCAGAGCCCAAACCCCAAAACACATAGAACATGATTTCCTATTCAATGTGGTTGAATAGGACTACATCCATCCCTGGGGCTTTGATTCATGAACTGCGTGGCCCTAATTGACACTGGGCTGTTGCCTTTTCAGATAGCATGCATGGTAGAATTTCAGTGTATTTGGACTTGTTCAGAGTTCTTACATCTAGAAAGTCCAAATTAGATTTTTGTCATTAGCCTGTCAAGCTTGTCTTAAGTCCACTTAATGAGGTCTGCTGTGGAATGTCTTTTATGTTCTGCAGCCTTTATGCGTAGTCTCGGCTACTCTCAATTGTGGCTGAGAAGTTAACGAAGTTACCACAGTGCTCACTTGAGGTCTGCCGCTTTTGAAAACACACCTCGTATGTGTTTGGGTATTTAAATTCTGTTTTCTAGCTTTTAGGGTTTTTATTCTCGTGGTGCATTCAAGTGCTATGGAAATAAGACCAGATGGATGTGACAACCAGCCATTCGGGAAATTACATACACATTACATTTTAGAAAACCAGTGTACATATGTCTATCTGGATGTGTTCATATGCTGGATTATTTTTGTTGCATCCAAATGGTTGGGATTTCAGTGAAGCAGTTGCTTAGAATGTCAGCATGAGAATTCCTTTCCGGAGAAAAGCAGGGCCCACACTGAGCAATTTTGTCAGACTTGGCTGCGTGTGGCGACAGAGTAAGGGTCACTCTGCATTTCTCTAACTTCCTTTAGTTTTTTTAATGGTACTCACCACTACACCACTCACCATTTGTTTATTGTCTTTCATCCCTTGAGAGTGTAAACTCTATAAGGATGGGAAATTTTCCCACTGTGCTTAATACTGTAGTGTTGGGCACATAGTAAGCACTGTATAGGTAATAAATAATGAATAAATTCACTATCAATGAGATAATGAAATGGTATTTAATTCCCCCTTGTGCTGAAGCCAGCTTAGCATGGGGGTTTCCCTTTGTCTTTTAATGATGAACATATGATTGTGGATGATGATGATGATGATGATGATACCTAGTATTTATAGAATGTTTACTATGTGCCAAGCACTGTTCTAAGCACTTTACATCTAATTTTCACAAAAACTCTTTGATGTGGGGGTATTATTCTCCCTATTTTATGAATGAGAAAACTAAAGCACAAATACTATGTGACAGAGCCAGGATTCAAACCCACCAGCCTGATCTTCTACATCTCATGTCATTAAAATGTGGCTTCTGGGGTTTGAAAATAAGTCATTTCAGGAATTTATTCACCTCTTTAATTATTTAAAATTACTGTAAAACCATGACCTTTTAGCTCTGTGCTGTTCTTAAATATACTCTTCAATTTAACCCAGTGGTATAAGGAGAATTACTCCCATTTTACTCTAAGAAGTAGGAATATGTAGATGAAATCACTTTTCCTATTTTGTATCTCTTTATTGATATGCCTACTTACTTGCCCTTCTATAGAAAACGAAAAAGAAGAAGAGACTAGAAGATTAGTGCTGTAAATAAATACTCTGGATTTTGATGCTAATTAAAATATTGTCTAAACAAGCCCATTGTCAAGCTAAATGGAAAAATTGGTATTGGGGATTTTATATTGGCTTATTCATGGTTACTCAAGTTCATTCTCACTGACACAAATTGTGATAGAATAATCAGACTTCGATTTGAAGTAAAACATATTATAGAACTTTTAATAATAAATTTGCCTACCCAGTTGGGTTTGATCATGCTGATAGTAAAGATTAGTTTGCACACCTCAGCACAGAACCTAAGTGATGGTGTAGGCTTTGTCCCAGGTGAGTGCTGCAAAAAATACAGAAGCCAAAATAGACTTGTAAATCCCCTAAAAATTGATGAAAATTGACATAGGTAATCAGGGAGTGGACACTAGGTACAATGTAATGGCTAATGAGACTTCAGAAGAATGGCATAATTTTCCGGGGTCTATTTGTGTACCAGGGAACAGGGTTCCATAGCCAGAGGTACCATACCTTCACTCGAATTGTGAATTATGTTTATTACCTGTGTGTTTCCTTGAAATTGTTCCTATTTTCCATCCACACAGCAGTATTATTTTATCAGTTCTTTTCCCTGCCACCTCCTCCAATCGGTCTAGATGCCCAAATCTATTGTCTGGCATCTCTTCCTCTCCTAAATTAGTCAGTTCCATGCAATCCCATTCAAAAAGGAAATAGCTTTATTTCGGGCTTACATAAGCCTATTGATTCCTTTTATATGTTATACAATTTTGATGTTATCTTATATGGTAGGATAACAATTCCTGGCCCCACTAACTGGATGAGATAGTTCATGCAAATTGCTTAGCAATACTAAGTACATGATAACAAACCCTGATAAATGACATCTATTATTTGTAAACATATTCAAATACATTGGAGGAGAATTGAAAAAATCCATTTTACATAAGACTTTTGGGATGAGCCCATGATTTTTCCTTTTCAGTGTCAGATCAACAAGATCATATGTTTATATTAAATTACATTCTTGGTCTTCATCCTCTAGTCTGTTTCCTTGTATCCTTCCTTTCATACACTGTATGATGAAATCAGCTAGTCCTCATCTAATAGCCATAATCAGAAGCATCACCATCACTGCGATAACCATATCTCCAAAAAACACTGCCAGTATTTAAAGAGAAGTTTACACTTTATAAGGCACCTTTGCATATGTTTTCTTCTTTCCACACCCCGCGATGGTTGACACTGCAAGTACAGAGCAAATTGATCAGGGAGCTGGTGAGGGACAGATCTAAGATTCAGAGTCTGACTCTAGGATTATACATCACAATGATAAATGAGAGATTTGGGGGATTATTAATGCTATAGATAATTTTTAATAACACCTGCAGGTATGTCCCACCTTCAGGGAACAATTTTTTTTAACTAATCAGTTATTGAGCTTGACCTTAAGGAATGAGGACATTCTCCCCCCTGTCTCTTCCCTTATCACCTTCAGTTAATATCTTTGGAAAGGGTTCTCAGACATTGGCTTCCAGCTGCCCCCAAGCTCTTCTAGCAAAGCAGGAAGGCAAGTGGATAATCAGGGCATAGGCTGGGAATATGTGCTTTTTCATCAGGATTGTAATGTGTCAAGCGCACAATATGGCATGTCATGGACTGGAGGAGGAAAAAAAATCCTAGAGATAAACAAGTTTTATTCATTATGTTTCTAATATTGCAGCATTACCTATGACTCGACATAAATATGTCTAACAGCTTTAGAGCTGAAGAAGAGATGGATGGGGCATGCTTTTTACAAATTACTTACGTCAATGGGTGGGATGAGAAATGGGAATATGCCAGTTTGTTATTTAAACAGCAGTTCACCAAGTGACATAAACATTCTAGATAACAGGAAGATTTATCTGCTGGTGAAATTGTGAGTGCTAAGTCACCACAGGAGCAAGAGGAAGTGGGAAATATAGGGGATAATTTAAGTATAAATGAAGGAGCCGTGCCTCTATCATGACTCTTATCATCCCCTAACTATTGTTATTATTCCATCATATATCTCATATTTGGATGATTTATCCCTGAAGGGCTTATATCTGAGGTACATTGCTATTTTGTTGACTTTGTAGTGTTCCCAGTCACTCAGAATATTTGAAAAGCACTGGTTTGTTTTTTTTTTTTTTTTTTTTTTTTTTTTTTGGTTTTTTTTGGTTTTGTTTTTTTGGTGGGGAGGAAATTTAATCTTACACTTCTGTGAAAGTTCAATTCATGGAAGCTTCATATACCTGTTGGCCATGTATATGTCTTCTTTTGAGAGGTCCTTTGCCCATTTTTTAATCAAGTTATTTGGGTTCATGTTAGTGAGTTCCTTATATATTTTGGATACTAGGCCCTTATCACATGATTTGCACATCTTTTCTGCCATTGTGTAGGTTGTCTGTTCACTCTGTTGATTGTTTCCTTTGCTGTGCAGAAGCTTTTTAGTTTGATGTAATTTCATTGGTTCACTTTTGCTTTTGTTTGCCTGTGCTTTGGAGTCATATTCAAATAATCATTATCCAGACCAATATCAGGGAGGTTTTCCCCTGTTTTCTTCTGGTAGGCTTGCAGTTTCAGGTCTTGCCTTTAAGTCTTTAATCCATTTCAAGTTGAATTTTGTATATGGTGTGAGATAAGGGTCTAATTTCATTCTTCTGCATGTGGATATCTAGTTTTCTCAACATTTATTGAAGAGATTATGCTTTCTTCATTGTGTGTTGTTGGTACTTTTGTAGAACATCAATTTACAAATAAGTGGATTTATTTTTGGGGTTCATTTTTCTATGCCATTGGTCTATATGCCTGTTTTTATGTTAGTACCATGCTGTTTTGATTACTACGGCTATGTAGTATATTTTGAAGTCAGCTAGTGTGATGCCTCCAGTGACATTCTTTTTGCTTAAGATTGCTTTGAATATTTAGGGTCTTTTGTGGTTCCATACAAATTTTATGTTTTTTTTTATTTCTGTGAAAAATGTCATTGGAATTTTGATAAGGATTGCAGTGAATCTGTAGATTGCCTTAATTATGGGTATTTTAACGATATTAATTCTTCCAATCCATGAACACAAAATATCCTTCTGGAACACAAAATATACATAGGATCACATCATGTGCAAATAGGGATAATCTAACTTCTTCCTTCCCAATTTGGATGCAAAAAACATATTTTGAACACTAAAAAAAAAAATTGAAGAAAAATCTACCATCTAAATTTTAAGAATAACTAATGGAGATTGACTTGAAAGGTTTATTTTTATTTTATCCCTTGCAATACATATTTTATCAAGCTCTAACATACTCTAAGGTCTGACAGCAGAAACTAGGAAGAATGATTTGGAAATAACAACAAAACAAAACAAAAAAAGATTTTTAGAATTTGCAGGAAGATAGACCTGGCCGTTTCCTGCTACTCATCTGGGATGGTTTTAAATTCTGAAAGAGACCATAGAACATGTATACCTGTATATCATTAGCATTCAAACAAGGCCCTGTAAGAAAGTCATAATCTCCTTAAGGGAACAAGTTGGTAGAACTTCAAATCCTTTCTGGATTATAGAAGAGAAAATGTTTTACCTTACTGAATGATGGGCAGAGAGTTGAGAATATACCTTTTGTATACATGTGTGTTTATTGGATTTGTGAAATAGGACTTTTACCTTTATAGCCAGAGGAGCCATTCTCAGAAGGTATGGAGGCAATCAAAATATGTTCAAATCCTGAAAGCCAAGGAAACACTAGCTTTTGGTTTATTGACTGGGATGTGTCTTTCTCAACATGTTCTTTTTAAAATTGGCCCCGAAGGGTAATAAACTAGGCCTATACAGGCTTGAGTGGATGAGACAGATGAGGATCAAAGGGCATGTAGCAGGAATGCCCTCCACTGGTGTCTGTCTCAAGATGTAGTCTCAAAGAGGTCTAAACAGGAAAAGGTAAACACAGGACCATCACCCCACATTTATATAGAGCGTTCAGAACATTCTCAGCAACATGCTTATCACACATTCACCTTGAAGCAGCAGCACATTTGTCAAGAGAACATACATATGGAGATTTTTTCCTTCTTAGGTTGTCCCCATCCTAATCTCATCACTTTGTGTCGGTGGTGTGGGAGATATTGGTGAGGAATTATAAACATTCAAGAAATTGTCAGGTCAATTTTGAAAGAAATGGAACTGTTGACATATAAACAGTCATTAATTAACAAAAATATGTTCAAGCCCAGTGCTCCACAGAAAGAGAACAAAATGATATAAGCCAAGTTTGATTTTCAAATCTCTACAGAATTCAGGAGTTTGTTATGGATGTTTCCTTTCCCCTTGTATATGCCAGGAGACCAAAACACGCCACATTTTTTAGTAATTAGTATCAATCAAAAGTTCAAATTTGAAAAGAAATTGAGAACATCAAATGGTATCCTTGGAGAAGCACCCTTTCCTAGTGTTCTAAATGCTGTCTTGAGAACTATTAAAAATACATATTAAAAGGACCAAAATAATGTGCATGGTGTGCAGGTATGAGAACATCATGTTTCAACGATCTTGCATGAGCTTGCTCAGGGAATTCACCTGTATCTGATAATGTAAGGTGTAGTTAGCAAATCCTTATCACCTTTGAATCAAATAAAATATTTGTGGCTTCCTGTCAATTATTACTAAGTTAAATTTAAAACCCTGTTCTTGGCTCCACAAGATAAAATATTTCTGTAGGATCTCTATTTTCTTGACCTTATTATTTCTAGTGCAATTTGTACTACTACTTCAAAATCCCATGTCACCGTGGATCCAGAACAAAGCATCGTATTTTGTGGCATCTCTCCTTAAAAAATATCTTTGGGCGCATACATTCATTCACACGCATATAAAGTGAGGGTGGAAAGTACTTGGCTTGCCAAATCCTAGAATCACAAAATTTTGGATTCTTCACTAAAGCCATTGAGTAAGGTGAAGAGAACTACTTTTATCAAGCAACTGCTTTGTTCCAGGTAGTTCACATCTACACTCTCTAATTGTCACAACCCAGGCAAGTGAATAGCATTATCACTGTTTTGTAGATGAAAAAACCACAACTGACTAAGTTAAAGCAAGTTTTCTAAGGTTACTCAGATTCGATTTTTAAATTGGGCTGATTCTGAAGACCATTATTTTTCCTATAACACAACAATATGCTCTCTTAGGATCTCAAAAGTCTATACCAATTTAAAATAGAAAAAGAATCAATGGTGTTCATGGTTTATTGTTTAAAAAAAAAGATTAAGTCTTGTCCCATTTTTAAACTGAGACTCCTTAGTCCCCTTGGTAATTGAATAACCAAGCCTTGCATTTCATATGCCTTCTAAGGACACAAGAAAGATGGATAAAGGCTGGGCACAATGGTTCATGCCTGTAATCCTAGCACTTTGGGAAGCAGAGGCAAAAGGATCGCTTGAGGCCAGGAGTTTGAGAAAGGTGGATAAAGGAAAGGAAAACAAAAATAAGAAAAAGAGAGTGTTGCATCTGATTGCCTGGTGGTGGCCCTTAGAGGAAATAAAAGGATGATACTTGTTTTCTTGGTAATTTTTTTTTCTGTTTGAAAGAGGAAAGGGGTGTCATGGGGTGAAGAGGAAATAGAGAATATTGATGATGATCAAAAGAGCAAAGCGGAGTTGGTTTGGGAGTTATTTCTCCAACTCTCTGGCCATTCCAGCCTTCCCTGAATGAAAATATTCTGTTTGGCTTTCAGGCTATGGTTGTCATCCGAGAAGGGTACGTTAATTTGATATTTTCTCATAACTTTCTTTTGGGGATAAGCATTTTGGTTTTCTGCTGTTTATTATTTCAAAGGCATCTATATGCTAATATGTTTTATGCTTATTATTTTCATGTTTGTCCCTTAGGTCATGCTTCATATCACCCACCAGGGAGGATCATCTCTCATAAAAACTTTCGAATTTGATTTTGAAAATTATTCAGGAAAATTGAAGTCATGCTATCTCCCAAAGTTGGGGAGAATATGCTCTGGAGAATCCTATAATTCACAGAAAATGGACTAGGATAACATTTGTGTTCTTCTGCTGCCATAGTCCCCTTGAGAAGGACGGGCCAGCTACACAAAACATTTAACATTGTGGCACCAAAGTGTTGGAAGAATGATTAAAATAAAAATCTAATCATAGGCTTTTAGAAATCATTAAATTACTATGCTTGCTCCAAAGAGGAGGAAGGAAAGGCCGTTTTCATTCTCCACAGCATCCTAGGTGTGTTAACTGCTTCTATTTCTATAAATGCTGTCTTTTAATTGTATGTCATTGTTCCTTAGCATCATTTCTAGAAAGTTAATTTTAATGATATTAATGCTGGAAGCTGAGTTTGTGCTTAGATGAAGAATCAGGTAAAATAGAAACCTCATACAATCAGCTAGCTTGATGTTTTCTCCCAGAACTTACATTATGGAAATTTTTTTTTATGAAGTTGTAATTTGTTTTGAGAGCAGATTGCTATTAAAGAAAAAATAGAAGTTAGCAAATTAACCTGATTTAAAATTATCTTTTCAGGCATCTTCTTTTAAAGAAATCAAGGCTTAAAAACTGATTTCTTGACAGGAGATGTTAAAATTCAGATTACTTTGAGAGTATTTTACACTTCTCCCTTGGTTGGGAATTGGACTCCTTTTGTTTCTAAGCACTTCAGGGGGATGCAAAGAAAAGGCCCCAATCCACATTCCTCTGTATTGCTCTCTGCTTTGCTCTGTGTTTAAGAAAAGCAAGGAGTCAGAAACTCTGGTGGATTCGTATTCCAGATTTAAGTTCATTTTGTGTACCAGCCTCCTCTTCATCTATTCTTCTCTCTACCTTTCAGTAGCTGCACCTAATTTTCTTTCTGTTTCTTTTTTTTTTTTTTAAATGTCTTCACTTTTAGACCTCAACAGTAACTTTATTCTGCAAGAAGTGCAGCCCAGCTACTGGTATTTCTTGTCTTGGCTCATTTTAATGCCTCTTGAGCTCCAAGACAGCTTTGTTAATAGGAGAGTTTGCTTTCAGGGTTGGAAGAAAGTTCTCCTTCTGAAAGGGGGTGGGTGGGGGAGGCTGACAAGTAAACTAGGCTCTCTTCCAAGGGATCAGAGTGAGCCTACATAAGGCAGGTGAAGACAGGTATCTGGACAGCATGTGCTGGGGCTGCCAAACAGTACTGCAACACTTACGGTCATAATCTCTCTATAAATAAGAACTATTGCTGGGGACACATTTGGTAAATTGATTAGAATAAACAGTTGCCAAATAATGGTAACATAACATTTTCTTGAAACCTGTCTATGTTTGGGATAGTCTGTTGCAATAGTTTATGTGCAAAAGCCTTGTGACCCCATCATTATTTCCTTTTTATTCTACCTGTCAGTGATAATAACGAAATAGCTACACATTTTCCCTTTAAAAGTCGTGTTTGGAGAAGGATTTGTTGAACTAACACATTGGCCTTAATGTAGCCCCAGCAAGAAAGAAACTTTCTCTTCTTGCTCGTTCCTGAAAATAATTCAAATAGAAAAGCAATTTATGTACAATTAGGCTCCAGACAGTACTGGGTGCTGGTGAACCATGCAAAGTGGGTAAGGTGACAGCTATGACTATGTTATTCTCTTTGTGAACTAAGTTCCATGAGGACAGGAAAGATGTCTGTCATCCACTGTTAGCTTGTAGCCCTAGGCAGTGGCTGCAGTTTGTGGACTTTTAGCAAAAGTTTGGTGGACGTGGTTCAGTCTATATGAACAGTGAAATTTGGTTCAATGCAGCTTCAGAAATGCTGTTTGATTTGGGAGGATCGGCACTCCTGGTTCTGCAGTCCCGTGGAGCATGACTGTTAAAAGCTCAAGGCTTTGAAATAATAAGGTCTCAAATCAGACAAGCCTAGCTTTGAGTCCCAGCATCAATATCTACTGCTTTTCTGACCCAGATCAATCTCTTGGCCTCCCTGAGCCTCATTCTCTTCATCGGCAATATTTGGAGGAAAAAAAATCATATTTATTGAAATCAACTCTGAGGATTAAATGAGATGATGTATTTGCATGATATCCACACATAGTAAATGCTCAACAAATGGGACTATCACTATTATCGGGTTTTTCTTAATAGTAGTAATACTTTTAGGATTGTTATTATCATTATTAATGATATTAATGTGTTATGCAAAAGGTTCACAATGTTTCCCTATGGGGAACTTAAGTAGTGGAAACCAAAAAATAGCACACTGAATATTTTTCTGCCAATAAAACAGGATCTATAAAAATAAAGATGTGGAAAACTTTGTGTTTTCAATGTTACTCACCAAAGACCTATAAATAATCAAAATACTTTAGTAAACACTTTTTTTAATAAAAAAAAGTCTAAGATGCTGCACAGGTGAAACTTTTAAAACTCACAAAATGTTATTGCTTATATCCAACCAATGCCAAATATTTGGGGGAAATAGGGGAAAAAAAGTCAATTACAAGCTAGATATTTCTACCCTCACTGCCAAGAATCTAGGTGTCTAGCAAATGAGATTTCTCTTTCACTTTTCTTCTGGGTACCCAATATTATGAAAAGCTATTTCGTGATTGACTTATTGTGCTGCTGGTAGAAGTGGCCCTTTTGATAACAGGGTACAATTTAAAATCCTTGACTATTGTAAGATAGGGAACTGATCAGAATGAAGGCTTTCCAAAGGAAAAGACATCTTGCTGGTTGAAAAGCCCTAGTGAGCTACCAGGACATATTCATGGGGCCAAAACATCATATGGAAGCATGTAGCCAGGTCTCAAGGCCATTAAAAGTTTTAGTCTTGCTGCTGAACACGAGAAGAATAAATAGGGTTGTGTTTGCCTCTAATGCATATGGCTCCTCACAGAAAGCAAAGTCAGATGTTAAGTAAACCTTTGCAAGACTGGAATGGATCATGCCATTCTGCATTGAAAAGTCAGCTTTGACTTCTAATTGTATGCCAAAAAAAAAAAGAGAAAAAAAAAGACCTGCAAATTGTAAATATATTTGCTAACAAAGGTTATTATTACATACAAGTCTCATTTAAAGTAAAAGGAGAAATCATTTTTCTTTATATTTGGAAGAGCTCTAATGACAACAGATCCTTCATTAAAACAGTATCTTGAGTGGATATTTGTTTCATTTAATTTTTACCCTCTCCTGTGGATTTCCCTTTTTCACGAAGCCATCCCTCAAAGGAAATGCTGACAGTAAATTAATGTCCATACTCTGGTGTATTCTATGGTGTTTCATTTTAAACATTCATACTTGGATTAAAGTGCAACATCATTTACCTTTCATGGTGTTTAGCATCTAGTAGAGGCTAAATAAATAGCAATTAAAAGAAAACATCGCTAGAATTATAGTGTCGCTTTCCTAGATTTCCATTCTGTCAGTCTTCAGTGAAGTTGGTATAATTTCTCCTCAAATGGGCAAGATTTGGAATTCTCCATAGTCACAAGTGAAAGAACAAAATAAGAGAGATTTTCATTTATAAGATTGCCTTTCTCTTATCTAGTGGTCTTGCCTCCCAGACTGTCTGTCTGTCTCTGGAAAGCAAAGTCAATAAAAATGATTAGAGTTGGCATCTCACAAATGTACACCCTTAAACCATGAAGCAGTAATGCTGTGCAGAAAATATTTTTCTGACCTTTTCAAATTGCATCCAACTGTCTCGGGAATTTCTCAGTGACTAGAGGTAATAAGGTTCAATCTGTTTTACTGGCTGGCTTCAAATTTAGTTCCTCCAAAGCTCTAACTTATCTATTCTTTGCATCTTGGCCCCAGCATCCATTCAGCACAGAAATCCATGCATCTAATCTTTTTTTTTCCCCCTTCTCAGGTTTTTGCTAAAGAATCATGTTGTAGAATCTACCGCCATGACGACTCTCCACTTATTGCCCCCTTGAAAAACAAAATATTAGCACAGGAAGATTAGTGGTCATGTTGTCTTTTGAAAAGCCCTTGTTGAATTTAATTAGCTTTTAGATTTTGTACCATCTTACATCTCAGTTTTTACCTATGTGATTTATGCCTCAGTAATCATTATATAAAACTTTTTTTTTACTTAACCAAACCATATGCACTCTCCAGAATAATAAAGAGGCAAAAATATGTGAATTTCTTTTGTGTTACATTGATTTTGCATTTTCTTCTGTGAGTCCACACGCAGCAGACATGCTCCCCCCAGTAAGGAAGGGAGCCATCCAAGTGTGAAGTGCTAAAAGGCAGCTGGGCGGCCCCTTCTTCACCGTGTTCCCTGAAGGAGAACAGAAAACAGAAGCTGGGGACACATTTCTTGACCTTATGAAAGTGTTGGATGTCAGGACGCCTTGACAAGAAAGTAAAAAGCTTGTCTGACTTTTTATATTGAGAGCATCTCCATGCTGAATGTGATTCTGGGGAGATACCAGTGTTTCCTCATTTGTAGGACACCCTAGATTCAATCACATACTCTGTTTTGTTGTTCCCATACGTGGCCTTTGTACCGCCGTCTGCAGGAGAGATTAGAATCTTGGCTGGAATTTCCTGTGGTCAGGGGAACTTGGAGCCTCTTTCTGGCTTGGAAGGCATGTTCACGGGCAAACAGCCACCAGGAGGAGAAAGTCATTTTGAAGTTGCCCTTCTAAGAGTCTGCATTTTCTTGTACACTAATTTGTCAAGTTTGATCATCATAAGATATTTGGCTTTCTGTAAGTGAGATCATTTCAAACAACCCTATTGAGAAAAAAGCCTTGCAGGAAAGGAGATGAAGAGCAGACTGTTTTTTTAAATTCACAGAAATGTATTTTTTTTTCCTTTAAAAAAACCAAGTATACTTACGCCAAAGTTCATTTTCATAATGTAGCTTATCTTTTTCATTTAAAATTTTTAAAAACAATTTTTGGTTAAAGTTGAAATGTATAAAGTATGTTTAAGAAGGAGCTACTGTTTTATTATTTGAAATTTAATCTATCTTGACAGTTGAGTTGCAGTCTTGACATCGTTCTTTCACAACCTGGGTAGAGTTAGCTGGCGTTTTGTGTAGTAGAGATGAGGTATTTTGGCAATTTTGTAAAGTCAGATTTACCCGGTATTTGCAATGTCACTTCGTGTTTTTGTCACCAGCTGGGGAAGAGTGAAGATTTTCAGGTGCTGGAATTAAAGCAGGTCTGTTTCTTGACTGTAGCCGCAGGACACCTGAGAAGTTGTTAATTCAGAGGGGTGTGTGTCTGCACGGGTGTGCGCAGCCATGGATGTGTAAGATGTGCACACTTACTTGAACTTGGGATTGAGAGGCCACAACTCCAAAAACAAATGGATTCTAGTTTCTGCCTGTGGATGTCGTGTCTTAGTAAACTGGAAACTTGGCTATACCTATCAAACCGTTTCAGAACAGAGAATGGCTTAGCCAATTGGCTCCAATCATTACACATTTAGTGCCTTCTCTTTCTCATTTCTGAGATATATCATCTTTCCTACTCTTTAGGACCTGGAGGTAAAACAAAAAGTCCACGTTCAGACTTTCCATTGCAAGCATAGAGTGATTTGAATCTGATGGAAGAAAGGAGGGAGGTAGTGCCAGTGTCTGTCTGTACTGGATTATTTTGCTTTTCTGGGTGTTCTTAGAGTTTGGGGGATGGCTGGGGAATTGATCAGGAGCTTTCAGGTTGAGAGTCCCAAAGGAGTAGGTCGCCTAATTAACAGTGCCAATAATGGTAATAGCTGCTTCTTATTGGATAACTACTGCTTACAGGGTTTGTCACAGATAACTCACGTTATACCTCACTTACAGGGCAGAGCGTGAGACTTAGAGAGGAGAATTGTGTGAAGAGGATTATTTTTGCATGGAAAGGAATGAAATGATCTGTTTGCTGCAATCATTGGATTTTTTTTTTACTTTTCTCTCCTCTTTCTCTTCCTCCTAATCTTTCTCCTCTTCGTCATCACCTCTTCCTGTCTTTCTTAGCTTCTCCTTTTCATTTTTCTTTCCTCCAAGAGAGAATGAAATGAAGCCAGTTTGTCGAAACACTGTCCCAACGGGTCTTCATCAACAGGACAGCTGTTCTTCTCTTCTTCTCTGTTGCTCTCAGTAGGGCTACTTATTTAATTATTTTGAAAGTTTAATAAGGGCCAAGAGTTCTGGCTGGTGGCTTATATTATTGTCACATACTTTTTCTTTACCTTAAAATAATACTACAGGTGGCAGAAGGTGGTGGTTGTATGCTGTCCTCCCAAGCTCACATTCAACCCTGCCTAATCTACCTTTTGTCTGTGTTAATAATTGTTCGGGGTCAAAAGGGGGAATGAATGAATTGAGGAAAGCAGATGCTCAAAGGTATTTCTGTGAGTAACTCAGTAAAATCTGTTTCTATAAAAATGATGTGTTTCTCTATCAGGATATCTAGGAAGTTAAATTCCTTCAAATATACAACTGAAATCTTTTGCTTCTTTTATTTGCCTCACATATCGGTAGTATAATAATAAGCATTCCCGACTGCCAAAGCAGACTTGTTACTGTGATGTTGGCTCAATGGAGATATCGATGGGCGGCCATTCATTGTCACTCTTATGGCGATGCCTAATATGCTCCAATTTGTGCTCTCCGTGAAGGGGCTTGGTTACTTATTCTGGGTAAACTGGGCTTTTTGTGTTACCACAGCGTCACTTAGACTCCTGATACCAAGGCCAGCAGCCTGACAGTGCTGCATGTGTTCCCAGGCATATCAGAAGACAAACAATGGATTCAAACCTAAGCAGAGTAGTAGAATCTCAAAAGCTCTATCACCACCTCTCACTGCACATACACCCTTCCTAGAGTGGGTGTTCTAAAAATTTGGTCTGTATCTCGCTTGTGATAAATATCCCCTTTTTTAAAAATTTCAAACGGAATGTGTTTGGCGGCGTGGTTTTAGATACAAATATGATTTCAAAGTTTCTTTTTCTGTCTCTGTCTCTGTTTCTCTCTCACTCTCCTTCCCTCTCTCTCTGATATACCTTGTGTCTGGGGTATTTTGAATATGCATGCGATCTCAGTTCACAGTTCATGAAGGACTTCGTGTTTTGCACAGGGCCCCTTTAATTCCCACTATCACTCTGACTGGAGATAAACTTGAAATAACGTAAACAAACAAGAATGAATCGTTCTGAAACTATCTGCCACACACAGCTCATCTTCAGCACTTTGCTTTCCATTACTGCCGAAGGAAGGGGAATGACAGCATCAGCTCCAAATGGGGCACCTGCCTGTGCTTCTGTGATATCCTGGTAATCTCCACTTACTGTCAGGGCTGCAGCAGTATTTATTTTTCCTTAATTGGAACCCCACTGATACCCTGTGGGATTTCTCTCCCCGCAACCCCGCCTTTGGCAAGGCAATATATCCATATAGACCCAGAGCATAGCCACCATGGTCTATTGCAATATTATAGTCAGAAATATCAACATTGGGATCAAAATTAAACCAACACCTAGTTTCAGGACTGCCTTTTGATATTATTAGGAATTCACCATTTTTCTCAGTGTTTATCTTCAGAGTTAAAGAAATGTCGGCAGAAGCTCAAGATTGAATACGCTTTATCACAGTGTTTCATCTCATGTTTTAATTCTTTATTTCGTTGCTTCTAGAAGTGTAGGGATGACTGATAAAATTGCAAACTATTGCCCCAAATAAACAAGTAAACAACAAACACAAGAGGTTTGGACGCACTATATAGAAATGTTACCTTTTTTTTTTTTAATATCATTTCCTCTGTAGGTGAACAAATATAAGATGCCCAGAAAGCCTTAATTTTATTAAAATTACATTAATTGAAATTAATAGGTAAATCCCCTTTATCTTAACTTTTGGTGTCAAAACAGGGTTTGTTACCTTGGCCATCAGAGGGCCACTTCATTGTCTTTATTTATGGTTTTAGCATTTGCATTTGTTTTTCCCTTGTGCTATTTTTATTTTTGTCACTGAAGTTCATGAAGACTTAATCATTAGCCCTCTGATTTTCCAGGGGAAAAAAAATGTTGATTTATTGAACTGGCTGCAGAAAATGAAGAAGAAGAAGATCAATCTGACATTGTAGGTTAATAGTAGGGAAAGAAAACATATTCATAATTAGAAGAGAAAAGGACTTTCCTTGTTCATTCCAGTTTATAATAAAAAGCCCCTCGCTAAAGTGTCTTAGAAAATAATGCATTCAGACTGAGTCGAATTACTGCCTAGCAGATTCTATTTATCTGTAGCTTAAAAAGCAGCTGCGTTTTTGTAAAAAGCAATGAATGTGGCAGTCCTACTTAAAGGTAGAAGAAAAAGAACACCCCTTGTTTTGTAATAAGGGGATTTTCAATTTAAAAGAGAGAGCGAGCCTGTTGTGTGAAGTAGGGTTATTACATTCACTGTATTCTATCTCACTCACCAGGAGGCTAATAATGAAGGGGCCAGGGAAGGAGGCCAGTGCTACAAGGGTTATCTCACAACCTCAGATGCTGGATAAGTCGAAGGAGGCAGAGTCGCTTTGGGATGACATTCAGAAAGGCTGGAGTGATTATTTGGAAGAGAAAAGCCTGCCTATTCTTTCCAAGGTAAACAGTTCATTTCATCTGTCAGCTGCATGTTTCAGTATACTGATATGTTTATATAAAGATATCTATAAAAATTTGCCTTTTAAAAAATCATTTTAGGTGCATGAATATTCCCCTGACCTGTCCATCCAATGGGTCCAGCGATGAATTATTAGGAACCTGCCATAGACAAAGGATGCACTCGGAGCCCCACCACACCTAAAGCCACGCTTTGAAGGATCTGCCAAGCTCACTTTTAATCATGAGAAAGAAATTACCCACATGGAGTCAGCAGAAAATGAGAAAGTAGAGCTCGTGCTGTGAATAATTCCAGCAAGTGCCATGGGGCTAGTTGAGGAATGGCTTCATGAGGTGAATATCTCTAGCTTGTACTTAGGGTTTGGTTAGCGTATAATCATTTTCTCTTCTAGGAGCAATGACTATCATAAGTGTATTTCCTAACTAAAGAGTGCTTTGAGCATGTGTCTGGATGTTGACAGATTTAATACCAGTGTTGCCCTTGTTGTTATTTACTATGACTAATTTTACATTTGCGAATATGCAGAAATCAATTTAGGCACAAAGGCTCTCAGAGCCAGTGACTGTCGCTCGCTGTCCGTGTTTGTGTGTATCCCTGTGAGTGCACGTCCAGTAATTCATGTCTCCGTGTACGTATGTGCCCTTGTTTTCGTCTCCTCTCTGTTGTGAACGTAGGTTGGGAGAATTAGCCAACCAGTGGGTTCTCAGACGTGGTCCAAGGCTTTCATTTGATTTTTGGAACAGGAAAAAAAGAACATGTCACATTGTGATTAATGGTCAATCTGAATTTTCAATTCATATGAAAGGAGGAAGGGGAAGGGATATGTGTCAAGTGACAAGACTAACCTTTTCCCTTTGGGACGTGCATGATTCAAATTAAACATCACTTTCAGTGTGAAATTAGTTTGAAGGCTTCTCTCTCTCTCTCTCTTTTTCTTTCTTTTTTTTTTTTTTGTTTTTTTTTTGTTGGTGCCTAGTTTAACTCCTTGGTGGCTGCTCTTTCAGAGAGAATCTCCTGCCATCCCAGCTCTGTGCCTGAATTTATTCCCAGTAGCCCATAGTTCCTCTTCCTTTGTTTCCTTTTTCTAAAGATCAGGTCCCAGAAAAGAATATTGTACTATTTCAAAAGCTTCATTACTCACAAGATAAGATTCTCCGTAACACATGCTATTTAATGTCCCCATAAATGAAATAAATACATGAATAAATAGCATTCTTCTTTTTTTAAAGATAATTTTGCCAGGGAGGAAGGAGAAAGAAAGAAAGGGATCCTTTTGGAAAGAATTTAGAGTGCCCTCTGCTTTGTGCCAGTTTTTGCCGGCTGAGTAAGCCACAGACGAAAAACAGCCACAAAAACCCCCAAGTTCTCTCCTGAGCCTCTTGTTTCCCACATAACTGAGTCACAGGATCTCCATGCCAACCTGTAGCAATTTGGCTTTAAGCAAGCATGTGCTTGGATGTTTCGAAACTACCCTTTAGTACTGGTTCAAAGGACCCAGGTCCAAACTTGTAGAAAGAACCTGCTGTCCGAGAAAACGGTGGGCTGCTTGTCCATCTGTACACATCCTGACGTCACAGTGAGGCATCAGATGTGATGTGTGACTGACTCCCTTCTTGGAGTTTGGTGGCTTATGGGGAAAAGAAAAGTATTGAAATGGCTAAGAAACAGTGCTATTCTTCTAGTATATCTTCAAAAGGAAGTTGTTAGGGGTCTTTAATCCCTTCCCTACAGGAAGGAGAGGTGTGGCAGGGTGGGAAGCTGAGCCTGCAGGGGCTAGGTGCGGTAGAGGTAGAGGAGGTGAGCCACTGGGGGTGGCTTGTGGGGGGCGGAGCTCAGCCAGCTGAGGGAGGAGGCAGAGGTGGAGTCAGGAGGTAGAAGGTGGAGGCAGATGAGCAGCTGTGTTTATTTTAAAACATATCATTTAACCCTCACCTAAAAACAAATTGGAGAGGTTTGGGAGTGCATTAATCTGGACCCAATTAACATGTCTTTCTCCTTCAAAAGTGCAACCTGAGATTGATGAATATAAACTAGAGTTTCAGATGCAGTGCTTAAATCATTTGCATGTTTCCTGCATGATAATTGAATTTATGTATGCACTTCCTTTCATTTAACTATTTCCAGTCTCTTCCTCGTGATTCACATAAATCAAGATTTCATTGTAGTGACCTCTATGGAAATAGCTTGCCTAGATTTTACTCCTAATGAGGACTCAAGTTCTTGTTTCTTTTATGTGAGTTTGAATAATACAATGTTTTTTTTAAAAGGAGAGGGCAGTGCTTAGTAGTCTGTAATGCTGTTTCAGGGATTGGTAAATAGGCACCTCAATTTGTTTATAAAAGGACAGAAAAACCATGGGACCTTATGGTATTGAGTTTTCAGTGGTCCCAAAGAATTGGGTTTCAGCATGGACTTAGAAGTGTATTAATAATACCAAGAGCAATGTCACTTTAATGTAGCATAAAGAATGATCTTGGTCTTTGGACCTGAGTTATTTAGATCACTGAGAGATTTCAGTGCACAGTATTGGTTTCTGGCATAGTTAGATATTTGCTTTTGTAGATGGGGGTGGGGAATGGTGTCAGCCTCTATGAAAGGCTATAGATGAGCAGTTAGCACTTGTGGTCCCTTAGCATGCCATCCTTTTTCTTTCCTTTTTGTTATTTGGGTGTAGAGAAGTCTTAGTGGTTACATAGTGCAAGCAGGTGCTAAGGTCTTCACTCCCCACCTGCCCCCAAATGAAAAGTCTAAAAGCCAGCAGTGGGTATGTAAGAAAGCTTTCTGGGGAAGATGTTGCAGCAAGAGGCTTGAAATAATCCCCTGGTTTCAGTTTGTATCAATGATTTGTCTGTCTTCTGTCTTGCCTTATGTGTTTCCAAGTTCAATGTCAAAGTGACGAGCTTTTCTCCAGGAATTCTCCCCAGTGTCTTTTGTTTGGTGAATTCGATGGTTGAATGTTGTTGAGTGTCTCCTGGTCTTGTTTCCTGGTCCTTGTAGCTCAGAATATCGTTGAAGGATAAAAATCTTGTGAATTTGTGATGTCACAATTTAAGTGTGCTTCCTGTCACTTATGTGTAGTTTAAAATGTTCCTTAATGTAGCATGAAATGATTGGTTAGCTTTGAAATGGTTGTGAAGTCATGTGAAGAAAATAAGTTTTGCATCCGACCAAGATAAATTCACTCTAGTGCTTTATGGCTTTTTATTCCTATGTGATAGTAATAAAGTCTCATGTAGGGATGGAAGCCATGAAATACATTGTGAAAAATCATCAACTAAGAAGGGGCCATCAGTATAGAGAACGGTAGCTGTGCAGCTGTGAACGTGATGGAGACATGACTTAGTGGATAGCTCTGCTACGTGCTTGGTGTTCCATTGAGTTTCTTTATCCTTTAGGTTTTGACAGCTAAGGAATCTAGGTTACAAGAGTCGATTCATCTTTGTAATCATTGATTAACATGCACATTTGGGTTTGCACGTGTCTGTTTATCATACATTTTCCTCCGTTTTCTATTAACGAACATGCTCTAGGGGAACTATTAATAGCCCACCAGTCTGGCAGGCAATATTCAATCCTTCCATGCCTTCTCTCGCCAACTGTTGAGGTCTTTCTTTTGAAACAAAGAAGAAATAGACAAATAAGACTTGCCCTCTTGGAAATATGGTCCAGATTTCTCTACTCCCAAGCTCCAAAAAAGTATACATTGCCGGGGCTGGATCAACACCTCTTAAAATCCATAAATCCACTAAGAGTCGTTTTCCACTTAAGGATGTGGTGTGGTGGAGAAACATCCAATGTTACTGGAAAGAAGGAGAACTTAGGAGTGGAGTTGGGTTCTAATCTCTCTGCCACTTCAACTATGTGACCTGGGACAATTGATTTAAACTCTGTGAGCCTCTTTCTTTATCTTTAAAATGGGGAAAGGTAATACCTTGCAGGGCTATTGTGAGGATTAAATGAAATAATGCATACAATGCCTAACAAAGTATTGGACATCACATATTTTTTTTAAAAGCTCATAAAATATTAGTTTCTCTTCCTTCCCCTTTATTTTCTCCCCCTGTTTCCTTCTCTCTGCCTCCTATGCCCTCCCTTCTTCAGATGTTAACCTAAAATAGCACCTTTGGAGCTAAGCAGCATCTTTGAGAAAGAGACTTCTTCAAGAATGTCTAGTTGCAACTTTTTTCCATATGTGGCTTGAGTGCTTAGGTTGGATCAAAAGTTTAATTTTGTTTAACTGAACTGTTTAATGTTGCCTATTGACCTCTATTCATTTTTACTGTTTTCTGTATATTTATTTTTGCTTGATCTGTTTTAATATTGACTATTGACCAATGCTTATTTTTACTGGTTTTCTGTATTTTTCTCAATGAAAATTCTAATAAAAATTATATTTGTTATCTTTTGACTCTGTGTTTCTTCCACACAATGGGATCTTAGCCTGTGCTCGGAAAATCTCTGGGCTGCCCCAGTAAGACAAATGATGCCTTTTCCTTAGAAACCACCCACTGGTAGTGCCAAAACGATATGCTCCCCATTCCCCACCCCCACATTTTATTTGCATATCAATGTGTGTTTATCACATTGATAAATCACAAAATTTATCTATTCACTTGTAACTTTGATGCTCGTTTATCTTTTACATATATAAAAATTAGAATTTGACTTTATCTCTAACGTCTAGGGAATAATTGTGGATAAAGAAAAGGACTTTACTAGTAACAAATATTAAATTAAAATTATAGAATAACTTAGGTATATTGCTATAAAAATAGAATGTAGTGAAAATCAGTGACACCACATTTATATCCAGAGTTATTTTGTTACAATTGAATTTGTCCTTTAAACCCCATACTTACCCCAATTTCTACAGTTTCTTGCCATGTCCCTGACTGATACCTGGTAGGCATTCAAATATTTATGGATAAATGAATGGGAAAGGGAGGAAGAAGGATGATGGAGGAGGGATGGGGTGGGGGGGTGAACAATGAAGGGAATAAAAAAGTGAAAGGCCATTATCACCATAGAAAAGATGTTGCATGTTTAGGGAAGCAGGGCAAGCACACACACACACACACACACACACACCTGCTGCAAGAGTGAGGAGAGTTTAAGTTTGCAGTAGAGTTGATATTACCACACCACTCAAGATAAAATGTGATACGAGCGGCGTAGACAAAATTACTATAGATCCAGGGAAAGGAAAGTTCCCTAGAATCAGGGAAAGATCCAAGTCAGGATATAGAACATCAGCCAAATTTCGATAGGCAAGAGTCAAGGATTTTGAAAATGAGTTTGTCAAGGAATCATGAAAAGCTTAAGTCAGTGGTTCTCAGAGATTTTTCCAACACACAGAGTATTTTACCCTGGAGAATATATTTACTTCTAAATATCTTCACAAGTCCCATTAGAAGCAGATAGTAGGCTTTAATGGACACACTTACGTAGATTAATTAATTACTGCTGAGTCTCAGTGGGCTGCAATTAGCTATTACCCATATGGGATAAGATGAATCTAAGCTGCTGGCACACCCATGGTCTCAAGGATGGCCATGTATGGCCCAGTTTCCCTCCTTCACTCTTGTGTGGTTGTATTTAAACTCCAGTACTTGCCGCAATGCTGAGGCAACTTGTATGAAAGTGGTTGTCTTCAAGAAAGTCTCAGCATCTCCCAATATCTTTAGATATTGAATCTGATACTGGCCTTTTTAGAATTACTGGTTGACGATAAATGTCACGGAGCATTCCTATGCAAAATTCACACAAATGTGGTGGCCAGTAGAGCAGAATGCTACAATGAAAAGTGACCTCACTCAGCAAGGGAATGAGTAGGTCTCTCAATCTCACCGGTGTTCTTGGCACAAGCAGGAGACACCAGCACCAGGAAAGAGAGAGAGTGTGAAAATGGGTCAGAACTGTCCTTCTCACTTTGTATTACTTTGTGCCCTCATCAGAGGTTCCTCTTCATCAGAGGTTTCACCAACAACATTGTCTTAGTCAATAGAGGCTAATGTCCATGGAATCCGGGTTGAGGGATCTTAAGAAAAACTGTACGTTGTCCTACACATTCAAATCCCAAAATGGCCTCCTAAGAAGGTGAAATTAAAGAGTTTGGAAATCTTCTCTCATTCTCTGGGTGGTAAAGCCTGCCATTTTTAATTACAGTTTGACCTCACCAAGTAGTGTGTACTCTGAATTGTCTTTGCTCCTCTGGTCTCCCTTTGTCACGAAAGTCACCCACATCTGCGTGTGAGGCATGACTGAGGAGGAGGTTTGACCACCAGCTGGAAATCAGAGTAGGTTCTACACAGGAGAGCAGAACCTAGAACCCCCGTGAGCACTAAATCACATGGTCCTCTTGGTCATGAGCTTCCAGTTTTCCACCTCTAAACTAATTCTGGAAATCAGATCTCCCAATGGTAGCTATTCCAGAAATGGCTGTCCCAGGCCCTGCTTTTATAGATTTAGACTATTCGGATTTGAAACACTTATGGCCAAAGGGTGGAGTGTGGGATGGCGTTTGAGAAAATCTCTCACGATTCTAGCAGATGGCCCTTCTCACGACCTTCCATAAAAGAGACACCTAAACATAGACACCGAATCGGAGGCAGATGCCAGCGATAACAGGCCTTCTTACCTTTCTCTCCACCTTTACTCCTTATCAAGAAGAATACAAAATAAATTGCTTGATTCAAGGTAATAATATTTACCCTTACAGTTCATTGTTTCATTACATTAGGTTATTTTCTCTTTCATAAGTTTAATTAGGCGTTAAAAATAATAGAAAAAAAACTTCCTAGCCAAACAATAACAAATATTCTGGAAATATGTTTTAGCAGGGAATTTATTGATCATTCAAAATTAGGTTACACGATGAGGGCTCAATAAATATCGATGACTTAACTGCTTGCTTAATTAAGTTCAAAGTCCTTACAGGCTTCCTGAGGCCCACATGGCCTGCTCTCACCCCATTTTTCTGTCTTCATCTCCTGACACTCTCCCCCTTGCTGACTCTGGGGTGCTCTAGGAATACACCAAATGTACTTCTACTTCACAGCATTTGAATTGCTGTTCCCTCTGCCTAGAATACTCTTCCTGGATATCTACATGTGCCCTATCTCCTTGATTCAGGGCTCTGCTGAAAAATCTCTGATCAGTGAACCCAGCACCCTACCCCCAACAAACTGTCCTTTATAAAATCACATCTTCTACACCAGACTCCCATCACCTTGCCCAGATTCATTTTTCTCCATGGATAGCACTTTTCATCATCTGATATGCTGCATGTTTACTTGTTTGTTTATTGTCTTACCTAACTAGACCATAAGCTCCAGGAGACCAGGTGATGAATGAGCCTCTTTTATTTACTGCTTTGTCCCCAGAGCCTAGAATCATGTCTGCCTCATAGTAGAAACACGATATTTGTTAAATGAAGATATACACATCTGCCACTTCCTGGCATCAATGTGCAAAGATGCTGACATTATATATCATAACAACAAAGAACCACGTATATTTCTCACCATATGAATTAACTATGCTCTAAACAGTATCTTCTTGTAAGATACATAGCTTTGCTTTTTTTAATTCCCCTCTTACAAATAATGCGGGGATGCATCTTTGCCCATCAATTTTTATCCTATTGTTTCTTAGAATAAATTCTTAGTAGTGGAATTACTGAGTCAGAAGTTAGTGGGCATCTTTGTGGTTCTTCATAGATATTAGCAAATTGCTGTCCAGGAATGTACCAATCCACACTCCTAGGAGAAGGCAAATGTCAGAAAAGTTTTGTTTGAATTTTTTTTTTAAATCAGTGTTATGCTGGTTTGTACAAAATTAATAAGATTCCCTTGCTATATGCATTCCCTTGTTTTGTTCCCTGAGTGTCTGTTAAAGTGTGCTATTTTTATGTACTTTTTCAACTTTGATTCTAAATTTCTAGAATGAAATAATTTTTAGCAATGGAAGGAAGCCATAAATTACATTTCCCGATTTCCTATTCAACATATTAGAGAATGGAGTTCCAAGATTACACTGCCGGCTACCAGCAAGGTTAGAAGAGAGGGACACAGGACTTCTGACTATGAAGTCAGCTCCTGAAAGTATTTGAAAATCATGAGTCAGCTAATAGGAATCAGAGTACACCATGCCAACCATTAAATAACAATGTCTACCTGTTCCTCATTAAAGTGAATGTCAAAATGTTCACAAGAGTATCTCTTGATATTGAGAGATTACCTATATTTTAAGTTGCACTACCTGTTCTACTTACATTGTTAACTTGTGCTAGAGCCTTTTGTTTATCTTAGTCTCTCCTGCACAATCTGGCTCCTTCACATTTGTCTTCCTTCTGAATTTCATAAAACCATAAGGCAACCGAGAAACTAGTAGCATTTGTTGCAATTCTTTGAATACAAGTAAAACAATTTACATAGCTGGTCTTCTCACCACAAGACCAATGAAAAAGGTCTTGTGCTTCTCTGAGCTAACACAAAATTGTCATTTGGAGACTTTGTGGGATTGACGGTTCAGACCAGCATGTACATATATATACAACTTTGAAGACATATCAGCATCTATGTTTACAGATAAACATATATAATCTCTCATTTCTCTGTAGAGAAATGTACATGAATGAAAAACTTGCAACTGTATTTTGTCTTTCCTTTGAAATCTTCAAAACTGCTCCTGTATTTTTTTTCACATGCATATGCCTGAGTAAGATTTCAGATATTTTCAGATAAGGTGTTCTTACCTGACTCATGAATTGAATTGCTCTAGGAATGCCAAAGCTAAAGATTAAATGGTGGTTCACATCCATAGAAAACAACAACAATTAACAGAGCTCTGTTTATTTCCAGACAGATTTTGAAGGATGAATCAGTTGATAGTTTAAATAGGACACTGTGTTCTGATAAAAGCCATTAGTATATGAAAATATTTCTTAACCTGCTGACTACTCTAAATGCAGAAGGTCTGAGATTTCAAGCAATTTATGGAGAACACACTATTGTTTATTTACAGACAGGCATTAATGTCTCTAAAGAAAATATAAGAGCCTAGGTAAAATAAACAAATGACTCAAATTGATGGGAGAACTCCAAAGGGAACAATAATGAACGAATTTAATAGTTGCTCGCTCTGGTTGTATATGCAGATGGGTACCTGCGAGTGCATCCATTTGTTTCAACAGCACAAATTTATTTTAAATTCAAGGACAGAAAGGCACGAGGCTCACCAGAAAGAAACCAGGCTTCACACAAATACAGCACATGATTTTGCAAATTTTATTTTCACTTTAAATATGTACTTCTTGATTATGGTCCCTTCTTATCCAGATCATGGAAAAGTAATTTCAGCAAACATTTTACTCAGTTTTATCAAATCCAAATATTTAAAGCCAGCTGGACCTCCAACATCTGTAAGCAGTTATAGCCTCCTAAATTCAGAGACTTTCTCCTAAGATGTTCATGGCTTCACCACTTCTCATTCCGTTTCTGCACAATCTTCCCCTCCAAGATGCATAAGAACTAAGAAAGCAATAATCCGCCAATAGCCTTTTAGAAGCCATGTCTTTTACACACATTATCTTGATTAATCCTCTCCACAACCTCGTGAGAAAGTTATTGTCCCTATTTTCTTTTCCTTCCCTTTCCCTCACTTTTTCCCCCAGATTTGGGAACAAAGGCTCTTAGAGGTTGTGATTGCCTGGGATGTTTTTCAAAGTATTCTTGTCATAACCCCAATGTCATTCCTCGAACCCAAGGCATGACTCATACTAGGTGTGCCAGCTAACAAGATAGCATCTCTCAGCCCCAACCCTACCCTCTATGCTTCATATCTGGTGCTATAATCAGATCCTGTCCCTCCTCCTTCTCCCCAGGGGTTTGAGGTCAGAGAGGCGGTGCACCCCCCAATCTCCCAACATACATTCCTCTTCCTTTGTTTCCTCTAGTGGTTGAGCCTGTCCAGGAAAGGGGGAGCTTCTAACCCCTCCCAACTTCCCTGTTTCTCTCTGTCCATGTTGCCCGCTTTTTCCCATAATTCTTGCTAAAAGTCAGAATAATGCTAGAATAGTCACAGTTGGGCCTTTTGGGGCAAAATGTCCTCTGAGTACCTGCACAGCAATTTCCTGCTTCCCAGGACAGGGGAAAATTGTCAGGATCACTGCCACTACTCAAGGGCCTCTCTGGGGAGGATTTTCAGACTTTCCCTCCTTATACAGACTATGCAGCTGAGGACGGCCTGTATCCTAATTCTACTAGGGCATGTGACATCAAGAATAAAGAGGAATGAAGAAGTAGATATTTAAAAGACATTCAACCATTCTTTTGCAATCCACAGAAGCTTCTCATAATGAAGCGCAGCACATTGTGTTAATGGCAGCTGGTGAACAGGGCAGTAGAATCACAGTGAGAGGGCCCAGCTCTGCCCCTATCTAGACGCATGGCTGTGAGAAGGCCACTTACTTCCTTGAAGCCCAAGTTCCTCATCTGTAATCCAGGGATCATTTCCATTCTTTCCATTTCAGGTTGTTTTGAGACTTGGCATGAGAAATGCTTTGGTGAACTATAACAGCACTCTGGAGACATAACATCTACAGGGTTATTAGATTGGAAATTGACACCAAAAGGGCAAAAATGTCATTCCACTTGAAATTTAATGTGGAGATTTTAAGTTCATTCACTCACCAAGTCCTGTGCCTGGGGCTGGAGATGGTACCAAGATCAAGGCAGGCATGGCCCCCAATGGGGACTAATGACATGGAGTGGGAGCAGCACAAACTGGTGCAAGTGGAATGATGCTGTGAAAAGGAATGCCCAGGGCTCGACGGGTACATAGAATGTTCCTGCAGGGTACCAGGGGACGGCCTCCCAAGGAAGTGGTATTTTACCCTGATTTCAGAGGAAGGAGGCCACCATTTCTTGACTATCATAAAACTAGAGTGCACAGAGCTGGGCCGGGCGCGGTGGCTCACCCCTGTAATCCTAGCACTCTGGGAGGCCAAGGCAGGTGCATCGCTCAGGGTCAGGAGTTCGAAACCAGCCTGAGCAAGAGCGAGACCCCGTCTCTACTAAAATTAGAAAGAAATTAATTGGCCAACTAAAAAAAATATATATATATACACATATATATATATATAAAAATTAGCCGGGCATGGTGGCTCATGCCTGTAGTCCCAGCTACTTGGGAGGCTGAGGCAGAAGGATTGCTTGAGCCCAGGAGTTTGAGGTTGCTGTGAGCTAGGCTGATGCCACGGCACTCTAGCCCGGGAAACAGAGCGAGACTCTGTCTAAGAAAAAAAATAAATAAATAAAAATAAATAAATAAATAAAATAGAGTTCACAGAGCTGATAGTCTCTGATTTCCATACCTTAAATAAGGATTCAAAGGAGTTCCTTGTATTGTCGCACAAATGTAAAAATAAAATTAAAAGAAATGTTTAGGCTGATGGTGAACACTTTCACACAAGAACATCTTCCATTCTGATCCCCCTAGGTTAGCTGAACAGGGCTCAGTGTCTCCTGAACCATGACTGAGAGACGCAACCCATTTTTCGCAATAGGTATAAAATGGAAGCCATCGTCTATTTGTTTGAGGAGATAAAAACCTATTTTGTATCCCTAAATAAACAAACCGAGGGCTCCCATCTAAAGGTTAAGGACAAGTTAATCCCAAAGTTTTCCAGTTACTTTCCTAAACCTCTAGTTACTTTCCTAAACAAATTTCTCGTCCTCTTCACACACAAAACTTCTTCAGAGATTGTCATCATGTGTGACCTTGGAGAAGTTATTTAACCTCTCAGTGGAGGAACAGTAAAACCACAGGGTATTTCTTATAGGGTTGTTGTAAGGATTAAATGAGGTATGACTTAAAATAGTGCCTGGAACATAGTAAATGTTATACAAGTACAAGCTAATATTATTATGATTATAACCATCATCTTTATTTTTTTACCTCCTACTTGCTCTTAGTTCACTCCAATTTTCCTTATAACCCATGACTCATCTCTGTAAATAGCTCTTGCTAAGGTCGCCAATAACCTCCGTGTAGCTAAATCTAATGAACTATTTTAATCCTCATTTACTGACTTCTCTGTAGCAATCTATCCTGTTGATCTGTGACTTTTAACAATATATATTATCTCTTCTGTGTCATTCTGGCCTCTATGACCCAACAATTTCCTGTTTTTTTCTTATCTCTCTGGCTATAGCTCCATTTCTTTTGCAGGATTTTCCATGTTTGCCCAAACATTTAATCTGAAATTACTCAAGACTCTGGGTCTTTTCACAGGCCTAAGTCTTTTCTTCTCTCCCTAGGAAATCCCCTCTAGGTCCATGGCTTCAATAACTTTTTCCCTGATTCCTCTTCTGAATTCCAAGTCCATGTATACAACTGCCTTCTAGATATTGCCACTGGAATGTTTCAAAGGTGTATCACTTATACTCAAAACAGCTCATCTTCTGCCCTAAACTTGGGCCTCCTGCATGGTGTCCTATCTCGACGGGTTATGTCATTTGTATAAAGTAGAAGTCCAGGAGTACTCCTTGACGTGTTTCTTCACTCATTTATAATCTGATGCCAAGTTATATGGATTTTTATTTCTTACATATCTATTGAATTCATCTACTTCTCTCTGTCTGCATGGCCACTACTCAAGATCAGTATGCCAGGACTACTGCAGTAGCCTACAGCTCCAGTGTGTTCTGCATCCTCCTCTGGCCCTCCAGCCTCATACTGCAGCCAGGCATAGCTCTTCTGGTTCAAGTCTGACGTGCCAACTTTCTCTCCTTCCTAAAACTCTTTAAGGTTTACCAATGCTGTTAAAATAAAGGCCCAAGTCACCACTGTGGCGCATAAGGTGCTGTATGTTCTGGACACTGTACTTCTCCCTTTTGGTCTAGGCACTCCATCCATTCACCTTCATGTCCCTCAGTTCCCCAAAAGTGTGCATGCTTTTCCACCTGTTTACACCCATGGCCGCCTCCATCTGAAAGCCTTCCCAAGGCCACCCCTCCACCTCCCTCTTTCTTGCTAATGTCAGTTCAACCTTCCGATTCTTCTCCTGACCCATGCCACCTTCCTAGCTTTCTACTCCTGATCAGCTTCATCTATGTTTCCACCAAAGTGTGTTTCTTTCAGAGCATTTGTCCTGGTTTCTCATTAATCACTCAAATGTGTGATCAATTTATGTTTTTCTTTCCAACTATAATTTATGCTCCATGAAAGCAGGGGCTGTTTCTGGTTCTGTCTCTATTTTTCTCCAGCTCTTGCCAGAGGGCCTAGTACACAGAAGGAGCTCAATATTTGTTGAATAATTGAGCAATTTCTCCATCCTGGGATAAGTTATTACAATATTTCTTGTGTCTTTTCAAACACCTCAAAATCACCTCGAAAACTTGATCTCACCACATAATCATTCCGAGAAATAGATTCGAGGATTATAATTGAATTTTTGGTTAAAACATGGCAAGAACTCCTTTTTTAAAATAGATGTGGTCTCCCTATAAAAGTGAGATTCTTCAAAGCAGAAGTTGAAAGAATTTGTGTAAACATGCTCAAATAAAGTATACAAGATTCAAGTGGGAGCGCAGCTGCAATTAATTTGAAACCTAAATTGTATTTTTGCATCAACAAAGTTATAGAAAATGAGTCATTAAGTAATTGCTATTGTGACATAGCTTCATGCTATAGTTGAAGTACTCTGCACAGCTGTAATCTCAAAATACCTTGAGACTTGCCACATTCTTTAATTTTCTGATTGATTAAATGGATTATTTGACATTTTGGCAGATCACAAAAATCGCTGAATAACAAAGACTCTTTTCATTCCTCATTATTAGGTCTCTTTGAGCTTCATGCAAATTCTTTGGAAACAAACGTGTGATATTTCCCTTTCTATAATTTTATTTCATTGTCGTATTTTTACTGATAATAGTAGCAGTTTCTACACAAAAATTCCACATTATTAATTTTGATATCATTCTCTCTAATTAAAATGTAATGCATAATAAGATATGAACTTCATATCACATTCAGACTTTTCTATTCTTGTCATTTGTATAGAGGATTACATACTTTATATTCTTGTCATTGGAACAGAGGAATTAAAAAAAAAACCTTATTGGTGATGGAAAATGTCTTCAGTTTTGGCTGTCACGCTGTCCTTTGGGAGACTAGGTATTTCCAGGTGGCCAGTTAAATGATGGTTTGGACAGTGTTTACACTGACTAGACTGGGCAGGGGAGAGCTCTTTGGTTCCAAGCTCATTTTCTCTAGTCTATTCAGTTAGTACTGATTATATAATAAATGTCGCATAGTTGTTCCTCATCCACTGGGACATCCACAGAACTCCATTTACAACCTTCATCCAACCTCTGACTTGCAGAAGATCATTAGGTTAGCCTCTCTCATCAAATTCTCGTGCCTACTCAAGGAGAGACGATATTTGTTAAGGGGCTGATCGACTAGAAAGGCTACCCCAACAAACGTCCATTGAGTTTCTACTAAGTGATAGGGGCTTCACTAGGCATTAGAAATAGACACTGAATAGCTGCTGACTTCTCTTTAGCACAAGATGCTCAGACTCAAAAGGGGAAAACAATTATGATGTATAATAACTGCTCTATTAGAAGATTTAACCATCTCCTACACAGACTTGGCAAGCAGAGGAAAGCTTGTGAAGGAAGTCACATCTCAGCTGAGGAGGGAAGGATAAGTAGAAGGGAACTTAGTGAAGAAGGGTGAAGAGGTAGAGCACTCAGGATGCAGCAGCAGCATTGGTAAACTTGGAAACATCATCCACCACGACAAGATTCAAGATATGTAATCATTTCAGCACATCACAAGCAGAGGCTATAAAAGAGGAGATTCAAGTAGAGACCTGAAGGTTGTGTCCAATAAGGAGTTATGTTTTATCTAATAGACAGCCACTTAAGATTCAGAAACAGGGAGGACCATGATCAGCTTTGCCTCCCAGGGATATCTCTCCAGCTGCAGGATAGGAAGAAAAGATAAGATGGAGGCAGGGAGGTCCATTGGAGGCTCACACAGTACTCCAGGAGAGAATTTATCAGCACCCAAAGGACAGTGGTAGCAATGGAGATGGAGATGACAGGGGACAGATTAGAAAGCTATTAAGAAGGACTATTAGGAAGGAGTTTGCAACTGAATGAACACAGGCAGGGAAGGAGGAGGTGGAGTTGAGGGCAATGCTTAGGCTTCCTTGGGTTCCTGTGTGGGTAGTGTTGCATTCCATGAGATAACACATGCTTCCTATTGGCAGTGCTAATTAAAAATAGCTGGGCTCACTCCTGGATCCTGGATATTTTAAGTAGAAGGAAGGAATCTATAGCATTCTGTAGCTAAAACTTTCCTCTAAATGTAAGAGTTGAGAGACTGTGGCCTTTTCCCTCCACAGGAAGTCTTCAGTTAGGTGACCCTTTATGTTCTAATGCCCACCTTCGCCTCTAGACTTGGCTCTTTTATAACGGAGATCAGACTGTGCTGTAATTGTCTCTTTACTTAACTGTTCTCCCCACCAGACTGTGAGCACCTTTGAGCAGGAGCTGTCTTTCTCGCGAATCGTTACTCAGACATTCAGGAACTCAGCAATGTACTCAACATTCCCAGTGTCTACTGCATGTCAGACACTAATTTATTGTATGCTGAGGACCTTGCATGGTGAGTGGCACATAGGAGGCCCTCAACAAATGTTTGCGGAATTGAATTCAGTCCAACATATGATTTAGTTGTCTACTATTCAAAGATTTTAACTCTAATGTGAGAAAATCTAAAAGTGTAAGTTTTTTGCAGTGCATTCAGGTGTGCTTGTACTCTCAGTGCGAGCTAAAACTTTCTTCTTTACTCACTGCCACCCCTCAACTCTAGTCATAAAAAGACAAGATTTTTTCTTGTCTTGTTTTATCAATCTCTTACTTTTCTGGTCAGATTGCATTTTGGTGGTATTCAATATAGAGAACAATAATGTCTGCTCTCTTTCCAGGATAATAGTAATTAACCTTTGGTGCTTAGTAATCAATTAGACTTGTGTTCAAGCCCCGACACTGTCACTGATTAGTGGGGTGTCACATCCATTTCATTTAATTTTCAGAACACCCATTTTCTCATCTTCATCAAAATGGGCATAATAATACTACCCACATCACAGGATTGTGGTAAGGGATAAATGAACTATTAAAAGCTATCTCAGTAGTTGACAAATATAACTTACTAAATTTACTTACATTGATTCTGTTTATGAAAATGCTTTTCAACTTCTCAGCATTTATGTAATAACACCCATTGAAGATCTATGATGCCTAAAACCTTGCAGCATGGAGGATACAAAGATGCTTACCTTAAATCTAGTAAAGAAAATAACAATCAGACAAATTTGTGTATTAAAAGAAGCATCTAGGCCGGGCGCAGTGGCTCACGCCTGTAATCCTAGCACTCTGGGAGGCCGAGGTGGGCGGATCACTCAAGGTCAGGAGTTCGAAACCAGCCTGAGCAAGAGCGAGACCCCATCTCTACTAAAAATAGAAAGAAATTAATCGGCCAACTAAAAATATATAGAAAAAATTAGCCGGGCATGGTGGCGCATGCCTGTAGTCCCAGCTACATGGGAGGCTGAGGCAGGAGGATCACTTGAGCCCAGGAGTTTGAGGTTGCTGTGAGCTAGGCTGATGCCACGGCACTCTAGCCCAGGGAACAGTGTGAGACTCTGTCTCAAAAAAAAAAAAAAAAAGAAGCATCTACTAAGTGCTACAAGTTTGATTCATTGCTATTTCTCAACATGACTTTTCTAAAATATTGATGCTGGATCCCACCCTCAAAATTTTTGATTCAATTGGTCTGGGCATCTGGTAGTTTTTTAAGTATACCCTGGATGATTCTGTATATCACAGACTTGAGAACTATAGATAGATATAAAAAAAATCCAATGAGGAAGAAATTACTTCCAGCCAAGATTCCTGAAAAAGGCTTCCTATAGAAATAGGTATCTTGAGGGTGGGGTATGATAATTTTTAAACTTAGTTAAGCATCATAATTTTTGTTATAAACAATTAAAATGGAAAAGACTATCTTTAAAAAATGAGCAAAAGCTCATCTCCAGATCCTATCATTCTTTTAAAACAGTGTTTATTTTTATATAATTTTTCTCCCTTTTTTGTCCATAGACATATTTATTTATTTATTTTGCTAAAGCAGAAATATTTAATAGAAATATAATTTGAGCCAGAAATTAAAGCCACATATGTAATTTTAAATTTCCCAAGATTCATATTATAAAAATTTAAAAAATAGCAGTATAAGTAATTTTAATTTTTATTTAACCTAATATATCCAAACATTATCATTTTAACATGTAATCAATATAAAATTAATGAAATATAATATATTCTTTTTGCATACTAAGTTTTCAAAATCTAGTGTATATTTTATATTTACAGCACATCTTAATTTGGGCCAGCCTCATTTTAAATGCTTACTAGCCACATGGTGGCTGGTGACTACCATCTTGGACAACATTGTTCTAGAAGGTATGATTTATACAAGGCATAGCAGAGAATCAAAAGCAGTCAATACATTTTAACTATTTTTGTTGTTACTGGTATGAAGATCTGGTACAAGACAAATCCCATAAAATTAGACCATAGTGTGGACTACCTTGAATACTGGGTTAAGGAATTTGTATTTTATTTAACAATGATTAGAAAACACTGACAATTTTGAGTAAGAATATGATTTAGCTGGAATATGTTAGATGAACTGGAAGAAAGGGCAGTTGGAGGTGAGAAGACATTAATTAGAAGTCCAAGGGAGAGGTAATTATGGCATGGATTCTAGCCAAGGCAGAGGAAATGGGAAGCATGGAGCAAATGAAATGACATTCACAAAGACATGGTGATTTATTTAATTTGGGATTGTAGTAGAGAAATAATAAAGTAAAAAATGACTCCTTCGCAGATGGGAAAATCAGGGGGAAGAGTTGTTCTAGAGTGTACAGGAGTTATTCTGTTCAGTTTTTGTCACATTGAATTTGAGATCTAAGCAAGACGACTTCCTGATCTGAATGTCTAGCCAATGATTAGAACGTGGGATTGGAGTTTACCTAGAGTGAAAGCTGAAAGCAGAGTAGAGAACATAACAGAGGATCTGAGGGGAATATGAAACCTGTCTTTAAATACCTGGAGAACTGATATTTTGGAAAATAGACAGAGTTTACCAGTGCAGCTCTGCCAAGGCAGAAGTAGCACCAGTTGGGAAAGTTATAGAGAGGCAGAATTTAACTTCATACATAAATAAGTTATCTAATACATTGATAATTTCTAGGCATAAAATAGATGGCCTTAAAATGTAGTAAATCCCCTGACCCTTTTTCAGAGCAAATATTTAAAAATTAAAAACACATGTAAATACAGGTCAGATGTGTTTCTTCTTTTCTCACTAGATTTTGCATCATTTCTAAAAGAGATTATTTAACCTCCAGTCTTAGACACACAACCTGAGTAGACAGTTAACTTCTATTAAACTCCTTTATTAGTAAGTTGATAGCTTCCTACCCATTAAGAGTTTAACCATTGGCACCCAGGTTCCATTAGCTCTCTAAATTAACCCTTCCTCTACTTGCTCTCTGAGTCTTTCTGAGGGAGACAGATTTCCTCATCACATGGTTCCTCTGTTCTCTAGATGGGGCTCTGTCTTCCTTTGCTTTCTTCTCTCTATCCTACCAATGGGAACTATGAAGAGGATGTGTGTGCTTTATCTTCTAAGGAGAGTTTGTGACTTCCTTTACATCTCCTTCCTCTCATTAGAATGAATAAGAATCAATGAAAAGGACATCTATTCAATGATAAGGTTATGTCATAGTATGGTTTGTGTATGATGTGGAAAAAAGTAAAATATGAACCAGCATGAGGCTACATGCTCTCTTCCTCTCTCTCTCTCTCTCTCTCTCTCTTTCTCTTTCTTTCATCTCTCGTGCTTTTCTCTCTTCTCCCTCTATTTCTTGGATCATTGTCTTTATTTTGTCTTGACATTCAAATAACTAATGGTAAGAAAGAGCCCTCAGTCTTGCTCCCACGAGGGATAAGGATTCTTTCCCTTCTACCTTCATCTTTTTAGAAAACAAGCAGGATTCTGGGAGGGTTCAGGACATGTCAGATGACACCCTGTTTCTTTTTTTGTTTTGGGCCTAACTCCTATATGCAAAAGAAATTTTGTGGCTCCATGTGGCCCAGACAACTAATTAAAAACCTCCTCTATTAGGAGAGGGCACAGTAAAGTAGGTAAGGGTGTAGACTCTGGAGTCAAGCTATCAGGTTCAGTCCTAGCTCTACCACTCACTAGCTCTATCTCCTGGACTAAATGGCTTAACCTCTTGGTTTCTCCCTTTCCAAATGTGTAAAATGGGGATGCCTTATTCCAATATTTGTGTGGCTGACACGGAGGATACAGCAGTAACAAAACAGATAATGCCTCTGCTCTGATAGAGCTTACATTCTAGCAAAGAAGACAACCAAATAAATAAATATATAATTTGTTGAGTAGGGATAAAAGCAAAGCAGAGAAGCAAAACAAGGTAAAGGGGTAGAGAGTGATGGGAGGGACACTGAATTTTACATAATAATCAGGTAAAACTTTCATGAGGAGTGACATTACAGCAAAGACCTCATATATATCTGGATGGAGCATATCTAAGCTGAGGGAACAGCTGGTGTAAGACCCTGATGAGGGAAGTAGCATTGATTGTTCAAGGTGCAGCAACGAGACCACCATGACTGGAGTACAATGAGAGAAAAGAAGTGTGGCAGGAGGTGAAGTCAGAAAAGTAGAAGGAGGACAGATTATTTATGTGCCAGAGTCTATGGTACAAAGCTTGGATGGTGTTCTGAGTGAAATATAAAGTCACTGGAGAGGAGTTAGAGATGATTACAAAGTATTTGGCCCTTGCAGTTAGAATTCTGTAGAAAGCTATCATTTATGGAGGTGATAGAAGATTGAAGGAGAAGCAGAATGAGGAGATCGAGAATTTGTAACTGAATGTATTAAATCTAAGATGCCTATTAAATTTTTAATTGGAAAAGTCAAGTAGGAAGTTGAATATATACATTTGGAAGAGCATTTGGATCATTGTTTATTTTGTCTTGACATTGAAAGTACTAATGGTAAGAAAGGAGCCTCAGTCTTGCTCCCTCTAGGGATAAGGATTCTTTCCCTTCCACCCTCAACTTTTCAGAAAACAAGCAGTATATGGGTTTGATCACAAATTAGAAACAACTGATGAGAGGTGTGATAAACTGTAAGATAGATCAATAGAAAATATCTATATTGAAGTACAGAAAAAAAAGAATAGATAACACAGAGAAGTATCTATCAGGCATATGAGATACAGTAAAAAGGCTTATCACATACATTGAAATACCAGAAGGAATGGGGAGAGAATGGAGGAGAAATAAACATTCAAGATATAAGAAGTTTTCAAAACTGATGAAAAGCTTCAAACTAGATTCAAGAAACCTCAAATATTTCAAGTAAGATAATGTAAGAAAACTATACCTGAACACTATTAGAGACAGACAACTGAAAATAAAAGACAAAAAGAAGATCTTATAATAACCAGAGCATAGAAAAGATATGTTACCTTCAAAGGAGCAATGGTAAGATTTCAGCTGATTTCTAACTGAAAATGATGGAAGCAGGAAAACAATGGGATATCTTTAAAGGGCTGAAACAAAATAATTGCCAACCTAGAATTCTATACCTAAATGAAGATATTGATTTAGAATAAGGACCAAATAATATTTTTGCACAAAAATGAAGAGAGCAGACTTGCAAACATAGAAATTCTAAAGGAAGTATGTTAGGAAGAAGGATTTTTATAGAAAGATTTACATCATTTTGATCCCAGATGAAAGTACAAAAGTGACAGAATGTGAAAATCACTAGAAAGGGTAAAATATGAACCATCCATATAAAACAATGTAATGGCTTGATGGTAATGAGTGATGAGCTATGATGGTACATATTTCAGGGCTCTAGATTAAACAAATCTTATAATTTCCTTTCATATGTCATATATAAGTTTCTTGCTTAATTGAATTATAACACCATATCTCTTACCACCCCAAGAGAAGCTGGGATAAATCTATGCAAAATGATGGATTGGTTATCAGGTTACCTCTATAAACCTAAGTAATTAACTTTATTAGAACAGGCACAGTTAAAAAAAATCAAACACAACCGAGCAATGCATTGAAGAAACCATAAATGGAAACAAATATTTATTTTTGTGTTGAACACCTGACTCAGGTCTCTCTGTCTCACACTGTAAACTGCAGGCATGAAAAGGATACACTAATTCTAAATATTTCATTCACTACCATTTTGTTTTAAGACAATAGACTGGACTATATACTTAAGATAAATCTGCATTCTAGTTTTCTTTTTTATATTAATCAAAATTACTTCACTTCTTGGAACTTGTTTTTAGGGAAAGGGTATGGACAAAAAATATGACAATGAACCAAACATTTGAAGTGAAAACCTTACTTAGAAGTAAAATAGTGAAACTAAAAGTGGCCTAAATGTTATTTAGTCCAGAGAATTCTGGAAGTTTGGAAGAGGGATGGGTCTAGGTAGGGGTGGGCAGAAGGTAGGTAGCAGTCTTTTCATTTCTTTCTTCCACCAGAGCTGACCTGGGTGTTCCATTATGATTGTATCTGAAGGAAAGTTTCTATTGATTAGATGGAAGGGGGAAAAAACACTTTGCAGATTAAATGGAAGCCACTGGTCTAGTTCAACCTACTCAATGACGGAACTGGCTCAGAGGGAAAAAAATAGACAGCACACTTTATATTCCAATTTTCTGGGAGCTTCAAAGCAATTTTTTTAGAAAAAATGAACCTAAAGCTTTATTCGGTAGAAGTACTTATGTGTGAAGCTTTGCATTAGTCAGGTTAAGAAAATTACCTGGATAATTTCACTGACAAATATATCAGTAATCTGAAATGATTTAGCATGGGAGTAATGACACTTTGTATTTTAAGTACAGTTAAACTTCTTAATTACAGACACTCTAGAGACTTAGAAAAATTGCTACAGTAATGGCATGCCATTGATTCTGAGGAAACACAGCTTCCTGGGTAACACCTGCTCAGTACATACAGTTGCTAGAATAATATGGAGTAGTGGAAATTAATAGTTTCCTTGATTTAAACTGCAGTGAACCCCTGAAATTTCTACCCAACTGCCTTGTTGCCCACTGTTGTTCATTTCAATATGTTAGGTTTATATGCTTACATTTCATAATTTTTAGAGGTTGAGAAAAATCAGTACAAGTATCATGTATTGGTCATAAAATAGCCTGAAGCTGACTCCTCAGCACTGCACATTCTAAAAATGAATCTTTTAAAAAAAGTAATATGTGTTCATTGCAAGATTATAGAATAGAAAATAAAAAATGGCAGACTGCATATAACTTTCACTTCCAACTACAAAAGTTGACTAAACAGTAATGCTCTTTTTATCACTTTATATGTCTCTGATGGGCTAATAAACATATTTGTGTTCATTTTCTTCAGCTTTGATCAAGTTATCCTTCAACTTTATGAAAGCTTTCAGATCATCTGGCCCTTAAAATTTAGGCAGAATTTTGCCTCATAAGCCCACAAGTACTATTCTGCATACATAACTGTAAGAAGACAATTTCAGCCATGCAATGCATCCATGTTCTTTAATATCAGTATGGTGATAATAACAGTAACTGTCTTTACAAACATTATCCCAATACCATCCATCCAACAACCCTATAAATACAACAATTATATATGTTTCATAGATTCAGAAACTTATATGTGGGGGAAAAAAAAAGAATTTGACCAACCTCACAGAATTCATAGGGGCTAAGCTGAGCCTAGAACCCTACTTATAACTGTGAAATCCAAGCCTAAAAAGACTGTGATCTTTAACTTTGCTTGTAATACTGTGGCCAGGAAAAATATTTTCTCACATTTGAATAATAATGCTTTGCAGTTTACAAAGTCCTTCACATCACCTGTTTGTATCTGATCCATAAAACTCTTCAGTATGGTGAAGAACATAAAGAGGTTGTAACATACTCATTAGTGTATACATTTTTTTTTTTTACTCCAAGGTGCTTATAACCTTCTTTCCATTAAACCACACTTCTCCCCCATGCAGTAAAATACTTAAAATGATAATAAAATAATGTAAACATATGTTGAATGCCTACCATATGCCAAGAGGCTTCTCTCCTCCCTGTCATTATTCTTCGCTGGAACATTTTAACATTTCTTTAACGTTTTTATGTCTGCACTAATGTTAATGGGCCCGCGATTGTCTCAGCATTCAATTTCGAATTATCTTTACATTAGGCACTATCCCACACATCTACAAACATGCGGGAGCCCTGCAGATCATTCCTTTATCCTTTTCTTGCCATTCCCAATATTACTAACCTAGTACAAGATCTCTTCATTTCACACCTGAATTACTACAGCTTCCCAATCAGTCTTCTTGTCTCCTTCAATTTTATTTATCTTCTGCTTCTATATAATATTTTCCCTCAGCTGCAAGCTCTAGAGAAAAGTAACTTATCTCATGAATTCTCTTTCCTTCCCTGTAATTAAAGCATTTGTGTTAGAAAAAAATACTGAAGTTTCTTAAAATTCTGATATTCATGGATTCCTGCAGCACTCTTTTCACCAAGTCACTTCCCTGCTTAACCATCCATGACTTCTCATTACCTACATTTTAAACTCCTACATTTTTAAACTTAAGAAAATGTTCTTCAATTGTGTATCTTTCTAATGTTTTATCCATTTTTTATTCATAATTTATTCCATGAATGGCAAGTTGATGTCAGTCTGCACACTATGTTCTTCCCACTCCCACAAAAGTTATGTCTTAAACTTTTCCCCATGCAGAGTTCCAGGAGATCACAGCAAATAGAAGAGTATAATCCGAAATAATAAAATAAGCATGTTTTAAAATATTTGAAGAGTTAAAAGAAGGACTAGAATCAATAATGGAAAAATAGGACCTTATAAAAATTAATGAGAAAGATTTGAAAAAGAACCAAATAGACTTTCTAAAATGAAAATCTACATGGGAAAGATGAAAGCACACACTAAATATAGCTCATAAGAGAATCAGTAAACTGGAAGATTGATACGTGGAGATCAACCAGAATGCAAAACAGAGAGACGAAGAAGAAGAAAATTTGAAAAAATATTCAAAAGATGTGAAAGCCAGAATGAAAATTTCCAATAATACCTCTAGTAAGAGTTGTAAGGATTGAGGGAGGTGAGAAGGTGATTTCAAACAAATAATAGTTGGAAGGTTTTTATCAATTAAAAAACACACAAACCCATAGATTAAAGAAGCACTGATTAGAAAGCTGTTATAGAAAATAAAAATAAATCTCCTCCTACTTAGATCCTAGTGAAACTGCAGAACATAAAAGACAAATAGAAAATATGACATGAAACAAAATAAAAAGATAGATTACCTCCATAAGAATGGATTAGAGTGACAGCAGACTTATCCATGTCAACAGGTTCTATAAAACAAAGGAATAGAATCTTCAATCAACCTACAGTTCTACACTGTGCTAAATTATTTTATAAGACTAAGAATGAAACAAATACCTGTCCAGGAAATAATAAAATTACATAAAACCACAAATCCATAAATGTCTTCCTTACCTTTAAGAAATGCATACACTGCTAGAGAAGGTGATGCATTCATTTTCTCATTTCTTTCCACTAATTTACTACCTTATACTAGATATATTCAAACAATTCTTTCTCCACATTGTTTTCTAATATACTAATATACATACTTAAAATTCAGCCTTCATCAAACTACTTCATACTTTAAAATTCTCAAAAGTTGGCTGCCTAATATTATCTAAATCAGGAGTCAGCAAAATTTTATCTCAATATTTTTAACATTTTGTAAATATTTTAGACTTTGTGTACCACGTATGGTCTCTGTTGCATATTCTTCTTTATTTTTTAAATCCCTTTAAAACTGTCAAAACCGTCATGTATATCTCATATGCTGCACAAAAACCATTTATGGGCAGGATTTGTCAGGGTCATCTTTTGCTAACTTCTGATCTAAACTCTCAATTTGTCATTCAATGTCTACTTTTTGTAGGCTTCCCCTAAAATACTATACTACAGAAACACCCTATTCTGTTGTATTTAACAGAATAAAATATGTTTACCACAAACAATAGCAGAGGAATGTATATATTGTCTTTCTGGACTCTCTCAAACGCTACAGGTTGACCAGGGCAGGGGGTAGTTTTTGGCCAGTGGACTCTAGAAAAAGTTTCTCTTTAACAGAGCTGTGATTTAAAAGTGAAGCAGTTAAGTAGAGGTTTTTTCAGTCCTATTTATCCTTGGAGCTATGTTCATATATTCCAGAACACAAAAATTAATAGGGTTTCCTTTCTAACAATGAACAATCCAGGTTAACAATCACGTTTTGTGAATACCCCGAGAAGATCAAACACTAGTTAATTGCTGGGATTGCAAAGATGAATAAAACAGTCACTTCCTTGGAGACCTCAGAATCTACAAAGAAGAGAAGTTAGCTGAATTAGTCAAAGAATAACATTTTAAGTTCATGATCATCATTTTCAAACCACTGTTTATTCAGAGGAGGTCAAAGGCAAAATTTAGAAATTAATTGTGAACACTTACCAAAAGCCACTTAGAAAACAAAAACTAGACACTTCTGCCATATGGAAAAATACTTGGTTATTTAATGGCTCTGCTTTCTTTTGGTTATAATTTATAAGTAACACAAAAATTCAAAATGTATCTGTTATTCCCTCAGGTTCTTATTTGTTCAGGTACATCCTTGTCCTCTTCCTATCAACCACTGTGTTTCAGGAGAGTTTAGATGAAAGACTGTTCTAAATCGTTCGTATTTTCTGCAGAGAGTGTGGCTGTCTGTGGGTTGTGGTGTGTGCGTGCTAGTGTGTGTTGGGTGGGAGTGGGTGGGGATGCGAATTGCTGTTGGTAGAAGGATGAAAATGTCTCCCATAACAAACAAGAAAATTGCTTTGCTTTCTTGATCTTTTAAACAACCGAGAAATTCCTGTGAATTCTGTTCTGCTTCCAATCATCAATTACATCATTCAATCAAAACTCCAGTGCAATCGCCTTCCGGCTCCCCACACCGCTAAGGCTACACAACATAACTCCAGCCATCTCAGCGCTGAAGCCACAGCATTAACAGAATGTATCAAGTTACTTGTGATGCTTCATTCACCCGTAATCAGAGAAAGAAGTCAAGCGGCCACATTTATCATGGTGACCGCCGAGTTTGTAGGTGAGACACTCCGAAGGGAGAAGATACCTTTGATTAAGTTAAGACAAACTATAATGGATGAGAGTTCTGCTCAAGTCCAATAAATCACCAGAGCCTTTCTAGGCTAGCAGAAATAAGAATCGTTGGTAAATTAAAACTTGCTGGAGTGGCTAGGCTGATGCCTTTAGTGTGGATTCTGCCCAGACACCTCTGCAGGGGAAAGCTGGGAAAGGAAGTGTAAATAGTGTTGAGAGGATATTCGTGATTGATGACTACAAAATGTGTTACCCATTGGACTTATTCAGGGCTATGCTTTAATAAACCTCGGTCTCTTTTAACCGTGGGGTACAGGGAAAGGTCGCTGGGCTCAATGTTAGCGACGTGACGGGCCGGCTGAAATGGCAATGGTTTGGAACCGTTGTGTATGTGGACCAGCCTCTCCTCAAAGGGGCTGGGAGTCAGAGGGTGTCATTTGAAATAAGAAAGTAGAAACTTTTTTGTTTTGGGTTTCTCTGTGACTATAAATTTTTGGATTTTTTTTTCCTCTGGGATTTTGAGACCATGAATAAAATATGAGTATGGTCTATTTCTTTTTCCTTAATGAGAGATTGCCCCGGATGCTAGGACATTCCTTACACAAAGAAAGCCACGCTCTGGATTTATTAACACTTAGCAAATGTTTATTCGATGCTGAGTAATAAGGAGGTTTGCCGGTGCAGCAAGATAAAAGGCTTCCCCACTTTGTGTTTATCCTCTGGGTAATGAAAAAACAAATTGGCGATTTTGTATTTTTCCTGTTAGAAATTCATAAGGTCATGCGGGGAAAGCAGAGAAGGTTAACTGGCATGAACGCTTGGCTGTAAGCAGGGTGTCAGGAGAGAAAGGTCACAAATGGATGAAATATCCCAAACCATAACCGGTACTGCTGTAAAGGCAGGGCTGGAGGAAAAGAAATTGCATTTAATGAAAGCAGAGCCTTGGGAATTGCACTGACTGGCATGCTACGGATCCTGTGTTTTCAGCGTGCATATGTTGCGAAAACCTTTCGAAAAGCCGGTAAAATAATACCTCCCTTGCGAAAGCTCCTTCACATTTTGCCACCTCCCACTATCTCCCTTTCTCTTGGATTTTTTCTTCCTTCTCTCCCTTTGTACTCTGTTCCTCCACCCCCTTTCTTTTTCAACTCTCACTGCAGAAAAAAGCTACTTGCTAAGGGTCAAAGGGTGGCAGTAGAAGAGGCTCCAGGAACCCGAAGCTATAACCCTGGATGATTGATACTCTACCCAGAGTACAGTGCGTTCGGGCACACAGTGTTCAGACCTGCCTTAAGCTTTGTTGCCAAGTTTCCTTTACGTGGAACAAAACTGATCCTTTCTTTCCTTTGTTAGACACCAACTCACGAGGAACCAAAGAAATAGGATTTCTTGCAATTTTGCAGAATATTTTAGTGGGGTATTTTGTTGCGAAGTTACACTGGTGATTCTCTCTGAATGAATAGAACAGTTTGGTTAATGATTCTGTTAAGTTAGAGGGCAAAGGCCTGGGTCATTTTCTGGCATCAATCTTATTTCTCTGTCCTGGGGGAAAAATTGCCTTTCTCCATTCCTTTAAGACTCCCATTGCTGCTCCACAATGATCTAGATTGGTTTAAACTTGAAAGAAATCTCTTCTGATTGACTGATTACTTTTCTGGAATGAAAAATAATAATCCCTATCTTTGATGCCTCTGGTGGAGACAGACAGGTGATGTTTGTCATTAGAATAGGGGAACTGAAAGAAGAATGAAAGAAAAAAAAGTAAGAAGATGGAAGGGGAAGAGAGAAAGACTGGAAAGAGAAATGGAAAGATGCTAGCAGTAGAGGATCATTCTACAGGAAGGAAGAAAATTGTAGAAAAGGGAGAAAGAAACTGGGAGAAATCAAGGTGGAAAGTAAGGTTGGTATGAGAGAGTGGACAAGGGTGTGGGAAATATGTTCATTCCAAAGAGGATAATGTTGGATTTCAATTATTCCCCTAGTTTTTCTGTCCTTCACCAGTGGAAAATTACAGGGTTCTAAATGGAAATATATAACCTCTTCATTGTATATCTGGAAGGAAAGGAAGACCAGAAAGTGCTCAGAGGAAAAGGCATTGTGTGCATGTGACATCTCAGCTCTGAAGCTTTGGGGAAAGCTATGGGTGAGTCACGGAATCTCCAAGTCGAAGGAGACCATGAACATGTATCATGTCTAATTTGCTCATTTTGCAGATGAGAAAATCAAGGTCCGGATTGTCGCAGGGTCTTATCCAAAGTCGAGACAGCTTATTAGAGTGATGCAGTTGGGGGTCAAACCCAAATTATCTGCCTCTCTGTCACCTGACTTCTACAGCTGCTACTAGAGCTGACCATTTATTTCTCATTGCAGGCGCCTGGTCCCTGACAGAGCGCTGAGCTGCTGCCAGCTGCTCACCCCTCACAGCTCTGACACTGGAAACAATAGGGGGCCACTAAAGGTTTCCAAGCAGGGGAGTGATGTAACAAAACTGGGCTGGCAGAGGATCATTCTAGCAGCTGAGTGTGGTGAGCAGGTGGAGTATAAAGAAATCACAACACCATAAGGCCCCGATAAAGTACCTATGTGACCTTGAACAAACCTGCTAATCCCTGAACCCAATTTTCTCATCTATAAAATGATGGTGTTAGGTGGTCCCACGTACCTCTAAGGTTTTGTGATTCTGAACCACGCCTCCTTTCTGCAGTCTTGGCAGTTAACGTTCCTTAATTGCAGCAGCTGACAGGCTATGACATGCCGGTTGTTTCTTTCACTCAATGCTAGCCACACGGGCCCTGAGGTAAATTGGCCACTCTGCAAACAGATCCCCGAGAAAAATGGCAACTCCAGCAGCTTCCCAGAGCCTAGACCATGGACTCCAATTGGAGAAAAGATGAGAATGCACAAATGTCTGTTTAGCTCTGCTCTCTTTGATTAATGAATATTATTCAAGGTAATAGCCTTAAAATACAAAGAATTTACAAAGTGAGAGACTCTACCCCAGTTTTCTCAACGCCAGCCAGCTAATAGGAGTAGAACCCCGGAGGTTCTGGCTGAAGTAGCCCAGTATCTGATTGAAGGCAAAGAAATAACAGTCAGTGAATTCTGTCACTGATGACATTGTCACTATGAAGGAAACCTAACTCCTTAATTGTTTCAATTCAGTGCCTCTATTATTTTATGTTTTAAAAGGTGTCATTTCAAAGAAAAGGCCATCTCTTGGCAGAATTTACCCTTTAAAATCGGGTTGATAATAGCCCATTATATAGAGAAAGGGGTCAGTAATGAAAGTCTGAAAAACAGTTAGCTCTTGTCACGTATGAAGATAACACAGAATCCTCCGGAACAGTCAAATGCTAGGTAGAGAATATCATTCTGATATTTTCAGAAATGTTGTGTGTGTGTAATGTTTATAAAGCAGTCTCTGAGGTTTGAGAAAAAATTGGCTGCAAAGGCTAAATAAACAGCTTTGGAATATTGATTAAAGACACGGGAACTAAACCAGTATTTAGTGTTAGATAATCAAATTTTATATTCACAACCGATGGAGAAGCAGAAATGATGTCAAAGGAAATGGATTTGTCTGGAAGAACTAGGTAAGCATTGAACAACTACCCACTCAGAAGTACAATAGTGTGTGTCTCCGACTCACTGATCAGACTGAAGAAATATGTGAGATTAGAAGGCGCCATTTTGTTTTTAACTAGGTTTTTTTCCCCCCTTAAGAAATTCACAGTGAAATCAGGTAATTAGCTATTCCACGCCCAAGGCTTTTATTTTTATGATAACCATTCATTAGAAATTTTAATTTATCTTAATTGAGATGACTTCTGTTTGATTCCTTGATAAGAGGTTTTTTTTTTCAAAATATTACAGGGGTACAAACACTGGGGTTACATGTCTTGCCTTTGCACTGTCCAAGTCATAGCTACAAACATGCCCATCCCCAGTGTGTACTGCACCCATTAGATGTGAATTTACCCGTCCCCTCCTCCCCAATCCCTCATGCCCGACACCTGATGAATACTACTTGCACCTGTGCACTTAAGTGTTGATCAATTAGTACCAATTTGAGAGTGAGTACATGTGGTGCTTGATTTTCCATTCTTGTGATACTTTACTTAGAAGAATGGACTCCAGCTCCATCCAGGATAATACAAGAGGTTAGTTAGTTCACCATTGTTTTTTGTGGCTGGGTACAACTCCATGGTATACATATAACACATTTTATTAATCCACTCATGTATTGATGGGCACTTGGGTTGTTTCCACATCTTTGCAATTGTGAATTGTGCTGCCATAAACATTTGAGTGCAGGGCTGGGCACAGAGGCGGGCGGATTGCTCAAGGTCAGGAGTTCAAAACCAGCCTGAGCAAGAGTGAGACCCCCGTCTCTACTAAAAATAGAAAAAAATTAATTGGCCAACTAAAAATATATAGAAAAAATTAGCCGGGCATGGTGGTGCATGCCTGTAGTTCCAGCTACTCAGGAGGCTAACATAGAAGGATGGCTTGAGCCCAGGAGTTTGAGGTTGCTGTGAGCTAGGCTGACGCCATGGCACTCTAGCCCGGGCAACAGAGTGAGACTCTGTCTCAAAAAAAAAAAGAAAGACAAACAAAAAAAAACATTCGAGTGCAGATATCTTTATTACAGAATGACTTTTTTTCCTGTGGGTAGATACCCAGTAGTGGGATTGCTAGATCAAAAGGTAGTTCTATGTTTATTTCTTTGAGGTATCTCCATACTAGTTTCCATAGAGGTTGTACTAGTTTGCAGTCCCACCAGCAGTGTATGAGTGTTCCTATCTCTCCACATCCACATTAACATTTGTTGTTTGGGGACTTTTTGATAAAAGCCATTCTCCCTGGAGTTAAATGATATATCATTGTGGTTTTGGTTTGCATTTCCCTGATGCTTAGAGATGTTGAGCATTTTTTCATGTTTCTCGGCCATTAATCTATCTTCTTTTGAAAAGTTTCTGCTCATGTCCTTTGCCCACTTTTCAAAGGGGTTGTTTGAGTTTTTCTTACTGATTTTCCTGAGTTCTATATAGATTCTAGTTATCATCCTTTTATTGGATGTATAGCATGCAAATATTATCTCCCATTCTGTAGGTTGTCTATTTGCTCTAGTGATAATTTCTTTGGCTGTGCAGAAGCTTTTTAATTTGATCAGGTCCCATTTATTTTTTTTTGTTATTGTGATTGCTTTTGGGGTCTTCTTCATAAATTCTTTGCCTAGGCTGATGTCTATTAAGAGTTTATTCAACATTTTCTTCCTATTCAATAAATGGTGCTGGGAAAATTGGATAGAAGACTGAAACAGGAGCCGCACCTCTCACCTCTCACAAAAATCAACTACGATGGATAACAGACTTAAACCTAAGGCATGAAACCATAAGAATTCTAGAAGAAAATGTTAGAACAGTTTTGTCTTAAGTACTATGCAGCAATATTCAGATAAGTCTAAAAATCCAACTAAACATTAATAGTGTGGGACCAACTCTGTCAAAAAAGCAACCCAAGATGGAAAACAAAAGAACAAAAAGAGAGAAGTATTAGTTCTCTTAAAAAATATTTATCTTGGGCTTCTATAGGCCTGGCACTAATGCTATAAACATATAGATAGATAACCATTTGAGTTTTCAGAGGTTTCCTTTGAATATTATGTTGAATAACATTACCTAGTGAATACTTTCATTCATAACTAATTGGAAGTCATATATTTGATTAATAGAGAAAAGTAATACACTTTTATTCTCTGTTTTAATTTCTGTAGTGTTATCACCATAAACTTATGTATCTCTTCTAAGCACAATTTAAAAATAATCTCATGGATATGCAATTTTAAAATAAGGATATTACCCTTTTGTTACCTCTTTCTCTCTTCCCTTTTTCCAATTTTTTTTAAGATGTAGGCTATAAAATTGTTATACTTTCACTTTTATATTATCAAGGTTGATAGTATTTACATTTTGTTCTCTAATTATAATGAATCTTTACAATTGTGCCTAAATGTTGAAAGCATTTACGTTATTATGACTATGTATTATAAATATGTTTTACTACAGAGTCAATGTTGTGCTCTGCTTCCATCTCTTTCTCAGTTTCTCTGTGATCCTAAAGAATAGACTGTTTCCAGAACCAAGGTCAAAAGAATCTTTATTCTAACACTTCACCAAATTCCAATTTGTTTCATATTTAGGAGAAAATATTCTTGTTTGCTTTCTGGAGTTTTTAATTATCTCTTGCCTTAAGAGAAGAAAAATGTAATTGATATTACCCCGCTTGTAATCACTTTATTGTTTGGAATTTTCTATTCTCTTCTTCCTAAAGGCATGCTCTTTGGACAACTTTTTGTTCTATATTCACCCAATTCTTTTTCAGCCTGTTGCATAGTGTCATCCTGATCATTCTTTTTATCAGACATTTGGTTCATTTCCCCCATTTCTTAAACCACACATGTTCATTTTTCTAGTTCTTAACCTCCATTTTGCTGGACTACATCATCAAATAACTACTTTGAAATAAGAAAACAAACTTAATGAGTGCCAGCACATTTGAAAATGATGTGACTACTCACATCTGCTTATAAGTTTGATTAGGTATAGAATTCTAGGTTCAAAATAATCTCTCAGAAATTTGAAGGCTCTATTTTATCATTTTTGAGTATTTATAACTGATGGTGAGATATTTGATGATGATCTTTTATTCTTTTGCAAATTATTTGTTTTTTTCTCCTTGGTAACTTGTGTGATCTCTTTATCTTTGGCATCAGGAAATATTAAAAATTATAGAATGATGTTTCTTGTTATAAATTCTTTCTCTGACACTTGAAAAACTCTTTTAAAGATTCATTTCCCTTCAGTGCCAGAAATTTTTGTTCATATTTCTTCATTTTGTTTTATTTTAAAATTTTTATTTACACATAATCTACTTAGAGAAAAATTCACACGTCACAAGAGCATACTTAATATTTTTTCACGAGCTAAAAATATTCTTGTAACCATCACTAAAAACAGGAAATGGAATGATTCCAGTACCCCAGAAGGCTTCCTCATGCTCTGTTCTAGTCACCCTGCCAAGGTAACCACTATCCAGGAAGATTCAATTTTTCTGTTTTTATCTTTTATATAAACGGAATCAATATATCATTTTTAACTAATTTCCTCCTATTCACATTTTTCATCTTTTTTTTCTGGAACTCCTAGTAGTCAGAAGTTGGATGTTAGAACTCTATAATCTGTTCTCTTGTATTTTTTTTTAATGTACGGGGACATATTCTCAAGTTATCTTCTAATATTTCATTTTTGGCCATTTAATTTTTTAATTTCTCTCTATTTTCTTTGCTTTCTGTTACTTTTTCATACCATCTATGTCATTGATATAAATCTGAGTTGCTGTCACAATAGGTCCCAAAATATAATGACTTAACTGATACCAAACCATATTTCACTCTATGTAACTGACATGAGATGGATGGGGTGGTGGCTGTGCTACCTGAAGCCATTCAGGAACCCAAGTTTCCTCTATCTTGCCATTGTGCCATCCCTTAGGGTGTTGTTCTCATTTGTATGGTCAGAACTGGGTCACAACCACATTCGTACAGACAGGTAAAAGGAATGTCTGGGATAGTAGTGGCATATGTAGCTTCTCATATTAAGTAGAGTAGAGCTCAGTCACATGTCATAGCTAGCTTTGAAGGAACATGGAAAATATATTGTCTAGCCAGATGCCATTAGAAAGAAGAGTAGAAAGAATTTAAGGAGGAAAACTAGAGATTGAGTATACCAGCCTTTATTTGTACTATTGATAAAATATCTTCTCAACTTTCTGGGAAAATAAATAGGATTGTCTTTCTTTATTTTTTTTCCTCCTTTTCTCTTTTCTCTTCCTTCCTTCCTTCCTTCCTTCCTTCCTTCCTTCCTTCCTTCCTTCCTTCCTTCTCCTGAATTATCTCTGTTTTCCCAGGGCTCATACTTTTTTTGACTATATTGTTCCCTAACTTCAGACTGGAGCTTTCCCTAAATGGACAGTGAGTCTTACTTGTCTGTTCAGAGGGTTAAGACTAAAGAAAGATGGGAGGGGAGGCAAGATGGCTGACTAGAGGCAATGGTTGCCAGATTGTCTTACAAAGAAGGAACAGCTTCAGATGAAAAAAAATATATAGCCCAGGTATAATTCTGAGGGAAAAGTGCTAGAACCTACTGGAGATTCCACTGGAAGAAGTTGTGGAGCAGAACAAGAAGGAGAAAAATTTCAGCAAAGATCAATCCTTGAGAAATTTGGAGCACTATGGAAGGGTAGGTGGTGGTGTTTGTTTTTCTTCCCCTCACACCTCTGGCAGACTGCAGGCTTCTGAATTATTGGAGAGATTTTCTACCCTCATGAGCTCCAAAGCTGTTACCACCAGTGAATTGGGAGCTTCTTGAGAATGAAGCACCAGGCTGTCATGCCGTTCAGGTTGCTCCCCCTTACCACAGACCTCAGCCAAGATGGCACCATACTGCTTTCTCTACCCATTGTGTGCCTTTGTCCTCTCCAGGGCTTCAGCTCTTAAGTTTTCTTGTCATTGGTCCCCACACAAATATTTCCCAACTACTGTCCAGACTGTGGTGGCCACAGGGGCCAGTGGGTCCCAGGGGTACTGGGTGAGCTCAAGTGATTTTCCTGCCTCAGCCTCCCAAGTAGCTGAGACTATAGGTGTGCTCCATCATGCCTGGCTCCACATCCATTCTTAATAAAAATTTCAGCAAACTAGGACTAGAAGGGAATTTCCTCAATATGTTAAAGGAAATCTGAGAAACAGCTATAGCTAACATGAAACTTAAGGGTGAATGACCCAATGCTCTCCCCCTAAGATCAGAAACAAGACCGAGACGTCTGCTGTTAACCATTTCTATTCAACATTGCTTTTGAGGTTCTAACCAATGCAAGAAAAAAAAAATAAAAGCCTTCAATTTTGGAGATAAAAAAAGTAAAATGCTCTTAATTCTCAGGCAACATGATCATCCTATGGAATACTATAATCCTATGGAATCTTTAATAAAAGCTACTAACATTAATAGGGACATTTAGCAAGTTTGCAGGATACAAGATCAATGTACCAAACCAGTTATATCCTGATATAATATTAACAACCAGAAATTAAAAATGTTAAAATACATTATTTTCCATAACATCAAAAATCTGCAACATTTAGGGAAACATCTAAAAAAGATGCACAAGGCCTGTTCAATGAAAACTAACAATATTGCAGAGAGAAATTAAAGGAGACCTACATAAATTAAGAAATATACCATATTCATGGATTGTAAGATTTAACATTGTTAGGATATCTATTGTACTATAGATTCAACACAATAATAAAAATCTCAGCAAGCCTTTTAAAAATTAAAAAATTGGTAAATTACTTCTAAAATTCATATTAAAATGTGAAGGAGCCAAAATACCTTTGAAACAGTAGAAGAAAGTTATAAGACTTGAGAGACATGTTTCAGACTTATAAAGCTACAAGAATCACAGCAGTATGGTATGGGCATAAATATAGACAAATAGATCAATGGAACAGATTTTAGAATTCAGAAATAGATCCAAATACATGGTCAAAATTGTTTTGTGACCAATGAGCGTAAGAAAATTCAATGGAGAAATAATAGACTTTTCAACAAAAGTGCTGGAAACAATTGGACATACATGTAGAATAAAATGAACTTCAATCTATTCCTCACACCAAAATTGTAAAAATTAGCTCAAAACAGATTATAGACCTAGATTGAAAACCTAAAACTACAAAACTCCTAGAAGACATAGGAGCAAATCTTTGTTAGCTTTGTTAGGCAAAGATTTCTTAGATATGACACAAAAATTATGATCCAAAAAAGAGATAAATTGATATATAATACTTATTAAAAATTAAGAACTTATAAGACACTGGTAAGAAAATGAAAAGATAAGTCACTGACTGGGAAAGAATATTTGCATGTCACATATTTGATAGAAGGTTTGTATCCAGAATATATTTTAAATGCTCAAAACTCAAAATAAGAAAGTGAACAACTCAATCAAAAATTAGGCCAATGATTTTAATAGACACTTCACCTAGGAAAATATATGGATGACAAATAAGCACATGAAAGATACTCAACATAAACAGTCATTAGGGAAATGCAAATTAAAACTACAGTGTGACACCACTGTATACCTATTAGAACAACTAAAATTAAAAAGACTAACTCTGTCAAGTATTGGCAAGGATGTGGATCAACTGGAATTTTTATACATTGTTGATGGAAATTTAAAATGGTAAAGCCATGTTGAAAAATAGTTTGGCATTTTCTTAAAAAGTTTAATGCACACCCACCATATCCCCTCATCATGCCACTTCTATGTTCTTACCCAAGAGAAATGTAAGCATATGTCTAAACAAAGATTTATATTAAAATGTTTATAGCAAGTGTTTTGGTAACAGCAGGATTTGGAAGCAATGCAAATATTTATTAATGGATAAACAAATATAGTATATACAAACCACGGGATAATAAAAATGAATAAACTATTAATGCACACAACAAATTAATGAATCTCAAGGTTAATTGTGCTACTTGAAAGAAGCCAGACCAGAAATAAATACATACTGTATGATTCCACTTACATTCTAGAATTATAGAAATTGCAAACTAATTGGTAGTGGTAGAAAGCAAATCAGCTGTTGCCCTGGGTATGGGGTAGTAGGAAGGTATAGAAAGAAGGGATTCCAAATGGGCACAGGGAAATATTTGAGGTGATGGGTATGTGCAGGTTTTGATTCTCATGGTAGTTTATGAGTTTATACATTTATTACAACTTATTAAATTGTACATTTAAATTTTTAAAGAATCTCTCCCTCAGAATTTTAACAAACTTTTATCTTCTCTTTAATCATTCAGTAGGTCTTTAGAAAACTATCACTTATTTTAGGAAAATCTTTTTGCTGAAAGAGATCTGAGGATACACATTTTCGCTCAATTTCCTTTCTTTTTTATATATATTTAATATTTCATAATATTTAGAGGATATGTTTTATGGCATTTTGGGGGAGTTCATGTTCATATTTTCTGTCTTGAATATAATTTGTTCCACTTTCCACTTTTTTCTGCTGTTTTGGTTCTTTGTTGATTTAACAAGGTTCAGGAAAGAATAATCATACATCCATCACTTTTTTTTTTCCTGGAAGATGTATGGGTAGGACATACCTATGCCTGAAGAAATGATGTGATTTACGATGGACCCATTAGGCTAGAATTATTATGTTAAATTAACTAGATCTGTCTAATTAGCATAACTGGAATACAGTAGCCCAGCTGAGGCAAAGCTATACCATTTTCACATATATTGGAAAGTGAAAGAAAAAAACAGTCAATTAGAACCCTAATATTTTAAGAACATGGATTTATTTATTTATTTGCCTCACAGACAAAATATCTGCTTGGTTAGCCACAAGCTTATCAAGGTTTGCAACTGGCCACAAGGATTGTAACTGACGTGAAACAGCAATGTTTGCTATTATTTGGGATCATTTTAAATAAGTATGAGGTGGAAGAAATCAGAAGGAATACTTCTTCTAGCAACCTCTGTCAGACCCTTACTAAAACAAAGTATTTAGTTCCATTCACAGGCATTGACTATGTACCTTCTACCTTTTCTAAACTCTGTGCTGGGCACTGATGGTATCATGGGGGAAAATTATATGTCCCCACCCTCATGATTTGGCAAGTTCCCCTTTGCTACCTGGCCAATGTGTGTCCCAGTCACTGGAAACATCTTCCTCAAAATTTTCCACATCCTCATGTCTCAGGGCATGCTGACCAAACCAGTAGCTGGGGTTCATCAGGTGCCCCAAGGAGTTCTGGGAGTTATACCTATGGGGTGGTCCTGGGCCCCAGAGCTAGGATTGAATTCCAAGAGAAAGGCCTAGTAAGCAAATCTCTCCTGTTGGCTAGTGTGATATCTCTCTCCAGGATTATGTGAGCTGCCGAGAAGGTGCTAACTCATATTGTTTATATGACAGAAATCCTCAGGAATTTACTTGGGACCCTGCCTGCCTTAGAATCAAACCTCAGATAAGGAACACACTTTCTCTTAGCGAAACAGAATGTTCAGAGGCCCAGGTACAAGAGAGCACAATGGAGCTAGGCCAGTCATTTAGATGCTAGGAAATGAGATATTGTGCATTCCGTGGGAAAAAAGGCAGACTTTCCATTATGGTCAGTGGGGAGTTAGTAAAGGGATTTACATGGGAAAGTTACCTGATCTGATTAATGACACTCTACTTCAGCAAACTAATAGCAAAGAGAATGCTTACCTAAACAGTGAGAAACAGAATGACCAAGGGAAAGAAGTTAGTCTTAAAGTAAAAATTGAAGGGAAAACTTAAGTTTGGTCTTCCTCCACATGAAGACTGGGATAAAGAGGAGTTTATGCCTTTCTGAGAGGAAATGAGCTTCATTTAGATTAGGAGAAAATTTGTCGGAACATTAAGAAGACATTCTTTCCAATAAGTAGGTAATGTAGAGTGATTCATCCGCTGTGTTGCTGGTCTCTGCCTCCGGGAACTTACGAGAAAACATAACGTCTCCAGTGGCTTCTATTAATATATTCACCTGGCCCAAAGGATGATGACAAAATAGAGAACCTTAGGAATTAGTTAAAGGCACTTTCAGCTTCAAGTGACAGGGATGCACCTTGACCTAGTTTAAATAAAAGAGAGGATTTATTGGCTCACATAATTAAAAAGTCAAAGAATAGCCTAGCTTTAGTCCAGAGACTCAAAATACGACACCTGGAATCAATTTATCCGCATCTTTTCCCTCTGCTTTCATTTTTGTTGTTTAAACTGCTCCAAGCAACGATACAAACTTACATCCTACTCCTTTAGCAAACTCAGTGAAATGATAATGCCCCTCTCCCAAGAGTACCGGCAAAATCCTACAATCCACTCTGACAGCCTTGGTTTGAATCAAGGGCTCACTTGTGAAACCATCACTGAGACTCAGTAGTTTGAATAATCCAGTTGGCCACTCATGAGTCATATGTTCAACCCCAGAGCTGGGGGAATTGGGTCAACCTCACCGAAATTAAGGATCTGAGCACGATGCAGTAGTGCTGACGAGTAATTCCTGAAAGTATCGTTAGGTAAAAAAGAAGGTATGCTAGACAGACAAAACAAACACAAAAACACCAGAACAAAATATTCCCCTACACACAAAAACAGATGTCCACTCTACTTTTAAAGCCTCTTTAAAGTCTATATTTATGGAGTTTGGGATCTCAGAAGGATGAGCCCAGCCAAGAACATTTCTAGATTCACTAAATTTTACTGTGATCACTTATGCCTTTGCTGTCATCCTCCAAAAACTTGTTGTAAGTTTCCATCCTGCATACTTTACAGGGAAATGCCAAGGCATAAAGAAACTCACTTCTTGGCCGTGGGTCACCCAACAAAGTGTGTTCCTGTGTATGCTCTGGACTGGAAATACCTCTTGGCAAGAAAATAATGGATCTAGCTGCCTTCATCGTAAGGGAGAACAGCCATGTGTAGCTTATGTCTGAAATAAAAAACCCAGTGTACAACTTTCAAACAACAGATTGTCCCCAGCATTGGTGAGCCATGGGCAATGACAAATGAAGCCTTCTCAGGCTGTCTCCTGGACCTTAGTTGTGTTCTGAAGCGAGCAGAGCTGCAGCTGAGAGTCGCCGAGGCACCGTGCCCAGTTAATCTTTAGTGTTTGTGCCAAGACTGTCAACAAAGGGTCCCATTGTCATGGCACAGTGGGGCTATGGGTACCAGTATGCTAGGAACTGGATGGGGACCACCAGCTCATTGACTGAAATGCTCTCTCCCACCCCCTCTCCAAAACGGAAATCAATGTCTGGCACTTAGCATTCATGAACAGTCCAACAATACCAATCTCAATGTGCACATGCTTGTGAGGAAAAAGAAATGGATAAGCTAAGCAGACTTCACTTCCAAACCTCAGAGGGGTTGCAGACATCATTGAGAAAAATCGATTTAGCAAAATCATGGCTGGTCCTGACTGCCCTTTTAATTGCATGCTGAGTTTGGTGATGATGTGCCTGATTTTCCTCATGCATTAAAAAAATAAAAGAAGCAGCAGAAAGAAAAAGGATGGGAACCAAGAGTCTCTGAGATTTCCTTTTAAATTTTCAGTCTCAGCACTACCATGCTGGCTCTTTTTCTTTATTCCTTGCTAAATTATCTCACTTTCAGTGTTGGAGGTTTTATCTTGAACCATTTGAGACAGTTTTCTGTTATTACTTTAATTCTCGGTAAGCTGTTGGCAATTGCTACCAAATTGCTTCATGGATCAATTCTTCCCTCATAGCCTATTAAATTTTGCTTTTTTGGTTACATTTGGTCAGCAAGCCATAAGCCCTTTACTCCTCTTTAGAGCTTACCTCAATAGACTCACATTAGGATTTCTAAATACCCCATGTTTATGGTCTATTGGGATTCACTGTTTTTATTTGCTTGAATATGGAACCAGAAAGTTATATTTGTTAAATCTCAATAGTCTTGTTGTAGATTGTAAAAATGGCTGCACATTGGTACTCTTTCTTTATCCAGGCAGCTTTGCAATGTGACTTTGCAGGTCTTCATGCCAAGAAATTGATCTCTTTCGCCACCCCTTAAATGTAGGCTGGCCCTGCCACTTGCTCTGACCAATGGTATGTGGCAGAAGTTATGATGCACCAGTCCCAAGCCTGGGCTGTGAGAAGCCACAGTGCATATTGCCACTTGCTCTCCTCCAGCTGAACAAGTGCAGTCCCGCCTTGATGAGATCAGAGGCCACTGGGGGAGGGCCATGGTGCTCCAGCCTACAGTACACTCAGCTGACCTGGCAGGAGGTCCAGACATGGCCAAGCCCAGCCTAAATTACTAACCCCTAGACATAGTAAATAGTTGTCTTTTAAGCCATTGAAATTTGGAATGGTTTGTTATACTACAAATATTAACTGATAGAAACCTTACCTTATTGGTTCTGGTCATTCTTGCCATTCTTAGGCTATAAATATCACCTTCTAGCTTCTATCTTAAACTAAGGAACCCTTGCTGTATGCCTAGTTAAAAAATTAATGAAAATAAGGATTTATTACTATAGCATTTGTGTCTATCATTGTGTCACTCCTCTGCTAAAAGACTATGAACAGCTCCCTCTCTCTTTCAGAATAATGCTCATACTTATTGACCCAACATTTAAGGTCCTCCACAATTTGGTTTTAGTCTGTCCTTTCAGTCTTATATTTATCTCTTTCTAATCAAAAACATTATTTTCCAGACTATCTGGACTACTCTATTTTTCCCCCAAATTATGACCCTTTCCCACCTCCTTGACTTTGCTCAGACTGTTCCCACTTTCTGGAATGACCTTCCCCTCGTCTCTGCATAAACTGTCCAAGTCCATTTCAAATGCTGCCTCTTCTTTGGTGCTCTTCCAAAACATCCTGATCATAAAGGTTGGGTTCTTCCTCCCTTCGAATGCTGAAAGACCTCAATGTCTAACTCTCAGGAGTCACCAGAGGCATTCACACTGGGTTCTCATTGCTTTCTGTGATGATCTGGTTGGTATAGGACATCACTTCCACCACCTTTGTCATAGAACTTCTGAGTACTCGCCAGGGGCTGGGTCCTTTGCTGGGCACGTTATACATATTAGCCCGTTGCATCCTCTTAATTACCCTACCTGGTAAGTGTTACTACTTTCAATTTATAGATGATAAGAGAGATGCTGAAATACCTAAATAATCAGTCCATCCTAAAAATCTTGGATGGCAGACATGATATTCAATGTGGTCTCTAACTCAGCCTCTTAGGTCTCCCTCACATGCCCTTGTGCAAGGACTCACAAAGGTTGGCAAATCAGTGGTTTGGGGACAGTATTGGCAGAGCTTTGACTTCATGTATTAGCTCAAAGCAAGTGCCTGACTCAGAGGAGTCAACTGAAAGGGGGATGACTGCTGAGAAGAGTCAGCAGGAAGCCTCTTCCTGGAGTAGTTGGTCAGTAACACTGGGGTTAGGTTGGGACTTGTTTCTTCAACTTTCTTTGCCTCATCAAGAAGGTTCTGAAATATTTTATGAGTTATTATTGCCAGACAGTGGCTCGCCACTCTAAATAGTTAATAAGCTCCCTGCTGGTTTGTTGCTAATTGTCTGGGAACTAATAACTCTTATCCCATACTAGTCATAACGAACTTCTGTTTGCGTGGTCTAGCTTGTCCGTAGGCTTGACTATGTGACTTCGGGAGTTCGGCCTTGATGGATCCGGTTTCAATATGGCCGCAGCCGCCAGGTGTGGGTGCTACAGAGCAGGTGGGCAGCAGTGACCCTAAAGTAAGAGGGGAAACCTTGGCTCTGCTGCTCAGGGGGTGTAGCCAAGCCTGTCTCCTTTGCCAGAATGTGACCAGGGCCTAGTTCATTTGTTCTGAAAGCCATGTATTATTTTCTCTCACGGGAGTTTCCTTCTTTATATTTGTGAATGATTTCCTTCTTAAAATGGTAAAAAAAACCAAATGGACTTAAGAGGCAACCTGTTTTAGTGTCACTGAAAGACGTCCTTGAGAACGGAAGTGTGTGGATTCTAGTTTTCAATGTCGGGGAACATCAAGGCTGACTTCACGATCCCCAGTCTCGGGCACAGTGATCCTGCCATTAATCCCCTTTCTGTGGGGCCGTGAGGTGGTGTCCACTTGGCAGCAGAGCTCACACCTGGGGTCTCACATTCGGAGAAGGTATGGGCAGTTTGTCCTTGGACCCAGGTTCTCCGGGATAAGGGTTTCTTGACTGAATCAGTGTTCCCGCTGAAGAGTTTCCTGGGTCTTTACCTCAAATAGAGATTCCACCTTGCCAGAACCATGGGCATGGAAGCCTCAGAGCAGAGCCCATATGCCTTGTGGGCTACCACGGCAGGACCCCATTTCCCCTAAAGAAATAGCTGTCCACTGTGGAGACCTCCGGGATGTAGGTTTTTCTTACCACCAAAGTGCAATCCCTAATTTGGGAAATGGTGCCACACCAAGCTCCTGCCTTGGTCTTTTGAAAGCCTTGACCCCAAGGAAGTTCAGCATGCTGTTGGCAAACATGCTTTCGGTTCAATTCGATGCAGCAAATACCTGTAGCTCTCTGAAGGTGTGGCAATGTGCTAGGCCCAGAGGAGAATTAGATTTGTTTCTATTCTCTAAAATCTCTTCAAGTAGGTGACATACATACATGACATCAGAGAGACAAAAACCAGAGAGCTAAAGCTCCTAGTGCAAACTGCTTTTCATTGAGTTTTCATTGTGCTTTTCCTACACCCTTGGGTTTCATTTGCTTACTCTTTCTTGACTTTACTTTCGAATTTCCAGATCTTAAAACAGGAGATATAACAGCTAACCCATGTTTCTTTAGTGTCTTCTTGCCAATGACTGTGCTTCACACTGAACTCATAATCTGCCCTTTGAAGAAAGCTGTTGCTGGTGATTCACCATGGGATTCATATTATGGACTTCATGCCCTGCACATAATAGGTGTACAGTAAATGCTTACTGAGTGGAAGAAATGTTTTCTGTGTCCAGGAAGTATAGCAAAGTGGTTAAGTACACATTCTTTAACATCAGGATACCTGAGTTTGAAGCTTGTCCCCACCACTTGCTGTGATACTTTGGGAAAATGTCTTTGCCTCTCAAAGTTTCAGTGTCCTCATCTGTTAAATTAGGATAATAATACTACTTAATCTGAAGGTTGTTATAGATTAAGCAGGAATCCCAGTATATAGTATGTATTAAGCACTTGATAAATAATGTTATTATCAATGTTATGATTATTATTGCCAAGCATTATACAAAGTGCCTTATCTACATTTTTGCACTTAATGTTTACAATGTACAGTTTGAAATATATATATATATTATATATATACTTGTTCTCCAATGGAAAATCAAGACTCAGAGAGATGATAAACTTGTCCAAGGTCACAGAAGGCACTGACTTGCAAGCCTCAACCCACAGCAAGGTGGAAGGGAGAGGAGAGAAAGGCTCCTTATCAACGTTTTTAAAAACACTCTGTAAAGTTTGCAGAAGGCTTATTATTTCAGAGCTGGCAAAGGTTATTCTAAACAGCTCAGGTGGTCAATAAGTTTGGCTGCCCTTGCAGCAGGATAATTCAGTTCAGAGCTAAATTCCCTCTGAAATCTCCTTGTGGAATGATAATGTTATTTCCCATCAAATAGGATACAAGGGCTCTCATTTCCTTTGTTAATAGAACCTTCTTTCTCTCAGGCCACTCATCACACTAGAAACCCGCAGCCAGGTTATAATTTAGGGTCTCTTCAGCAGTCTCAGGGTCCCATCCAAATTAGTCTTCAGTCCCACCAGGTCTCCTAGCAGGGAAGGGGACACTGAAACACTCAAATACTGACTCCCTCTGATCAGCTCCCGACCAAGCCGCACCTCAGACACACATACGCACACGCTCACCCAGCCAAGCCTGTCTTTGGGAGGGCAGAGGGGGCGGGAGCTCCTACACAGTAACATTTTTTTTACAGCACATGGATATGGAGTGTGGTCACTCCTGGTCCTCAACCTTTTCTGCATTTGCTTCTCCTTTGGTAAAGGAGATTCCAAAAAAGCCCTGGTCTAAGTAGGTCTTCCAGTGGTGACAGAGGCAGCTCCCAACAGCAAGGTCTCCCAAGAGCTTCTCCTTCTTCACGGACCTACTGTGTGCAGCATGTCTCAGGTGCTCATACCATGTCTGACCCTGGGGAGCTCCCATTTAGTGTAGAACCCCTCTTAGTAGCATCCTTCGATGACAGTGGCTGCTGGTTTCCTATAGTAGTGGCCATGGATCATTCTCCCCTCAGCTTCACCAACCTCCAAACCTCTGTGTGTCTGAGGTCTCAGAGCCCACGCTGAGCCATATCCCAGAAAGTTGCTTCCTGCTGGGCTTTGGCAGAGCCTTCTAGCAGCAGCAGTGAGAGACATTCTCTTAAGGAACAGCATCCCAGCCTTCTGAACTGCCTAAGTATGACTTCAGCTACTACTAATAATGACAATCAGTTAGTATTAATAAAAGCTAGCATTGTTATACATTTCCCACATGCAGGCACAATTTTAATAAGGTAGGTACCCTGATACTCATTTAAGACATAAGGAAATTGAGAACCAGAGAGGCTAAATAACTTACTCAATGTTACTGTTTGGTAGGCAGCAGAGTACGTGTTTGAACTCAAATTCTTCTGACTTAAAAGCTCTTGCTTTTATCCTCAGACTGCCATTTGTTAAGTGACAGGTACTATGCCAAGAGCCTTGTATACTTTGCCTCACATAAAGACAGGGCAGACAGTGGGAACTGTACCAGCCACCCATCCTTCTGAGGTGGCCCATGGCTGCTGTATCCCCCAGCTCAGCCTGAGCTCTTGGGTTTCAGGGCAGGCATCCTGACGCCCTGGAAGTGCTTTTCAGGATGTTGCCAAGAGCTCCAATTCTATATCGTGTCCCTATCCCCTTCTCTGCCATCACCCTACCCTCCTGCTTCTACACAGCAAATCCATGGAAACACCACTTTTCCCTAAGACCTGCAAACCAAACTCCTAGTGTTGGCTGATCTAAGTTCCCTGAAAACTGATGATGATGAATATGCTTTACACTAAATAAACTGATTTGTGGGTCTCGCAGAAAGCAAGCTGAAGACAAATCTAACAGCTAGCATAAAATCCCAACTTTGATTATCCATGAGTGGAGTCCCCATGGCAAATGCTTAATCCCACATGAGGTAACATAAGCAAAGGACTTTGAAAACTATAAAATAGTCTACAAATGCCAAGTACAATTATTCTTGTCAATGTCATATTCACCGGCCCAGCAGTTATGTGCTGAGGAATACAAATGACTAGTCTGAACCAAGCGTGATTGGGACTGCAAACCATGTGATGGGAGGCACAGTGACGTCAAGGTGAAACCCCTCAGGAAACCCCTCAAGTCAGGAAACCTGGGTCTGAGCCCTGACTCTGCTATTAATAAGCTTGAAAATATTTGAGAAAGGTATTGTCTTCTCTGACCTTAAGTTCAATAATAATTCAAAGATAACCATAATAATAACATATATAAAATACAGTTGCCACTACTATTTATTGTTGCACACTCACTCCAAGCCATGTGCTTTTCTAAGAGCTTTACATATATTATAATATCTCATTTAATTCTCCTCACAGTCCTCTGTGGTGTTATCATCTCCATTTTACAGATGTATAAACAGAGACCCAGAGATGTTAAATGACTTATCCCTGTCCTCATAGCAAGGTTGTAAGGAAGGATGTAGGTCAAATTCCATTTTGCTAATCATTCCAAAATCAAGTGGAAATGATTTGGGGGCTATTTGTGCCCTGTTTCTATTTCACTTGCAGGAAAGTTAACTATTTAGAATTCCTAAAGAAAGAAGAAAAATCTTGTTAGAATCCCAGAGAAAGCAAACAGATTCCTAATGAGTGAAGCAGGCAGATGATTGATGGTGACATTCTCCTAATACATGATCTGTGTTTGCCCTTGTTTAGAAAATACTTTCTATACTAAGGGCATTGCTACCAGAAGATGCTGCCTTGGGAGAAAATGGAATATTATCCTTGTGTTGCAGCTATTGATTGAGACACCTCTCTCTCTCCTTCTAGATTGTAAATTCTATAAAGAAAGTACAAGACCTCATCTACATCCACAGCACCTCTCACGGTGCTTGACAGATAGTAGATCAACGCCAGTAGCAGAATGAATGGATGTATGTTTGCAGAATGAATGAATGCATAAATGAATGCATGCCTGACTCCTGGCCCTTACTATTTTTTGTTCCTTCCTAGTAGAGCTGAATGACTCCCTGGTAGAGCTAAGTGACTAATCTCATGCTTTGTCACTTGGAGTTTGAGAAACCTAGTTCAGTGCTGCAGGTATTGAATCACACTTGGCATTCATGTCTCTCAGCTGTTGTGGGTCCCCATCTTACTTCTGATAAAAGAATAGTGGACGTTGTTATTCATGGATACTCAGAATCCATTTTATTAATACCTTCTTTTAGACACATCCACCTCCCACCCTCAGTTCCTGTGGTTCTGATTGGACTGATACCTCTGTCTTCCCTCCAGCCCTCGGAGTGAACCCAAGGCCCAGGTATGAACAATCGATATGCTGGCTCCACTAGTGGAGTAAGTAATTGCTTTAGTTCATGAAATAATGCATCAGCCACACTGTCCTAGTCAATTGTAGAACTTTTGTTGAACCATTTAAAAATTTTAAAAGCTTTTTTCCACTAGGGACACCATGCTATTTCAATGTAAGCCTATAGCTGCTAATGGCCATTTTACTATTATAAGAGAATAGCCTGCCTGAAATGAAGCCAAATTAAGAAGACTTGTGCCAAGAGATGAAGAGAAAGAGAAGCATCCTTGACAACACTATTTACATAGTATTTCAGCATTGATCCATACTTGGAGCCATGTTTGCTATTGGGCTTGTAGTTATATAGTCCAATAAACTCAACCTCCTTGTGTGTGTGTGTGTGTGTGTGTGTGTAGGGTGTGTGTATTATCTCATCACCAGCTTGAACTGCCATAAAACCCAGTCCATATGTGTTGTGTACTATGCTTTAAGGATCTACTCCAACTTTCCCTCAATATAGGATATAGACAGCTCTTCTAACGAGTGTCAACTCCATACTGCTAGTTGTATACAGTCCGAAAGTCTTTGGTCTCCAAGTGTGAGTCTGTTCCACCACTAGCTCAGTCCTGGAGTTGCTGTTTTGACAAATCTTAGTGGAAATTACTGGTGGTTTTCACATAAAGATATAGAAGCATCTAATAGTTAAGAGCCTGTGGAATCAAGTAGCGCTGGGTTCAAATCCCACTTTGACTACCCAGAAACTATGTAACCTTGGGCAAATTGCTTTATCTCCATGAAATGTAGCTCTCTTGACTGTAAAATGGGAATATAAATTTCCACTCTGCAAGGCTGTCACAGGAATTAAATGAGATAATATGTAAAATGAGTAGAGTCTGGCAATGCACAGTAAATGGTAGCTATTACTTTATTTTCTTTTTATAAGGTTTAAACACAATCTTCTATCTATCTGTCTATCTATCTATCTATCTATCTAATCATCTTCTCTGTAGTTCCCCTCAAAGCTGTGTACTGACTGTTGTATGAAAAACATTTGGAAGGAAAACGCTATCATAAAGAATGACCCCTATGCCAAATTGTATAATACAATTGGTAAAAAGTTCAGAAACTCGAGATCAGGCATATAGTGTTGTATGATGTTGATTTCCGAAGGAAAACAAAACCCCCTGAGGATTTTTTGGTTTTGTTTTTGTTTTTTAATTGAGAACACTTGAGCAAAACAATAAAGATCTTACAGTTTATATGGTACCAAATAATTTACATGAATATAAAGAAATATGAGAAGCCATTTTAGATTTTATTAAAAAGGATTGGAGAAATATGGGTAGGACTTCCTGATATGAAACCCACTAAATCACATATCACAAGTAAATAAATATGTAGAAGGCTTTATTATAGTAATTTATTTACATGTATGTGATATTGTACTGTGAATTTTTTTAAAAGGGAGGCATATAATGTAGAAAGAGGTAAAATAGTCTCTGGGTACAGTTTTTTTGGAATGTATAAAATAAAGACAAAAAGCATGGAGGAAAAAAACAAACAAAAAATGATTATGCTAGAACAGAAATATTAAGGAAAAAATAATACAATGATATGCTGAGAAAGCAATATTTCTAAAGGCATGAAGATCCTGGCTGGGCAAAGTGACTCACACCTTTAATTCTAGCACTTTGGGAAGCCAAGGTGGGAGGGTCACTTGAGGCCAGGAGTTCGAGACCAGCCTGAGTAACATAGCGAGAATCCATCTCTACCAAAAATAGAAAAAATTAGCCAGGTGTGGTGGTGCATACCTGTCGTCCCACCTACTCAGGGCACTGAGGCAGAAGGATGGCTTGAGCCCAGGATTTGGAGTTGCAGTGAGTTATGATGATGCCACTGCACTCTGGCCCAGGTGACAGAGTAAGACCCTGCCCCCACCCCCAAAAAAAGACATGAAGATACTTAAAGAATAAGAATGGTTGGCAGAGGCAGTAAACTGCAAATTAAGTGACTAAAGACCAAGTTGTCTTATTGGGATTCTTGAACTTGCTTGGGAAGAAACTTGCTCTGACCTGCAGAAGAGGTTATGTGGAATGAAAAACAGAAATCCAGCTTTGAAAGGTGGCAAAGGAATAATCAAGGAAAAGACCACTTAAGGAAGGCCATTAAGTTCACAAGGTAAAGTATGGAGGAGTCAGTGAAGTGGAGATGGAGAGAAACCAGAAAAGCGAGAGAAATGACACAGAGAAGAATAAGATGGAAAAAGAGCAGAGAACAGAAAGAGTATTGCGTAAGCAGGCAGGGGTGTAGGACAGGGAAACGCACCTGTGAGTCCATCCAGCATGTCCAAAAGGTTCTTTTCAGCAGGACTTAAGATCAGTAGGGTGTTTGCAGGTGCTCTGCCAAAAGAAAGGAGGTTCTGTGGTCAGATAAGTCTATGTGGGTTATGTGGGTTTCTTCGTGCAGGACTTTTTTTTTGCATCTTTTACATATGTTGTTGGGTGAATATCTAAAAGAAGAGTAGAAGAACAAGGAATGGAGCCTTTTATTAAGATAATCTCCCGGGGAATGATGTGTGTGTGTGTGTGTGTGTGTGTGTGTGATTGTGAGAGAGAGAGAGAGAGAGAGGGAGAGAGAGAGAAACTCGTAACTCTTTTTGTCAGGGTTGCTCTCGTCTCTCATTTCAGGACTCAGGAATCAAACATACTGCTGAGATGAAATGTCACCCTGCCTCCATTGGGCCCTGGGAAAATGTTCCACCACTGACCATAGCATCATCATGAGACTACAGAACAGGTCCTTCATCCTCTGGTACTCCAGGATCTAGGACCCAGATTTCAGTAATTCCATGGTGATAAACTATGCCACTAGATCAAGATTTGAAAGTGTCCCTTAACACCTAACATGCCTCCAGATTCCCATGTGGGCCTGTGAAGCTTAGCCGTTTCCGTGCACCGTCCACGCTGAGTCCTTTCTTTCTCGATATATTTCTATTTGCATTTGTAGCCCTCTATAGCCCAGCAGTTACTCTAGTAAGCACTTAATGTATTAATAAATTTTAATTAATGTGTCTAAATGAATGCCTCCTGGTCTCACACCACCAACAACGGAAACCTTCCTTCTAGTGTCTCAGAATTGAATTTTTCCCAAGTAATTGTCTTGAGGGGGAAAAAAGAATAAAAAGTGGGCATCTTCCTAGCTGCTCCACTGATTAAGAGATGAGGGCTTTACAACTGAAACCGATCTCCCTTTTCAAATGAGGCTGGATTTCATCTCCGTTGCCTTTGGCCCTCTCCACCGTCCCTTTAAATGTCACATCTTCCCACATCACTCAATATGTTTTGCATAGGTCAGGATGTTTCCCCAGCTCAGCTGAGGAGAGATGAAGTCCTGGACACTACAGATTCATCATCTTTATAGGTGTTGAATATGCTCGATGTTGGAAAGAAAAGCCACAAAGAAATGCCTCTAGAGAAGGGTATGTGAAGTCTTTTAATCCCAGGATTTTAGTCCTGAGAAATATTTTGAATGCCATCCTGGGGCTCCTTCCGGGCATCAGAGAAGGGGGACTACTACCTGATTAGTAAAAATCGCTTGGTAATGGTTGTGTGGCTGCTGTACATTATTATTTTCTTTTTTATTTTGGGCCTAAATGTCCACCAGGTATGCACATCTCATCTGCAGATGCTGAGGGGACATCGGTCTAGATTACTGGATGGGAGGTTGACCAGCAGTCCTGCTGCTTGGCCAACGGATGTGTATTGCTGAATTCATGCAATGCCCCATATCTAGTGTGTGTGTGAGGAAAGTTATCCTTGAGTCCTTTCCTACTCCCCGCTAAAACTTTAATTGGTATGTTGTGTTTAAATCATAGTCTAAGTTTTGTTTGCTCAGTTAACTCTCCCAGGATGTCTATTTTGAACAGAAATAGCAAGAATAGGAGGCGAATGTTTTGCCTTGAGAATTAATCTAAGAACCCAAACAGAATCTTTTCCAGAGGCAAGAAAATTGACAGAAAATGATGGGTGAGACACAGCTTGCTGTCAGAGTAATCATCTTTCGTTGTGGGGAGGGAGGTGGAGGGTGAGAATGATCACCATTAAATGAAACAGGTATCTTGGAGAACGCATTTCTGGGAGCACATTTTGATGGAGATGCCTCATCAACCGCCAAATCTCTCGGCAGCTTTGCAAAGATCATTCTGCAAATGGCCATTGCGGTCTGGATTTCATCGTTTCACGTTTGCACCTTGCAGCTTTTAAGGGCCATTAGAATCTAAATACTGCCCCATCAAAGCTCAACCTAAAAGGGGTTATTGCCGGCAGCCAGATAGCTTGTGGAATCTCAGCCTTGGACAATTCTTAATAGGTAAATACTTTTGTTTATGAGAGAAAATGATGCTCTGGAAATGTCGATGGTCTAAAATTCTGATGGCGTCCCTGAGCAGTTGGAAATTTGACATTGACTCCCATAACAGTCTTATGATAGCATCACTGTCTAGGGGTGGGAGAGTGGTGAGCTTGAATATTAGAGACCTCATTGTTTGAAAATTTTGCATAATATGAGACATTAAAATTAAGGCTGGTGTTTACTGTTCAATTCTTACATAGATATTCCCAGATACACAGCAAGATATTATTTCCCTTAGAAATGCTGTCTGTCCCTGCCAGTTACTGAATGCAATCAGATAGCTTTGCGTGGGCTAGCATACCAATTAGAGGCCTCGTCTGGGTTACTTGTGATGTATTCTCTTCTAAACTCAATGGCTTGCTTCAGATAAATACACACAGAGAGGACAAAGCCCAATTCCCAATTCTCTCAAACTATTTCTGTTCTTAAAATTATATGTATACTTATATTCAAGGTGGAAAGCAAAATAGCCATAAAGCATGGCGAATAAAAGAAGATTAATGAGGGAAAGAATCTGACAAAAATATTTAATTAGAATGCAATGGCCTGGCCCTATTATCTTGTATTATTATACATCTTGTCATTAACCAAATCTGTAGCTAAACTGTGGACATCTATCTTCATTACATTGTAAAATGGTATAATGAGCAGGTTCCAAACAACAAATAAATGCCCTGAAATGATCACAAGCCCAGAGAATGGGAAACATTTTCATTTCAATTCAATGGGGTCTGATAATGAAACCTTAGCCTTGATTTGAAAGATGATGCAAGAGGAATTTTTCTATGTTTAAAATTGTGGGTAGATACATAACATCAACATGTCTTGTGTGTGCCATTCTATAAATTTGGCAACCACAAATTTGGTCTCTGCAGTGAACTTGCCATGAAACCTTTTAGGATTGTAGTTTCCTCATCTGTCAAATGTGATGAATCTCTATGATCTCAAAGGTCCCTTCTGGTGCTAATATTCTGTGTTCAAGAAAATGATATGAATTGTTAATTCCTGTTTGGGGTCTACTTTAACTGATGTGTGGGAAGTCATTTTTCATTCATTCATTTGTTTATTCCTCAAGCATTTATTGAATGTCAATAGAATGCCAGATACAAGTGTTAATGGTCCAGAGATAAAAATTCTGTCCTTAAGCTAGTCCTGTGGTTCCCCATCCTAGTTGCACATTAGATCAGCTGGGGAAATATTTTAAAACTCTGATGCCTATACTGCAGTGTTAAGCATGGTTTCTCTGAGAGGAACACCTTCTATTCAATGAGAGAAGTAACAGAGTATAAAAGAAGCACTTCTGCAGGTAGTAGTAGCACCTAAGATCAATTTTATCATTTAAGAAAATTTTTTTAGAGATGGGGTCTTGCTCTATTGCCCAGGCTGGAGTGCAGTGGTGTGATCGCAGTTCACTGCAGCCTCGAACTCCTGTGCTCAAGCAATCCTTCTGCTTCAGCCTCCCGAGTAGCTAAGATCAAATTTAGAGGATGTTCAAGAAGGAAGCTGGCTGGGAGGGAGGGCATACTATCCCAGGAAGAGAGTGCTGCATACACTGGTGCAGAGACATGACACAGGCTAGAACAAGCCCGGAATATCAAGAAGTCCAGTGTGGCATAGCACAGAGAAAAAGGCTCACAAGACAAAGTTTAGGAATAAAACTTTGGCAGAGACTACTAATTGTTCCTCTATATCCCGGAGTTTTAGGGAAGTAGCAATAACCACCCAATTAGCAACCACATTCCCCAGCTCCCTGGAAAATAGATCATGCCACATAATGAAGCTCTGGCCAATAGGCATGTGAATAGAAATGATGTGAGCAACTTCCAGTCTCATCCTCAAGAGGAAACTGCTTCACTTCTCTGCTTCTTTCTCCCTTCCCATGAGTTGAAACGTAGAAATACTGCCGGTGACTCAGCCTCAACCATGCGACACCACCATCCCAGGGACAGAGAGATCAACAAAACAGAACAAATCCCTTCTCTGAACGATGCCTGGCTCTCCCACCAGCCTGGACTTATCCCCTTAGAAAGAAATAAAGCTGTAGAGGCTGTTCTCTAATTAATTCACCACTAGAAGTTTACTTTCTTGGGAAGAAAAAAAGAATCACTATTTTTGGAAGAGTGGGCTTTATCAATATCTGCTTTTGTGAAGTTCTGTTGTAGAAAGTATAAAATGGGATTTTTACAGAGTCCTAGTAAAGGAAGAAATTCTCTGAATGATAACTTTTCATAAACTACTTCTTGCTCTCAAAACAGTTTGAATGTGTCTAACATGTCCTAGCATTTCTAAGTGTCTCAAGATTATAGATAAATATGCTTAATTCAGTAACCAATCCTGCCTTTAATTGATTAAAGCTGAGCTATAATTCCAAAAATCTGTATTGTTGGGATGAGATTGGAATGGGCCTTTTGTTTAATATGCTGGGATGTGATTTCAGTGTGCAATTCCCAGCCTCCAGGGTAGTACAAGCTCTCAGACACTTTATTGGGTTTTGATTGAGAATGTTTGCAGGAGCAATTTCCAAGGGGAACGTTTAGGTGATGTGCCTCAGGAGGCTGCAGAGCTAGCTGCAATCTCAGGTCCCCAGGGGAAGGAAATCACCAGTGGAAACATGACTATTACTGGGGAAATAGATCTTCCTGACAGGACATAAATCAGAAGTGCTGACCAGACATGGCAACGAAAATGCCCTTGGCTGTCCTATGAGACCAGAGGTGTTAACCCTAACATCATCAGGACAGGATAGAAAAGAAAACTGGTTTGCATGCCGGAGACCTCCCTCCTGTTTCACCCTATGTCATTCATAGATCTGCCTGCAAACACTGGGCAACTGGTGACATGGGTCAGGCATGTTGTGGGGCGTGTCTTCCCAGTTGATGGCGGCTCCCACCTTCGTTTCTCCGGGGCTGACTGCCCTTATTTAGTCTTGCCCCAGGAATATGTCTCTGCCGGGGACTCTCATATCTAAGGCTCCTATTCTCCCAGTCTCCTCTGCTGCTGCTTTGGCTCGTGTTTCTCATCATCTTTCATCTGGGCTGCTGCAGCAGTCAGCTCCTAACTGGTCTCCCATCCTCCCTCGGTCCTCTCCACTCTGACCCCACATCTGATCCTGCTACTCCTCTGCTCCAGCCCCACACTGTCTCCCCTTTCCCTGCAAGATCCATCTGCCAACTTCTTTATGGCTTTTCTGGTTTCACTCCTCCTTCTTGTTCCCCTATGTCTGCAGAGGTATTGCTTCTCATTGCCTTTGGAAGTGGGCGGCTCCATTTTCATGGGTGGTGGTTGAGGGGTTGATGGGAGACACTCTGTAGCCCCTCAGGGAACCTCTAAGCCTAGATTTCCTACCCTTCTTCCATTTGCCCCAGCTCTTGGGGAGGAGCAGTTCTGCATGGTAGATGCAGCCAAAGAGCCCAGTAGCTATCGGTATACTGGTAACTGCAGCCTCACCATTCAAGGTGCTTCTGCTCTCAGGGTAAGAGAGCAGATCGACTGTGGATGGTTCTCATGATATAATAGCAAGTGGCAGTGGTGCTACTTTCACATGTGGTAAGATTCTAAGAAGCTTTACTAAGTCTCCTCTCAATATACATACACACACTCACACATCTCTCATTCCTAAGAAACAAAACATTATTTAAAATACCAAGGGCAATAGTAGAGAATACGAGAATAGTCAATGAGGTGGAGAAGTGGCAAAAAAAAAAAAAAAGGAAAACAATGGTCCTAAAAGGCAATTGAAGAGGCCAAGACAAACTTTGAACCTCACATACTTCACAGTTTTGTCAAGAGCTGGCTGTGGCCCCAGGCATCTTTGGTCTATAGCCAGGGTTGGCTGAGTTTGGGTGGATCAGTGACTGCCAAAACTCTTAACATTTCTAATAGTCCCTATGAAAACTCTCTAAAAAGGTGGGCTGCTTGGTCACTAGTCCTCTTTCTCTGAATCTCTTGAGGATTGAGAAAGCAAGATATTTAAATACAAAGAGCACTGCACAAAGGATAAGAAAAATTGGCTGTCAGTCCCAGCTTTCCTATTGACTACCTGGGTGCCCCTGGATAAATCACTTCCTGAAGCTCAGTTTACTCAATGGTGATCATGGGAACACCAGCACCTACTTACAAGGCTACCACAAGTCTCAAAGGAATGAGGATGTCCAACCACCAGTATGAAACCAGGACTGACCAGCTCTTTTGTCTCATCTCTTCTGAGCATCAATCCCATCTATGTAAAATGGAAGAAGGATTACTTGCTTTGTCTCTCTAACGGGGTTGCTAGGCTCTATTAAATAATGAACATTGAAAAACCATAGTACATCATAAAAGCACTGTAAATATAAGCAAGACATTCTTGTTGCTGCTGTGTTAATTATGATTGGTTGTTATGATTCTTGTAATGATTATTTATGGAGACCTGAAATTTTACACTCTGCTCTTAAAACATTAATGATCCTTAATCTAAAAAATACAGATACCAGGTTTATAGTCAATTCATTTCACTTTTGGGGGCTGGCCTGCTCACGGTGGAAGGAAAGAAGAAAACCAATGTCAGAGAAAGGCTTGGCAGTGCCCTGGGGAGAAGAGTGAATGGAGACTAGGCAGATTGGGACATTTGCTCTTGTTCTATAGCATCTGGCTTTCTTTGGATGACAGGGGAAAGCTAAGAGCTGCTTTGATGGAGCAGAGTGACAGTGAAAGTACATGATGGAGTCAATCTTATATGATGGTAGTCACTAGCTGGTGAACATCTACTCCTACTTCAAAACACAGCTCAAACATCACCTATTTTATATGGGTTTGATTCCCTCTTCTCTATGCTCCCACAGACTCCATGCTTACCTCTGTTAGTGCAGCTATCATGCTATCATGCTACATTATAGTTCATCCACCCATCTATCCATCCATCCATCCGTCCGTCCATCCATCCATCATTCAATAAATATCTGTCGAATATCTCCCATGGGCCAACCACTGGGTTAAGTGCTGAAGTTATAATACTTGGTTCATTCACCTACTCCCTCCACTAGACTAATAGGCCTGTGACCTTTTTATATTCATGCCTGTATCTTTGGGACTTAGCCCAGAGCCTGGTACATAATAGACATTCAGGAGACAGTATGGTTAAGTGATTAAGAGCATAGCAAATCTGGCACAAGCTGCTGAAGCCTTAAACCTCATTTTCCTCAACTATTAAAACAGTACCTACCCCTAATGTTTACTGTAAGGATAAGAATGAAATACTCGCATAAAGCACTTAGCAAGTTGCCTGGGATCCAGTAAGTGCCATAGACATGACAGCTGTTATCATAATGAATAAACTACTTAGGCTTACACCCCTAGGTGAATGAGACTGGCCTGTTGCAATGGATGGGGCAAAGTTCATCCTTGTTTTTCTTTTTTTCTCTCACCCTACCCCACTTGGCTCCCATCACCAAGGCTCCCATGACCACATACATACACAGAAGCATCTTCTGGGACCCTCTTGCCCCAAAGCTCAGCTGGGGTGTAGAATTTACTACGATCTGTGACTGGCCTTCCCAGTGCCCACTACAGGTGTCATCTGTCTAGTACTGAGCAACTTTGTCCCCCTTTCTGTTCTCACATCAAGGAGTCACAGCATCCCAAGGGACAAGACTCATATCCAAGCACAAAACACTTCACTTTAGAAGCAATACTGAAACTGTCTGGCCGTGAACAATGCCCCTTTACCCAGGATTAATGTTTCCTTTTCATAACTGCTGATCAAATTAAGACTACAATGTGAGAAGGCAGAGAATGACAGAAAAGAGACTACAGAGCACAGAGAATTGTTTTGCCCTCCCCACGTAGCCAACCACACAAGCCTAGAAGCTAAAATAAAATTGAAGGGAAAGAGAAAGAGAAAGACCAAACTGATTAGGTGCTGGTATGCAGTTTAGAAAACGTTTAACTGAAGTTTTGTGGGGTTTTTTTCCCACAAACAAGTGCTGGGTGATTCCTATTATTGAATTTAAAAATGCATCAGAGAAAACCCACTTTGTCACTCTACTGCCCTCTGTCCTGCCTCCGGGTCATCCTGATGCTGGATCAATAATCAGAATCGTGTCCACTACCTCCATGGCCAGAGCCAGTGGGATGCTCAGCAAGTGACAGTCACAATTCCAGGGTCACTAGGAAGAGTCTTAATTAAAAACTTGGACTTTCGGTCAGTAAATTTGGCTTTCATTCCAGATCCAGCCCTTTTGAGTTATGTGGCTTTTCCCAAGTGTTTGAACTTCTCTGAGCATATTTCACCACCTGAAAAATGAGTAGGATGAGACCTCACAATGTAGTTATGAGGATTAATCAGATACAGTATATAAATTGCCCAGCTCATAGTAGGTTCTCCACAACTAATAGTCCCTTCTCCTTGATGCCAAACTCTTTTGGTTTGGTTTTGATCCCTTTTAATATGCAAATAAATGCCCATGAAAAGAGTAACTCGTTTAGCTATTATCAGTTGTTTTCTCCGAAGAGGGTGTTAGCTTATTTTTTTTCTCAACAAATACAGGCTTTTTTAGAAAAGGTGGAGGGACAAATGGAGTGATCTGGCTATGGAGTAGCCATGGAATCCTTGGGAGGAGGTAACTCTTGAGTGTGGAAGAATTACAGAATCAGGAGACCAGGCGTCCCATGGCATCATCCCTCCTTTAAAAGCTTATCGACATCTGACGCTTTCTTTCCTTTTTCATTTGTTCCTTCCTTCCTTCTTTCCTTCTTTTTTCCTCGTTTTAAATTTTGATGTTGCAAATGATGGTAGTCAAAAGAAATGAGTGAGAAGTCCAAAATGTGATCTGTTTCTTAAACACAGAATTAAAAGTGTCCTGGGGTGACTGGAAAGAGTAGCCATGGGTAGAGCCATGGCTTGCAGCCTTGACTATTTTTTGTTTCTTGACACATTGAGCAACTTTCAAGTGCTAAAGGGAGAAACATACATAAACACATATATGCACACAACAGAATGTATGATTGTACTATATGCTATTATAGATGCACACATTGTAGTTTAATTCTCAAAACTCATGTATAAGTTGAGTTTACTTCAAGTAAAATTTTCAGAAATCTAATTCAAAAGACCCAACACACAAAAAAGAGAATTTATTGACTTATGGAACCAAAAGCTCAGAGCTGCAGCAAGATCCAGGAACTTCAATCCTTCTCACTCCATCTCTCTTCTGTTTTTCTCTATCAGGTTCATGCTTGGGCAGGATTTCTCCAAGGTTCTCAGCAACTTCAAGTCTAATTCCTAGCAGCTTAGTAACTTTAGCACCCAGAGATCATCTTTCCCAACAATTTCCTAAAATATCTTTAATAAGAGTCTCATTGTCCTAGACTGTGTCACATACACGACCTTGAAACAGATCTATGACCAAGGGGTTGTGGTGCCCTGATTCTCCAGGCGCCCATCACATGTCCCCTCCCAAGAGCCAGAGGTGGGGTTATCCCCCCAAAACCTCATGCCTTGAGAGTGGAAAGTGTGCTCCTCCAAAGACAATTAAAGTTCTGTTACCAAAAGAGTAGGTATGGGTGCCCGGGCTGGAGAAAACAAGAGATGTCCACAGCAACACTATAGGAAGTAGATATTATTGCCTTGTTTTACAAATGAGGAAATTGAGGGTTAAAGAGATTAAGTAGAGAGCAAACAGACAACCACAGAATGGGAGAAAATTTTCGCAAGCTACACATCGGACAAAGGGCTGATAA
>VBSM01003169.1:17080996-17096112 GCA_008086735.1 Cheirogaleus medius
AAATAAAAAAAAAAAGAGATTAAGTAACCTGTTCACAGTCACAGAGCTGATGAGTGACAAAGCCAGGACTTGAGCTGACATCTGCCAACGTCGGGGCTTCCACGCTGATCCAGTGCTACACCACACCAAGCTAGAACTTGGTTCAGTGTTTGAAGGCCTCTAGATTGAGAAAACTCATTTTTTGTTTATTTCTAAAGAGAATATGCAATGAACGCTTCTCCCCACTTCACTTCCTTAGATCCATCTGCCTCCCATTTCTTCCTTCTGAACAGATAATGGCTCTTCCTCACTACACTGCTTGACAGGCAGAGCCTGTATGCAAATAAGTTATTAGTAAATTTGGGGCATATTTGTCTGCTTCCAGTTTGTCTTTTTTTTAAAAAAATAAAAATAAAAAGGAAGCCAGAAATTCTTCGCAGCAATGTCAGCTTTGTCAAGCTGAAAAGTGTGGAAATCTAAGTGTGGCAGCCAGGGGTCCATGGTAGGGTGGATTTTTTTTTAATTTATTTCTACATTTGTGTTAAGGTCAGTGTATTCATTTCACAGTAGGGAAGGATGAATTTTGACATTTTTATAAGGGTGATTGATTGGTTTGTGTCCATTTGTGAGACTTCACATGGCAAGAGGCCATGGCTAATGGAAGAGAGGGGGAAAAAAACAAAAAAAAAGAGGCTATTTTTGTCAGAAGCCTGTCTATCAACCATTTCAGAAGGAGCCCAGAAATGTTGAACATGGACACAGATCTGAGCACAAGATGGAAAACTGCTTGGCACGCATTAATTAAAGTACAAAGGGGGAGGCTATTGGGAGGAATTTCATTTGAATTATGTATTCCAGCTGCCTTGAGAAAGAGTTATCCATCTCCCCTGAGTTTCCTACCCTCCGCTGATAAACCTTCCGTGTTACTGGTGAGGAAGCATCACAGAGGAATGCAGTTCCCACATGACAGCATCATGCTGGACTCTCTGCCTGGAACTCTCTGGCCCATTCCTCACAGCCTTCATTTAGGCTCCATTGAAATGGACCACCTTTTGGAATAAGCCCCAGACTCACACTATATGCCCTGACTCTTTGGCCTCCTCCTGAGTGATAATCAGAGAATTCAGTACTTGCTCCCTTTACAACTTCCTGGCCAGACCATGAGGCTAAGGAGTGAGTGTGTCTGCTCATCATAGTGTCTAATGTGCCGAGATTAGGGCGTAAGATGGATAGCAGGCACTAGCAAATGCGTGTTGAATAAATAGATGAGCGAATAAATGAAAGGCTTTCAACCATTTCAACGTCTGCCTTTTGAGTTGTGGCATAAACACTGATTCCTTCCCTTCTTTCCCAGGATGAGAGCAGACTTCATTTACTAATAAATTGCTGTGCTTATAGATTATTGATCGCGAACCATAAACATTTAACTGGGAAGCATTTGCCCTTAAAAACAGGATAATCTTCCTTGGTGATTCACCACATTTTCCTGTGATGACATCACTGACTGTTTAACCACAGGGAAGCTGCCGTGTGAACTCCGGGACTGTTTATTCCTGTAGCTCCGTGTGCATTAGGCTTTGTTTTAGAGCATGGGAAGTTGGAAGATCTCGTTATGGATATCAGTGCTGGCTACCCCACCAGCCTTAGGTAGGCTGGCTGCTCCAACAGCGGTGATCCCAGGTTTGGGCACTCCAAGACTCCGCTGATATTTCCAAGGGTCCTGGAGGTGAAAATCACATGGTTTCACTGGCTCTGCAGGCAGTTCCTGGCATAGTCAATATGTTGCATTTCCCAGGGATTCACCAGGATCAATTGAGCCTAGAAGGGTAGCCTGAAATCTCGCTCTTTCTGTTTCTGGCTTTAGCTTGCTTGCCATTACACAGGGGACATGGTTATTAACTGATGGCTATTCTCAGCCAGGCCCTTTGCCACTCTCCCCTCTAAAGACCGTTTTGACTTAATGGATCAGCTTTTCCCCTCCTCTGGTCTAACAATTTTCAGAGTGATTCCTGGGGTTTCTATGTTGCAAAATCTGAAGGATAGGGTGGAATGGAAAACACCTACCGGTAATTCAAGAGGTGGTTGATGGCAGCAAAATGGGCCTAAACCAAAGTGCACTCCTCAGAGGAGTTGAGGCTGAGGGGGCAAGAGTGTGATGAGTGGGGAGCCTTACAGGGTGGGATGGAAGTGCAAGGAGGAATGAAATGGTGTGATGAGGACGTGAGAGGGAAATTCCAGAAAATGGCAAAATATCAGAAAAGAAGGTGGTGACTAGGGTTGCTAATAAGAGTTTCCATGAACTAGGTGCAGCAGTCTGCTTCATGGTTGCAGAGAGACATGAGGATATTTGGAAATTCTGCTTAGAACATGCTTCTTCACTCGGGGCTCTACAAGTAGGTCAGGACTCAAACAAACAGACCAGAGCCCAAAGCATTTCTGCACCTTTCCATGCATGTCACTGAAGTAAGCGAGCTTCCTCCACAGCTTGCTTCAGGCCCTGTTTTCTCCATGTCCCTCTTTCCAACTTCTCACATTTGGACTAACCTCAAGATTCACCTCTAGACCAAGGTGACCGACGGTGGGGTCTGCATTGACAGCATCCTGTCTGTGCACCTTCTCTCTCTCCTGCTTGTGAATATCATTAATAGCTTGCAAACCAGGTCTTGTCACACAGGGTCAGCCTGCTGGTGACCAGCCCAGGGATCTGCATCTGCCAGGAGCCCTAGGAGATGGGTTGGAAAGAGCACGGTCCCTGTTCTTAGTGGCTGCTTCAAAGCAACCCCATGGACTTGCCTCAGTAACCCCCTATGATGCTGCCATCCTTACTGTCACCTAAACTTCCAGGACTGTGTTTTAGTTCTCTGCCCCAAATCGTCACTTAGAACGAAGTGTGTTCACAGTCCAGTGCACAACATGCCTTGTGCCCTTTTCTAAATTTGCCCTTTCCAAAATTCGAAGGATAGTTGATTGCACATATTTTTCAAAGGTCTAAACTCCACTCCTGTCTTTTTTTTAAATGACTTTTAAAAATTTTTATTTTTTAATTGACCAATAAAAATTGTGTATATTTATGGTATACAATATGATGTTTTGATATATGTATACTTTGTGAGATGGCTAAATGAAACTAATTAACATATGCATTACCTCACATGCTTATTGTTTTGTGGTGAGAACACTTAAACTCTACTCTTAGCAATTTCCAAGTATACAATGTGTTGTTATTAATGGTAGTCACCATATTGCACAGTAGATCTCTTGAACTTATTCCTCCTCTCTAACTGAAATTTTGTATCCTTTGAGCAACATCTCCTCAGTCCCCACCCACCCTACACCTACCCCCTACCCCCAGCCTGTGCTTACCACAGCTAATTATATACTCTGCTTCTATGAGCTCAACTGTTTTAGATTCCACCATCTAGTGAGATCATATGGTATGTTTGTTTCTATGCTTGGCTTAGTTCACTTAACACAATGTCTTCCAGTTTCATCCATGTTGCTGCAAATGATTGATTTCCTTCATTTTTAAGGCAGAAGAGAAGTCATAATATATATACCACATTTTCTCTATTCATTCACCTGTTAATAGACACTCAGATTGATTCTATCTCTTGGCTATTGTGAATAATGCTGTTATGAACTGAAATAAAGTCTTGAGCTCTCCCCACCCCTGCTGACTGAATGAACTCCCTCTTGGCCAAGGGCACCCCAGAAATACCCTAAAGCTGAGTCATATCCCCCTCCCTTCTAGGAGATATCCTTTATAACTCATTAACAGGCCTAACGCTATACAAGACAAAGCTTAAACCACACCTGTGGGTCATCAATTTACTTAACAAATCACTTGAGTCTGGGTATATGTCTGGAATCTTGTCTCTGATTAACAGAATTCCTTACCTTAACTCAAAACTCTCCCAGTCTTTAGATCAAGCTTCATCTCTGTGACCAATTACAAATCAAAGAATCTGTAAATCCACCTATATCCTGTAATGCCCTACCTGGAAATATCCTGCCTTTTCAGGCCAAACCAATGTATTCATTCCATGCATTGATTTATGACTTTACATATAATTCTCGTCTTCCTAAAATGTATAAAACCAAACTGCAACCCAACCACAGTGAGACCACTTGCTCAAGGCTTCCTGGGTGTGGCTCTCTGGGCCGTGGTCACATATATTCAGCTCAGAATAAACCTCTTTAAATTATTTTACAGAGTTTGGGTTCTTCTCTGTTCACATGGCAATGGACTTGGGTGCCCACTCTTGTGTTTTTCGATGACACTGTTTTTCTTCTTTTCCTAAATTCTGCTTATTTCTCCCCTCCTTTTTCACCTATAAACATGGAATCTACATTCTGCCTCCTTCCCTGTGGCAAAGAGGAAGAGCAAACAAGCAGAGAGGCTTCCCTTTTCCCTGGATCAGTAACCAGCACAGTGTTTGACACATAATAGATGCCCACTAAATATTTATTGAGTGAATGGCTCTACAGCAAAGATTCCTGGGACTGAGTTATCACAGTATCAGGTGGAGTAGAGAATCAAGTTATCAAATAGACTCACTTATAAACTGTTCAACAGCATTGAATGGGGTTGTATTTATTCAGACCCTATGAATTCTGCCTAGGAGCCAGGGCAAGGTCTGGGGCCCTGGGGTTGTCTTTATGCTTCTTGCAGATGGATAAAGAAGTGGGATTTGGGTGACTCAAAGATTTTGGTTTAAATCCTAGTTGTATTGCACTTTATCTGTGTGACTTTAGGGAAGTGATTCCATCTCACTGACCCTTTTCTTCCCCATCTGAAAAATGAAGACAGCATGCCTTCCTCACAGAGTTACAATGGGAATGAAATGAGATAAGAAAGTACAGGATGTGGCACTCAGTGCATATTCAATAAGCGGTCATTGCTGGTATGGAGTCACTGAAGAGTCTAATCTAGAACATTAGAAGTAAACGGAATGAAATTACCATAGATTCATTTTAAGGGAGATAATTTTTATTTTTAATATTTAAAATTTTTATCACAAAAATGTTGCTCCCACCTCCCTCTGTAACTCATCTATTTTATATTAAAACAGTCTCACAGTTGGAAAATTCAGGCTCACCTTACCTAGGCAGGGGCTAATTTCCTCTGTAGAAAATAACTTTTCATAATCCTCTGCATAACAACTCATATGCTTGGAGGCCATTAGTTGACACAAAACTCCACAAAGTGAAATTTTCATTTCATGTAATGTGTTTGTTGTATTCCTAGGCATAATAGAAAGAGGTCTATGGTCACAAGTCTTAGCATCATGGGCCATTGCCCATAGAGGAAAACCATCACTAATTAGCACCTTTGTGTGGGCCTGTGAAAGGGCTGCAGTGGTTTTTTGTTTTGGTTTGGGTTTTTCTGCTTTCATCCCTTTGGCAAACATCCCTGGAAGGCCAGTCGTAAATGCTAATGAAATCGCAATTTCTGTTGGAAGATGCAGTCCCAGAATATTTGAAAGCTCAAAAATTCTCTTTACTGTGTGGCATGGTGTCATGTATATTAATACTCTTTTGAAACCTGCTTTTTAATATAAGTTAATATCAATTTAAAGAGGATTCATCAAAAAATAATGCATAGGCTCTGACTTTTCTCACTTTTCTCACCATTAGCTGGGGCAACTCATCCTAATCTCCTGGTGGGGGTAGAGTACATTGCCTTTGTCCTTTGAGTTTCCAGGTACCTTGGTGATAAGAGATACATAAATACATGGCTGGATAGATGTGAACTGTCAATCTCTCCAGAGGGATATGAATATGAATAGTAAAAAGAATATGGTATGATGATTTCAAGTAGGCTTTCCTAGAGCTATGGCTTTGTTAGATGCAGCACCCACCCAAAACAAAAAACAAACAAACAAACACAGGGAACAAGCAATGTAAGAACTACCACGTTGAATACTGTCTTCCAAATGAGCAAGTCAATCTACTTGTTTGATCCCTAGCAACAATGTCAAGGGTATCAGCAGCCTAAACTTTACACACTCCTCCTAAGACCCCGTTGAAGGACACACAGAGGGGCGGGAAGTTATACCAAAGTCATTGTAAGACAAGGACATTGATTGTACACTCTCTGAAGAGTAAATTGGTCTTGATTGCTTCTTAAATATTATAATTCCAACTTACCCACCTATTTTAATTTTTTTGTTGTTTCTTCTACACAGCCCTATTCCCTCACCTTCCCCGTGACTGCACACTAGTGTCAGATGCCTCACTATAGAGTTTCAGGTCTTGACAGTGTTTCCCATCACAGTGTGAGAATTTTCTATTTTCCCAGGCCCTTGAGATCAGCTCTGTCTTTTGTGAGAAGGAGGCTTTTAAAAGACAGCTGAAGTGGATAAGAGCTGCGGCTGGACTCGCCAAGGAGGAGGCCGTGCATGAGCTGCCAACTGCAGCATTAGCCTTGCTCCAGCTCAGCTCTGGAATAGCTTGTTTTGAGGGGTTTAGCTTAAGCCTATGGAAATAAAAAGACTTTTCAATTCTACCTGTCCCTGGATGGACCCAAGTTATCATTCAGAGAGCACAGGGTTTTGGGCGGGGGTAAGGGGGGAGTAGGCAGCCAAGAGAAAAACCAACAAAACTCATTTTAATTGCAGAAGCCCACAGCACCACAGTTTTAACAAGATGAAACAAATGAAGCCCTTCCTTCCCTAGTCCTCTGGTATTTTCTTGGTTTACTTATGTATTCAATAATACCATCTACAGCAATTTGAACTCTTCTCTTCTTGAGACATCGATGCCAGGGTAGACTTCCGAACAAGAGTTTCTGCATATCAGTTGACCAGATTGTTGTCCAAGTTAAATAAGGAGAATGTTGTCCTGTGTGTAATACAAGAGAAAACCATTATGCAAAATCAATATTGCCTTAAACACAAATTACTCTAATTAGGCTGGAACAGTGGAGGGACTGATCTGTGAAGAGGTGAACTAGCTTATTGCAATAATTATTTTTTTAAAAATAATCTTTCATTAAGTGGGTCAAGACATTTTGGAAGCTCTTCCTTTTACCCTAGAGCTGACTTCCGTTTACTCCTCTGCCTTTTGAGCTGCAGCAGAAGGACTGATGTATTATAAAAAGGCTGTTAGAGGTGGTTTAGGAATTGGAAGCTGGCGTTAATATGAGCTCAGACTGGCCCTTAAAGTTGGTTATGAGATAGCAGAGAGGATGTGCGTGGACTGGGGGTGTTTATTGCGTGGTTCTGTGGGAAGCAACACTTGGAGGGAACATTGGCATTATTTTTGGCTTAAGCTGCAGAAAAATTAATCTTCATTTCATCATGCTGAAGACAGTGAGCAAATACAAATGTCTCTACCAGAAGAGTTACTTTCTACATGGTATCACTTCTGAATAAAACTTTTGCTTTGGTAGAGATATATTTACACACAGAGAGATCATTGAGGTTTTGCTATGGGTAAAAAACAAATCAAAATATACAACCAAAAAATGAAAAACTATACACAAAATAGAAGACCATTACTATCTACTGTTGCTCACAAAGAAACAACCTAATAAAAATGATACTAATGTTAAAGCACATATTTTAGCAGTGTTTGTAACTGTTTTCCAGTGGGAACAATAAATGTGCTTTTAGCCGGAGCTATAACGTACTCAAATATTTAAAGTTCTCCCAAATCCAAAGGGAAATAATGTACGATAGCTCCTTGGCATAATGATTCAGCTGATGGGATGATATGTTAGCCTGGCTGTAGCCTGCGGAAGTAGAAAAGGCTCCAGCATGGATGTTAAGAGTACCGGGTATTTGATCTTGGCCCTGAATAGTGTAAGAAGAACAAGAAAGAGATAGGAGACTGGAGGACGGCTAAACGCTGTAGGCGCATATTTACACTGGAAGGTGATATGGCAGTCAGCTTCTGAAATGACCCCTAACTGTCCCCACCTCCTGGTTTCCATGTCCTCATGTAATCTCTTCCCCTTGAGTATAGTGAGCCAAGTCTAATGAATCGGATATGACAGAAAGGACAGGACGTTACTTCCAAGGTTAGTTTACAAAGAGGTGGTGACTTCTGTCCTGCTTGCACTCTCTCTGGCATTTCCTGCTTGTCTGCTTTGGTGGAGCCAGCTGCCATGTTGGGAGCTGCATATGGAGAGACTCGAGTGGCCAGGAGCTGAGGGTGGCCTCCAGCCAGCAGCCAAGGAGGAACTGAGTGCTGCCAGCAGCCACATGAGTGAGCTTGGAAGCAGCTCTTTTCCCTGTAGAATCTTGAGACGACAACACTCAGGCCGGCACTTCGATTGCTGCCTGTGAGAGATCCTGAGGCAGAGGACCCAGGTAAGCCACACCCGGATTCCTGACTCATAAACACTGTGAGGTAATAGATGTTGTTGCTCAAAGCCACTAGGTTTGGGGATAATTTTTTACCCAACTCTAGATAAGAAATACAGTGGAGAACTGCAAGTTCTATTAAATCATGCATCATATCTGGAATGGCTCAAGCCTCAACATTCCTGTTTTTAAAGGATACAAACAACAGCAACAATCTTGTCTATGGCTTGCCACATAGACAAGACAAGAGCAGGAGTTTCTGCGTATCAGTCAACCAGATTGTTGTCTGAGTTAAGCAAGGAGAATGTTGTCATGTGTGTAATACAAGAGAAAACCATTATGCAAAATCAATATCTCCTCAAACATAAATTACTAGGCAGAGTTGGATTAGAAAGTTAAAGAAAAACGGAAAGGGAGGGATAACCCAAAGTTTTCAGAAAATTCTAGATGGAGGAGCATAGAGGAAGCAATAGCCAAAGTGCCTTTCCTCTTAGAATCATAGTCCTGAGAGAAAAACTAACATAGATGTTGCTGATTGACCTCTGCTACCAGGTAATCAGTGACAGCCAACTGAGGGGTTATCATCTCAAGAAAAAGGAGGCCAGGAGAGTTATGGATGGTATTAGACTCGCCTGGAAGGTCAGGACAGAGAGAGTAGCAATATAAGCAAAATCCACATCTTAGACATCTGTTAGTATAGAACACTGTTCAGCAAAGTTTTTCTTTGAAGGGTGACATACTAAATATTTCAAGTTTTGTGGGACATATGATCTCCGCTGTTGTAGTACTAAAGCAGCCATAGACAACACAGAAACGAATGAGCATGTCTGTGTTCCAATAAGACAACTTACAAAAAGAGGCTGCAGGCCAGATTCGGCCCACAGGCTATATAGTTGGCCAACCCTTGGTATAGAACAAAGTATCTTCTTTGTATTGTAAATGCCAAAAAACAGATCCATGTCTAGGGTCAGCATATCCAAGCCAACAAGTGGTATAGATAAGGTGAAAAGTCCGGAATCAGAATCAGGTGAGATGTCCAAGACAGCTACTGGGTCCGAACCTTGGTAGAATTCCTTGGTCAGAGCTCAGACAGTCTGAGAAGAGATGAGTGAGGATGGGGACCAGGAACACATATGAATACATAAAGAGCTGGTGAGAAGGAGAAAGGACTAACCTGGGTCAAAGGGGAAACAGCATGTGATCAAGCAAACTATACTGAGCTAATGTTCTGTGCCCTTCTTTATAAACAGATAAGGACAGGACATTGGATAGACACTGCGTCAAAGCAAAATGGCACGTGTACAGCAATGCACATCCTGCCCATTCTATAGCAGGCAGGGATTGCTTGTATGTCTCCACCCACCTCAACCCTGGAGTTCAGCCCCCTTGCCAGAAGTGCATTTATTGATATTCCACATGTTTAATTTGTTTCTACATTTCTTCATGGAATTCAAAAGACTAGTTTGATTTGGGACATTTCCTTTATACTCAGGGAATAAGACTGTAATTCATCTTTTATGCCTTTCTGTCTTGCATGTCAAATGAAACTCAAAGTGTCATTCTTTATTCAGAACCAAACATCATCTTGAAATCGTTTATTCTTATTGTTTAAAATAATTCTGATTCTTGATGTCTCTTCTATCTCTGGAGAACAATACACATTTAAGAAATTAAAAATCAGATTTTTTTCCCATTAAAATAATTTTCTTTTAGGCAGAACATTGTTTTGTCAAAAATTAGGATGTCTCAATAGCTTCTATAGTATTTTTTTTCAGATAATGCTACAAGGGATGTTAAGTAATTGTCCAAAATCAGAGTCTTAGTTCCGACTCTGCTACTTATTAACCTATGTAATCTGAGGAAAATTGTCTAGTTTCATTTTGCTTTATTTTACTTTATTGTTTTCTCTCTCATCTTTAGGGAGAAAGGATATTAATTTCTACTCTGGCTTTCTAGTAAAATTTTGTAAGAATCTAATGTGCTTAATATACATAAACATATGCTATAAATTGTAAACCTCTGTATGAATAGTACATATTATTATTCATCAAACATTTATTTTGTTCTTATTCTTTATCAGGTACTGTGCAATGAACAAGAGATACAAAAATGAATAAGACCATCTCTTCTCTCTAAAAGTTAGTTATATCAAACAGTTAATAATTATAATAGCTAACACTTTTATAGCACTCAATATATTCCAAGCATCCTATGTATATTTCATCTTTACAGTAGAAATAAGTACAATTATCATTCCCATTTTAAGATGAGGATATTAGCACAAAGAGAGGTTAAATTCCAAAGTCACATAGCTATACTAGCAAGTGGCTGAGGCAGGATTCCAACCTGAGGTGTTTGATTCTACTATTCGTGTGCTTCACTGTTGTGCTATATTAAATATCAGGACTACACATACTTAATTGCAAGTGGTAAGAAGGTCATTACTGATTTTAGAAAGTAAATAATCAGAAAGAAATGAAAGTAGAGATGGCCAGAAGAATTAAATACTTTTCTAAGGCTGTTCCATGGAAAAGAATCCCCTAGATGTTCTGTGAAAAAGGATTATGTGGTCAGATGTTCGGGAAACAGCCTGACCCTTCTCAGAGAGTCCATCCATGGCTAAGGATGCTAACTGCAGTTGGCACGGTTGAGGCATTATCTGTGGCTGTGCTCGATAGTTATAGAAGAGGGGCAGAGAAAGGGGGAGTTGGGTTTGATGCAGGATTGAGGACTGAGAAGGCAGACGAAGTAGAAGGTAAGAAGGGAGGAAATGAATTTACTATTAATATTAAGAAAGAAAAGGCAAACGTGATATTATTTTTATTTCATATTCTATTGTCATTAAAGTAATGCGCTAAAGATAATATATAGCCTTCGGAAATGTCATTGTAGGAGGAACTTGACAAAGAAGACAGAGAAACATGTGTTCTTAATTTAGAGGAAAAGATGACTCTCTCCCTAAGTTAATTTGGTGTCCCTTACACATTCCATTTAGGGATATGGCCAAGACTTCCAAAGAACTGATGCTCAGATGCCTCTGCCATTATTCCCAGTACTTACGGTAAATTCAGCGGTTCCCTAAGCATAGGCATATCTTGATGTGGAGAGCTTCCTGTCTAGCTCGTTGTTATCTCAGGCTCTGGGTAGATGGCCTTGATCAGTCCTAACTAATCCACAGAAGCTGGCCAAGGGGAGCAATTCACATGCAACTGAGAAATGTCAGAGTTTGGATCTCTTGAAAGAGAAAGGATGGGGTAGGGTTCAGAAAGCAATGGTAGGGGCTGGGTTCTCCTAATTGCTACTCCCAGAGGACCAATTCCCTCCAGCAGCAGGTCTTGGTTCAGTTAGTGACCACACCCCTTCCTAGGGCAGTGGTCCTTAAACTTTTTGGTCTCAGGATTGCTTTACACTCTTAAAAACTATGAAGGTCCCCAGAGAGCTTTTGTCTATGTGGGTTATACCTATTGATATTTATTATATTTGAAATGAAAACTGAGAGATTTTAAAATTATTTATGGAAAAATAGAAACAATAAATCCACTACATGTTAACATAAACAATAAATGTTTGCAACAAATATGTACATTTTCCAAAGTAAAATAAAATGTAATGAGAAGCATATCATGTTTTTGGCTTGATAAGTGACAGCTGGATTTTCACATCAGTTCCTGTATTCACTTTGTCATGATTTGTTGTTTTGGTTGAAGAAAATCCTGCCTCACAAAAGACACATCATTGGAAAGGGAGAAGCATTTAATTGCTCTTTCAGGTAATTGTGGATGGATATTCTCCTTTCATACTCTACCAAAACTCAGTAGGTGTAGTTTTTTAATGGCCCATTGCAATGTAGAAACAGAAACCCCATCATGAACTCTTCATACTCTGTTACATGAAAATTCATCTGCCCACGTTGTACTTTAAATCAGTCTTTTATCCACGCAAGACTTGATAATATCATGCCTTGGCCTTTTGGAAAATATTGGTTCACTGAAATATACAGACCTTCCAAATGTTGATATATTTTATTATGCAATATAAAACATCACACTTATTAATATCACTTTCATCTTGTCAGGAACATATCGAAGATTTAGAATGCTGTCAATCCCATGGTGGCCAATACAAGTTTTCCAAAATTCTAAGTTTTACTTGAAAGTTAAAATATTATTAACAACAAATATTTTCAGTGTTTTTTTTTAAATAACAGGCTCACTTAGGGTGACCAACCATCTCAGTTTGCCCAAGACTGAGGGCTTCCTGGGGAACTGCTAGAGTTTCAGTGCTAAAACCAAGAAAGTCTTTAGAGTCATTAATTTTTAAGAAAATATCAATTGAAAACTGAAGTCTGAATAACTACAGTTCATCTGTCAGTCATTCTCTTGAGTGAAAATGGTTTTCTATGACAAAAGTAACCAGTTTAGAGGGCAACTCAAATAATCACACGTGTGTTTTCCCTCAAATAACCATCATTCCTTGGTACACAGCAGTTACGCTTTGTGGGTATTTCTCATTTAGTCACAAAATATACTAAAAAGACATGCAACTCAAGGGTTGCTTCATCAAAGGCATTCTTAAAAGAATTTGGTTTTTTTAAAAAAATGTGAGCATGTGGCTGTGAAGAATATCATCATACCTATTGGTGGTTTGATGCCCACTGTCTTGATTCATGCTAAATTTGACTTATCATTGCTTTTGCTTTTGCACTATTGGAACAAATTTCAACACATAAAGGAAAAAAAGGTGAATCATGCCCTACTATATTACGAAAATAGTTTTGACTTCATGTACCCACTATTCCCAGGGGTCTATGAATCATATTTTGAGAAGCCCTGTCCTGGGGCATAAGTCTTCCTGGAGGCTCTCTCTCTCTCTCTGTCAGAATTGGTTCTGACATTTGTCCTCTAGTGAACTCAGAATTATCATACCCTTTCCTTCTTCTCCAAGGATCTTCCCAGGGTTTGGCAAGTTTTTCCTTTTAAATTCTCAAAGCACATAAGCTTTGAATACACCCTCTTTTTGACAATGAAACCATGACCCTGTGCCTACACATATAAATAAAGTTACTCGAAGTAATTTGACAAAGATTCACCTTCTATGATTCCAAAATGGTTTTCCTTCTAAGTAAAAGTGAACACAAAATACGAATTTAATCTCCATTGGGTCACAACCCTGCTACATATTTCAATATGCTTTAATTTCCTAATAGTCATAATCAAGGCAGAAGACTAGCATTGAATAAGAGAAGAATGGGATCATTTTCAAATTAGTGAAAGTGCTATTTTTATTATTTTATGACAATAACAGATTTTATTTTTGGCTGTAGCATATACTTAATATTTGAGATTGATATTGCCAGTAAGAAACCTCAGTTAGAATTATAAAAAATAAAATGACGTCTTGTAACCTTGAGGACTCTGCATGAAAACAAGGCTATGTAATAGAAAGTAGACCCTGAGCCACTTTTCCTCAAGCCTTAGAGCTGCCCACGGTTCTCTTTATCTGTCAGAACATCTGCCATAGGCTGATGAAGAATGATATAAATGTAGCACAATGGTGACATTTTGCTACACTTAGGGTTTGAAATAGCTTTTTTTTTTTAATATGAAAAAGGACAGATAAAAAGAAGTTCAGGGTGAGATTGACAGGTAGACGTATTCCCTGGAGACATACATTGCTGTTCTTTGGAGTCAGAAACGTAAGCCAGAATTCATTTGTCTTCATAGTTATACTATGGCATTTTACACTTTATTAAAAACATTTAACATGCACTATCTTATTCTCTTCACAGCATTCCTAAAGTAGGTTTCTGTTTTTGTTTTTGTTTTGATTTTCTTCTCTTTCTCCATCTGCCCAAGGGACATCAAGGCTAAATGATTTGCCCAAGTTCACACAACACAAAGTATCCAACCCACGTCTGTGGACTCAGAATGCAGTGTTCCAGCTAGCGGGTGCCAATGGCTTCACAGAAACCGTGATGATATACAGGAAAGAAGAGGGGGTTGAAGAGTCAAATATGGTAGACTGAAACCCTTTGTTTATCTCCGCTTGAGCTGGACTGTTGGCAACATAGCACTCCTCCCCTCTATGCCCCATTTCCCACAATCCCTGGCCAGAGTGTCTCCAGGCTGGGGCAGAGGTAGAGGAGAGGCAGACCTGATATTACTGCTCCTTTGGCAGGAACGTACAGAAGTGTAGCCTCAGTGGATCTGAGGTTTTCAGATGCCTCCAGATGGTTTGCAGTTTTGCACTTCATTCAATGTCCTAAGCATCATTGATCACTGCTATTGGTTTCCTGTGGCTCCTGAAACTTTCTGACTCTCTGAGAGCTAACAGTGAACTTGAGAACAAGCAGAGGTTTGTTTTTAGATCTTTGAAACTCCACAGTGTCCTAAACATTTATATTCCCTAAATTAAATTCTTCCCTGCTTGAAATACCTTGTGTGACTTATCATTTTCTGAAAAGTACTGACTGATAAATTCTCCAACCCCACTAAAATGATACTAAGGTCAGAAAAGAGGCATAAATCTTCAAGGAAGAAAATGTGAGTTAAAACAACAGCAGAGATAACAATTTTATTGGAAGATAGAATCCAGATGAGTGAGTGGTAACTGACATACCAGGGAGAAGAACACAAACTCAACTACATGTAGTGGGGAAATGCTGGTAAGAGGTGAGCTGATTTAAACTATCCCATAAATTCCTGGAAGGTTTCAGAAATAGAAGTCACCTGATAATTTTGAATTTAGTAGAGCAGAGTGAATTAGAAATAGGTGAATCACTTATCTCCAGTAAGAATGGCCTTTATCAAAAAGTCCCCAAACAATAAA
>VBSM01003169.1:17100163-17115616 GCA_008086735.1 Cheirogaleus medius
ATAATATAAGTGGTGCTAGCTCGCTGTCGTTTCTTAGAATTGAGTAATATTCCACTGAATGGTTTTTTAAAATCTCTTTTATTATGTCTTGTACTTATTTAAACAAAATAAATTTATCTTTTGATTTATAATAAAACAAAGCATCAAAGCTCTTAGCTTCTTTGTGGGGTTGGGGGAGGCAGGGCTCAGTTTCCTTTGGATACTCTCTCCACACAACGAATGCATGTACACTTACATGTACACACGAATACTCTTGTGCACACGCATACACACACACAGGCACATGCACAAGTTTGTATTGAATTTTTAGGAATCCATGTTCCCTAGTTAAGAATCATTGATTTTGGAAAGGGATGGAAACAGAGTAAAAGGAGTAATATGGTGATGGGGGTAGAAGACAGATCCTAGGAAAATGAACAAATCCCGGTATGCACGTTCACGGCTGGGCTTTGGAAGAGTTCATTAAAAGTTCTAGAATTAGGTCTTAGAAGGAGAGAAGAAAGGAAGGAAAATTGAATGGAAAGAAGAGAAGAGAGAAAGATGGGGAGAGGCAGAGGATGAGGGAGGCAGGCAAGCAGAGAAAATCAGAGAAGTTCAGCAGATTTGTATTATCTCTTTACACCAGGCAGGAAGCTAGGAGCGGGGCATGGCAATATACATAAACATTGTTTTTGTCCTGGAGGGGTTCATGGAATAGAAAAGGTGCCAACATGCAATCATCTAGCTCTGTATAGGTGTGCACAAAGTGCTCAGAGAGGACAGTGGGGACCTCAGGATGGGCTTCAAAGCAGAGGAGATATTTGAGTTGGGACTTGAAACATAACCATGATTTCAGCAGGCCACGAGGGTTTCAGAATGTTTTAGACCTCTTGAGTGCCTGTGGAGTTGTGCTGGCAGCATGCCTAATTCATTGCTTGGAACAACTTTTACAACTGGAATTGCTGGACAGATGCATATTGAGCATCTGCAGAGGCAGAGACTGTGGGAGAAGAGAAGGAGCATCGTACACGGCCTGCATGCTGCAGAATCCAGGTGGCAAGGCAAGTTAACAAGGCTGCTGGCTACAGACCAAAGAGGGAGGCCAGGAAGGAAGGAAGCAGGAGGCCAGGGCGAGGGCACGCAGGGCTGTGTGAGTATCTGGAAGACATCCTCTGGGCTCAAATAGCACCAAGAGCAGGAAGTGGTAGCTGAGCCCAGCAACAAGGACACACCTAGCTCAAGGTCCACACAGCTGGGCTTTCCTGACAGTGGGAACCTCCAGAAACTTACATGAAGAGTATTTCTTTCTTGACCTCTTCTTCCCATTTTCTCAGTGCTCCCATTTAGTAAATAAAAATTGTTAATTTTGTTTTGCTTTTTGCTTAATCCTTGGAAAATGTAGACATGCTCAGAGAAGATATTTGGAGCCCAGCCTGCTTCTGGCTATGTTAGTGGAAGGAATTGCAAATATTTTTAAAAATGCAATTTCTTTTTCTTTTTTTTTTTTTTTTTGCATTTTTACATTAAAAAAATTCATTTCAGCTGCTATGCAACCTTCAAATGTATTTTATTATAAGCAATGCTTTCGCCTCTCATGGTTCCCCACCCTCCCCAGTGCTTGGTTTGACTTCCTTATAAGACAGCAAAATAAAGCCTTGTCTCACTTAAAAGGTAGCTAAGGAAGAAAGATTGGTTCCATTCCCTTTACTATGTGAGCCTTTTCTAGGAATGTATTCACTGATCTGTCAATCCACAAAGATTTATTGAGAGCCTGCACTAGACCAGCCACAGTTCTAGACACTGGGGATATAACAGAGGGGGGAAAAATCCAGATAAAAATCTCTGCCCTCCTAGAGCTTACATTCTAGCTGGGCAAGAGACACTAAAAAGAGGTAATTAATTAAAATATACAATATGTCAGCTGGATGAATATTATGAAGGCAAATGAAGCAAGGAAAGACCATAGCAAATGCTAAAGTAGGAGAGAGTGACAATTTTAAGGTCTCCCTGAGAAAGTGGCATCTGAGCAAGGAGCAAAGACCCTGCCGAACAGACAAAACTTCATGAGTCTATGAAGGCCTGTTTTTCCTCAGGAAAAGGTTTCTTGCTTATTAACAGAGGTCATTTTCGGTAGTAAAATATATATAACACAAACTTTGTCATGTAAACTATTTCTGGGTGAACAATTCAGTGGCATTCGTTAGACTCACAATGTTGGGCAACCATCAACACTACCTTTTCTCGAATTTTTTTCATCCCCCTAAGTAGAAATTTTGCAATCATGAAGCAATAACTTCCCATTCTCCCCTCCCCTAGAACCCTGGTAACTTCTAATCTGCTTTTTGTCCTTAGGGTTCTACCTAACATGGATCTGTCATAGAAGCAAGATCATATAATTGTTTTTTAGCGTCTGGCTTATTTCACTTAACATAATGTTTTCAAGGTTCATCTTTGTTATCTTGTGTATCAGTACATAATTCCTGATATGGATGAAAAATATTCTATTATAAGCATATACTGAACCGCACTTTGTTTATGCTTTCATCTGTTGGACATTTGAGTTATTTCCACCTTTTAACTATTGTGAATAATGTTGTAATAACCATTGCTGTATAAGTATCTGTTCCAATTGCTGTTTTCAATTTTGGGGGGTATATACCTAAGACTGAAATTGTTGGATTATATGATGATTCTGTGTTTAGTTTTTTGAGGAAACTGTTTTCCGTACTGACTGTACCATTATACATTCCCACCAGCAATGTTGCACTATGCAAGGGTTCTACCAACCGTTGTCTTCAAAACAGCCTCAAAGAAAAGGCATAAAGCCTATGCCTGTGCATTGCAAACATGAAATCAAATGTCTTCTAGAAGCCCCTATATTTTCTGTGCCTCTGAATTTCCTGGCCAAAACATTTTGCAAAGAACTGCTTTCTTATTTCACAAAGAACTGCTTCCTTGGCTCATGTTAATGAGACATTATTATTTTGATAAACCTACTCTTACAACTATATACATACTATGCTCAAGTTTATGCTATGAATATCCATTTGTCAAGAACCAGAGTAAAATGACCTTGACCATTTGTTCCTGCAAAACCAGCCTTATATTGTGTCTATGAATAAAGGTTCTGTAATTAAGTAAATTAAGAAATGCCCATCCTCTTGCTCGCTCTTGAAGTTAAAGTGCTCATTACCATATCGGAAGACCTGAGAAGTCCTGCAGAAAAGAAACCAGTTTAATTTGGGTAACTCAGGTTTTAAAAAACTCATTTGAGCTTAGAGTACTTTGTTCTATGTTAGCAGCTACTAACTTCCCAAGGACTGGAATTTCAGAAAATGAATTTTGGGAAATGCTGACCTGAGTGGATAATTCCTTTTCTAGAGTATTCCTCCTCTCCTTAGTTCCATCTCACTAATCTCGGTAGAAAATCTGTCTCATTTGCCAATGTTTTTCTGGCCTCCCTACAGTTCCTTTGCTCTTTCCTTTTCTCTAGGAAGTGTTTAGAGTGGCATTTCTATGGCATTCTACAGAATCAAGTGTCATAATAAAAGCTGAAATATTATGAAATATACATACACATATGCACAAACATACATATGCACACACATGTATTATTATTATTAGTGGCTCAATTTCGTTCTACTGTTCCAATCTCTGACAGTTGTTTCATGGGCACCTTTCCATTACATGGGGTTTTCAAGCAGAGATAACTCAGTGGGGGTGTGGAAATGTGCCCCAGGGATGTGGGGAAGGCTGCCAATTGAGCCCCATATGAACACACAGGCTAACAGCAAGGTGCCATGGCAGCAGGCTTCCAGCCTGCCCACATATACTTTTAGAGAAAGGGGGCAGTTGGTCTGTAATAAGCTGGTTTGACAAGCCTATTGTGTCTTTCCTGCCACTGTGATCATGAGCCTCTACTGTTATGGTAGAAAAGTGATCCTGTAAACATTATTACCATGTATTAAACATATGTGATAACGTCAGATAGCAGATACCAAAATAACAACAGAATGTTAACAAGCACAAATGTTTGTGTGTTGACAAAGCATAACACAAAACTTCTTTAAGCAGTGCCTATCTTTTCAAGAGATGCCAGCAAGTCTGGAGCATAAGATGCACATCAGATAAACAACCAAACAAGGTACAACACACCAGGAAAAAGAAACCCTACAAAATATGAAATTGAATTCCAATTTTAAAGGAACATATTGAGTTTCTTTTCTTCGGTCTAGAATCAGAATGACAATGCTATTTATTTAGGTGTAAAAGTCAAAATTTAGTTTAGGAAAGAAGACACTTGATGGGAAAAGACATTCTAGTCTGGAGATATTTAAGGGATGGGGAGAGATTGGACCAAAAATCAGGTCAACATGAAATGGCAGACATCTAATTAGAGGACGTGGGCCCCATGTTGTCACAGTAGCAGATCTCCCTTAGGGGCCAAGACAGATGAAAATGGAAGAAGAGTATAATTTTATTCATGCAGTAAAATATAGAAAACAGAGACATGTGCATCTGTGATAAAATGTAGAACTGATGGAAAATCAAATGATCAGAATTTGAGTCATACTCAAATTTTGCCAGTCAGCCTGTAGCTATTGTCACCAGGGAAGGAAAAGTTTCCAAGATTGGCCAATGCTTGACATCTGTGCCACTGCTCTCCCTTCCCATAAACGTAGTAGCCACTGCTAATAGCATACTTTCCCCCTTTAATCTTAACAAGTCCTCAGAGTCCTTATCCACTCGGCACTCTCGGTAGCCATTCTTAGTCCATTAGAGCTGGCACACGTAATGCAACCTAACTGCCACCCCAAAATTTAATTTTTATTGTAATAACAAGTGAGACCAAAAGCTCAGGGTCAAGTTGCACCATACAGAGAATAGGTTTGGATGCAAGAAAGATCCTGATTTCCAAACTGAATTTAGCACCACCTAGAGAGAAGAAGAATATGGAGTAATACCCAGGAAGGCCAGCCAGGGTACGTATTAAGTCTTAAAAGAGAAAAGAAAATGGGGATAATTACAGGTGATAAAGGGTTTTGATGACCAATTGAATCCCCAAATCAGAAGCTAAATTAAATAAAGGCAGGGCTGATGAAAAGCTATTTGATTTGGGTAGTAAGAGGTTTTCAAGTAGATCTCTGAATGCTATTTGTGTGCTGTGACTACCTCAGGAATCCAGGTGGGAGAGGTGCTGCAATTGTATGTGTCTGCAGAAAAGGCAGACTGAGCTTTATTTTCAAGAAACATGGGCCAAAAATACAAAGGAGGAAATTGGCTCATGCTTAGGCAGAAGTTGATGATCGAGGAAAAATTTTTTTAGTAATAGGAATCACAAAAATATGCTTAAAACTCTATGGAAAGAACCCCAGAGACCAAAGGTCTATTACATAATAGCAAGAGAAAGAGATAGAAAAATCCCACAGAGAATACCCGCAGGAGCATAACCAAGCAGCCAAAATTCAGAGGAAATTAATAAGAGGCCAGACACAACCTTCACAAAGTAAAGACTCCAAATGGCAGGAGGAAAAATTGCAAACTTTCTACAAGTTAGGAATGATGCAGAGAACCATGAGGGCAAGTGAATTTAAATTGAGTTTTTCAAAGTGAGGGACATGTACACCATTTTAAATTAAGGCAGGGCTACACCTGAGGGGTCTATGAGTCATGGTAGAGGCCAGCCATATATAGTGGCTTTGCCAGGCTGTGCTCTTTCATCTCCGGTTTCTCCTTTGACCCTAAAATTTTCCTTCCACTCTGTCAATCCCTCATTGACTGCCACCCACTCTGTCCTTTTGCCAGGCAACTCAAATGGAAGGGAGGAACACAGAAGAATGGACCCGGGCCAACAGTCAGACAGCCCAAGCTTTGAATCTAAACTCCAGTGATTACTTACTGTTTACAACCACCATATCCTCACTTATTAAGTGAAAATAATAATTCATCTCTTTATATACCATTATGAGAACAAAATAAGAAAAGACATAAAACATTCAACACTGTGCCTCATACTAATAGGTTCTCAATAATAACCAGCTATTGTTACTAAAAAGCAAAATAATTCCACTCTACAATTCTTCTATAGATTGTTGCCCTAAATATTTTATTGGGCTGGTTTGCCCAGTATTGAAAAAATGAGTTAAACAACTTCTGCTTCTGGCTATGAGAAAGTAACAGGATCCAGACTCATCTTCCCATCATAAATACTTAGAAAAGTGGACAAAATATAGAAACAACTGCTTTCAGATGTTAGACCACAGGCAGCACAGGACTGTGATCCTTAATAAAGAAGAACAACAGAGGTGAGTCTCAAGATCACTCGGGCTTTTTTTTCCTAAAAACAATTTTTGGATCAATGTCCAGAGAGGAAAAACCCAAACAGAGCTTTACAATCTCAGAGTGGAGGCTACACAGATCAAAATTTGAGGAGGCTGAGGAAGCTAAAATTTTCAGGACAGAGTATCAGAACAAATGGAGCTACGAGTGAAGGGTGCTAAAATTAATGTAGGGGTCAATGTGAGTCTTTGACCGGATACCAGTTTGGACATGAGTAAGATAAAACTCCATGAAATCGAACGTAGCACAACTTTTGGGGAAAGAATACTTATGGGGAGTTAGAAGTTAGAGTTTCCAGAGGGTACACGAGGATAGGAACTATTTCCAGAGTCCAGAGTGGAAGAGTCCAGAGACCACGCTGAATACACGGGCCAGTCAGTGGAGGCCTCAGAACAGTCCCAAATCGCTAGTGAGAATAAAGTAAACCTATACTTGCCATTCATTAAAAAAAATCTTAATATCAAGTCTCAAAACAATCAAAGTGATCTACAGGTAACTTAATTGCCTATCAACACTTGTTAAAGGAACAGCAAAATAAACCCCAAAAGGGAAAAATACTCAATAATGTAAAATTCATACTGCCCATCATCCAATAAAAAATTCCTAGACATGCAAAGAGTCAGTTCCATGAATATACATTTTTTAAAAAATCCATCAATGTAAACAGACCCAGGCATAATGGAGATAATAGAACGGCAGACAATGACATTAAATATGCTCAATATGTCCAAGAACGTGAAGGAAAAGTATAAATATAACAAGGATAGAAATAAAAGGTATAGAAAATAGCCAAATGAAATTTGTAGAAATGAAAAATGAATTATGTGAAATTAAAATTTTACTGAATAGGGTTTGCGGCAATTAGATGAAAAACCTCAAAACACAATAACAGAAACTATGCAAAAGTTAAATACACAAAATAAAAAAAGACTGGGAAATAAAAACCAAACAAAAAGAATTTCAAAGAAAATATCAAGTGATCTAACATATACATAATTGGAGTCCCAGTAAAAAGGTGTGCAGGACAGAAAATGTTCTTAAAGAAATAATGGCCAGAAATTTTCCAAATTTGATGAAAATTATAAACCTACAGCTCCAAGGAACTCAAAAAACTATAAGCATGAAAAAAGACAGGAAGAAAGACAGGAAGGAAGGAAGGAAGGAAGGAAGGAAGGAAGGAAGGAAGGAAGGAAGGACTTACTATAACTGAATTGCTGAAAAATAGAGATGAAGAGAAAATCTTAAAAGTAGCCAAAGGGAAAAAGTAAAATAGGTCTAGAAAAACAAAGATAAGAATCACTTTGGACTTCATGGAAATTGTGCAAACCAGAGGCTATGGAATGACATATTTAAATTGTTGAAAGAAAAAAAACAATCTGTCATTCTAGAATTCTACAACCAATGGAAATATCTTCCAAAAATAATGTAGGAATAAAGACTATTTTTTAGACACACAAAAGCTGACAAAATTTGTTGCTAGCAGACCTCAACTATAAGAAATATTAAAAGAACTTCTTTAGGCAAAAGCAACATTATACCAGATGCAAATTTGAATTTAAAAAAACAAATAAAGAATGCAGAAAGTGGTAAATATATTGTAAACCTCTTTGAATGATACTTGCCTAATGCACCAGTAATAATAAAATGTATCATGAGGTTTATAACACATGCCAAAATAGCACAAATAGCAATAAAAGCACAAATTATGGCAAGAGGGAAATAAAATATGTTTACATTATACATGGAGTGGTACAATGTTGTTCTGTATGGACTGTATTTAGTTAAAGATGTAGATTGTAAATGCTAGAGAAATCACTAGTAAAAACCCATAGATGTAGCTAATAAGCCTATCAATCATAAAAATACTCAATCTAACAGAAAGAAGAAAAAGCATATAAATGAACAAAACAAATAGAACAAATAGAAATCAAATAAAAATATGCTCAACCATATTGATAATTACATTAAATATTTAGTTTAATACTCCAATTAAAAAGAAATATTTTGGACAGAATAAGAAAGCAAAACCCAATATATAAGCTGTATATAAGAAACTTACTTTGACTATAAAGGTACAAATATTTTAAAAGTAAAAGGAATGGAAAATATATACAATATAAACATTAATTATAACTTAGCTAGAGTGACTAAATTAATATCAAAGAAACTGGAACAAAGAATGTTATCAAGGATAAAGGGAACCAAACATAACAGTAAAGCATCAATTCATCAAGAAGACAGTGAAAACTTAAAATATGTGTTCACCCAATAACAGAATTTCAAAATATGTGAAAGAAAAACTGACAGGAGAAAAGAAAATATGCAAATTCACAATTATAGTTGCAAATTTCAAAACCCCCTTTCTCAACAATTGACAAAACAATAGACAAGAAATCAGCAAGGATAGCAAGGATATTGAAGATTTGAACAACATTATCAAACAACTTGACCTAATTTATAATTATAGAACATTCTATCCAGTAAGAGCAGAATATATATTCTTTTACAATCCACATAAAATGTTTACTAAGACATTATATTCTGGGCCATAAAAAAACATCCAAAAATTTTAACAAGTGAAATCATAGAAAGTATATTTTGTAACCACACAGAATTAAAGTAGATGTCAGAAAATACAATTTGAAAATCCTCAAACATTTGGAAACTAAGTGATATACTTTAAATAATTTATTGGTTAAGGAAGAAATCACAAGAAAAATTAGAAAATATTTGACCTGGAGGAAAGTAAAAATACACTAAACTTTGTGGCTGCAACTGAAGCAGTGATTACAGGAAATTTATAGCTTTAAATACTTAACATTTTAAAATAAGAAAGGCCTAAAATAAATTATCTAAAAAAATTAAAACATCAAAAATTTTATATCAATTTTAAAAGTTGAATTCATACTTGAAATTTTTTCTCAAAAGAAAACTTCAGGCCCAGATAGTTTCACTGGTGAATTCTATAAAACACTTAAGAAAGATATAAAACCAATATTACACAAGGACATTACAAGAAAGAAAAAAATACATTATCAATATTTTTTATGAACATAGATATAAAATTTCCTCATTAAAAATTAGCAAATCAGAACTAGTTATACAAAAATTGTACTACTTCATGATCGAGTGAGGATGCAAGTTTGGTTTAACATTTAAAAATAAATTAATGTCATTACCACCATTGTAATTCACCATTATAATTTCTTTAATGGAATAAAGAAATATCATTAACTCAATAAGTGCAAAACAAGCACTTGAAAAATTCAACATCCATTCATAAAAGCAAATTGAACTATATATAGAAGGAAACTTCTTCAATTGGAGAATAACCTTCAGCTAACACTTTGCTTAAAAGTGAAAGACTGCTTGCTTTCTTTGTAAGACTGGAAACATGGCAAGCATATTTACCCTTATAATTTTTATTCAACATTGTCCTGAAGTCCCTAGCCAGTTCAATAAGGCAAGAAAAAGGAATAAAAGGCACACTGATTTGAAAGAAAAAGTTAAACCCTCTTTATTCCTGAGTATATAGAAAATCCAAAGGAACTTATAAAAACATTAATAAAATAAGTTATTTTAGCAAACTAGTTAAAATTTACAAAGTAAATAAAAATAAGCAATTGGGATATTAAATTTTTAAAATACCAGGCCATTTATTAATGGAATATCATCATTAATGTTCACAGCAGTTTTATTCATGATAGCAAAAGATGGGAAACAACCCTTAGGTCCATGAACAGGTTAATACATTTTTTAAATGTAGTATATCTGAACAATGGAAGACTATCCAGGAGAAAAAAAAGTTTACAAAATGTGGATGATTCTCAAATACAGAAGTCAAACATGTAAGAATCCATATTGTTTGATTCAATTTTATGCAACTCTAGAAAAGACAAATCTAATATATAATAACAGAAAGCAGATCAGTGACTGCCTGGGACTGGGGTTTGGGGGTACGTATCAAATGGGAAAGGGAACGATTAAATCTTTTGGGTTGGTGTAAATGTTCTTTATTTTGATTTTGTTGGTGGTTACAATATAAATATTTATCAAAACTCATTGAACTATGTAATTAGAATGGACACATTTATCTTATGAAATGATATCACAATAAAGTAGGTAAAAAAAATAAGTTGAGTTTGTCATTCTTTCTTCATTTAGCCCCAGTACTTAAGATTCCCTAACACCCACTTTATTCTATTCCAGGTTAGGATTAGGATGAGGCAAGCAAGGCAAGGAGAAGGCAAAATTTAAGGAGGCTCTCACTCTCAGTGTCATGCACGACCCTGTCCTTTTACATTACCTGCTTGACAGCATTTCTTGGTGACTCTTAATCACTTGTGGTCTGATGTCGATTCTCACTGTTTTTCTAAAGTTCACCCCAAGCAGTGGAATTTCCGTGCTTCGACTTGCCGTCTCCACAACTTCGAGTAATGGTGACCACTCTATCCATCTTGAAATCTTTTACCATAATTAGTCCCCAGTTATGCTTATGTTTTGGTTTTCTGTATACTCTCTATTATTCAGTCCTTTCGCTGCTATGGTGGCAATTATTCTACCCTTCAGAAGGCTTCTACATCATCTTTCAAGCCTTGCTTTCTACCCTGAGCTCCAGATCTAAATATTTTCCAGCCACTACACAGCGACATAGGAAGTCTTTGTCAGAACAACGGAAATTTATGTTTTCATGGTTCTGGTGGCTACACGTCTGAGATCTAGATGTTGGGCAGGGCTGGTTTCTCTTGAGGCCTTTCTCCTTGGCTTGTAGGTGGCCATCTTCTCCTTATGTCTCCACAGGTATCTGTGTGTCTCTGTGTCCTAATCTCATCTTATAAGGATACCAGTCATATTGGATAAGGGCCCAACCTAATACCCTCATTCTACCTGACCTCTTTAAAGACTCTGTCTCCAAACATAGTCGCATTCTGAGGTACCAGAAAATAGGACTTCAGCATATGAAATTTGAGGGAGACACAATTCAGCCCATAACAATGACCATGGGCCTGGTACGCCTTTGTTCTTTATTTTATTCACCAATCCAAACCCTGTCCAGCCTCAAAGATCAGATCAGATATTTCCTTTGTCTTGAAGTTTTCCCATATCAGCAAACTAGATGGGCTCACTCACTGTCATGAGCCCCTATAACATTTGGTTTGTACATTTGTCAGTGTATGACTCATAGTCACTATGCATTAGAGGTGCTAGTGCGCTTTTCTTCTCTCTTCTCCTACATTGTAAATTCCCTGTAGCCAGAGAATGTGTTGTTTTTATTATTGTAACTCCCTTAACCATTAGCATTGTGCCGGCACTAATAAACATTTATGGTTAAATGGATAGGTTGGCCTTCAAGATAGGAATTCAGGAACTCAGAAAATCCTTGCCTCCCATCCCCTTACTTCTTGATCTGCTTCATTAGTTCACTTACAGCATTGATTCTATTCATAAATCAAGTATAACATACTGCTAAGTGAAGCAATATTTTAGACTTTTAGAGTAAACTTTAATTGTGAGAAAGCAGATAGAATGTTGGGAGTAGGGAAGACCATGAAAAAGAATTATAAGTATTTATGTATTGAGGATTTATTACAGGATAGGACTTTTAGAAACTTTTTCATTTAATCCTCAAGACAATGTATGAGGTAGGCTGTATTTTCCACATTTTACAAAAGAGAAACCTGAGGCTCAGAGAAATTAAGTAACGTATAGTTAGTAGCAATTAGTGATAGTAGCACAACCAAGATGGAATGCAAGCCCGTCAAGTCTCCAATACTTGACCCCTGACTTCTCCCTGCCATATTCAGTCATTTGTAGTTTTGATAGACATGACAATAACAGTAGTACACGGTGCTTATTAGGTGAGAAGCACTGTGGTAAGTGACCTAGTTATAGTAATCCATTTAATCTTAACAACTACTCAGTGAGGCAGATCCTACATTATTATCACTTTTTCACATATAAAGAAACTGAGGGATAGAGATGTTACGTAGTTTGGCCAAGGTTAAAGCACCAATAAGTAAAGGTCCAGAATTTGACCCAACCTGATTAGTTCCAGCATTGCTGCCTCAGCTGCTCTACTGTGCTGCCTCTCTTGGCAAGTTGCCAACTTCACCTGTTTCCCAGCTACCCCTAGGCTGGCATTGCCACTTGGAATTCCTGCTCATCAGCTGTCTACTTAGCAGACTGGTACACTCCGGCAGCAAGCCAGGCATAGATGGAGAAGTCAGTTAAACCTTCCCCAACTTACTTTTTTCTTAAACTTTTCATAGTTCAAGCAACTGCTAGAGTAATAGGTATTAGACTCTAGCTTTTCACCCTTTAGGAAATGCATTTTCCAGTCCACATGCCAGCACACATACCATCTCAGCCCAAGCTGGGATGACAATTGGGTTTTATTTTTCTTAGGGAAGGTGAGTTTCACACATCTAGTTGAGCTCCGCGGGTTGCTTTTTGGTTTTGTTGTTATTTTTACTTTGTTTTAAAAGAAGAAAATATAAATTGGGAAGTTGTCCAGAACAATATATCAATTATTTACACTGCTTTTGTGCAGACACTTTCCCTAGCTGCTGCTAAAAGGCAAGAAGACATTTTACCAAATGTTTTACCTGTGGCAACTCCCTTCTGTTTGTTACCTCTGAAGAAGTAAATTGAATTTTGCCATGAAGCAATGTGAAATGTGTTCTGAGAACCACATCCCCCGTTCTGGTTTCCATGGGTAGGTGGGGGTGGATTTTTTCAGAGACACCCTTTACTCACTTTGTCCATGTGGAGATGAAATAATTTATCTAATCAGTCAATTTGGGAAGGATTCTGGGTTAAATTCTGTTCCTCTTTTATAGCATCTTAAATCACCTTCAGGGCTAAGAGAGAAAACTAACATTAAATTTATGAGGCTGGTTCATAGCTCAAAAGACACTTTTCCCACAGGATTTCGAGCTGATTTTGGATTTAACACTTAAGGAGTAAATACTTTATTTCTACTTCTCATATAAATAAGAAATTTATATGAGAAGTAGAAATTTTCTTGTGAGAAAGTTCTCTCAGGTCTAAGCACTGCCACGACAGGAATCAGGGGTAGTGGGCACAGTCACATAAAACCAAAATGCCTGCTTACAAGATCATGGGGTCTTGTGGAGTATGTGGAGCCCAAACTGTTGAACAGAGGTCACCCTCCATGAAAGCATCTCCAAAATCACAGTGACACAGGACCCAAAGGGGAGATGGGAATTGAGAGATTTTAAATATACTTTTCAAAAAGGCAAAGCACTCAAGACCAAGGACTGGAGCTGCCATAATCCGAATTTCCAAATATTGCTAGAAGGTAGAAAGATCTCCAGAGCCTTTCTCTGAGAAAGAAGCCAGTATGGACATGAAGGCTTTCTCTCTCATACAGGGTAAATGTAGAGTGACCAAATTAAGCTCTATGGGAACATTTCTGCTGACCACGTTCAAGTTCATGGATTGTGACTTCAGGACAAATGGCATCTACTAACTGATATGCTTATGAACATGAAACTTCTCTCAGAGATCATTAAGTTTCCTGTACCATCTTTGCCACCACTTATTCAGATAATGCAGAAGGCCTACTAAATATTGGGGTTTCTTTTCTGTTCATGTTTTGAGCAATTTGAGAACATATAAGGGAGAGAAAGAAAACTAAAATACTGGTACAGACTCAGTTGGAAACTAGTTGGAGTGACTAGTCAGGTCCAGAAGCCACATGAACTTCCAACTATGGGACTCCAGAAGTAAGCGGACCTACCTACTGGGTCACACCAGTGCTGGGGCCAGCAGGCCTCCTCTGTCCCCACCCCTGCAGGAGCAACAGAGAAGCCAAGGCAAAGGGACAGCTTTTGCAGATAGCTCCTCTAAAGAGGAAAAGGTGATCCAGCAAAAACATGCCCAGTTATTATTATTCTCCAATGTTAAAAGTGGAGAAGCCAGAGAACATTTCCCCTCCTTATGGGAGCTAAGAGTGGAAAAATGGTATTGCTATCCAGCAGAGTCCAAGGGAAATATTCCCTTTCTTTTCCTATTTCCCATTTCAGATCATCCCATAAAATATTTTACTGTAATTTATGACAAAGAACTTTATTCTTACACTTTACTTTTTTTTTGTATTTTTGCAATGCTTATGGTTGTACGGTGCAGTAATTTAGAATAGCGTTAGCCCTTCACAAATTGACGCCAGTAACAAAAGGCCTGTAGTAAGAGGTGACCTTGCTTTTCCAGTTTATGGCTGACCTTAAGTAACACGTGCACCATTTTTCTTAACATTTCAATGTAGATCCTTACAGCTTGTCATGTCAGAACAGGTAAAAAATACTTTCTCCTATTAATTGGCTGGGAAACCAAAAATTTTAAAATGGCCTTGAACTTCAAGGAAGCAAGCACATCACTTTTGCCCTTTGTCACCCAGAAGGGGGATTTCCAAATAATTTTGTTCCCTCTCTTGTCCATTTATATCTCCCAGATTTCTCCATACATATCTATCCCTCTTTCAATAATCATACATTTTTCTAGCTTCTTCACCCTACAAGGTCTCTTCTACAAGAAGATTTATTCTATCTTAAAATTCTTTACTATGCTTTCCTTGGTGAATTGATAAAATAAAACAAGCTATAACTTTCTTAAAAAATGCAACTGGCATAGTGGGCTTCAACTCAGTGGAGTGTGTCTGCAGAGCTGTAAAACACTGACCCTTGTTCTGCTCCAAGGATGAGATGGGTCAGTTACAGATATGACCATTCACTGCTCTCCCATCTGGACACCTCAACTCCTGCCATAGTATCTGACAACCTGATTTGCCAACATTGAAAGGTTAACCAATTTGGTCACTTAAATTTTACCCCTAAGTTAGTATTTTTCAGGTATGACACATTAATGGCACTTGGGGAGGATTAACACATGAAAGTTTGAAAAGCATTCCAACTCTTCTCAACTTCTTCAAGACTTCAAAATGATTTCTTTTTTAAAAACTTATTTTTTTTGCAAGACATCAACTCTAAGTAAATGTTTATCTTTAATTTTAACCTGAAACTAAGTTTGAGAAATTCCAGTCCACATGGATTTTGTTTTCACAAAACTCATCAAAAAGGCTTACAGAAGACTGCCTCTGATAAAAAAAAAAAAAAA
>VBSM01003169.1:17115716-17218699 GCA_008086735.1 Cheirogaleus medius
GAAAGAAAGAAAGAAAGAAAGAAAGAAAGAAAGAAAGAAAGAAAGAAAGGAAGAGAGTATAAAGGAAAAAAGGAAGGAAGGAAGGAAGGAAGGAAGGAAGGAAGGAAGGAAGGAAGCTATACTGCCTTTCTGATATCCACAACAGTCGTACTTTTAGAATAGGGGTAGGAGAGGTCACTGAGCTAGAATGCTTTGATAAATGCCTTGAAGAAATCTCTCAATTTGGTGGACCCTCAATAAAGACTCATTCTGGACAATACCACCAACCACTTCAGCACTTCCCTCTGCATTTTTCTACATTTTCTCCTGAACATGTACCTGTGCCAAGGCCGGGGCTCATCCTCTGCCCGTGATCATCCCTGTTTCCCCCAGGAAGAAATGGGTCCTGCAGGTGACAACAAAGCACGCTTTCCAGCCTCCCCCTGCCTCCCTGCTGGTCTCTGTGCTTTTACTTCTCTTTCAGTGACCCCTAATCCACTCCTTGCTTTCTCCATGCCAGGCCTGGATGTCAGACTGGATAGAAAGGGCTCAGTTTTCAACCAGACTTTGGCTATTTCTCTTCACCAGGCGGCCTTCATATGAAGAATGCTGCTGGCAATGTGCTTCACCTGCAGGCCACAGCCTGGAGCAATAGAGACAGCCCAGGCTCTGCCCCCAGAGAAGTCTGAATTTGAATCTCAGCTCTTAATTTTGTCAGGTATATGGCCTACATTGCAGTGAGAGTTTTCTTTCCAAGATGCAGCTCTGATCAAGTGCCTGCACTCCTTAGAACCCTTCAGTGGCTCACTGTGGCTTTTTGCATAAAGGCTGTGATGGTTAATTTCATGTAGCAACTTGACTGGGCCATGAGGTGCCCAGATATTTGGTTGAACATTATTCTGGGAGTGTCTGTGAGGGTGTTTCTGGATGAGATTAACATTTGACTCAGTAGACTGAAAAAGAAGATTGTCCTCCCCAATGTGGGTGGGCCTCATCTAATTCCCTGAAGGGCTGAATAGAACAAAAAGACTGAGTATGGGAGAATTTGCTCTCTCTGCCTATCTTTGAGCTGGGACATCAGTCTCCTTCTGCCTTCAGTCTCTGACTTAGACTGGAACTTACACCATCAGCTCTCCGGCTTCTCAGTCCTTTGGACTCGGGCTGGAACTGCACCATCACTCTCCTGAGGCTCCAGCTTGCAGACTGCAGATATTGGGACTTCACAGCCTCCACAATCCTGGGAGCCAATTCTTTGTAATATATGTATAATGTCTGTTTCTCCGGAGAACTTTAACTAATACAAAGACCAGACTTTGCATTCTGGCTTGCAGCTCTGCAGATTCTCTGTCTTGGCTCTTCCTTGAGCACCTTCCCACACCACTCTCCCATCTGCACTCAGAACTCCAGCCTATGTCATCTCTCTCAGTGTGGGGAGCCCCTTGTATTAACTCTGCAGCAGGGACCAATATATCTTCCTATAAATGGCCAAATGGTAAATATATTTTTAGTCTTTACAAGCCAAATAGTCTCTGTCACAACCACTCTCCTCTGCCTCTGTGGTATCAAAGCAGCCATAGACAGCACTTAAGTGAATGGGTGTGGCTGTGTGATAATAAAACTGTTAGCGTAGGAGACCAGGAGACAGGGCTGAGACTGGAAGCAGCGGCTTGCAGAGTGGGTGCAGGTGCTGAAATGAACAACCCTCAGGCAGAAGCTAACCAGGCTACTATGCTAGGAGCTGAGTGCAGGGGCTTGCAGAATGGGTGCAGGTATTAAAGTTTAACTAAGGGGTGTTGATAACAACAGACAAGGACCAGCTTCAACCAGCTCATCACTATCTAGGTCACCTTACATGAAATTTGGCTAATTATAATATCATTTACATTATGGTTTTAAAATTTCTCTGCCTTCAAAATCACCACGACAGTTCCAAAACAACTATATAAAGTATAAAAATGTGAGGGAACTCAATTCTAGGAATTACTACCCAAATTCTTAGTAAAAGCCAACTTCTTAGCTTTGAACATCCTTCATCTCAATTAGGGAAACTTGATAAGACAAAAACCCCCTTCCTTTCAGTGCAGCTGCTCTTTTCGAGCCTGCCCACTCCCCCGCCCGTCTCTCGTGCACTTTCACTTTCAATAAAAGCTACTTGCTCTGGCTTACATGGTGCATCCTGAAATTCTTTTCTCCGATGATCACCAAAAACCTGAGAATACCTCCATTCAGAGGCCAGTAGCAAGAAGAGTCTATGGCAGGATGAGGACAGTAGGTGGGAATGCAGATTTGGCTGTGCTGTAGTTTTCTGACCCCTCCTCTACACCTTCATCTGTCCTATTCATTCTGTCTGCCTGGGACACCTTTCATCTGCCCTTCACATGGCAAACACATTTTTAGCTGTTTTATTTTTCTTGCCCTAGCTTGGGCAAGAAAGCTAAGCTTTCTTGGACTCTTCATCCTGGAATCTTCCCTTATGCCAACTCTGGGTCACATGTCCCCTCCCCATGAGCATTCAATGTGCCTTATACTTTCCCCACTATTGGTTCCCCACTCAATATTTTAACTGCCTATTTACACATTTATATCATCCCTAGACTATAAGTTCCACAAGGCAGGGACCAAGTTTGCTTTGTTTTCATTTTAAACCCAGTACCTACACCTAGTAGGCATTCAATAAATAGTAGCTTTTATTGTTATTATTACTACAGTATGATTATAGTAAATGGACCATTGTGAGTGAGCTTGAGAATTTAGCCAGTTTTCTATCAGAAAAATCACACTAATAGACTCACAAAGGCCAAATTTTCCCAAATCAAGGTTGCCATGGGGTATGGATGGAAGTGATTTTAACTATTAATAATAAGCAGGGGCAATAACCTAAGCCCCAAATAGTGGTTCGCAGCCGTCATGTACATTGGAATCACCTTGTAGAGCTTTAAAAATTACCGATGCCCAGATCTTACCTACAGAAAATCTTATTTGACTGCTCTAAGGTGTGGCCTGGACATGGGAGCTTTATAATCTTTCCAGGTTTATTAGTTTGCTAGAGCTGCTACAACCATTGATCACAAACCAGGTGGCTTAAAACAATAGAAATTTATTCCCTCACAGTTCTAGAAACCAGAAGTCTGAAATTAAGTTGTTGACTACACTCCCTCTGGAGGCTCTAGGGGAGAATTCTCCCTTGCCTTTTCCATGTTCTGGTACCTGTCATATTTTTTGGTGTTCCTTGGCTTGTGGCCACACCACTCTAAGCTCTGCCTCTGTGTTAACATCACTTTCTCCTCTGTGCATCTGTTCTTGTCTATGTGTCTCTTAAAAGGATGCTTGACTTTGGACTTAGGGTCTACTTGGAAAATCCAGAATAATTATATCTCAAGATCTTAATTTAATTATATATGCAAAGATTTTTTTTTTCCCAAATAAGATAACATTCACAGGTTTCAGGAATTAGGACATGGACTTACCTTTTTGGGGTCCACCATTCAACCCAATATACCAGGTAATTCTGATTTACAGACACCATCTGAGTAATATGCACTCATTTATGGGTGGGCCTGACACATCTGTGCCCAGGCTTGTGTAGGAATTGACCAGGTGAGAAAGATCATTTTGGAGCATTCCCTGCCCGACTGAAAGAGAAACAGGAGTTTAAAGATTCACGAAGAGGAAATGCCAGGGAACTGAAGCAGAGCGGATACAAAGCATGGATTTGATAACAATATCCACCTGTTCTCTGTCCTTTACTATTCTCCCCTTCAGAAGTTTTTTTCCCTCTGTAGGAGAATTTGTAATATCCAAACTTTTTTCCTTTTTAAAAAAATCTTTTCTTGGTTAAAACATTCTGTCTTAGATTAAGTATCTACAATCCTTATTATTTCATATTGTTCCTAAGAAAACCATGCCCTGCATTTAGGTCAGACTTTTAGACAAAATCATGGAAAGGTTTTTATATGTTTCTTTGGGTATTTGAGACATTCATCATGATGATACAGGAAAAGCTGCTCTTTTTTCAGATAAGTTGAGAGCAGAAAGCAAGATGTGTTCCTATATTTTAGTGAAACTAGAGCTGCCTTACATTGAGTTTGAATCCTCTAAACTGAAAAGGAAAAGAAGTGAAATGTATACTTCTCAAGAAATAATGGCACCTTCCTGCCTTTCTGTTTGTGGTTTAATTTTCAAAAGTCGTTTTGTTTTAACTCTTAATAGAAATAAGTTTGAAAATCTAACAGTGATAATCATGTTCTGCAAGTAGGTCATGAGGTTGGATATAGGATGCTTGGTTACCTTTTGATTTCTCCTCTGCCATCTTTTGGGAACCAAAAACATCCTAAGAAGTTCCAATAATCACAGTACAAACAGTACTTTCATGGCAGTCCTTCACAACCTCCTTGAAGGGAAATGTCTAGTCCTTATTTATAATAACATAATAATGTGATTTCGAAAGAGACAGCATGATTGTGGATTTTGTTTTGGCTAAAAAAAATAGGACTTTTTCTTTTTTAATGAAATAGAATGTTGTTGGATGCTGTTTAGATAAAAAGTAGTAGGGAGAGTGTTCTCATTAATGCATCCTGCTTTCTGGGCTGTGGGCTAATACCCCCTGCCTGCTGGTACCAACTTGCCTCTGCTGTTTTGTTAGGAAAAAAAGAAAAAGAGAAAAAAATGAGAAAACACCAATTTTGCTCATTTTTCACTTTATTGACTCATTCTTATTCTAATCCCCAAATAAAAAGGGCAAGGTCTTTCTGCTGAGTCAAAACTTTTCTGCAATTTGGAGAAAAATCCCATTTTTTTCCTCCCAATTTGGATGAAATGATGAGCAATCCTGGTAGACTAATTTAGGTAACTTTTCAGGTGTTCTCACTGAAAAGAGAATGCGGAAAATGCTAGCACTTATCAGAAATGCAAATGTGGCATTTGTTCAGCTTAATGTGAATAGCCTTGCCCAGGCAACAACAGAAGAGACAATTAGAATGCAGTCATGGTTCCAAAAATTCACCCTTTCTTCCAACTAATATGACATTCTTAAAAAAAAAAAAGGAAAGAAAGGAAAAGGGGCAATGTCTGTGGTTTTGCTTCAGTTACCAACACAAAAATACCAATTTGAAATGGGTTTTATTTTAACTTAAAAATCTGTTATTGTGCAAGTATTGTCAGAACAAAGTAGCAATAAAGAATTTCATGCCTGCACTGGCTTCATTATGGCTGTATTTTAATAGCAACAGAACATGGGTCACCAATGTTAGGAGTGACAGTGGGTGTTATTCTCCACTGAGGACTGCGGCGGGATAGCTGGTTTATTGCCCGTCATTTCTCAATGATTTTATGCCATCATTTGGGAGATGAATAAAATAACTCTGTAGCAGGCATGCATGTAAATAAATTAAGCATTAAGAACCAGTGAGTTGTAATCATCTTTCTTTGAGAATGTACTAAATAGTTGCAATCAGTGAAATGGACGAGAAATTGCATTAAATTGCCTTCCCGGTTACAATAGCACACCAGCTAAAATAGGACTGGGGTTCCAGGGATGTCTGAGGGGAGACAAGAATGCAGTTGCCTTCTGGGTGTGTTTTAGACTGCAAAATCACTTTGGGCCAATAATGTATGGGTCCCTTCACCTTCGTAAGTGAAAGTATATCTATTATTGATGCACAAACTACAATGAATGAACTCTTTAGCAATGTATTACCATTTCCCTCATTTAAGCATTCAAGTCTTTTAGGCCTGAGAACCATGTCAAATAAAAAGCTCTCGTATCATAATGCCTCCTTCCACCGTGATCTGATAAAGATTCTTTGCTTGGCCAAACTTTAGTTAGGCTTTGAACCTTCTGCTTGGCCCATCTGTGTACTTCCTTATAAAATCCAGTTTTAGCAAAGAACTCCGCTAAGTCAGTTTAGCAAGAAGCCCCTGTCTGCAATATCTGATCCCCCTGGATATCTGATCAGGTTCCTCATCCTCCACCAACCCCCAGGTGATGTCTGGTTATCCTGGCCTGTCTTCAGCAAGAATCTTGTTGATTCGGTTTAGCCAGAATCCTCCTGACCCCCGATGTTTCCTCTTTGTAATTTTATACCCCTACCTACCCTGTTCCTTGGCTATAAATTCTCACTAGTCCATGCTGTGTTCGGAGTTGAGCTCAATCTCTCCCCCTCAATGCAAGTGGTCTCTATACCTATCTCAATGGTCCTGAGTAAAGTCTTCCTTAACACGGTTGAACAAGTATCATTGAATAATTTTTTTCTTTAACAGACCCCTTTAATTATTGAGAGAATCCTTTTAAAAATTAAGATTAATTGGGAATAAAAGGAGGATTTGATAAGGAGATATGGATTTTTTCCTTCCTTTTTTTTTAGAAGGAAAACAGGAACTATGTATAGGAAGTATTTTCTAATTCCAGGCCAGGGTTTCTCTTCTTCTAGTGTGTCCTCAGCCACACGTGCCAGCAAAATCAGGAGATCTGAACTTAGGGTCTGAAATATGAAGCCTTATCTATGACTACATTACTATGATTTACTCGGTAATTTATTATATTAATCAGAATTCTTTAGGCACAAATAAGAGAAACCCAAATTGTACTGGCTTATACAAAAAGAGGAATTTATTGACTCGAATATTGGAAAAGTTCAGAAAAAGCTGGTTTTAGGCAGAGGTGGACTCAGGGATCCAAACAAGTTCAGTGACTCTTGGATGTGTTTCCTCTCTCTTGACTCACTGTTGACTCCATCTCAGTCCCTCTCATTGGTGGCAATTTGACTACCAGAATTTCCATGCCAATAGTTTCACAGTGGAGGGAGAGATCCTCTTTTGCCGACAAGAAAGGTTCCAAAATTAAGTCTTATTCAGCAATTTAGGTCGCATGCCCATCCCTGAACCAATCCCTCTAACCAAAATAGCTGGCCAGGACTGGGTCACATACATGTTCCTAGAATTAGGAGGAGAGTCCGTCAGCCCAAACAGCAAAAGCAGAAATGTGAAGGAGGTCTTCCAAGAACAGTGTCTGGAATTAATGTGAGTGAACCAAATTATAGTTATTCTTCTGGGAAAAACAAAACAAAACAAACCCTTCAGAATCAAGTCTTTCATCTACAAGCTATGTGACCTTAAACCAATTGAGTATCTTCTAAGAATCAGGGCTATGGTGCCAGAAAAAATGGATAAATTCTTGCTCTATCATTTTTTAGCTGTGTGACTTAGAGTGGAATATGTTCTCTTTCTATGCTTCATTTTGCTTATCTATAAAATGGTACAACTCATAGAGTTTGAGAGAGGACTAAGCAGGTTAAGCCATGTATAGATAATGTTAGAAAAATTCTTGGCACATAGTCATCTTGTGGCTCATTAGGTACTGTTGTTGGCTAACATTTTTAAATTATTATGTCTCAGTATCCTCAATTTTAACATAGGTCTTTGCCTTCCTCGACTAATGCACAGAATGAAAGTGAGAACATATGCATGATAGTGCACTAAAAAAATGTAAGACATTCTACAACTGTTTTTTGGTGATGGCATTGTTATTGCACTTATAGGAATCAGATGTCCTTTCCTCATGGTACCACCTTCAAGTAAAATTTGTGTGACTGTACCTTTGCAGCGACCTTGTTGGAATCCTACCATACCTGCCATTTTCCAGTGAGCTGCTCCGGCACATCTCACCGATGAGTGCTTGGTTTTTGTTATGAATGAAAAAAGGGGAGCCATTCAAGGTATTTGGTAGAACATATCTCTCCTCTGCTTAAACCTTCTAGTGGTTTCCTATCTTACCCAGAATAAATGCAAGGTCCTCACCAGGGCCTATGGCCCTACATAATCTGCCTTCCTAAATTCTTTCTCTCATATCTCATTGCTTCACATTCATCTCTTCCCTCAGTGGCTTCACCCAGACTTGCCTCCCTGCTTTTTTTAGAATGAGAACATGCTAGGTACTAATATATTGCTGCCTCAGGGCCTTTGCATATGCTGTTAACTATTCCTAACCCACCCACTCACTTTAGTCAAGAATCTGGGGAAATGTCACCTTATCTGTGAAGCCATTTCTAATGTACTTTATCTAATATACAACCCTCCTGCTACTCTCAATCCATAGCACCTACCCACCATAGTTTTTAATCTGCACTTATTTTTATTTGGCATTTTATATATTTATTTATTCTTTCATTTATAATCTGTGTGTCCTAACTAGAAAAAAGCTCCTTAAAGGAAAGATGTTTGTTGTTTTTGTTCATGGCTGTATACTTATTTCCTAGTAGAGTCTGGCCCTAGTACTAGAGATTCAATAAACATTTGCAGAATGAGTGGATAAATGAAGGATGTAAAAAAGTGCCTAGTGCAAAAGCCTCAAACATAATCCGTATTCAGTAAATGCTGGTTTAAAAATATAGTATCAGCTAACCCACCAGAGGGATTTATTTTGTAGTAATTAAAAGTTACTGAAGATACTATCTAGCAATTGGTATTTACCCAACTGATTAGAAAACTTAAGTTGATACAAAAACCTGCATATGAATGTTTATAGCAATTTTATTCATAATAGACAAAAACCAAAAGGAACTAGAGTGTCCTTCAATAAAAAAGTGAATGAATAAACAAACTGTGGTACATCCATACAGTGGAATATTACCCAGTGATAAAAAGAAATGAGCTATCAAGCCATGAAAAGACATGGATGAATCTTAAATGCCTCTTGTTAAGTGAAAGAAGCCAGTCTAAGAAGACTATATACTGTATAATTCCAATTATATGACATTCTGGAAAAGGCAAAAGTCTAGCAATGGTTAAAAAAATAATCAGCGGTGGCATGGATTTGCGGGAAGGGAAGGGAGAGTTGAATAGGTTAAAGACAGGGGATTTTTAGTATTAACTATTCAGTATGATATGATAATTGTGAATACCCAGCATTATACAATTATCAAAACCCACTGAATTTTACAGCAAAAATACTAATTTTTAACATATACAAATTAAAAAAAAATTATTTAAGAGATCTGAGAATGCCGAGATGGAATGCAGAATGTGATGAAACAATCTGAAAGTATTCCAAATGCAGGAAACATCCTCACCGAAGGGTGTTGGGTGGGATAGGGAGTGGGAGGAGAAAGGTGCTAAGTAACTTTAGAAATGAATGGAGTCTATGAAACTAAAGGCAAAATAAACTGTACATAATAAGCATGTATTCTAGCTTACGAAGTTGTATCCCACAGAAGTATGGATTACAAATTCTGATACTGCCATACCTACGTGCTGGAATTGAACATTTAAGTAAATGGATGGTGAATGTGGGAGCCAGATTTCTCACTGTTGGAGTGGGAGTTTACAGAAAAGCAGAGGAGGAGGCCAGAGTAATCCCTGTTGTGATGGATTAGAATCAGAGACATCAGTATCAACTCATGTTTAGCTTGATACATATAGACAGGTGATTTCCATATGGACATATGGAAATATCTGTAGACGTATGTATATCTATAAATCTACACACACATATATTTCCTTGCTCTTTCAGTTGAGAGAGCTTAGAGACAACACTCCAGTAGCCTGAATACACCTATTGCCCAGATCGTCATTTTTAATATCATTTTCCAATAAAAGGAACAAGGACTCTGTCTTAGTCATTTGTTCCGCTATAACAAAATACGTTAGACTGGGTAATTTATAAACAAGAGAAGTTTGTTTTTTATTTTTTCCTTACAGTTCTAAAAGCTGGATGCCCAAGATCAAGGCATGAGACTTGGCATGTGGTGAGGGCTTCTCTCTGCTTTCAAGACGACGCTTTGTTGTTGTGTCCTCCCGTGGCGGAAGGCAGAAGGTGGAAGGGCAAGAGAGCACTTCCATTGACCTCCAGCTCATTAAAAGTGTGTCACCTCCCAGAGGCCACACCTCTTAATACTGTTCACCGGGGATTACATTTCAACATAAATTTTCAAGGGGACACCATCGTTCAAACCACAGCAGGCTTTTTAAAGAAATGACTGATTCTAGGTCTGGGGGCAGGAAATGTACAAGAATAGCCTGGAGCATCTTTTAGTAGAGTAAGCAAGTGCTCAAAGAAGATTAAAAACCTCAGAATTATGGGAGGTATGTCAAAGGGACATAAGAGCCAACAGAAAGAGTTGAGTTCCCAGTTGCCAAAGTTGGAACAATTTGACCAAAAAAATAAATGAAGTAGTATTGGATGATAACCTTAAATATATTAATAAAATAAATATCCATGAGCCCTACTGATAAAAATAAAGAATTGAATAAATAAAGAAATAAATAAGGGAGAATAAGCAAATTTCCAACGTAGAAGAATTACAAGTAATTTATGAAATCTCCACTCTCAAGGATGTGGAGCATGACACCCATTCCTTAAGTGTTGCTGCACACAGTGGAGAAGCCCGACAGACACTGCCTCAGCCAGGTGGTCAAGGTCAACAGCAGCAATGATGTCATGACAGCACGTACCTATGATATGATGTCATGAAAATAACGTTTCTCCTCTCTGGTATTCCTCCCCAAAACTGGTAACCCCAGTCTAATCATGAGAAAAACTTCAGACAAAACCCACTGGAGAGACATTCTAGGGAATATCTGACCAGTATTCCTCACAATTGTCGCAGTCATCAAAAACAAGGAGAGCCTGAGAAATTGTCACAGCCAAGAGGACCCTAAGGAGATATTGTAATTAAACGTAATGTGGTATCTTGGGTGGGATCCTGGAACAGAAAAACAACATTAGGTCGTTTTACTGAGGAAATCTGAATAAAGTATGAACTTTAGTTAAAAATGAGGCATAAATATTGGCTCATTAATTGCAATGAATATGAAAGTCAAATGTTAATAATGAGGAAAACTGGATTTAGGTATATGGGAACTCTTTACACTATATTTGAAAATTTTATCTAAATCTAAAACTGTTCTAAAATATGAAACTTACATATACAAAAAAAATTATTGATCACAGAATCTCTGGGTAAAGAGCTCAGAGAATAAGTATGTGGTGAACCAAAAAAGAGAGTTGAAGAGGGAAATAGAGGCAGTCAGGGTCTGAGATTTTAACTTGTACTAATTGACAGTTTTATCCACCTTCATTAATGCACTCATCTACCACATAAGGACCTGTGTTAGGAGCTGAGGACACAGTGGTGAACCCAGAAGTGGCATGTCTCCTGTCCTCAAGGAACCAAGTAAATAGGGGAGACAAACCTGACTAAAATAATCATACAAGCAAATGTAAAATTTCAGGGGTCATGTTACAAAGCGGAGATAGATACACATTATCATGTGAACACAAAAAGGACATACATTTGAGTCCATCAGAGAAGCTAAGAAACACATCCCTGACCCAATATTAAAACCACAGTGATAATATACACACCACTGTGAGAGGGAAGAGAAATACTTGGGCTGTTCACCCCACAAAACATAACTGCAGTATTTGAGATTTCTTAGCTTCCTTTTGTCTGCTGCAGTCAGTGTCAGCCTGAACAGATCGACTGTTCCGCAAACAACTTCCATTTTGTTTAGTTTTTGATAACTGTCATTTTGTTGTAGGCAACTGCTTCTTATTTGAAGTGGGAGACTAGGGAAGAAAGAATTCAAAAGATTTTAAAACTACCTCACAGGATTGCTTCATGATAACAGAGCCCTGCTCAATGCTTAAAGCGGAAAACATCACTTCCTCAGGATCTTTGGGGTTTTTTGTTGTTTTTACGGGTTTCTTTTCTAAAACTGTGCACTACCCTTCTCAATGATTCCCCCCCTAGATAAGAAATAATTGCTTATTTCTTGAGGAATAAAAAGGAGGAATATCCTAAGGCTGCTTTTCTCATATTCGGTATGAATATGACTAATGTCTCTTCTAATCCTTAAGGCATTCTTAAGAAGAGCCAGTATGCGAATAAAAAAAGGCTTTAACCTTTTTCCTTTGCTCATTATGTAAATTCTGTTTTTCAGCCTCCCTTTTGTCCCCCTCTTCAAGGCTCATGCCTCTCCCCTTTATTTTCCTGAGTGAGTTTTCTTCTGTTTGGTATTTTCCTAGGCTAGATGTTATTCTTCCCATTTTGGGGGGGTGGAGGGGGATATACTAAGCCTACTAATATGTTCACCTTTTTACCTATTTAGAATATGGTGAAGGACAAGGAAAATAAAACGAGTGAGCATTGCCTCTGAATAAAGCCACGAAGCTTACGGTAATGGCAAAATCTTTTCTGAGCATTCAGTGGTAATCTGGCTGCATTGTTAGGGTACATGGAGTATTCAGCATTCTAATCTTTTATATGTAACAACAGCCCAAGTATATTAATTACAACTGGAGAAATCAACATGAGCTTCTGACGCATACGTTCCATTTTCCTACGGGCAGGATGAAACAGTGTTAGAGTAGAAATAAAATAATCCTCATAGTCACTGCTCACCTTTGCCCTCATTTTCATTCCTGTTTTTATTCAGGAGTAACTAAGCAGGTTAATGTCACAGAACTGGCTGTGATTATCTTTGGTTTAAACAACAGTGTCTGCCCAAGATAAATGCACGTACAAGATAGATTTCACTCCTGAGAGCAGTTCATCTTTTCCTCTGCGTGCCATTTTCCCCTAGACTGCCCCTCAAAGGGGTTCTGAACATGTAGATGACATTATCACATGAAATGAGGATGGGGAAACTTCAAAGGGTTCAGAGTTAAGATGCACCTGGACTTTTAGATTTGGACTTGAAAGTGAACTCACATTAACTGATCCATAAAGCCATGATGGAGACTCCTAATGTCGTTTCAGATTCCTCTGAATAGTTTTTAAATGTGGCAAACCGAATGCAGGACTTCAGGGGTTGTGAATTATCCTCTCTAAACTGATGCTGCAAAGAAAAAGAAAAGAATGATTTAAAAAGTTACATTATAAAAGTGAATTTTTATCAGTACCCACAGCCAAGTGTATACCCACCTAGTTTTATCTGTTTAGTCATTTAACATGAAATGACTAAATGGATAGATATGTGTGTAAATCACACTTTTGGGGTATATCGAAATAATGCTGTGTTAAATTATTATTTTTATTCATTGGCTTATTCCTTTATTTATTTATTCAACAAACATACATGGGGCTTCCACTACATGCAGGCACTATGAAATTAGCTGAGTCCATGAGGATAGTTCTAGCCACTAGCCTATGAGCTGAAGTGACATGTGTTATTTCTGAGCCAAAGGTTTTAATTGCTGGTGCAAGGCTCTCCAGCACTCTCTTCCTCTGCTGGGTACCTCAGACGGTTCAATTATAACCTGGGGGACTGTTAGCTTTGGTTCCTGAGTGTAGCCCTCATTAACCCATAATGGATGTGTAATACAAGAGAAAAACAAATCTTTCTTGTGCAAAATCATTGGATTTTGAGATTGATTTGTTACTGCAGCATAACCTAGTTATCTCAACTAATGGAGTAGTTAACTGCCTAACTGGTAATCATGATGGTAAGAGTGACTATTTAATAAGTTCATATCCAAAATCCAAAATGGTATAGCCATTATCATCTACACTGCACTGTAGAGATGAGGAAACTGAAGCCCCAAAGGTTAAGTAACTTACTCAAGGTCACAGAGTTTACAAGTGGCACAAAAAGGCATTGAATCACGCCCCATGTTCATGAATGTTTCTCCTATGCTCTATGTATCATCAATCGGGGCTGCACATAAGAATGAAAATATTTTTTTCAATATTAGGAAGATATTTACTAATTCATCTATATAGTTCAACCTTGTTCAGTACTTGTAAAACAGAAATATGCTTATAAACAGTGCATCCCAAATGTGTTCTACAGAATTCTGGATCCTTAAGGTATTAGTAGGGCTCGTTCTGTGTGCAATTTTATAAAGTACTGCATACTACTTGTATAAGTCCCAGTTTATGTACCCATTCAGATTTACTTAACTTCACCTGTCTCCCAGCCGCCATTGTTGTCTTAATGGCTACAGCTGCCACTACCTTGTCTGCCAGCATCACCAGCTCTTGTTGAGCTACAGCAAAGCCTCCATCACTCCTGCTGCTGTGGAGTTGAGACACAGTTCAAGATGTGTCAACAGGACATATTGGTGCTTCGTAGGCATGGCTTGCTACTGCCAGGAGCCCTCCTAGTAGGCAAAGATGCAGGCCATATGCTACAATCCAGGGCACACACTTGGTATGGGGGAGAGCGGGCCGGGGTATGGATATGCATTGACCTCCGGGCAGTACAAATGGGCTGCCTGGCTGGTTGATGAACTGGAAGAACCAAGACCAAAGGGTCAATAACTAGAATGTTATAGATTCTAGTAAAAGGGATAAATCTATGTAAAAGGACCAGTGGAAAAGGATACAAACAAGTCAGCTTTGGTAGCTTTGGAAATCAAAGAAGAATGTCTCTACAAGATCAGATATGAAGGAACTGCATGCACTAAGACATCCCTTGATGCCCAAGGCCCTCTAGCTGCTCATTGTGATAGCTTCTCCATAGTTTGCTACTCTTTTCTGACCTCAGTATGGAACTAATCTACCTTTATATGAAAAGCCAGTTTATGATGTTTAAGTTAATGCATCACCCTGCCAAAATGACATTTCTATTTTAAGGCTTTTGACAAGTGCAACACAAATGAATGTGTATTGGGAGGATTTCCACAACGGCAGGACAATGGTAGAGCCCTTTGGTGCTCCTTGCATCGGAGTCACCAGCTCTGCCTGAGGAAGACCCGTCCTTCGGTAGTGTCAGCATCTCCCATGAATACACCCGTTCTCCCCAGTGACAATGGGGTCCTTAACCAGGGAAACACTGTAACTGAAGACAGCTCCGGGCCATATAAGGGTAGAGCAGGACTAAACTGTCTGATGGGAGAAGGAAGGGCAAAGAGAGTAACACTTGTACTACTACCAGTGTTTCCTGAATCATTATTCCTCACAGTTGTTTTTCTGGGATCTGGGAGATCCCCAGAAATATGACAGTAATTTTGCAGATAAAGTAGTGAAGTCCTGTCAGATGACCTGGGTTTGAATCCTGGCTGTGCCATTTACTCAGCAGGTAACTCTGGGGAAATAGTTAAATCTAAGTCTCAGTTCTCTCATCTGCAGATTGGATATAATAGACAATCTCAACTCTGTACATCACGTTATCAAGGATTTTTATAAGACCCTGGTTCTTCCATTATTTGTAATGGAAGACTTGTTGGGCAAGTCACTTTATTTTCTGTGTCACGCTTTCTTCATGTCATCTGTATAGCAGAGGCTTAGCTCTCGTAATCACCGAGATCCTTCCAGCTCTGATGTCATTGGTCTATGCACACGGAAGTGTTCATTGGGAAGTATGGTAGAAATGGAAATCTGATTGCCCTTATGATTTATAATATTTTTATTAGTCTTACTATTTTGAATGCAATAGTCCTTAGGAACCAGACTTCTCTAAGAAAAGAAAGCATGTGATCCTTGACACCCTCCACGTGGAGCTGTTGTCAGGGCAGGGATTTGTCCTTGTCAAGGCCATTGCTGAGAAGTACAGAGCCCCTTTGCTCCTCCTACTCGGAAACTGATGACCTTTCCTGCCCTGACCACCAGAGGCAGGTGGCAAACATCATCTGTTTCATGTTCTGATTTACACACAGGAGCGACCCAGGGCAGTTTTGAACCCATGCCCTCCAGAAGTCAGAGGCAGCAGAATCATCGATTTCTCCTAGATATCAAGGAAGAGGAATGAAGGCTCTGTGCTCTCACCCCCTCTCCTCTCCTCTCCTTGGAGGATGAATGAGGTACTGCAAAGGAAACCTGGTTTTCAAAGGGCCATAAAAAGGTTCTTGGAAGTCACCATGTTATCATGCCTTTACCATGATGATAAAGCACTTATTAAGCCTTGACTGCGTACTCAGCACTGAGCTCTGTCCTTTGCGCATGTGTTCTTATTTAATCCTCACAACAACTTCATGAGGTAAATATTATTCTTATGCCCAGGACATGGAGAGCTAGAAAAGGTAAATAACAGAAAATTAGTGAAACGAGGGTTTTAATCTATGTCTTTTTGACTCCAAAGTCCAAGTTCTAAGCCAGGAGCTCTCAACTTTTTTGGTCACAGGACTGCTTTACATTATTAAAAATTATTAATGATCCCAAAAAGCTCTTGTTTATGTGTATCATATCTATGAATATTTACTGTATTAGAAATTCAAGCTGTGAAAAATTTAAAGTACAAGAATACACAAGCAAACATCCCATTAATCATTGGGTTATATAATATTATCACATGTTATTTAGCCTCAGGCACAGTCCACTGTACACTCAGAGAATGAGAGTAAAAGAGACAAATAAGATCTTAGTATAGTTATGAAAATACTTTTTATCTCACGGAATCCTTAAAAGAGTTTTGGAAATCATACTTGAAGAACTGCTATTATAAATTTTTGCATTTTGCTGTATCCTACCGCTCACTAGGCAAACATGCCTTGCATGTCTAATACGATGCTCAAACTGACATAAATATCTTCTACAAATCAGATTGAGAGAGTGTCTACAATTCTCAAATGCTTTACTTCCATATTAAGGAATTCATCCCTTTTGACCTTTTAAATACGAGAGTTAAAGTCATTATAATTATCTCTTTAAACAATAATTATGAAAAATCTATACAAATGAAAAGTATTCTTATTATTACCAATCCTTCATAACTCTCCCTCTCTCTCTTTACTTATCCAGTTCTGAAATCAAATATTTACCTGATAACTCTTCACCATTGGATCCTATACAAAGAGATGCTGTTGGAAGTAGTTCATTTTTACCTTCCAAAAATATTTACCCTGTACCTACCTTGTGCCAGTCACTAAGACAGCCTCAAGGTTTACAACGATGAATGTAGCCCAGTCCCTGTGCTCAAGAAGCTTAGAGTCCAAGGGGAAGGACAGACAAATCAAATGGGAATTTATAAAAACAATGTGACAAGCAAAGGCTAGGAGCACGTAGTAAGGACATCTAATTCAGCTTTTGAGGATCAGAGAAGATTAAGTAAGATACTAGTAATTTAACTGTTGTATTTCAAAAGCCCCATTTTTACATTTAACTCCATTATCCAACTTGGTGTCACTTTCAACACTGACTTCCAGTTTTCTCCCTGCTATTTAAATGTTGAAAATTTCTTTTTTTACACTCTGATACATCGCTTTGCATTTTCAAAGTCAAGTCTCATTGTTATTCCTTCTCTAGGTCCTTTTGTATCATTTCTCTGATATCCCTGGTATTCATAATATCTCCCAAATGAGTACCATCTGTGAATTTCATCAGTGCGCTGTCTGTTCCCTATTCTGGCTTATAAATGAAGATGTTAAATCAGAACAGACATCGTAGGGCAGCTGCTTTCTGCAGCACCCCACTAGGAGTCATCTCAACGTTTATGACACCTCCTCACCGGCATTCATTACATTTTGTTTATAGTCCTTCAGGTAGCTTTGAATCCCAGATGATAAGAATGATGTTCAAGTGAATTTAAAGTTTTGTGATTAAAATTTGAGTTAAGATATGGCATACTTGCTGTTAAGTTCTGAGTTCTGGAAAGCAGTTACCTAACTATCTTCTCTCTCTACTTCCAGCCCAAAATGACTCTAGTGTTTTCTCGTAAACTTAAAATTTTGCATGTGGAGACTACTTTATCTCACTGTGCAAGATGATAAGATAGAAATGGGTGTCCCACTCTGCTATGAGGTGAGAAACCATGATGTGGAATTTGGAAAGGATGTCATAAAAAAATCAGTTAAAAGATTCTTAATCTTAAGCCGGGCGCGGTGGCTCACGCCTGTAATCCTAGCACTCTGGGAGGCTGAGGCGGGTGGATAGCTCAAGGTCAGGAGTTCGAAACCAGCCTGACCAAGAGCGAGACCCCATCTCTAAAAAAAAAAAAAAAAAAAAAAAAAAAAAAAAGATTCTTAATCTAGCACCCCATGGATGGTATCAAGGATTAGATTATTGGAGATTGTAGAGGGATTTTTGGAGGCAGTTGGTGTGCTGTGAGTCCCACTCATTCACTGAGGTATAGGAGAGCGATTTCCACCTCTACCTTTACCTGAAGCCAACAGAGAGGGCATTTAAGATGATTCAGAGAGTTTGATAACTATCCTCTGAAGTTTGTGGGATACAATATACTAGGATCTTTCATTCAGAGAAACATGTGAAGGCAAGAAGGAGTGAATGTGCTAGGCAGCTTGCTCTTTCAAAATTAGTCTGAGCTAGCTAAAAATGTGAGGTCATATGTGGGACAATGTTGAGAAATATGATTGAGAAATTAATGAAATGTGGCTCATAAGACTATTATTCTATTGTATAACCCAATGTTACTATATTAAAGACAGAAACAGGAGTTTGCAGGGTTTTGCCCTGAAGGAATGTGTGGACTCAATGGTTCACTTATTAGAGGCTGCTATCATGGGAGAGCTCTCAAATCTCCAGGAGGGATTTTTTCCAGGAAGGCTTCCCAGTATCTCAAAATCTGTGAGCTTCCCTGTGTCTTGAAAGACAAGACAAGGCAAATATGGCCCACAGGATGGGAGCCGGAGACAATGAGTACCCTTTGCCCAGAGATGCGCCCCGGTGGTTATAAACAACCTGTTTTATAGAGATGGGTTTCCTGTTCTCTCCTGTCTGTCTACCTTTAAGTCCACAATAACTAATCAAAGAAATATAGAATCACTATACCTTTTTTGTTGTACCTTTGTTAATTGACAGCTACCTCTTAGAACTTAGAAGTTAGTCCCTGAAAGACTTTGTACCTGTTTGTTCACCTAGATAGATTAGAAGCCCTTTGAGAGGACTTTTGACCCCAACCCACTACCTGTATCCCCTAGCAACTGCATTCCCTGATATGCAAATATGTTACCCTGACAACTGGTAATTGATGTCTGTGATTGTAAAAACCTGTATGAAGCTAACCATATTGCTGGACATTCATGGGGGTATGTCCAGTCTTCTGAGTAACCCTGCTGTTATATCTGATCTTTTTATATAAAACTATAAACTCTACCTTAGTCTCTGTGTATTCTTTTATTCTATTTCCTATCAATTTCCTTATCCTCTGTGGCAATCCCTATCTTAGGGACTTGGCTCTGTGGGGAGAAGCAGCTGATCTCCTCGCGAACCTGCCTCAAATACTCTCCCCCATAGGACAAGCACAAAAGAAAGCCAGTTGGGCTCCTTGTTTTCTTGTCCAAAACTGGTAAAATGACTTTAGCAGAAAGAAGCCAATGATTTCTATGGATGAAGAATGGAATGAAAGCAATCAACCAGAATAGAAATGTATTCATCTAAGTCAAGGGACCTGCAGGTGGAGATGGGGTGGGACAGCCCAATTCTGAAGAGCCCATGCGTACTAGTAAGCTTTTGCTGCCTAAAAACATACCCCAAGACTTAGTGGCCTAAAATACCTATTTATTTAGCTCATGATTCTTTAGGTCACTAAATTAGGTGAAGTTCAGCTGGGCAGTCTTTATAGTCTTGGCTGGCTCACACACGTGTTTGTGGTTAGATGCAGGTCAGTTGAGAGGCCACCAATCTAGTGCAGCTTTACCTAGAATAGTTTCTGCTCCACATGGTCTCTCGTTTTCTGGCAAGTGGTTTTGGTGGCACCAAAGCAGCTTTCCAAAGCATGAAGAGCTTCTTAAGGCTGGAATATCTTTAGTTCCTTCACATTCTGTTGATCATGGAAAGTTACAAGGCCAAACCAGTTTCAATGGATAGGGAAAGATTCCACCCCTTGACGAGAGGATGTTAGTCTTTTCCCGCATCTTTCTGTATGTAACATGAACATCAGCCTGGAGGTTCAGCAGCCATTTTGTTACCATGAGGTCACAGGCATGTTGAAAAGGCCTCATGCTGAAGATAGCAGAGGGGAAAGATTGAGGGAAAATAGATCCCTAATGACACCATTGAGCCACCAACCTGCTCTTTACTGCATGTCCCTATAGTTTTATTGCATGAAACAAACAAATCCCTCTCCTGTTTAAGATGCTGTTTCTTGTGGGTTTCTGTTACTAGCAGTCAAACCCATTACTGACTTATACAACAAATTTTTTTATATAAAAGGAACTAAACTAAGCTGCACAACTACAGAAGGGTTAAATTAAGAGAAGAGTCATAAAAGTGGGTTAAGAGTTATGTGAGAAAATGTCAAGGCAAATAGAATTTTTCTGTTCAGAAAAGAAAATGTAGAACTTGGAGAGAGAGTTTAACAAAATTGTGTGAATGGTTAATGTGCAAAAGAATATGATCAGACTGATCCTTACTTTTTATGGAAGAAACAAAACAAGAACCAAGTTAACTCTGTAAGATGGTTAGATGGATGAATTTATCTTTGATGACAACAACTTAAACACTGAAATTCTCTCTTAGCATGGCTCTGAATCTTCTTTTCTAGAAATCTTGCAGAATGGAAAATACATTTTCCATCTAGGATTAAATATGGTTTTATCCCAAAAGAAAATAAATTACTTAACCTCTTTTTGGGATGTGTCAGCCCTAGATTTCTTCAACAAAGTCTCAATTATACATATAAAAAACAGACAAATATATAAAGCAAATCCGATTCCTTCAATACCTTGGGGTAGGCATTTGAGAAGCAAAGGGATGTGCCCTAGAATGCTGTGCTAGAAACTTATACTTCTATTTTTCTACATTCAGAGTCAAGATCTTGACTTTATGACTCTTCATGTGTCTCACATTCAATTTTATTCAATAAGAGAATCTCTCTTTTTTTTTACAGTGATTCACAGCATTTCTATATATCTCCTTCATAATAGAAAAGTGAGTTATTTACCAATAAATAGTCATAAATCTTATAATAACATGTTAAATCTTATTTAAATTTTATCAAAGAGCACATCCATTGGTTTGTGGGATCTATGTTCATCATTTTCTTCATTTACTCCAATGTCTATGTGCCACCTGAAGAGCCACCACACTTTAAAGTTAAGATTTCAGCTCAGGACATCCAGGTTTAGTTATTGCAAATAGTATATTCATAATATAGATGATTGTTTCAGTCTCTGAAATACTTTCTTCTTCTGCAGCTTGCAGCATACCCTGCAAATAAGTCTTATTAAGACAGAAGACTATATTCAGGTTATTTATCCTGGTTTTCCTAACTTGAACATCAAAATCAGGACTATACTAGCCATGAAGTTTCCATAAAGCTCAGTCAGTTTGCCTGGAGAATTTACAGGCAACAGCAAAATCTGAGAATTACTGAAATCTATACTATAGGATGAAAAAAAATTGTCTTAAAGCACACTCCTATATTTAAAAGAAAACTGTTTCTCTGCTCATAACACTTCTCACACCAAATGTGTAGGGATTTTTTTTCTCCATACCAATCAATTCTCCAACTGTCCATCTGAGTGGCATATGGACACCATCTGAGTGTCCTATAATTTAATTTAATTTTGACACTAACTACTTGGAGTTAATGCAGACCTCATAGGTTAAGGGGTCAGTCCCACAAGACTTCCCTCAAGTGTGGAGTACCCAGGGTACTCACATTTCTGTCTGACTTAGTTACAAATCAGGGGCTCCCATAATCCTCCCCTTAGGTCTGATAATTTGCTGTAACAGCTCACAGAACTAAGAGAGACACTTTACTCAGGTGTACCAGTGTACTATAAAGGGTATTATAAAGGATACAAATGAACAGCCGCATGAAGAGGTATATAGGGTGAGGTCTGGAAGGGTCCTGGGTGCGGAAGCTTCTGTTCCTGTGGAGTTTGGGTGCATCACCCTTCCGGAATGTGGATGTGTTCACCAACCTAGAAGCTTTCCAAACCTCAAAGTTTGGAGATTTTAATGGAGGCTTTATTAAGTAGGCATGATTGATTATTAACTCAATCTCCAAACCCCCTCCTCTCTCTAGAAGATGGGGGACTGGGCAGACAGCTCCAAGCTTCTAATCATGGCTTGGTCTTTCTGGAGACCAGCCCCATCCTGAAGCTATCCAGGAACCCATTAAGAGTCACCTTATTAGAACAAGAGATGCTCCTATCAACCCAGGAAATTCCAAGGGATTTAGGAACTCTGTGTAAGACATTCCCATCAACCCCATCATTTTGGAAATTACAAGGGGTTTAAGAGTTCTATGTCAGGAACAAGTGGCAGAGACCAAATATTTATTTCTTATTATGTCAAAATATTCAACAAATTATGAATAAGATACTTTGTGTCTGACCATAAAATACAATTTCTCCTTGATAAAGAACTAGAAGGTCCATGGGAATACTTCAATACCCATTTGGATTTTTCTTGTAGTTTGTTCTATGTTATTCCTATCAGTTGACATCTAGACAGAGAAAGTTCTATACAGTATCTTGCTTTAGGACCCTAATTTCTAAGCATAACTTGTCTCTAGTCTTTGACAATGGTATTTCTTAAAGGATAGTCTCTAAATATTAAGTCATTATCAATTACTTTTTTAGGAAAGCGTAGCTTCCCATCTTTCCTAAGCACTCAGGGAAAATGCTGGCCAGTACCCGAGTTGGATTTACTGTGAATGTAACGAAGTTAAGAGTCTTCAATTGCACAGGCTCCTTGCAAGTTTCTACAAATGTGTAAAATTTTCAAAAATAGGTAATTTAACCACAGTTACTTAAGACCACTGTTTGTTTCCACTCCAGTCTCCATTCTGCCATACTTCCTTTTAAGTCAGGTGGTACTGAGGTGGCTGCAGGCATTTTGGGAACCTGGCTAAGGGAAGATCAAGTTGTTCATACATAAGTTGTGTTTAGTGGGATGTATTTATGTGGCTCACAATCTATTCCTATAGATCTAGTTCTTTACTGAGGAGAAATTGTATTTTATAGTCGGACACAACGTATCTTATTCATAATTTGTTGAATATTGTGACATAATAAGAAATAAATATTTGGTCTCTGCCACTTGTTTCTGACATATAACTCCTAAACCCCTTGTCATTTCCAGAGTGATGGGGTTGATGGGGATGTCTTACACAGAGTTCCTAAATCCCTTGGAATTTCCTGGGTGATAGGAGAGCATCTCTTGCTCTGAATAAAGTTAAGATATTTCCGGTCTTTCTTGTGATGAAATAGCTTCCAGGCACATGCCTGCCATGCATTACACTAACTCACTTAGCCTCATGACACCAGGTGCAGAGCCAGAGGTCATATCGCCATGACATGTGCATGTCCTATGGCTCAGGAAGAACATGCATCCTGGAGGAGAAACATGGTTGGAACCATGTGGAACCAGAAGCTGGCCCATGAAAAATCTTCCAATTAGCAGACATATAAAATTGAAAGTGAAGATTCACTTCTCATTGCTGTCTGCTCAGAACAGAATTTCTCTCCTGATGGGATTATACTTATTATAATATGATGTTTGCAATCACAAATGTTACAAATGTTTACTTTTTTGATAGTGATAATAACAAAGAGAATTTATCACAATTCTTGTGTTTGTAGGGCCCAAAATGATATCAGTATCACAAATAGTGAGTATATCTAAAATAGTATATATGTAAAAGAAACTTGATAGTAAGTCCTCAATTTGTGAGATATTACCAGTAATTAATGTTAAAGATAAAAAAATTTCTAAATTATTAATAACTTTTAAAAGATGTTAATCAAGAATGCTAGAAGACTGGTTATTTTTTATTTTCTCTAGAAATGACTATATTTCAAAATTATTGTCATTTAAAGAAGCAACCAGAGAATATATAGCCAAGAATATTATAGAGATGTGTGAGGTGGTGGATTAATAGAAACACTATTATTTTTTGTGATGTTTGTGGTATTTGGCAGCTTTAAAAAATTTACCATTTGTTGTGACTTCTATTCTCATACTTAATAAATATTCATTCTAATAACTAAGTTGCTATTTATAATTTTGTGTTCTTTTTCTTAAGGAGGGCTCCCTAATTATATTCATAAAAATTTCAGGCTCCCAGAAATTTAAATCCATTCTGACAGGAGTGTCTCTCTCTCTCTCTCTCTCTCACACACACACACAGTGCACTTGACCTCTATTTGTGTTCTTTGCAATATTATATATACTTTTGTCACATCGGGCTTCTAGATATTGTAGTTTAGAGGACATTTTAAATCTCTTTCTGCTAGAATAGTCACTTATTGGGGGAGGGGGTAATGTGGTATCTGAGTTTATAAAAGGAAATTGGACTCCTCTATGAGCTTCCATTTTAGCAAGAGACTAGGTGTTTAACCATTTCACATGCATGATTATGTTAGTGACATTGAAAGCAATCTCCTTCTATGCATCTGCCTCCTCCCCCTTCTCCTCCCTCCTCCTTTAATAAATTCTATACATTCAGTTTTCACTTTGTCAAAGAGAAAGAGATAAGGAAAAATAAAAAATGCACCAGGAAGAGTACTTTCAGCATACAAGAGGTGAGCCTGCATTCCAGGTAGGGCTGCTCTTCCTGTGGTACCAGAAGTTGGCACAGGACAAACAGCAGATGCAGAACCTATAATTACGATTAGGAGGATGTTGAAGCCAAATTGCAAGTCGTTGGTTAGGGGTGGGAAGAAGTTCTTTTACCAGACAAAAATTTAGATAGACATAAAGTTTCAATGGGCCTAAGGGCAGAGCCAGTGCACTTTAGAGATACATCTAGAGTCTAAATTAGAGATTGCAAGGAGGAGGATGCATGATGAGTCTACTGGAAACACCCAGAGTCATGGGTTCAGAATCAGAAATGGATACAGTATCAGGGATGCAAAGTCCAAGTCAGGAATTTGCAGGTCATGAATAGCTTCCAAGGCAAGGTCACCAGCCAGTGCCCTGGAAATGGTAGAGTGATTGCTCCAAACGGAAGATTCCCTACCTTGAAGAATTGTGTTTGGCTGTTGACGGGGCTTAACAGGGATCATCCTTCCCCTGAAGCACAGCAGGAACTCCAGGAGATCAAAACCTCAGATGGTTCCAAGGTTGGATATGATGTAATCCTCATCAAGCAAGGATTCCAATTTCAAACAGGTATGACTATAACTCTCTTCTGCATACTTTAGTGAGGCAGGTGGCATATTTGGAAGGAGATGAAAGATTTGAGGCTTCAGGTTGCAATTCTTCTCATGATGAAGTCCTTCAACCCAGTGCCTCTCTCCATGAAATGATAGTAGCATCTTGTCATTATCCTGCAAGTAGTTGTTCAAATCATTCATTGATATTAGTGAAATAAATTTTTTTTTAAAATAGCTTATTATATTAATAGTATTGGCCTGCTTTGGAGGTTTTTACATTTTTCTTTTTCATTAAGGAAACATAGCATGCATCCTAGATATTAGAGTTGCTATTATTAGGAAGAAAAGTAAGACCATCACTTAATTTTACTTACACATTTTATTATGTTTGTCCAACTGAGTATTATTATGTCCCAGAATAATGGAGGATATTCATAACCTTCTTCAATCTCAAAATAAACCAGATACTTAAAGTTTTCCCCCAGGTACCTCCAGTCTTGAATTCAAGTATTTTTCCTTCTTGCACATTCTTCCATTTTCTATCAGGACTTCCAGCCTTAAATATTGCTTCAAACCCCTGAAGGTTTTATAAGCTTAATCACAGGCTATAATTAAACAGACTTCACTGATAATTAATGAGTTGAATGTGTTTAACTATTACTCATTGTCCAAATAAATGCAAAATAAAGTACCTTTATTTAAATGTACAAAAGAACCATCTATAAATTCATAAGCAATAAAGTTATATAGTTGGATTTGTTCTATTTCTTTGGATAAGATAAAAATAGAAGGTTAGCCTCTTGATAACATTTTCTTATACTAAAGAAAGATATAGTACTTTTGATTGCCTATCAACTTTAATATTTGCTGATATGGAAAAACGCTAGTTTCTGCTAAATACAGAGAAGCCTTGACCTACTTTATTTGATTTTAACATCTTGCATTTTAAAATGCAAGATCAAGAATTGTAGATTTTTATCATCTCTCCTTAGCCTTCTCCACAATACAGAGAACACAAGAAAATGTTGGAATGAGATACGATACAGGACTCTTGAGACCAATTTGGTAGAAAGCATTATTTTAAATAAACTCAAAAATGAGACACATTGAGACTCGTGCAGGGAGAGACATGGAATTTTCTTCAAACAGTATAAAAAGTCAGGCATATTCACAATGAATGCTTGGCTTGGAAAGATTATATAAGCCAGTGCCTCTCATTTGCTTGTCTCTCCATAAATCTGTCACATATTGAGGGCCATGAGATATTGGGAATTATCCTTTGGAGTTCATTGGAGAGAGGATTGTGTTTATCTGGAGGGAAAAGCCTACTGCAATATGTCAAATTTGGGGATTATTGATAGAGAGCTCAACAGACACGGTTACCTGAGCAGATCAACCAAACCTAAACCACAGAAGAGAAAGACAATGGCATTACCTTCAGGAGACACAGTTGGGTGACAAGACAGGAAAGGAAACAGTGTTGCACTATTGGTAACCTAAGCAAGAGATTGCATGAGAAAACTCAAGCAGATACTGTCACAGGGAGTCAGAGCAAGAAAGGGGTATTGCTAACGGGAGGAATGAGGTATTTGGGACAAGTATTGAGAATATGCGATTGCTAGCATACCTATATAAATAGATATCTGGGAGGGAGGGTTTGATTAAAATGGGAGTTGAATTTCTGCAATCATGGATATCTGCAAAGCCAGAAAAATATAGTTTAATAACAGGTGTTACCTATTTCTACCATCCTTCAGAGCAAGAACTGGTACAACATGGCTCCAAACAGAATTTTGGAAGAAATAATGGGATTCCAAACAAGGATTCCTGATTTACAGTGTCTGGGTTACTGAGCACTAACCTGTTATTCATTTATTAATAAGTCTGAACATTTTCTGATTTGAGTCAGAATATCTATGACATTCAAATAAGAATACTTTATGTCTACTCGTCTCAGTTTGAGTATTCTTCAAAGCAGACCCTGATTGCCTCCAAGCATGTACATCTTCAACCCTCACCACTCATGGTAAATACTGCAGATGGATTGTCGAAGAGATATCACAGTGTCATGGTTACTGGCATGCTCTTGAGCCAAAGCATTGGGTTTGTAGTCTGATGCTGCCATTTACTGGCTGTGTAGCCTTTCAGTAGTTGCTTGTCTGTGTCTTGATGCTCTCATCAAAAAGTGTTGATGTTAATTCAACTTTTAGAGTTGTTGCAAGTATAAAGTAAATTAAGAAAAATACTGTGTTTAGAATAGAGCTTAATACATGACAAGTACCCAGTAAGTATTAGCTCTTTCTATGATGGATTTTTTTTCCCCTATAGTTTCAAAAATCCTTCTCAAAACAGTGTTCCAGGCAGCCACTGCACTGGAGCCACTAATCAGAGTGGATACAAGAGATGAAACCAATTTGTCTAATCTCCATCCTTCATAAAGTGAGAAGATGGTGATACAAGCAGAGGAACCTGTGTCTCTAAAGATATGAAAACTTGTGAAATTACAGAATCTCAAAAGATAAAGAGACCATGAAAGTCAGCCACTGCAACCTCTGGCCCACTCTGGAAATATCTTCTGTAGTGTTCCCCAGCACACAGGTATCCAGGCCTCTGCTTGGTATTCAATGCTCACTAAAGTATTCAGTTTTAGTTTTTAGACATTATCTTAGGCAGTGCAGGCTGCCATAACAAAATAATATAGACTCGGTGGCTGAACAACAGAAGTTTATTTTCTCATGGTTCTGGAGGCTGGGAAGTCCAAGATTAAGGTGCCAACTGGTTTGGTCCTGATGAGGGCCCTCTTCCTGGTTTGCAGATGACCACCTTCTTACTATATCCTCACATGGCCTTTCCAGGGAGAGAGAGACGAGTGGTCTTTTCCTCTTATTAAAAGGCATCCAGTTCTATCAGATTATGATCCTACCCGTATGATTTTATTTAACCTTATTACCTCCATGAAGTCCTATCTTCAAACATGGTGACATTGAAAATTACAGATTTAGCATACAAATTTGGGAGTAGGGGAATACAAATTTCAGTCCATAGTAGAAATTTATAATTTTATTGAATTGAATTCTGCCTCACTATAAGTTGCAGTTTTGTTACCAGGAGCGACAGAGATAAGACCTTCTTCCACATGGCAGATTTCTAAGAATTTAAAACACTTAAATTGTTTTCTCTGGGTCTTCTCATTTTCTGGTTAAAATGTCCCCATTTATTTAAAAAAATTTTCAGCTAGACTTCCAAACATCCAGTGAACACTATATCCTTTGTGAGTTTCTGTATTTAGAAAGAATGTCCACAATTGAAAACAGTGTTCCAAATGTGATCTGATCAATATAAAATGTAGGGGAATTGAGATCTTCCCTGTTCTTCCAACCAGTCTAGCCTTGATGGTCTAGCTTTGATGCAGACTAAGGTTGCCTTTATTATGTTAGTCACTGGATGGCCGTTTGCAAGCAGGTAGCTTACTGCCCGGCACCTTAGGTACTCAGTAAGCATGGGGTCAATTAAACTGGAGTCCACTCTGATAGACTTTTCCTTGTTACAGTGAGTCTTACATTTTCCTGAATCATCTCCAGTCTAAAGAATTAACAGAAGACTGGAAACAAGGCCATTTTGGAGTTCTCTTGAGATATTTGCACTTATGTGAAAATGGTAGTAAGGCCCTGGACCAGTAGGAAGAACAATTGTAATGAACCAGTATAGAGAATGCCTGCACTAAAGAAAAACTGAGAATATATTTTTCATCTCTTTCCAGGACTGCATGGACATGGAGCAAGCGTGAACAAGGGGTATGATTCTGTTATGTGTTTTCGGTAATTGCTTGAACACATGACTTGTTACTTAAGGAATAAATGACATTTAGTAAGAATTTAATATATGTCAGCTACTGTGCCAGGCACTTTCACATTATCTCATTAATCCTTTCAACAGCCTGTGAGGTAGGTGTTATTAGACTCACTTTACAGTGAAGTTATGGTGCTTGCCTAATTTTACACGCTAAAGATCATTCTTGCTTTGGCTGCCAAATCCCAAGTGCTTTCCTTAACACCTGAGCTAGTAAAACTGGAGTATGTCAGGGGACACTGGAAACCACAGATAAAATATGGCACACGATCCTTGGATATTAATTTTCCAGATGGCAGGTGTATTTGTTTGCTAGGGAAACCATAACAAATACCACGGTCTGGGTGGCTTAAACAATAGAAATATATTTCCTCACAAATCTGGAGTCTAAATGTCCAAGATCAAGGTATTAGAAAGGTTGGTTTCTTCTGAGGGTTTCTCTCCTTGACTTGTAAATGGTCTTCCTCTTCTGGTGCCTTCTCATGGTCTTCCTTCTGTTTGTGTCTGTTTCTTAATCTCTTCTTATAGGGACACCAGCCATATTGGATTAGGGTCCACCTCAGCAACTTTATTTAACCTTAATTTTCTCTTAAAGACCTTTCTCTGACAATAGTCACTTTCAGAAATACTGGAGGCTAGGACTTCTACATATGAATTTCAGGGGCACAAAATCCAGCTCATAATATCAGGTACTTCAAAACATTTTAGGAAGGAAGTTAAATATATAATATTAATATCCTGGACTCTGGACTTTGCTTGCTTTGGTTGACTCCTGATTCTTTCATTAACTAGGTAAGTGATCTTGAGCAAGTTATTTAACCTAGCCATACCTATCTGTACCTCAGTCTCCCAATATTTAATTTGGACATAGTCTTTTGTAGTTTTTTTGTAAGAATTAAATGAGTTAATATGTATCAAGCATTTAGAACAGTGCCTACAATTTAATAAGTATAGTATATGCTTTAACTCTTATAGGATAGATGAAGTAAAATGCAAAATTTCTTTAATTTTTTATTGTGTATATTTAAGGTATATAGATATTTTGATATATGTATACATAGTGAAATGATTACTGCAGTCAGGCTAATTAATATATTCATTATCTCACAATAGCTACCCTTTTTTGTGGTAAGAGCACCTAAAACATATTCTGTTAGCAAATTTATAGTATCAAATACAATATTATTTACCATAGACCCATGCTGTACATTAGGCAGCTGGACGTATTCATCCTACATAACTGCAACTTTACACTCTTTGTTCTACATCCCTCCATCCCCCTCCCCCTGACACCACCGCCCTGGTAACCACCATTCTGGTCTCTGTTTCTATATATATTTTTTTAAAGATACCACATATAAATAATATCATATAGTACTTTTCTTTCTGTGTCTGGCTTATTTCATTTGGCATAATGTCTGCCAGGTTCATCCATGTTGTCACAAAAGACAGGATCTCCTTCTTTTGTAAGGTTGAATAATACTCCTATATTATTCATTTGTATCATTCAACGCCAATTATAAGGTATATATTATATATAACACATACCACACTTTCTATATCTAGTCATCTGTCAGTGGATAACATCGGAATATCTCTACAAGGTGCTGACTTCATATCCTTTGAGTATAAACCCAGAAGAAGGGTTGCTGAGAACACAATATAGACTCAGAAATAAATCCAAGCATATACATCAACTGATTTTCAAAAAAAAAAAAAAACACTAAGAAGACACATGGGGAAAGAATATTCTCTCCAATAAATGGTATTGGCAAAACTAGGTATCCACATACAAAAGAATGAAATTAGGGACCATTATTGTATACCATACACAAAAATCAACTCAAAATGGATTGAAGACCTAAACATAATAGCAGAAACTACAAAACTCCTAGAAGAAAACATAGGGGAAAGGATTCTTGGCATTGTTCTCTGAGATGATTTTTGCATATCACACCAAAAGCTCACATAACAGAAGCAAAAATATACAAGTGGGTCTACATCAAACTAAAAAGCTTCTACACAGAAAAGGAAACAATCAACAAAATAAAAATGCATCCTAAAATTTGGGAGAAAATATCTGAGAGCCATGTATCTGGTGAGGGGTTAATATCCAAAAAATATTAGGAGCTCATACAACTCAACAGCAAAAATGAAATAAAATAAAACAAAATAATATGATTAGAAAATGGACAAATGACCTGAATGGGCATTTCTCAAAAGAAGGCATAAAAATGGCCAACAGGTATAGGCAAAGGTGATCATCATTAATCATCAGGGAAATGCAAATCAAAACCATGATAAGATATCACCTCACACCAGTTAGGAAGCCTATTAGCCAAAAGACAAGAGAATACAAGTATTGGCAAGGGTGTGGGGTGAAAAGAACCCTGCACACTGCTGGTAGGAATGTAAAGCCATTATGGAAAAGAGTATGGAGGTTCCTCAAAAAATTAAAAATAGGACCACTATATGAACCAGCAACCCCTTCTAGGCATATACACAAAATTCCTTTCATTTTTAAATAAAACATATCAAAGAATTCTTTTCACTTGCAGAAAGCTGCCTCAATCACAAATATCCATTCATCCTCCTCTTCTAATGGGGTCTAGTAGAGAAAAATCTAAGAAGCACTTTCTGCTAGCGTGCATTCACTCTTCATGCCAGGCAGACTTCTAAGATGCTTTCCAATGATCCCCACCTAATGGTATTCATGACCTATGAAATCTCCTCTTTGTGTTTGCTGGACCTAGTTACTCACTTCTAATGAATAAAATATGCAAAAATGATAGGATGGGGCACTTCCAAAATTAGGTTATAAAAATTTGTGGTTTCCATCTAGCTGGCTCTCTTTCTCTCTTTCCTCTCTCACTCTCACTCTCACTCTTACTTTCTCTCCCTGGCTCTTTTTGCCTGCTTGCTTTGATGAAGCAAGTTATCATGTGTTAAGCTGCCTTATAAATAGGTCCATGTTTCAAGGAAATCAGGGTGGTTTCTGGCCAACAGCCTTCAAAGAACTGAAGCTTCTCAGTTCAACAGCCTGCAAGAACCTGAATCCTGCCAGCAACCATATGATTAAGCTTGAAAACAGATTCTTCCCCAAGTGGACGTTTCCCTTTCAAGCCTTGGGATGACTGCAGTCCCCACTGGCAGCTTCATAGTAGCCTGTGAGAGACCCTGCAGCAGGAGACCTAAGGAAGCTCTGCCCAGATTCCAGTCCTACAGAAACTATGAGAAAATAAATATTGTTGTAAGCCACTAAGTTTTGAGGCAATTTGTTACGCAGCCATAGATAACCAATACATCCTCTGAAAGTGGAGAATGTTCTGAAAATAGATGGGGCCATCATGATTCAAGCGGGAAATGAAATTCATGGTGAGCACAACACAAGGACTCAAAGATTAGAGGGCAAGAAGGGAGCTGCCCTTGGAAGATCCCAACTATTTTCCAAAAATCATCCTTCTAAAGCACTTTTTCCTCATCAGCATGTCTGGAAACAACCCTTAATTAGCTAGCTTGCAATACCCTTGCTTTGCACTAGTTGCATTTCAAAGCATTTAAATTGCTCAACCTGCTCCAATACATTACTCCTACTGTTTTCATCATTAATGAGGCATTCAGCTTTTATAATCTGGGAGATGACCTAAAGATCAAAGCTAATTTAATTTAAAATCAATGTACTAGAGAAGAAAGCCCCTGCCTCCAGTATTGACGTTAGACTGCAGGCTTCTGCAAACTCAGGCACAAAGACACGTAGCAGCATATGCCATGCCATTATTTCCAATCAGTTGACTATAGTCACACAGTCACAAAGGTCTACCAAAAAAGACTCTGGAAATTGGTCCCCACCTGATTTAATGCTACTTATCGTAGACTTTTGTTTGATTGAGGCAATTGCAAAACACTTCCTGGATTCATTATTGAGTTTTAAATCCCACTGAGCAGCTAAGACCAATATCAACGTTTCCTACATCTCTGATATTTTGGAGAAAGTCATTCATGGCTGAGACAATCAAAGTGCTTAGATATATGAGCAATGGTTCTTATAAAATACTTGTGTTTTTGCCTGAATTCTATTGGCAAAGTTACTCCTGCTGCAAGAAGTAAAAAGACTCTGTGATGCAATGCCTGGAGGCATCTATTCCACAGGCCTTTTTTTTTTTTAAATCCTCAAAGTCTGTTTTCTGATTTGCATGGGTCTGCAATGAAATGGCTTCACAGTTAATTGATTTCTATACATTCACTCATTTATTTGTTTGTTTATTTAGAAAATACTTATTGTGTATTTCCTCTGTGCCAAGTAGCAGGCTAGGTCTTGGAGATTAAAAGAAGAATAACAGTGCTTTAGCCAAAATAGACTCGGTTTTTGCCATTATAACAAATCAGATCAAACTCATCCCAACAAAAATTTATTGCTTGCTCACACAGTCTGTGAGCTCCAACATGATACCACCATGGTGGCCTGGGCTTCTGGATTTGCTCAGAGAGGGGAAGACCAGACTGGAAAGCCTGATATCAGAGATTAAATATTTTCATTCGAAAGAGACACAAGCTCTTCTGTTGGCTTGGCCATATCTGCCCCTAAGTAGAAGTGCAATCTCCCCAACAGTTCTCTTAGGAAAAGAAGCAGAAATGGAACAGATTCTTGTCTACCATAGGCAGACTTCGCCTTCTGCCTCTTCTTGTTTTATTAGCATGTGCAGCCTTGTCACAGGCATTTGATGATTTCTACAAGGCCTTTAAAATATTAAACATGTCTTGATGACCCTCATTATCGTTCTCATGGACAGTTCAGGGACCAGGGACCCACCTCACTCTCTGTAAGGATATGCAGCTCTTACTCCCCTCCCTTCCTCTCTGCCCCTGGTAGGAAGGCCTGGTCAGCCCCTGAGAGTGAAGAAATGAACTAAAGACAGAACATGATTAAGACCAAGTTAGACTATGGGAATTACCAGGAAGTTCTCCATCATTTGTTTATTTATGTAAGTATTTGACCATTTCCTAAGTATGTATTGAGCATCTCGACCATGGGATGTATGCTAGAATGAACAGCTGATCAAAACAGACATGGTTCAAACAGTATGGTGCAGGAGAGTGTCAAGTGAATGGGTAATTACAACACAGTGTGGTAAAAGCTATGCTAGAGAGGTGCGGGGAGCTCTGGGAACACGTGATCGGGCAGAAGCTGTGGCTGAGGGAAGGCCCCTAAAGGAAATAATGTCCAATCAAAGGCCTGACGCTTGCACTGGAGTCAGCTAGGTGAAAATGCCTGGGGGAGAAGTGATTTTTCCATAAGAAGAACCAAGGCCTGGAGGAGAAAGAGGCAGAGGAAGAGGGAGATGGAGAAAGAGAAGAGAGAGCAGGCGAAGCCTGTGGCATGATCAGGGAGCTGCAAGAAGCCAGAGCATAGATCCAAGACGGGCGAGCTTGAGAGATGGGATTAGAGAGGTGAGAAGAAGCCAGGTCTCCAAGGACCTTGTAAACCACGAACACATGTTTGGACTTTTTCCTAAGAGCAGTGGGAAGGCATCGAAAGCTTTCAAGCAGGCAAGAGCGTGATATGATAGATATTTCAGATTTGAAGTACTGACTGCCCTTCACAAAAGCCTAGCAGTTGTTCTGCTGGCAAAGGGACCAGCCCAATTCCTGCTCACAGCAGTCCTGGTCTTTGGCTGGTTTCCCCAGTAAGACGATTTATGAGGAAGTGGATGGGGGATTTGTGTGTTTGGTATGATTAAGAACACCAGGAGAGCTCCTAACATAAAACTATGTTTTCTATTCTCTGCCATAAACACTGAGACCTCACTCTTTATTCCTTCATTCGTTTTCATTTATTCATTCATCAAATATGCATAGAGTGCCTGCTATGTAAATGGCGTGGAGCTTGCGTGCTAAAGAAAATGAGATAAGGACAGGGTTCTTGCTTTCCAAAGGCTAAAGGTCTCATAGGAGAGATAAATGAGTTTAACAGTGTTGTGTGTGGGAGGAGAACCAAGCAATAGGAAGCCAGAGGAATAAATGAACCTTTCAGGCTAGGGAACCCTGGGAAGGCTTTATGGAGAAAATACCACCATGGTTGGGCCTTGAAAGATGAGAAAGATATTCTCAGTGCTAAGTTGTGTCCTTATCAGACATTTTTCAGCTATCTGTGATAGAGACTCAACTCAAATGAACTTACACGAAAAGAGGGCATTTATTGGTTCACACACTGGGAAGTCTGGAGGTACAACTGACTTCAAGCCTAGTCAGATCCAGGCCCTCAATGTTATGCTCCAAGCTCACTCTTTCTCTGTCCATTCCTAGGACAAATTCTCTCTGGCGGACAAAATGGCTCTCGGCAAACACAGTGTATTCGTTTCCTAGAGCTGCCGTAACAAATCACCGTAAACAGGGTAGCTTAAACACAACAGAAATTTATTCTCTCGCAGTTCAGGAAACCAGGAGTCTGACACCTGAAATTAAGGTGTCGTCAGCTCATTGGTTCCCACTAGAGCTTCTGAGAGAGAATCCATTGCATGCTTCTGTCTTAGCTCTTTGTGTTTGCTGGAAATCCTTGGCATTCCCTTGCTTTTAATGTGTCCTTCCAGTTCCTGCCTCCAACTTCACATTGCTTCTCTTCTGTGTCTCTCTGTCTTAAGCTTTCCCTCTTTTCTATTATTAATATAAGGGCATCAGTCACTGGATTTAGGGCCTACCTTAACTCTAGGAAGATCTTCTTTCTTGAGATCCTTAGATCAATTACATCTGCAAAGCCTTTATCCCAAACAAGGTCACATTCTGAGGTTTCAGGTGGACAGGGATTTTTAGCAGATACTCTTCAACCTGCTACATATAACACAATCATCTTTCCCACTGTCTATGGTACAAAAATCCCACTGCAGTCAGCCCAGTATGGGTCAAGTGCCAGATCTGTGGCGGAAGGGTGGGTGTGTAGTTCAGCTCCATTGGAACCACATGGGTTTGATTCCCAAGAAAAAAACCTGCTTGCTGTCAGGTCAGAAGGAGGCGTGCTGCAGAAATGTCAATGGCAGGATTCTAGAGCAAACTGAGGAAGGGCCTTCTGGGGGATGTATGTATGCCAGGGTCTCTGGAATTATGATGCTTCAGAACTGAATGGACTCCAGAGGGTAGTTAGTCTGTTGGCTTCCACCCCCTTCTGCAGATGAGGAACCAGAAGCACAGGGAGGAAGTGATTGGGGGTCCCTATACCCGCCAGTCAGTGAGGGGTGCTCTGTTGGAGGACAGGTGCTACCTGACCTGCCTCTGGGGAGCAGGTGGCAACCCCAGAGCTAGACAAACCAGATAGGAAGAGAACCAGTGCCACGGACATGGGTGGATCTTAAAAACATTTTTTACATTAATTCCTACAGATATCCTGCCTTAGTTTACTTGAGCATCTTACCTATAGAGCTAAAAGTTAGACACCTGGTTTCTAGAGGTGATTCTAAAGACCTGTGCTAGGATTACGTGTCTGTCCATTATCAGTGATATTAGAAAATAAGCATAACATGGAACTTTTTAATTCAATTTGAAGGACTGTATTTTGTTCCTAAAATTATTATTCTTTCTATTAAATACTTTTTTGGGGTATTTGTAAAGCTATTATTTTATTAAATCATGGTCACAGTAGAAGGTCATTTCATCTTGTTTATTAAGTTTTGTGGCTTGTATTTGACACATGAAAATCTTAGTAACTCCACATGGGATTTCTATATTTTTGGACAGGGAAGGGATTTTATTGACTCATGACATCCAAAAGTCTCATATTCCTAATGTTGACCAACTGCTGCATTTCATTAGGTAGCCCCAGAACTGAGCAACCTCAATGAGAAATCACAAGGGACTTCCCTGAACATTCATTTTATTAAGAGGACGGTGGCCTTGGTTTTGAATTGATTTCTATTGTATTTGACATGCTTTGAAAAAGTTATATTTTGCTAAGATGAGATGGAGTTTGTTAGTTGTGTTACTGGTTGCTAAGGGACTTGCCACTCTGAAGAGAAGTATGCACGTGATACCTCCTTAACACCTGTCGCTTAGGGACCTTACCAACATTATAGCAAGTGTTCAAAAACACAAGACCTACTTGTTAGTCAAAGCAGCTGATCTAGTTAAAAACCTCTGATTCATGTGAAAAGCTTTGCAGTGATTTTTCAAATACGAAAATTAGCTGGGCGTTCTTCAGAGTTGTTGACCTGTGGATTTGAGTTTGATTTTTTTATCCACAGCAGCCAACACACTGTGTCAGCAATAAGCATACTTCAGCCAAACACCACGGTTGATAACGTCTGAGCTGCACATCATCTAACACATTCCAAGCACATGTGATGCCCTCCATCCAAGCCACTCCTATTAGAATTACTGGAGGCAGGGAGGCTATGGCAAAGACTCACTTAAGGACCATTCAGACAGAAAACAATTCTTTCCTGGAACTTAGAGGGACAAGTTTTCTTTGCCTAAGCAAGAAGCAAAGAGATATTCAAGTAAAGCATTTTGACCATCCATTGGTGTCCCGATGGAGACGTGAGTTCGTGTTAGTGGTACTATTGGATTCTGTCTCTCTACCCTCCTCAGCCTCTAGGTTTTGGTCAGTTGCTGAATAATGAAAGGGATAAAAAATATTGAAAATCCAGCAAAGAAAAGATATGAGGGTAAGCTAGTAGACCAATGTCCTCACCCTCCATGCCTTAGAACAGAGATGATGGTAAACATCCTCTGCTCATTTCTCATTCATATATTGGTTCAGTCATTGATTAGCCGACCCATTCATTTACTGAGCCATTAAAAAAATCAAAATTTTAATAGTGACTGTTATATTTAAGTTATTCTTGTCTTAGGCTTATGGAAGAGAGAGGTAATCAAAATGGACTCAAAAGGGAAGAAGCGTTTAGGAAGCTCACTTAGCCTGGTGTTTAGAAGACTGTTGGTATCCTGAGTACCCTTGGGTATCTTTTTGGCCTCAAAACACCTGAGTAGGTTCTAGATTTCTATTTCAAAAGAGATGATACAGTCCAACTGGCTGATAAGGGCTTGCTCCAGTTAAAATATTTTAAGGAAGAGAAATAAACACAAAATTGATATTTCCTCCCCAGGGCTAGTCAGTTTCCCGGGGAAGGGAAGCAGATAAGGAAAGCATAAGTCTATCCAGGGAGAGTGGGTATGTCCCCTGGAACCTCAACCCAGAGGAAAGTTCACTGGAAAAGGGGGAAAAAGAGACCAATCATTAACTTCCCTGATTTGTCATTAACAAAGTTTGTGCTTATTGATCCCTTAATAATAATTATTGATTATTAGATATTAATAACTAATTCATACACAGGTTTAGTGCCTACTCTTATGATCATCACTGGGCTGGAACTGCAGAAAGACAAAACATAGCTGTTACCCTACCTAAAGCTGCTCATTATCAAGTCAGGGAAGAAGACTGGTAAAGAAAACAAGGCAGAGTCTTGCTTTCTATTGAGCTTTATAAAACACATGAGGTGGTATAAAATCTTTTCATCCTTCTGGCATCTCACTGGAGGGCTGGTTCTATTGTAATGAAAACTACAATAGCCACATACAGTGCATACTTCCTATGTGCCAGATGCTATTCTCAATGCTTTGCACATATCACCTCGTTTACAACCTTGAGAGATAGGCAATGCTATTATTTGGGATTTGCAGATGGGGAAATGGAGGCACAGAGAAGTTAAGTGACTTGCAGGAGGTTCTATGGCTAGTGAGTAGTGGAGCTAATATTCATATTAGGTAAAGGACGCTAAATCTTCCGTGTATGACCAATGTGCAATAGTGCTCTGCATCTGAGAGATTACCATGTTGGAACTTGGCTCAGCAGGGACCAGAGTGGACAAGACTCTGTGGATATCTCTAGATACTAGACTGGGCAGAGCAGCATTGCAGGACAGATTCCATTAGCCATAAATGGTTGCGGGCATCAGATAGTCTGTGAGAGGAGCCAGGCTGGGAGAGATGAGCTCTGGAAACCAGACGCACTTACAGGGGTAAAGAATGTGCCTGAGGAGATGCTGAGGTGCCTTTGTAGTGAGCAAATGTAGCTACATTGGAAGATCACAGAAGGGAGAACTGGGTAGTATTTTTAGCAGGTGGATGATAACAAAACTCACATATGGATGACCTGCAAGTGACTGTGTCTTTGTCAAGGTTTTACTTTGAAAGAAACTAAACACAAACCATCTTAAGTAAATAAGGGAATGTGCTGATTCATGAAATTGAAGTGTTCATGAGTATGTAGCTTCAGGTATGGCTCGATCTAGCTGCTCAAATAAAAAATCTGCCTCTTTATCTCTGGGATCCCCCTTTTTTGTTGACTTCATTCTCAGTCAGTTTTTCTTCATGTAGTAATCTCTGGGAGCTTAGCAACCACAATGAGAAGAAAGCTTCTTTTCCACAATAATTTATTATTTAATTAATTCAACCAATATTTGTTTGGTATCTACTATGTGCTAGCACTGGGAATACAGTGCTGAAAAGAAAAGGTAAGTTTCTTTTCTCATGGAGGTTACATTGAATAGGGAAAAGGCAATAAACAACAAGTGCAGAGAGTGATACACATGTGAAGAAAAAATAAATCAGGGCAAGAGAAGGATGAAGGTGTGATTTTAGATATGGTAACCACGAATATTTGAGTAGATATTTCAGTGACGTGAAGGGATGAGTATTGCAGACCTATGGAGGAAGATGTTCCAGGAAGAAGGAAGAACAAACACAAATCCAGGATCGTCACTGGAGAATATATAAGTGTCAAATGCCACGCTGCATAAATAAAGATGCAGAACATTTGGACCCTGCACTCAACGAGTTAAGAGTCAAATAGGGGGAAGGCTTAAAAATGGAAACAATATAGGTTGATCAACATTGTGATGCATCTGGCAATGAATTTTAGGGTACATTGGGGCATAAGGACAGAAATGACCAGGGAAGGCCTCAGTCGGGAATCAAACCTTTACTCTTTAGGGTTAAAAATATGGGACTTTGATTGTCACACACAGTAAACAAAATTATGGCTGTGATTCCCATATGTGAGTCTTCAGTGGTTGTTTTCTTTTACTTTTTCTACGATAAAACTTGTCAAGAATAGAAGATTATATTATACCTAGATTTGCATATTTGTTCAATGATTTGTAGCAGCTTCTCATTGATGTGGTGATGAATCTGAAATCCATCAAGAAAGAAGGGACAAATAAGATTTGCTTCACAAAGGTTAACCTTAAAATCTAACGCTGTCATGTTGCTATGAATAAAAGGACATTTGCTAAGAATCCCCAACTAAAACCACCAATCAAGCCTGCTCGCTCTTTCTAGCTTTCTCTCTTTCTCCCTCATGCACTAAAAAATGATTTATTTTTTAACTTAGTTTTAATTCACAATTTCACAATTAATTAAACATCAGCCTAATCATTATACCCACAAAGCGTTTAAACTGATGTTAGGAAAATGATGGGGAAATGAATAATGCTTTGAAGGTCCATTTCAAATTAGTTATTTGATTAATGAATATTCTACAAGGGCATTTGGGAGATGACCTCTGTTGATGACTTAAAGAAAGACATGTCTGTTTAGGTAATGAGACGACAAAGCGAGTTTGAGTTATCTCTGGGTGTACGTTGTGTAGAATTACAAGGATTAATCCATACAAAATGTATTACTGTTCCCGTGGCTTGTTGGAGATAACATAGAATTGTAAGATCAATAAATAAAGTTTGGCATTTCAAAGATGCTGCTTGATGATAAACTGTGCAATGTGCACCCCAGACCGCCGGCCATGAGCACAAGCAGCCCACCAGAGGTTTGTGAAAGAAAGCTAGACTTGTTCCTGATAAGGATTGCAGTGGGGTGGGCTGTTTGCCTCATAAACTCTCCATAATCCCCCCTAACACCTGACCTTTCGATTTCTTAGATGTAGAAGAAGAAAATTGGTTGTCACCGGCTTCCTGTATATTCAAACAAATAAGAAACAGCTTACCTTGTTTTGTGGTTTAGAAGGAGCCTTTTCCCAGCAGTTTCATGATCAAAAGCACAAATTGCAAGAGGGAATCAAATATAGGTCAAAGATGCTGAGTGCAGCACACGATAAGAACAAGACAATGAGGAAGAGGTGGCCCTACCACAACCAGCCTGCCTTCTTCAGCAAGAAACACTTGCCGCAAACTCACCATCCTAATCTCAGACAGCTGAGTTACTTTCCATTCTTAATTACGTGAAATCTTATAACCGTCAAAGCTGAATCAAATATGGAGGTCATCAGGGTCCCCAAAGGATTGGAGTTGTTCGAACATGAAGCAGATGCTAGAAAAGGTTTAATGTTTATAGTAAGCAACACAGCACTTATTTTCCTCCTGAGTTGTTTCCTCCATGGTTCTTTAAACCATGAAAGTGACTCTCCAAAAGCAGGGTTTATGTTCATTCCATAGATAATAATCCAGAGCCACCTTGTGATAAATCACTTCCTGGTAGCAAGTTGAGAACTTGAACTAGAATGGCCCCAGGGAACCATCGGCTGTCCAGCACAGAGAGTGCGAGGCAGAGCCTCTTACTGCAGTGCAGAGGGGAGGGTGGGAGGTGAGCAGCCTTCGGTGCCCACCTTCACCCAGTGTATAAAGGACAAGTCAGCATCTTTTAAAACCATCTGTTAAGCAACTCTAACTGAGTCTAACTCTCAGGAAAGAAAGAACGGAATACTCCTTTAGAAAGAGGGGACTTTATGACATGGTTTGGGCTTCAAGAATCTAGTTTGGGATAATAGAAATTTTTGAAATTATAAGATCTTGAATCTAGCGGTGCCATTGAAACTGATTAACTAGGCAGCTTCAGTCAAACCACTTATTTAGTTTCCCTCCTCTGAAACTGAAGAAGGCTTTTTCAGCTCAAAATTTCCTTTCAGCTCGAAATCTCTTCTTCTAAGGATTATGTCATTACATAAGGAAAAAAAAATCAAGAATTATGGCATCAAAATTTTTTGTAGTCATGGTCATTTGACCGTTAGAAAATAGCCTTTTGGGTGGTTGTTTCTTAGAACTTCAGTCCTCAATTTTTGCTTTTCAGATGTACTTTAATATAAATCACCCAACAGGAAGTTAGTTATTACACCCTCTTTGCCTTTGTCTGCACTTACTTCTAAAAAGTATTTGAGACAAAAGTTTCTCATATCATTTGTAGTATTGCATGATTTCAGTATGGTTTTTTTTTTGGCATATTATCATTTTGGGCTTGAAATATTCTAGCTCATATATTTCTAAGGTTATTGGCTAGGGAAAATCCTTGCTTTAATTTGGCCTTAAAAAGAATCACCTTATGCTGAATATTTCCCAGATAACCTTCCTCCAGGAGATGATTTAAAAGTCAAATGACAATACTGGCTCTCGTTTTCCCTTTCTCAAGTCCAGAAAGACTTTCTTGAAATATTTGGCATCCTACTCTTTGGCAAAGAAGCATCTGGGAATTGGCTGAGGATGTCAAACCCTTCTCGGTTTCTTATCTCTTGCTCTTTCTTTTCACAAATGGAGACATCTTGCCCTTGGAATCAATTCAGACTTGGGACTGGGGGATTTGAATAAGTCTAGTACCTCTGTCTGGGCCTCATTGTGTCTTCCTCAATGTGCCTTTAGTTTGGACTTTGAGTCCTGCTCTAACGACTAATCTGACTGTGCTCTCCTATTTGCATCCTCCCGAGAGCAATGCCATCCCGCTCTTTGAACTGGTGCCTAATGAGTGGCAGTCTGATGTCACCTGAAACTCTTTCCTGATGCCAGCCACTTGCCTGGCTTTCTCAATAAATATTTCATCTTGTTGTGGTTCAGAGGCAAGTTAAATCTCTTCAAGAGTGCCCTCAGGGATGGCTGGCCACCAAGACTCCAGAGAACTGGCCACGTCCTTATTTGTAGCTGGCTTTATACTTCTAACTTTGACTGTTCCTTGAATTCATTTCTTGACTCTAGTCCAAATTAGAACTGATGCCTGGCTTTAACATCCTAGGTAGTTCCCTCCTCACCAGCATGCATTATAATTTTAACACAATACAATACTATCTCTAGTCAGTTAGCGTAAGCATTTTCCTTATTAGAAGTCAGTCAACATGCAAATTCTTTTAGCTACTGTTTGTTCTGACACCATCCTTCAGGGTCTATACAAAGACCTAGAGTTAATAACACCAGATATATGTGGACTGTGACAATGCTACATTGGATTCTTATAAAGGCAGTTCTGCACTGCCGAATTAGCCTTCATCATATACTGGCGCTTTCACTTCTTGCCTGAGGGACTGCTCCTCCCATCAGCAAGCTCACTCACTAGTTTTTTGTTTTAGGACCTTCTTTTTCTGGCCCCAGTACAGCCAGCTACATTCTACTTATCCGCATGCAAATAAAGCCAAGAAATCTGATGGGATAACTGATGGATACAGGGCAGCTTTGATAACAGAAAATGCCCTATTGCTGAGAAATGTGAATGCTACCAGTATCGTTCCCTTTTTCCACGTATCCCCATTCTTTCTCATCTTTTCCCTTTCATAGCTGGTGCTACCTTCTCATTAGTATCCCAGTAGGAGACAGAATTCACAGAGAAGGGATGCTGAAGCTGTCCTTGTAGAAACCTGTTCCCCTGCTTGCATTTTCATGGCTGAAACCCATGGTTATATTTGCTACCTACCCTTTATCAGCCAGCTTTCATGAAAGAGGAGGCATTTGAGAAGCAAATGCGATAGGAATCTAAAAAGACCAGAAAGTGTACTTACAGACTGGATCTCCAGCAGAGAGGAAGTGTTTAGGAGAGTAGTTGCAATCTTTATTCAGAAATGGACCCAATTCAGAGGGCTTTTAGTGCAGTAAATCACACACTTGATAATCATCAGTCATGATTTTGACTGTGAACTACCATTGTGAAGTTCCATTTTAAGGCACTAAACTTATTTCCCCCACTCTATAAAAGTTCAAAATCAGGGCTATTGTGAGTGTACCATACCTTTAGAATCAGAGAGTCCTCCTCCCACCCCATTCCCTAAAGCAAAAGGCATTTTTGCACATACAGACAGAATACACATCAAGAATTCTTAGGATCTTGACATATGGTAAATGTTAAATTTGGCCTGTGGAGTAACACCTCCCTGGGAAAAGAGACATGAGGGAGGTTTGCTGTTTAGTCTTCAGTGCAAACCTGCAAGTCAAGTCCTGGGGCCATGGGTGATTGTGGGCATAAAACTGAACTTGTTTCATTTCAGATCCATTTTTCCTTAGACTCTTAGAAGTCAGGTACTTCTTGAGGTTTGGATGTAAGGAAGGTGAGACAGTCCCTAGCAGCCCTAGGATCCTTGATTGTGAGTATTGTGATTCTGGATGGTGCTGCTGATCTATTCCTAACAATTCTTTTCTTCCTTGGACAGGCTCTTAGGATTTGAGGGCACAAATGGAAGTGGAAATGGAGGGGAGACATGAATACAGTGTTCCACCTTATCTTTGTGGATTATCTTCAAGCCAAAATTCATGTTCTTTTTTGAGTACCTGTGATCCTCCAAGAGCAGAAAGAATATAGATAACCTCTTACATCATGGTGCCACTTGAAGAACTGGTTTGGGTGCATGTCCTTGCAAAGAACAAAAGCCTTCTAATTAACTAAAAATGCAGAAGGAGCTCCTGGGACCCATTTGCAGGAAATTCAGCTATGCTTGAAACTGGCTGGCTCTGGGAACATAAAGAGTCAGGACATTCTCTCTGCAAACTATCTTTCTCTCCTTGCCTATTGCCCAATATGACTTTAGTCTGTTCACCTTCCCATGGAGTTAATCCAGTTCATGCTGCTCAACTTTGGGAGTGTTTCCAGGATCAAATCATCTTCCAACCAGCTCTGGCCAGGAAGGATTCTTGTATGCCTCATCCCCAGCATGACAATGAACAAATGGTGGGCACTCAATGTATTTTTTTCAAATGAATGAATAAAATAATCTTTAAATCAATTAGAGAAATATCACCGCAAAATCTCTTTACTCAAAATATCAAGGAAGCAATGATCTCAGAGAAAACAAAAATTGACTTATACGAGGAACAGGTACAAAAGTTCACTAATGTAAAGATCTCTGGCTTATATCCTGCATGATGTTACAGGAGGTAGAACAGACAAACAGTCATAGAGACCCAAAGATGTTAGGTGGAAGGTTATTTCTCAAACAGAGCAATGTGGGTTTGCAAAAGACCCCAAAACCTGTCTAATAAACTGGCTTCTTGTTTAAGCCTTTGCAAAAGCATCATGTCTTAAAAGAAGAGAATCCGCAGAGTACCACAAAAGATAACATAAAGCCTTATTGATGTAGAAAACATTTTTGGACAGCTAGACTCGTAAACACACTCCGTGGAGATGCCCCCCACCCCCATAAAGACTCCCTCTTTCACCAAATGTAGTTAGACTCTTCTGAGTCCTCATATTGACTAGGCTTCAATCTTGGATGCCTTTAGCAAGAAGATTGCTAAGTCATTTTAGCTAGAATCCCCCACCTTTGATATCTGATCAAATTCCTCACCCCCCTTCCTTGGTATCTAAGTTCTTGACCTGCCTTTAGCAAGCATCCTGTTAGGCCAGTTTAGCAATAATCCCCCTATTCTTGATATCTCCTCTTAGTAATTTTCCATCTACTGACCACTCTGGCTACAAATCCCCAGATGTCTTTGCTGTATTTGGAGTGGAGTTCAATCCCTTTCTCATACTGCAATACTCTTGAGCCTTATTACAATAGTCTTAAATGAAATCTTCCTTATCACTTTTTAAAAGTGTGAGAATAACTTCTCTTTAACACCCCCTCTTCACTCACTGGACATTCTGCTTCCCGGGCTGCCTTTTCTGACCTCTTGGAGAAAAAGAGGGGAATGGATGCCTCTTCCTGTAGCATCATCCGGGACGTAACACAGAGGTTCTTACATTATTGAGCTGTTGTGGCAATTCCTCGTTAAAGTCAACTTTGTTTCCTTTGAGACCATTGCTTTCCTGATATTTTGCATAACAAACTTTTGCAATAATATTTCCCTAATTTATTTAAACACTGCTTGACTCATTCATTCAACAAAAATATATTTGCTCATCATCATACTAAGGGCTAGGCATACAAGAATCCTTAAAACTCAGAGTCATGTCTTTTGTTTGGTTTTGTTTTTAATTAATTTTTAAATTGTTTTAAATAATTTGTCTTAAATAATTAAAACAATATATTGGTAAAGATGGAAAGCCCTCACGCACACCCCTCCTCTCCTCTTACCTCTAATCTTCCTCCCCGGGACATTCTTACAGATTTTTCTCCAAACCCAAACACAGGAGAGCAGGTTTAGGAGGGCCAACCAGATTTTCTCTCCTGAAGTTTGAAATTGATACCTCATGGTTATCCCATCTCCATTTCCTTTATTGAAAATTTTAACCTAATCCTGATTTCAAGAGAGTCAACTTTTATATACAGCGTCTAGAATGTTGTAGGTGTTCTACAAACAATGGTCAAATGAGTAATCATCCACATGGACACCTTGGCTAATCCAAGAGCACCTGCTGCTCCCATGAGACCTATAGCCACTTTGCCATCGATGACCATTCCCTCATCTGACCTACTCTTGTATGATAAATACACCCTCGTATGTATATTTTCCATACTATGTTGTTATTCGTGTCTTATATGTATAACAGGTCTCCAGACTAGAATAAAAGCTTCTTGAGAGTTCGAGAGTGCAGCTCACATTGACAATGTGCCAGAGTTTGAACAGGTGTTGGGGATGTGATAACTACTTGTTCATAGGAGTACTTTCTATGAGCCTCATATTTCATTAAGTACTTAAAGTGAATTAACTCATTTAATTCTTATTAAAACCCTATGAGACAAGTACTATTATTAGCAATGCTTTGCTGATCAGAAAACTGAGGCACAGAGAGGTTAGGTAACTTGCCTAAGGCTGCCCAGCTAGTAAGTTGGTGGAGCTGAGTTTCATACCCATACTGTTCAGCTCCGGACTCCATGCTACTGGTGAGGTCTCTGTTTTATAATTTGACTCATGGGAACAAATAAATTACTCCTGGTTAATTAATTTGAATACATGGGAAGAAAAATTTTTCCACCATTCACTCGATCTTAAAAGAACTGTATTGAAGAACATAGGTTGGCAAGTTTGACATCTTTTTAGCTGGTTTGCTTGAAGAGACGCCTGCTGTTCTGGAAATAACTTCAGCATGACACTGTGTTTTGCCAGCCTCCCAGCTAACTTTAAATCGTGTGGGTCACAACTATAAATGCTCTGTCCTTTTTCTTGTCGGGATTCTGAATTTGCAGAGCTTACATAAGTAGATGTTGTTAAGACAAGGATGAGAGATGATTTGATTCAGGAAGAGAGTGCAATAGAGAATTAGCCCTGAGGGGGAGGACTTCAGATATCAGTTTTTCATTTTCCAGAGAATTTGCTGTGCCTCTAAGCAAGTCATTTTACTTCTATCTGCCTGTGTACCTTTCTCTAAAATGTGTGAGATAATTCCTATGCCTCCTGGAAGCAGATAAAGAGGATAGATTATTTAAATACCAGGGAAAAAAAACTCAGAAAAAGATAGCATGAGAAATCCTATGATAATGTGCTCGTTATACTAAACAGCAGCAAATTCACAAAAAGTTTAAACGACTCAATGCCTTGAGGCAGCAGGCAGCACATTCGCAAGATGAAGCCCTATTAAGGCAGCATTCTGAGAGGGGCTGTTTACCTAATACCCACCCACTCTGCATTCTGCAAGTTCAACTGAAATAGCCTTTGAGGGTCTATTCTAGAGGTAGCAATACAAAGTACCACCAGGAAAGGCTTTAACTCAGGACTTCGTGAATACAAAAGAAGTTGTTCAGACTGACATGAATACATACTATAAACAGACTAGAATCTTATTATACATAACATACAAAATGATAAATTCCATGCACATAAGGTTCTGAGTTGAACTACCATTTTGTCCTCACTTAGAAACTGATGACATCCCTTAACTAAGGAGGTTAACAGAGAAGTCTCTGTTCTCATCCAGCACAGATTCTTTATTTAGAGTCTCCTGGTTTCATATGTGTGTTTCTTTTTTTTTTTCTTCATATGTGTGTTTCTTATAATCCATGCTGAGGTTGGTTGTATTTTTGCATTAATCCTTATTAATACTTTTTGCAGATGGTTCTTAATCTCTGAGAATGTGTTGGTATAAAGTTTACTGTATCTAGCCTTTATCAATCAATGGGGATTTTGATATCTTCTAGTCTCCCCAAGATGTCTATACCCATGATTTGCTAATCCCAGATTGGTTTGTCCAACCTCCTCTGTTTTATGTGCTCTCTCCCGTGCTGTGTGGAAGGCAGACATATTAACTCACGTAGCTGAGGTCCAAGCTGATAGCTAAGCCTCATTGTTCAGCACTATGAAAATTCCACTGCTCAACACAGCTCTAAACTTGCAAACAAAAGCAAAAACACTTTTATGCCTTTATCATTGTCTTTATTGCCTTAAAATCAAGATGCCTAAGGGATCGTGACTTTTTTTGGATAACGAAATACAAAACCTGTGGTATGTGTGAGAAAGTGATGAAGTAGGGAGGATCGGGGAGATAACTTTAGAAAATGAAAGAGAAAAATTGTGTACTGAATACCATATCTGGTTTTGCATTAGGATTTTCTTTTTTCTTCCTTTTGAGGAAATACAGATTTGTGATGTGCCTTTGATACAGGGAATTATTTTTGTTTACTTCTATCCCAGTCTAGTGGTTCAATTTTTTGACAATTATCAGGAGTTGTTTGGAATGCAAGAAAAAGAGCACAGTTCCACACTTGACATTCTGTGGAATAAAACGGATGGATTAGGTAAGGAAAAGATTCAAGTATACTCACAACATAGCTTTTAGACTGGGCTGTGCTATATTTGAAATTTATCTGAAAGTATACACTGTTAGGCAAGTCTACTTTGTAAATGATGAAGGGTTATCTAAATGCAAGGTAGCTGTTTTGATGTAAGAAGTTGGGTCTTTGCACACCCTTTGGCATTTGGATACATTAGTGGTGGCCAGTGAAGCTTAGCAACATAAGGGTGGTGCAGCATACGTCTTCTTCCAGTCAGTGTGTGACACAAGCCCACTTTCCATTTGATTTGGATCATCTGTTATAATTTACATTTTAGTAGAGCTCAGGCTTGTTTGTCAGGCAGTACTTCCGTGACATGACACCTGAGAATGTACATTAATGAACTGTTATCTGTATACATGGCAGCAAAGCTTGTATGTAGATGTTTGGAGAATGAGTTTTGTGCTGTTTGTGATGTGAGAACAAGACAGTCCTAGAATCTAGTCAACTCATCAGTGCCCCTGTCGTTTCTTTCTTCCCACAGGTGGGAGGCCAAGGTATCTTGGGAAAAGGTGAGTTCTTAATCTCATCTTCTTTCTCAATATTCCACAGAGTAATAATGGGTCTTTTAAAGTTTGTCAGTAGGACTGAAACTGGAGTTTTCAATCCATATGAGTACAGCATTAGCTATAGTAAGATTTTTTATTTTTATGCAACTGTCGTGTAATGAATGGAACAGGGATCAACATTAATGACCGGTGGTGTGGATAGTATTGGAGTCAAAAAACAGAATATCTCCCAGCTGTGTGAACATGGACAGGTCACTTAAACTCTCATAACTAGTTTTCTTATCTACCAAACAGTGATAATAATATTTACTTTATCAGACTGTTTTGAGGATTTTATGAGATAAAACCAGCATATAGAGGGTGTTAAGGAAATGCAAATTTCCTTCCCCTTCCCTTCCTTTGCTGACAATGCACTTGTGTTGTGTGTGTGTATGTGTATCCTTGTGTGCTATTCAAGTGAATAAACATTATTTGAGTATAGTATTTGGTGTTTTTCCTTAGATGCATTTTTTTGCTTACCAAGAGTACACAATTTTGATCCATTCTGGCTGCAAAATTAAATATCACATGTTTAAAAATAAGAAAACAAATAAGGAACAGCCACGTAGCCTATTTATTTTACTTTCTTATAATAAAACTTTTGTTTTAAATCAGTGAATGAAATTATAGACATATAAATGCCTTACACACAATAAAAATAGGTTAGACTTGCTACCAATAATTTCAACCTGAAAATCAAACATTTCACTTAGGCCTCCTTGTATGGCTTGTTCATTTAGTGAGGCTGCCTGGAAGTTATTTTTAAACGCAGCCACTTAAATCATCATGTCTCGCATACTGTCTGGAAGATGCAATGTTTCATTATCAAACAGAACGTTATAAACGTTATGTACTGTGGCATATGAGTCATTAAATGAACACCAAATATGTTGTCACTTCCAAATAATAAGGCTTGTTACTATTATGGATTATATGTCTTTATAGAACCTCTTATTTGAGAATCTCAAGTAACATTATAATTGAACTATATAAAATTCCAATATTGCAAGTAGTCTAAAGGATTTTTGTAACCATAGTCCATGCTTTTATTTGCTTAAAAAAATTTTATTGAGCATCTACTATGTGCTATAGTGCTCAGCCCTGGGAACTCAAACACAAAGTCAAGACAAAGCCTTCTGCAAGCCAATTAGTATTTAGACAAATTTAATTTAAAACCTTTTTAGGGTCTGGTGTAGTTTAACCTGTAGTATAATATCTGTTCACTAAAAAACCTACCTATCTTTTGGAATTAAAAATAGAAGCAGTTGGGATACAGATCTCAAAATTAAAAAGCAAAGATGATTTCTGAAAACCTTGTCATTTGAAAAAAACAAGAGTCCATTCAAAATCTTGCTATACTCTGCTTAAATGTATTTTTGGCTTAAGGTAAAAAATGTGAGAAAGTTAGAGGAATCTCAAATTGGATTTTTTTTTGGTTGTTAGAGTAAAAGCTGTCAAGAAAACTATGCTTGAAAAAACAAAGACCATCATGAGGTTTATATCTGAACCAGTGATTCACACTATACATGTTGTCAATTCTCCATCTATTTCAACAGAGATGGAAGGGAACAGAGTCAAATAGTCAAAAGAACTATTACTAAGAAACAATCTATTCTTTCTGATAAATGTATAAATAATTAGGTCTCTACTGCTAGAGAGAGAGAATTTCTTAAAAAGTTTTTAATTCCATAAAAGCTTTGAAATCCCAAAGCACTAGAAATATACACATATATGCACATATATATGGGGGGTCATGCACATGACTGTGTGTGTATGGGTTCTGTGTGTGTTTGTATACTTCTCAAGGACTTTTAGACTTTTATCATTAATTAATAGCACTGTCAAAAGGTTGCTCTATGTTAATCTATAAGTCTAAATTAAATGAACAACATGTTGAGACAATGATCAATACCCATTTTAAATAAATTTTGTATTGTTTTATATTTTTTATATTTTAAAATGTCTTTCTAAAATGTGCATAACTCTTCAAAATGTTAATTTATTTTCGGTTAGTATATTTTATTCATAGAGACTGTATGAGAAGTCTAATTTGCAATGGAAAGATGATAAATGAATAGAAAATTCACTGTGTAATATGTCTTCATCATTAGCCACACCTTCGGGATACCAGCAATGTGTATCATGAAAACAAAGCTGAGACACTACTGTTTATGTAATGGACACAACCAAAATTCCATCCTAGTACGGGGGTGGGGCGGGGCGGGGAGAATGGACTTTCCCTTAGCCATCTGGATGAACAGAAACATTTTATGTTTTCATTCAGCAAACATTTATCTAAGGTCTAGTGTGTGCGGGCACTGATCTAGGTGAGGGAGGTATCACAGTGACTAAGACACTGCTCTTTTTAGTGTTCACCATTTGTCAAGGAAAACACAAATGCATAATATGACCAAGAACAGTGGAACATTTACAGCTCTGTGAGACTTTGTACCAATTCTTACTTAGCCATACACGAGGCATTGGAACATTCTCTTCCTGAAATATCTATTCCCTCCTTTTCTGAACTAGCTAATGGTTAATCATGCTGCCAGTCTCAGGCTAAATAACACTTTTCTTAAGACACTGTCTCTGGCCTTGTAGTTAAGGTTAAGCCCACCTGTTTTATTAACATGTTTCCATAGCATCCTATATTCTCTTTATTTTTTAAAATCATAGGACCCTGGAATTAGTTCTTTCCTGCTAGTACAAGTGCACCACAAAGACGGAGCCTGCGTGTTTCTGTTGACCACTGTACCCCACACCTAGAGCAAGATCCCCACAGCCACAGGCCCTAGGAGGAGCATGTGAGAGGGAATCTGAGCAACTGTAAATGTACTGAGTCATTTGAACTTACACATTTTCATTGGACTGCAGACTTCACCTTCGATTTGCTCTCTGCTCCTGGTCTATTATCCTCTTGTTATCCCGAAACTGGTCCTAGACCACTCGCCTGTAGAGTCCATCCTAATTTGTTCTCTTCGCTTCTAACGGGCACTTGGAATCTAAACTATTCTTCACAATTTGGACGCAAGCCTCTCTTTTGGATACCTGGCCTCCCAGTTGTTTCCCCGTGTTTGTTATCACACTATCCCCAGAGTCAGTTGGAGGCTTCGGGTCCGAATCCATGGTTTTGTCAAGTTACGATGCTGACAAGGAACTGATCTACAAAGAGACACCTCACATCAAAGGCTTTGTGTTTGGAATTTTGTTTCTTTTAATATTTAGATTTAAATATTAATGAAATTTGTAACTGTACAAATTAGATGAGAAAACAAGGAGAGAAAAAATGCTTCCTAGATCTCATTAGAAAAATCAAGTGAGAGAGTGTGCTTCCTTCCACAACAGGACATGGTTTGCATTGCTGTGTTCATAAATATTTAAATTTGAAGTCCAGCAGCAGTTGTTTTTGAACAAAGATGACCAGATTTTTACAATGGGACAAAAAGAATACATTGGCAATGCAACAGGAAATTTCTTGGTCTACTGGAAAAGTACTAAAAACATGATAATTTCACCAAAATGGAACAGCCAGGACAATGCCTTTAGGAAGCGCACAAATAAGCTCTATAGTGCTGTGTTTGTACACAGGGATATATATTAAACATGATTTATAATATAAATTCCTGTTACTTATTATTAATGCTTATTTTTGAAAGAATCTATAAGGTGCACATTTCAAAGTATGTATTATAACCCCTGCCCTCAAAGGGTTAAATGGGCTCTTCCCTGAGAAAGGGATTTTTCTGCTCAGACCTCCCTTACAGCTCAGACGGTAAAATTAACTAATGGGGAAAGTTAGACTACTGCTTGCGGTATTTCCTATTCTAGTCCTGAGAGTTATTTGAGAGTAAAGAGATAATTTAATACCTAAAATAAGTTAATTAGCTGAATCATACTGTTTTTGAAATGGTATTCCCTTTCTTTGAATTCATGAAATAGTAAATATTCAAAAGGAAAGGTTAAAGGGTTGCGACATAATTGTCTAATGAGAACACAACCAACTGTTTACATCTCAACTCCACAGAAAAACAAATAAAAGCATGCATGTTGACCCTGGGACAAACAGTGAAAAAGAAAAGAGATCTTCTCAGGACTGATTGAAATACTATTAATAGAAATAATGATCAAAGAAGACCTAGAAGTCATTATTCTGTTGTTTTTAATATCACCATATACCTTTTCAGATCACAATTGTCATGCAATTATATAAAATTCAAGCATTATGGAACCAATAAAAAGGAATATAACTCTGGAAGATAACTATTCTGAGAAACTGAGTGCATATTTTTGATACTTTTCTCTACATATCTAATTTATAATTATTCTTAAATGAAATAATAGTATACAATTGTTTTGAAATGTGATTTTTATATGCATCAATTACATTAAATATATTTTTATATTAGCAATATTTCTTTTTTCTGTTTTTTTCTTTTCTTTAAATTGCTGCATAGCAGTAGTTTATTATAAGAATGTTCTTATATTTTTAAAAATATTTTATTAGTGATATGCTTTTCTATTATTTCCTTTTGGGGGTTCATATAAACAATACTACAATGAATATTTTTGTATGCATTTGTATGTAAAATGTGGTAGTATTTCTGTAGAAAAATATTCTAAAAATTTTGATTTAAAAAAATAGATATGCTAATATTACTTTCTGAAAGTATGTGCCTGTTTCTACATACTTTCACAAGTACTGATACTACCAATTTTTAAATATTCTACTAATTAGATAAGAATTAAACATATCTTGTTTTGGGTTTCATTTGGATTTCTTTGCTTATAGAGATTCTGAGCACTTTAAAAATATTTTTTGACCCAAAACACTTGTTCTTTTCCTGTTTTTTTTCCTCTTTTCCCTTTTCTAGTTGTTTGTCTTTTCCTTATTGATATTTAGGAACTCTTTATATATGTGGACAAAACACTTCCTCCATTAAATATTTTGCAAATATTTTCTAATAGCATCACTTACATATTAACTTCATTAAATTATCCACTTCAAGTTTCCTTGCTCTAAGTCAATGGAACACCAAAGCTTGTGCTCAGACTTCTTTTTTTTTTTTTTTTTTTTTTTTTTTTTTGGCTACTCACAGACATATTCATGTATTCTAAATCTGAGGGTAAAATGAATACATTTTCACACATGAAGTCTCACCAGTAAATTTCACTTCTAATTAACCTATTTTTAAGATGCTACTAGAAGAAATTCTACAAATATAAGTAAACAAGTAAAGAATAATATGTGAAATCCAAGCCAAAATTAAGTCAACACAGAGGAGGTATGTCGAGCCCTACTAAGAGGATGGGCGTGTGTGGAAAAAACAACTCGAACCGTGTTTCCTCTCTGCTTTCACACTGCAATAAACAACACACAAGACTTCTGTGACCAAATCTGTGGGGGTTGCTCCCCACATAACAGGCAAACAGACAATTCTGCAGCAGACACTAGCTGGGTATCCTCTAATTCTGCAGTCCCCAACCCCTGGTACTGGTCTGCAGCCTGTTAGGGACTGGGCCACAGAGCTCCACCACTCTCTACTGGTCTGTGGAGAAATTGTCTTCTATGAAACTTAGGAACTGGGGGGCTGCAAAGCAGGAGGTGAGCAGCAGGTGAGCAAAGCGTCATCTGTATTTACAGCCGCTCCCCATTGCTTACATCACCACCTGAGCTCTGCCTACTCCCCCCACCCATTTGTGGACAAATTGTCTTCCATGGAACCAGTCTCTGGTGCCAAAACGTTTGGAGACCACTGCTCTAGTTCATTTAATTCTGACATTATCTATCTGGAGATAGCCTGGGAAACCACAGGTTGAGGGCTCCGTCCCACGAATAACCCCCTCCTTCCCCACAGTTACAAGCATGGACCGACCTCCAGAACTTCTGATCCACCAGCTTCAAGTTGGGGTTCCCACAATCCCCTTTTTGGGTTCAATAATTTGCTAGAGCAGCCCACAGAACTCAGGGAAACACTTGCTTACATTTACTGGTTTATTACAAAAAATATTTTAAAGGATACAAATAAACAGCCAGATGAAGAGATACATCAGGTGAGGTCTAGAGTAGTCCCAAGCACGGGAGCTTCTGTTCCTGTGGAGTTGGGGTGTGCTACCCTGGTGGTATGTGGATGATTTCTTGTTCACCTTCCTGTCAGCCTCCACATGTTCAGCTACCAGAAGCTCTCTGAACCCAGTCCTTTTGGGGTTTTATGGAGGCTTCATTAGGTAGGCATAATTGATTTAATGATTGGCTCTTGGTGACCAACTTAACCTCAGCCCCTCTCCCCTCCACAGAGGTTGGGGGTAGGAGATGAAAGTCCCAACCCTCTATTCATGTCTTGGTCTTCCCAGTGACCAGCCCTCATCCTGAAGCTATCCAGGGGCTGCCCACCACCAGCTATCTCATTAGGATACAAAGACGTCACTTTGGAGTTTCTAAGGATTTTAGGAGTTGTATGCCAGGAAACAGGGTCAAGACCAAATATAAATTTCACAATATCACAATGTGGAAGGGAATGACTAGAAAAGAAGGTGGTAGTTATCCTAAAGATCAACTGATCCATAGTAGAGAATAGGGAGGACTAAGAGGAGAATTTCCAAAGCAAAAAAAAAAAAAAAAAAAAAAAAAATAGAGCTAATAAATTTTATGAGGTATTTTACCATATTGAAGAAAGTTTTACATTTTTTATCAGAGTTTGAGGCAAGAATTTGTAATAATTACATTAAAAAATTAAGCAAACAAAAAGGGATAATTTTTTAACAGAGTCATAGAATAAAGCTATTATTGCCCAACTGAGTTCCTTACCCACTGCCCAGGAGGAAGCCAATACACTGAGACAGCATGGAGTGCAGCAGAGAAAGATGTTAGTATCACAAAGCACCAAGCAAGGAGATGGGAGAAATTTCTCAAATCCATCTGCTTGAGAATTTAGGGGCTAAGGTTTTTAAAGGTAGTTTGGCAAACAAAGGGCTAGAGATTTGGGTCTGCTGATTGGCTGGGAATCAACTCATGGGTTGGAAAGCAGAAATTGTCTTCTGGGCTGGGACAGTTCATGGTTAGAAGTTCACAGGACATGTTGAGTCAGTTCCCACCTATGGCCACTGGTCCACTTGGCATCAGTTGGTCCTCCATGAATGCAGAGTCTGGAAGATATCTCAGTCTTAGGTTTTACAATAGTGATGTTATCTATAGAAGTGATTGGGGAAGTCACAAATCATATACCAGTCAAGTATACGAAAGCAGTAAGCAGTTATAGGAAGGCAAGCTAGAAAAACAATGGCTGGTTAACTTTTAGCTATATATATACTTCTGTAGAAATCAGACTTTTACCACAGTCCTTGCCTTATGGCCTTACATTAACATAGGAGGTTTCAAAGCCAATCATACAGTAAAGCCAAAGCTGGATTTTTGGAAATATTAATAAAATTGATAAACCCCAGCAAGACTACTTAAGGGGAAAAAACCCCTAAAAAATGTACACTATCAACAATGAAATAAAAGGCATCTGTTTACATATACACAATATTTAAAAGAAAATAAGGGAATATTATGAACATCTTTAAAGTAATAATTGAAAATTTAGATGGAATGTACAAATTCTTTAGAGAATGCAAGTTACCAAAATTGATAAAAGAAAGAGAAATTGTAAATAGTCCAATATCTATTGGATGAATTGAATCCATCATTAACGCTTTCCCACAGAAAAATTAAATGAACCATAGAACTGGTCCTGATGGCTTCACTAATTAATCCTTTCAGACATTTAAGGAAAATAATATCAACCTTATTTTTAAAAAAACTCTTCCATCCAGAGAATAGAAAAAAAGAAAAAAACTTCTCAAATCATTTCATGAGGCCAGCATAACCTTGCTACAGGAAAGGAATAGATAATACCAGCCTAATATGTCTATGAATATCAATAGAAAAATGGTAAACAAATATTTGCAAATTGAATCTAGTGATATATAAAAAGGATAATTCATCGTGACTAAGTGTGGCTTATTTCAGACACATAAGAGTTGTTTAAAATTCAAAAGTAATTAGTATAATTGGCCACATTACCAGGAATAAGAGAAAATACATGCATTTATTTCAGTAGATACAAAGCAGTCTATATAATTCAATATTAATCAATTCTTACCAAATTAGGAATAGGAAACTACCTAAGTCTGATAAATAGTGTCTGTAATACATAATCAGTAATTTTGCTACTTAAAGAATTATTGAAAAATTTCCCCTGATAACTAAATAAAGGAAAGAATATCATTTCTTTTCAACATGGTATTGAATGTCCTAGCTGGTGCAACAAGGCAAGAAAGAGAAACAACATGCATTAGATTGGAGAGGAAAATAAAATTATATCTATTTGCAAGTTACATAATTATATATATGGAGGAAACCCTTAAGAATCTATATATAAACCATTAGAATTACAAAAGTAAACTTAGCAAGGTTACTGGATACAAAGTCAAATTAATAAGAAAGATATACAAAATCCCTATTCTGATATACATAACCTTAACATTTGTACCCCCATAATATGCTGGAAAAAATTAAAAAAAAAAAAGAACTGAAGAGGTATATTACATTCATAATAAATTGGAAGACTCAATACTGTAAATGTATCAGCTCTCAAATTGATCTATCAAATCAATTTAATCCCAAACAAAATGCAAGAAGATTTTTAAGTGTGTTTGAAAATTAACAAGCCAATCCTAAAATTTATATGGAAATGCAAAGAGTTGAGAATAGCCAAAGGAATGTTAGAAGAAAAATAGAGTAGAAGGACTTACATTAGCTAAAATCATGACTTCCCATAAAATTATAGTGATTTATACAGTGTAGTACTGGTGAAAGGATACGAACAGAAAAGAGAATCCAATAATAAATCAGCAAATATATGGTCACTTGATTTATGACAAGGTTAACACTATAATGCAGTAGAGAAAGGATGATCTTTTTAGTAATTGAGGCTGGATCCATTGGATATCCATATGGAAAAAGTTAATCCTTATCCCTATTTCATGCCATTAGCACAAAAGCGATTATGGATGGATTATGGATCTAAATGTAATAGGGAGATGAAGTTTTTAAAAGAAAGCATAAGAGACCATTTTCATGACCTTGAAATAGGCAAAAAAAAAACCCCACAAAATTTAAACAGGACACAAAAAGCATGTAATTGTCTTAAAAATTAAAATTTCTATTTACCAAAGAACATCTTAAGCCAGCCAGTAAAAAGGCAAGCCAGAGTGGAAGAGTATATTTGCAATTCATAAACCCACCTAAGAGCTAGTACCCAAAATATGTAAATAATTCCTTCAAATCCATAAGAAAAGGCAGAAGCTCTGCAGTGGATACTTTAAACCATCCTGGTTTGTTCCATTTTGCACATATTTTTCTTCCTATTTCACAGGTTTTTACTTTTTCTTTTCTTGTCTCATTTTTCTCCTGCCTGGGTTCAAATCTCAGTTTTATCATTTACTAGCTATTCAAATTTAGAAAAAGTTCTTTACCTCTTTATGTCTTCATTTCATCCCTGTTCCCTCACTTGGAAATTAAGGATTATTATGGTTTAGGATTATAAAATCCCAGAGGGTTTTCTATTTAGCAATTGTGCTGTTTTTCTATAGATGTAAAGTCCTAGATAATTTACTAATAAATAGAGTCTAGGAGTATAACAAATTAATAATTCACTACAAACAAATAAAGCTTATTCACCAAATGCAGGAATACTTCTTATTAGAAACATAAGTCTATCATGTGGATACAAAATTTGGGGTAATAATAGTACTTAACCCAATAGAGTTGTTTTCATGATTAAATGAGATATTTTATGTAATGGTTAGCTCAGTATCTGACAAGTAGTAACTTTCAATATATTTTGGCTATTTTTATCTTTAACATAATAATAATAATAATAATAGTGATCATAGATAAGATAACATATGAGCATCCAGAAAAATACTACTGGTATTTTGATAAAATATAACAGTTCTTCTTGGTTTAAATGTATGAATTCTTATAAAGTAAGTGTAGAAAGAAATTTAATAAGATAAAGTATAGCTATACAGGGACAGCAGCCAGCATCAAATTCAACAAGGAGTCATTAGTAGGATCACCATTAATCCCAGTACCAAGGATACTTGCTATATTGGCTATAAAGTAACATTATTCTAGGAACTGTTGCTAACTCAATACATGAAGAAAAGTATATATCATATCCTAAAAAGTGAAATAATTCATTATTTGCTTGTGATACTTTTATTTTTAACCCAGAAAGTCCAAGAAAGTCAACTAGTAAGTAAATTTAATAAGGTGGCTGCTGATAAAATAGGCAAATCAATAGCTTTTCTTCTCTACCAGCAATAACCAGTTAGAAATTAGAATAGAATAGGAGTTCTTATCTATGGAGCAAGGAAACACCCTAGCAATGAACTGAACAAGTGACGTGCGTGGCCTATGAGAAACAAAGAACAGAATGCTGCTATTGAGATTAACAAAGATGATTTATATAGATGGATAAAAATGTTATCTGTCTTTATGGGAATAATGTACCTTATGAAGATGTTAATTTATACAAATAAATCAATAAATTTAATGAAATTCCAACAAAACTTCAGAGGAAATTAGGTACCAAATAAAATTATAATTAAAAGAAAATGATATTATATGGGGACATTTTCTCAATGCCAAAATAGGAAAGTAGGATAGAAAATTATATGCACCCATTTTATAAATTAAAATATAGGGGCAATAATTATAGAATATCTGGAAAAATACTTCCAAAGTTTAGCACTGAGATGGGGTGGTAAGGATGGGTATTCTTGGTAGTGATTTCCTGTATTTTTCCAATTTTACACAATGAGAATGTATTACTTTCTGTATTTTAAAAAAAGGTATGCCACAGAAGTAAATCTAATGGAATGATTTTATCAGTGTGAAATAGGCTAATGATAACATTTGCTTTCTGTCATTCACACTTAGGCACTGCAAAAACATCATTATCCACACTGTTTTTTATGCAACAGATAATATATTTAATAATTAACTCTCCACAGTATGTGGAAATTATGCTTCCATACCAAGTTTTATTTCATATAATAGATTCCAGTAATGTGTTTTAGCACCCACTGTAATTAGTTGATGGGGTTATATTCATAAAGACTTTGTCCAACATAGAATTATGTTCCCTTTAAGACCTCTTCCTTTTGAAATTATCCACTTTGTTTCTGGATCAATCAAGCACACACACAAACACACACATACGCGTACACCATTTTATTCAGAAGATCATAATTTGTGGCTCTCAGAGAGTTGTTTCCATTTTAATTTTAATTTTTGCCTTGTAGTAGAAAAATGTCAAAAGATCGGAAGTCAGGTAAGGGTTAGAAATATTGAAAGTTGGGTGAGGTTTAGAAATATTAGAAGTAGGGTAAGGTTTAGAAATTTAATTAAATGAAAAGACATACACTTTTACACATTCTAACACAGAACATTTTCTTCATACAGGATCCATCAAAATATTTTCACCATATCAAAAAATGATGCTAATTAGTATAATTTGGGTTTCATGAATGGTTTATTTTGTAATGCAAGGCATTAAGGTTGACTATCACCAGGTAGAAAAAGGTGGAAAAATCCTTGTTGGTCATTGATATGAAAATTTCCTATACATGTTGACATAATAGAATGTTCATATTTGGAATCCAGGTAAACATCTTGAAATATTTTAACAAAGCTCATTTCTCTCTTAGTACTTCAAGTTACACTTTCACATATACTAATACTATTGTAGGAATTTCACAATGGTTTAGTGAGCTTGATGTTATTATCACGATGTTACAGGAAAAGAAATTTTAACATAAAGACATTAAGTAATTTGCCAAGTAACAAAGAAAATAGTAGAAATGAGAATCTTCATCCAATGCTCTGCTAATTATAATGCACAGTACTTTTGCTTTCTGTAGTATAACATATGAGTGTCTATGATATTTCTGAATGTTTCTCCTGAAATTATCAATTTGTTAGTTGTCTCTACATTTCCAGGTATTTGCATTCACCACACACAAATGCCACATAATTTATATCCCTGGAAAGGGAAAATTTTGCCTTTGTCCTTTGCAAGTGAGGAAGATACCCAGTCTGAAACCTGTGCCCCTTCCTTCCCCTCCTTGTTCATCTCGTCTTTAAAGGTCCCTCGTCTCCATCCATTTCTCTCCATCTCCATCGCCCCCACTCTAGGTCAAGCCCAATTCCCCCCAGGTGGACCACTACACTGCGGCATCTCTTGACTGAGCTCTGCCTTTTACTGTTGACACTCAGAACATTCTCTGCAAAGTAGCCAGGGAAATCATGTCAAGTTTAAATCAGTTCATATCACTCCTTATTTCCTTAAAAAGGCCTCATGGGCTTCCTAGTGCTCTTAAAATAAAATAGTCACATCCAAACTCTACCCAGCTTGCAAGGCCCCCCATGACCAGGCCTTGAGCTAGCTGTCAGCCTCCACTTGTGCCATCCGCCTGCCTGCCCCTCACTCTGCACTCTCCTGCCACGGGGAAGTCTGCTGCTGTCCCACCCATTACAAGCTCTTGGCTGCCTCAGGACCATTTTACCTGGCATTGCCTCCATATGGATCATTCCTCACCAGCCGGCTTCTCTCCCTTTAAGTCTCCTCTTAACTGCCATAACTTAGAGAGGTCGTCCTTAAGCACTAAATCTAAGTAGGACCGAGGCTTTTATTCTTTTCCAAGGCACCCTGTTTATTTCCTTTCTCAAATACAACACAATCAGCACACTCTTTGGAGCATAGTGGGCCCTCAATAAAAATCTAGGGAATGAATACTTTTTTGCATAATAAACACATGTAGGCTGTATAGAAAACTTTAGCCACCCATTCTTTCAACTCTTTCTAACTTTTGTTGTGAGTTTCAGTAACACAGAAAGCAAATTATGAGCCTTAGATAAGACAGCATTCCATTGTCCTCTAAAACCAGGCTTATGAAAATTGGTTTGTGAAGTAGTCAAAGAAAAGGAAAATTTTAATTAATATAATTCATAAGAAAATATGACATCAGTTTTATTGGTATAATTGTAGTGAATGTCACTTTTAAAAGATACCTTCTTTAAGTGGCTATTGTTAACATTAATATAATGTTTTCTTTTCCTTTGATAATTAGTTTCTTGAAGCCTGTGGTTAGGAAATCTTTCAGTTTTCTAATTAGTTTTGTTTTTTGTTTGTTACTGTTTTTTTTTCCCTGAAGAGAACTAATTACATTTCACAGTACATAGAGTATACAGTACACAATCTCTTGTATCTAACTCTAGATTTAACTTTCCATTAAGAAAGACTTTGGGCATTTGCTATCCTATGACGACTACTTTGCTTTGACTTGTTTCAACCTGTGATTCAAACTGTGGATAAAAATCCAGTTACTAGACAATGTAAACTCTTTAATAAAGAAAATATAACATATTTAGTACTTTATTCTCAGCAGCAGGCATTTATCCTGTTCCTACTGTATGCACAGTTCTAGCAAAGAGTGAAAATAATACAAATGACTGTAGGGAGATATAGCATGTTCTAAAACCCACTATTTTTTAATAGGCATCTTCAAAGAGATAACCTCCTAAGAAGAGCTTATCTAATTTGAATTGAAAACATATAGGGATTTCTTATAAATGGACTGACTTGCCTTGAAGTTGATATGTCAGGATTAATTATTAAAATAACCTTTTATTTATGAAATTTTCTAAGTAAAATTACTCCAAAGCAAATAGAAAGAAGAGACAAAATTAGCCAGGCAGTTTGCCATATTTAAAAAACAGAAAATAAAACAAAAAATCCACTAAATTGCACACAGCATCTTTCCTTTACATCATTATTCAAAAACCTGGGACTGAGGCTTTGTTCATAGGCCAGCAGCAAATACATTGGCTATAATGCCAAGGAACTTTAGAGCAAGCTCAACGAAATGGAACTCATTACTCTTTAAGGCACATCACTATTGGCATATGGTACATTCATTCTATGACTTTTCATTGTGTGAGTGGATTATATTTCTCAAAATGATTCTTTTTTCTATGCCTAAACAGGCATGCATTTTTATTTACTGCGGGTCTGAGAAAGTTTGTGTGGAGTGACACATCTTTAAGTAAATATAAATTTTGTCTTCAGTGACAAGCTAATACATATTACACCAGGGAATTTGGTATGAATTGATTTCTGTTTGTGGACAAGAATAATAAGGGTATGTTTATTCTTCTATAAAGTTCATGGGGGAAGGGGATAAAGAAAAGATAGATTTTTTGAATAGTCCTAATTACAAACAGATTACAACATTGACATTCTATGACAGTAATGGAGAAGAATATACTTCAATTGTGCAATAACAAAGAATGGTGGATTAGGGACCATTGAGCTGGTGACTATGTCGGAGACAAGAGTGATTTGAAGGGAGAGAATTTAGAGTTGAGTTTTTCTAGGCTAGATACAACCTGAAATCAAGATAATCAACTGAATAATTTTCTGCCAGACTCAGGACCTGGGTTGATCAGAATCAGCAGATATCTCAATGGGAACAGAATGTAAGCAAATTTGCTCCATAGGAAATATGTACTTCTGCAAGGCAATAACAGCTGGAAAATCACATTTTTGGTCATAGAAAATACATAAAACATATAGAAACACCATTTCTCTAACTCATCTTGGAATCAGGTCATTGAAAAACATATGATTTTGTCTTTTTTCCATTCTGTACACAATGCTATAAAGATTCAAAATGAACAAAATCATGGAGCATCTAGCATAAAAATAAGGTTATAAGAGAGAAGGTAAGAAGGTAGCATAAACAAATGCACATTTTAGCCATGTTTAGGTCCTGGTATTTTGATACTGTTCATTGTTTTTCCAGGTAGAGATATTAAGCTGCCAAATGAGAGTATGGGGGAAGACTACATAAAACATACCTCTCCTTTTATTACATTTAAAAAGGCTGTCTGTTTTCCCCTTTGAAATTACTTGTTACATAAATCATTCCAAATCTTTTCATTGCCCCCTCAAATAGTCCAAATGTAATCCCACACAGTACAGACACATACAGTTTAATGTTCCAGATTTCTATGTCAACTTATTTTTTAAATTACTAATATTTCATGTTTCTCATTAGGTCCATGACTACTCAGTGATCCATTTATCACCTGTATCAGGCTCACACTGGGGCCCCAGCACTTGCCCCAAATTTCTGTTTTGTTTTTGTCTGCTTGTTTGTGTTATGGCCAAACTTAATATAGTAAAACCAGAGGTGAAACTTAGAAACAAAGTTTCAAATTTTTAGCGTCACAAGGAGCCCTTTATCTCTCCTCCTAATACCATAAACAAGCAAATAAAGACATAAGATAGGAAGAAAAGGGTAAATGAAATGATGCTTGCATTTAAGAATAAAGGTCAACTCTCAGATTGTAGTGACGACATGCATGTGGTGCCTGTTGTTGCCACAGTTCCCTTCCTGGGGGAGATTAATGGCTTCTGATGGCTGTTCTGAATTAAACAAATTGTCTGAACACAGCAAATATTAAAAACTTCAATATCCACCATTTCTCATGGATCGTAAATCTGGTAAAATTAATTCTACCAAGTTCAATGATTACATTTTAGCAGATCTATATATGTGAAACTTCCCATAATAGAAAAAAATAAATCATTTTGTAATTCCACCCAGAATAAGGTGATGATAACAATATGAGCTAACATTTGTTGCACTTACCATGAGGCAGGCCATTTTATATTCATTATCTCATTTGCTTTTCTTAACTACCCTATGAAGTGAGCTGAATGAATAGGATTTATGGGGTATAATCGTGTCTATCTTTATTTGTCTCCCAACATTCCTTTAAAATTTGTACAGTGTCTCAGTCCATTTGTGTTGCTGTAACAAAATACTTGAGACTGGGTAATTTATAAATGACAAAGTTTTTTTTTTTTTCCTCCTCGCAGTTCTGGAGGCTGAGAAGTTCAAGACCAAGGCACTAACAAGTTTGGTGTTAGACGAGAGCTGCTTTCTGCTATTAAGATGGTGCCTTGTTACTGCATCTCTGAGAGGCTGAAGGCTGTGTCCTCACGTGGTAGAAGGATATAAGGGCAAAAGGACCTAGTTAGCTTCCTCTAACCCTTTTATAAGGTACAAATCCTACCCATGACCTAGTCACTTGCTAAAAGCCCCAACTCTTAATATTGTTGCACTTGAGATTAAGTTTCAACATGAATTTTGGCGATAACTCAAACATTCAAACTGTAGCATACACTGAAAAAGTTCTTTCGGGCCCTCATGGAAATATGATCAGGCCCCTTAATTTTCCTGATTCCTCTTATGGAAGCAAAATTCCTATAGTTACTTTAATCCACAAAATATAATCTCAATCTTAGTAGTAATTTTATGAGGGATATTTGAATTAAAAACTACTTCTTCCTGGGCCCAAAGAATCTCACGGTTCACATTTAGCATTCCTACTCAGGCCTACTTGCCCATCTAGTCAGTCCCATAGGATAGGATCTAAGAAGAACACCAGGCCTGAAAACACTCACAACTTTTTAAAAATGTAGCTTAGATCCAATATTTATTAGATACAAAAGTATATTTATAAGGTATATGCAAGGTATGAAGATTAACAGCACAATGAACTCCTATGTATACAAAATCCAGTTTAAGAGATAGAACATTCTGCATGCCTTTTATAATTCCATTATGCCAATGCATCTTTGTGTTGAGTAATTTTAGTTAATTTATTATCTCCATAACATTTTATTGTATGAACATACTATACTTTATCAATCCATTTTACTATTGATGACATTATGCTTTTAAATTGCATTTCCATGATTATTGATGGGGTGGGGTATCTTTCCTTATAGTTATTATTCATTCCTATGATAAAACCTCCTCCTCTGACTTTTGTGTATTTTTCTATCAGATTGTTTGATTTTTAGTTCTCTCTCTCTCTCTCTCTCTGTGTATATATATATGTGTGTGTGTGTGTGTGTGTGTATGTATATATCCTGGTCCTTAATCCATTGACAGTTATGGCTATTTATATTTTCTACCAATGTATAGCTTATATTTTTATTTTATTTATGGTCATTTTTCATGAAGAGAAATTCTTAAACCTAATGTAATCAAATGTATCAATATTTTCCTTTATTATTGTGTTTTTTTATAATTTTGTTTAAGAATTCTTCTTTATCACAAGATTGTAAATATATTTTCTTATAATGTTTTATAAAAGTTTTATAGTTTTGGATTTCACATTTAAGTCTATAATCCAACCGGAATTTTATCCATATGATTGACCCTCCGAACACCATCCATTGCAAGATCCATCCTTTCCTCACTATTCTATAAAGCCAGCTCTGTCATTAGATTTCCACATATTTATGAGTCAGCTTGGAAAGTTTTATATTCTGCTCTATTGCCCAGTTTGTCTATCCTTGCAATAATGACACATTATCTTATTTACTGTAATTGCAGAATAAGTTTTGACATTTTATGTGTCATTCTCCCACACAGTTTTTCTCCTCCAGGGATATTGTGGCCATTCTTGACTCTTTGTGCTTCCATCTAGATTTTAGAGCCAGTGTGTCACAGTTCACATATACACAGAAAAAAATAAGAGAAAACAAAATAAAACACTCTGGTAGGACTGGGATTATGATTACCTTAATTCCATAGACTGAGTCAGGGAACACTGACATCTTCACTATGGCTGTGTGATACGTCTTGATATCAACAGGGAGAGTCCTTCTTTCCGAAATATGGTTTTTTAATATTGCCTTATTTGGTGATATTTATTTTTCTGTATAAATTTTAGAGTGTTTACCAAGTTTCTCAAAACAATTCAACTAAGATTTTATTGGGATTGCATACATGTGGGTAAATTTAGGGGAGAATTTGCACTTTTACATCAGATGGTATCATCCAAGAGCATAAAATGTCTTTTCATTTATTCAGAACATCTTCTATTTATTTTATTCAAGATCTAAGATTTTCTCCATATGTCTTGTGTATTCCTGTTTAACATTCTTTGGGCTTGTTATTGTTGATGGTATTTTAATTTTTATTAAATTTTCTGGTTGCTTATTGATTTTGTAGAAACTATTAATTTTTGCATTTTGGTCCTGTATTCAGCCTATATTTAGGACTAATAAGCTAGCTTATTAGTCACTAGAAACTAAGTTTCAACACAAATTTGTCTTTATTCTGAAGTATTCTGAGATACTCACTTAGGATAATGGTCTCTAGTTTCATCCAAGTTGTTGCAAAAAACATAGTGTCATTCCTTTTTATGGCTGAGTAGTATTCAATGGTGTGTGTGTGTGTGTGTGTATGTATGTGTATATATATATATATATATATCTCACATTTTCTTTATCCACTCATCAGTTAATGAGCACTTAGGTTGATTCCACGTCTTTGTTACTGCAAATTGTGCTGCAATAAACATTTGGTTGCACTTATCTTTTTTATAAAATGAATTCTTTTCCTTTGGGTAGATACCCAGTAGTGGGATTACTGGATCAAATGGTAGTTCTACTTTTAGTTCCTTGAGGAATCTCCATACTGTGGTTGTACTAGTTTACATCCCCACCAACAATGTATAAGGACTCCCTTGTCACCACAACTGCCAACATCTATTATTTTTTTACTTTTTAATAATGGCAATTCTGACAGGGGTGTTCTAATTTGCACTTCCCTAATAATTAGTGATGTTGAACATTTTTTTCATATGTTTATTGGCCATATGTCTATCTTCTTTTGAGAAGAGTCTATTCATGTCTTTTATTCACTTTTTCATGGGGTTATTTGTTTTTTTCTTGATGATTTGTTTCAGTTCTTTGTAGATTTTGGATATCAGTCCTTCATCAGATGTATAGTTTGCAAATATTTTCTCTCATTCTGTAGGTTGTCTATTGTTGATTATTTTCTTTTTTTTTATTGTTGATTATTTTCTATGCTGTGCCAAAACTTTTTAGTTTAATTAAATCCCATTTATTTATTTTTGGTTTTGGGGTCTTATTTATAAATTCTTTGGCTAGGCAAATGTCTACAATAGCTTTTCCTATATTTTCTTCTACAATTTTATGATTTCAGGTTTTACATTAAGGTCTTTAATCCACCTTGAGTTAATTTTTGCAATGGGTGAGAGACAGATACCTTGTTTCATTCTTCTACATGTGGTTATCCAGTTTTCTCAGCACTATTTATTGAATATAGAGTCCTTTCTCCAGCGTATGTTTTGTCTACCTGATTTTGTCAAAAATCAGTTGGTCATAGCTATATGGTTTTATTTCTGGGTTCTTTATTCTGTTCCATTGATTTATGTGTTTACCTTTATATCAGTACTATGCTGTTCTGGTTACTATAGTATAGTATAATAGCCTCATAGTATAATTTGAAATCAGGTTATATGATACCTCCAGACATGTTCTTTTTGCTTAGGATTGCTTTGGCTATTCTGGGTCTTTTTTGGTTCCATATGAAGTTTAAGATTACTTTTTTCTAGACCCTTGAGAAATGATGTAGAAATTTCAAAGAGAATTGCAGGGAATCTGTAAATCACTTTGGGAAGTATGGAGATATTAACAATGTTGATTCTTCTACTGCATAAGCATGGAATATTTTTCTATTTGTGTCATCTCTGATTTCTTTCATCAATGTTTTGTATTTCTCCTTGTAAAGATCTTTCACCTATTTGATTAAGTACATTCTTTGGTATTTTCTTTTCTTTTCTAGGTATTTTATTTTCTTTGTAGCTATTGTGAATGGCATTTTCTTGATTTCACTCTCAGCTTGACTGAGATTAATTAATTTGTGTAAATTAATTTGTGTAAATTAATTTTGTAACCTGAAACTTCCTGAATTTATTTATCAATCCTAGGAGGCTTTTTGGTGAAGTTTTTATGGTTTTCTAGGTATAAGATCATATCATCAACAAACAGAGCTAGTTTGACCTCATTTCCCCAATTTGGATGCCTTTTATTATATAGCTTGCAATAGCTGCAGCTGTAACACAAGCCTGCACCATGTAATCCCATGTACCTCACTTTATCTTCATGCAGATGTATTGTGTTTGCAATAAACACCAGTCTTAATTCACTTCAATAAATATTTATTCATTATCTATTGGTAAAAATAAATATTATACTAAGTTACTTCTGGTTTCTGCCTAAAATTTGTGTTATTTCATGGGAAATACATTTATAAAAATGAAATTAATATAATATACTACTTGATCTCATCGACCTCTCAAAAAAATGAAAAAAAAAAAACCCTTGGAATATTCTCATCAAGGAAACTCCTCAAACAGATTAGTTAACCAAAAGATGAAACAAGAACACTGCCATTTTTCAAAGTATTAAATTATCCAAGTGAAAGCATAACATAAGTTTTATAAAAAAGGAATATTTTTCTTTTCATTTTAATAGTAGGCCTTAAAAGCTAAAAGTTAGTCATTTCAAGTTTGCTCATTTTCAAGAGTGGTGTTTGATTATTCATAATGAGAAATCAGTGCCTTTGAAAGTAGAATATAAGAGGAAACAGAACTTTTTAAAAATTTTCCTAGTGTCTGTGCAAATAAAGAGCCTCATTAATCAAGATGACTCCATTGAAAAGTTGGCTTTAGACATACATCACTATGCAGTTGTCATTTTTAACCCCATGATCTCTTTCAGTTTCATACACTTGCAAAGTTAGTTTTATCTACTTGCACCCAATCAAGAATCTAATCACTTAGTCATTAAGTATTTTGAAAGTAATGGAAGAAAGAAATACATTCAACAAACATTTATTAAGTACTAACTAGGCTCTAGGTACTGTGCAAGGCTCTTAGAACATGGAGAAAAATGTAGTCATCTCCCTCACTTGTCTCCAAAGCCAGAGGAGAGACAAAAAGTAAGCAGAGACTTCCAACAGCAAGGGATAAGTACTGTAATCAAGGCCTGCTGAGGTGTTAGAGAGTGCAGACAGATAATATATTAGATATTTATTACTATGTAATGATATCACTATAAATTTAGCAGCTTAAAAAAACCCATGTATTTACTATTTCCTAATATCTCTGAGTTAGGTTTTTGAGTACGTCTGAACCGGGTCCTCTTCAGAGTTCTACAGGGCTAGAATCAAGGTGTTGGCTGGAGCTGTGGTCTCATCTGAGGCTTGGCTGGGGAAGGATCCTCTTGTAAGGTCACATGGTGCATAAACTCAGCAAAGAATCTCCTCAAACAGATTCGTTAACCAAAAGATGAAACAAGATCACTGCCATTTTTAAAAGTATTAAATTATTCAAGTGAAAGTATAACATCAGTTTTATATAAAAGGAATATTTTACTTTTCATTTCAATAGTAAGCCTTAAAAGCTAAAAGTCATTTCAAGTTTGCTCATTTTCCAGAGTGGTGTTTGATTATTCATAAGGAGAAGTCAGTTCACAGAATACATAAACTCAGAGAAAGAGAGCAAAGACTAGTTATAGAACTTCACGTAGTAGGGACCGATACATGTTGAGGAGGGGGTGAGGATGGGTTGAAAATGGGTGCTAATCACAATAACCAGCTTTCTAGAACACTTACAATAGTCAAGTTCCTTTCAGAGAGATGCACACATCTTGTCTCCCCTTAATCCTCATGCTAACCCCATGAGGTTACTTCTATTATTATACCCACCTTGGAGAAGTAGAAGTAGAAAGAATTTAAAACACGTTTCCCCAGGAAGGTAAACAGAGATGAGGTTATAAATAACCTTGTGTCCCTTGTCAAGTAAATTTTTATTTTATCCTGACGAGACTTAGAGGATATTTAAACTGAGGAAGAATGTAAGCAGTTATATTTATTGGAAATTTTGGGGAAGTGTGTATGTGTCAGAGGGTCAGGGGGCAGTACAGTTTCATTTTGAAGATATTGCAATAATCTAGATGAGCAATGCTGAAGGACTGATCTGAGTCAGACACAAATGAGGTTGAACTAGAGGGGTTAGAATCAAGAGATATTTAGGAGGTAGAATTATCAACACTAAGGCTTTAGTCAGATGTGGGTGTTGAAGGGATTAGGGATGATTCCTAGGGCCCTGATGGGGTCACTGGGGGATGATGATGGTGCCACTCACAAAGAGAGGCTAGCAGTGGGAGAGTGGGTTTGGAGGGAAGAGGAGATAGCAGGTTTCATTAAAAGAATTTCAGTGGATTTGATTCTTGTTAAAGTGGGAGGTGGGGTCATCAGCTAATGTGTGGGGATCTGGGGGTGACAGAGAGGGAAGGAGGTCTGAAACTGTTGCTGTGATGGATGCAATAGGGAATGAATCAAAGGTGAATGAAGTCATGGCTGCATCCTCAGGACCAAGGGTGACTAGAGTGAACTTGCAGACACGCCAAGCACCGGGCTCAGGTGCTCATCATTAGCATCATCATAGAGAAAAATGAACAGTGAAATTTGTTCAAGGATGGAGAGTGGCAAAAAGGAGCAGCAGGAAGATAAGGGAGGGAGCATTTTACTGTTGGTCATGGCACTTTGGCTGAGTCGGAGGCAAATAAAGTCAGACAGAGGGGCTAGAAGAACTGGCAGAGCATTAGAAGACAATGGAAAGTCCACATAGAAAACAAGATCCAAAGCCTTCACCAAGACCCACAAGGTCCTGCACAATTTTGTCCCTGGCCACCTCTGCAAATGCCCTAGGCTATTCCTTGACTAGTATAATAAGTATGCTCCTGCTGTATGGTGTTTGCAACCGCTGTTGCCTCTATTCAGATCACTCTTCCCCAAGATATCTCCAAGGCCCCCTCTGACTTTGTTCAGTTTTCTCTTTTTATGTTGCCTTCTCAGAGTAGCCTTCCTTGACCTCTCTCTAAAATAGCACTTATTTCACTATCCAGTCCCTTGCTGAACTTTACAATACCTTTGATTAAGTAATTGTTTTAGATGTTTAAAAAATCAATTTCCATGTACAATGAAAAGTCTTGTGGTCTCCCATCCATTCAGTCCCTCTCCCCTAGAAGATATCACATTTATTAAATTCTTATGTATCTTTCCAGACTCTCCATGTGCATATAAGGAAATACACATATGTGTTCTTAGCTTTATTCTTTTCTGCAGAAGAGAGCATGTATTATACATGTTGTTGGGCTCCTGGCTCTTCCCATGTTGCAGTTCTCCATTCATTCATGCATGAAGAGAGTCTTCATTTTATTTTTGTTTGGGGGATTTGGAGGTTTTGGATTGTTTGATTTACAATGGCATAATGTTTTGTTATATATCATGGTTTGTTTAACTATACCCTTCATTAATGGACATTGGGTATTTTATAATTTTCTTTATTAATTCAATGAATAACTTTGTTCATAGTTTTGCCTGTATAAAAATATAGCTGTAGCATAAATTCCCTGAAGTGACTAAAAGGCTACATATATGTATAATTTTGACAGGTAATGCCAAATTGCCCTCCATAGGGAATGTACCAATTTATACTCCCACCAGTCATGTGTAAAAGTTCCTGTTTCCCCACAACTTTGCTAAACAAGAGTCCAGTTAATCAGTGAATTTTTGTCAATCTGAGAAGTAAAAAAATGATATCTCCATGTAGTGTTTTGTTTGCATTTTGCTGATTATGAGTGAGGTATGAGCTTCCTTTCCTAGGTGAAGAGCTTTTGTATATTTACACATATTCTTCTTTTCTACAAACTGTTCTTTTCTTTTATGAAAAATACTTTGTCTATGTCATCACTGTATTCTCAGCACCTAGAGCAGTATCTGATCTATAGGGGCACTTTAAATACTTGTTGAATAAATAAGAAAAGTTAGATGATCAGGGTGAAATGCTGGGCTAAAGAAGTGAATAAAAGAAGACATGAAGTGAAAGAAGGAAGGGAAACTCTAAGACCATGGCTGTGGAGATGGAGCAGTTTGAAATGATGATGCGCTCTTGGGTGTTACCATGGCAGCAGGTGTCGTAGCTACACAGATCCTTGTATCAGAGAAACAGGATGATGACAAGAGCTGAGAAGAGTCACCAACATAGATGAGGACAAGATATAAAGTGTCACACTCAGAGCTCTTCTGGGCACAGTGTGCATCTATGAGCCTGTTAAAGAATGCAGGTAAAAATGATGTTGTGACTATAACTGAGTGTCCCATTGACTGTGCCCAAGATGATCTTCTGGGCACCCAGGTCTTCCTGCTTTGGGTCTAACAGGGAACCTGTGGCCTCAAGGCCACATGTGGCCCTCCAAATCCCCAGGTGCAGCCCCTAGACTGAATCCAAACTTCACAGAATAAATCCTTTTAATAAAAGGAAAATTTAGATTCAGTCAAAAGGCTTCAGTCAAAAGGCTGCACTCAAGGATCCAGAAGGCCACATGTGACCTCAAGGCTGCAGGTTCCCCACCCCTGGACCACGCTCCTCATCCTCTCACTCTTTCCTGTTATTTTCATTCTGTCTCTGGCTCTGCTGTCTTGGTTGCTCAGCTCTTCTAGCATTGGAATTATTCCTTCACCAGTGTCTCCTCTCTTCTCCTTATTGTTGCTCAAATCCAGTCTCTCTCGTCAACTCTCTTTTGGACTCAGTGTTCTGGAACCTGTCCCTCTCCCTGCCTTTTGCCAGAGTTGGCTGTTGGATACAGAAAATAAATTTTCTTTTCTTCCCTGCTCTTGTCTTTTAGCAGCAAATGGAATTATTTATAATTACCAAAGTCCTTTCTTGGCAAATTCCTCTGTCTCAAAAATGTGGAAAGCTGTCATAGAAAATGACTTTCTAAACTAAGATGAGTCTTTAACAAGTTGAGGGATAGCAATCATTAAAATGAAAGTGTACCTGCAAGTCTTTGTGGAGCAACTTATCTGTTTCTGAATCTTTTTTATAGTATCACTGTATTGTTTAGTAGATATTTCTTTTGTTCACTCTTTATATTATGAAAAACAATCCTATTACAGCAAATTCAATTGAATTGAGCAAGAATTTATTGAGCATCTAGTAATGTTCCTAGCATTGTGCTAGAAGTTGCGGGAAAAACAGATGAAGGATATGATATACCCTTGCCCTCCAGGAGTGTAGGATTTTAGCAAGAAACAATATGTATGCAAATCATCCAATTAGCCTGGAAACCCACAGAGTGCAAATATGGAAAAGTAGAGAATAAAATAAGTCAACTGTATATAAATTATGTTCCAGATACACTGAAGCATTCATCTAGACTGGACAAGCCAAACTTGTCCCTTCCTTAGAATTTTTGCACAAAAAGAGTTACTTCTAAACTCACCGGCTGCCTAGCTTCTATCTCTGATCACTCAGGACTCAATAAGGTTTTCCATACTGTCCAGTCTAAATCGCTTAGTCCTCTCCAGCCCCAATCACACTTTCCTTTTTATTTTCTTTGTAGCATTTCAGTCTCCGAATTTTTCTGGTTCGTGTTTCTGTCTACTTGCTCATTTGTCTGCCTTCTCTCACCAAATGTAGCTCCATGAGTACAGTCAATTTGTTCTATTCCCTGTTACATCCCCAGGGGCTATACCAGTGCCTGCACATGATAGGGCCTCAATAAGTCCTTGAATTAATGAACCAAATGGAAAAAATGGATGGGAGCAACTCCCACTAAGAAAGCGAAAGAGAAAACAAAGACTGCTGGTGTTTCTGGATATGGCTTCAAGGATGCAGTGGCATGTTAGGTAACACCTGAAGATTAGGCGACATTTCAATTTAGAAGAAAAGGATACTGACTTATCCAGTTAGCTGGTAGGTGTCTTGCTGGAGAGAAGATTTAGTAGGCCTTTACAATGATTTCTTCTCACTACAGAGATGTGTCAAAACCAACATGATTCACTCCCAAGGGGGACAGCTCCACTATTCAAAGCATTATACGTTGGAGAGTTTCCAGAATTGGGAGACAAGAACAGCTCTGGTGGCCAATGATAAATCACAAACATCCATTAGGATGCTTGATTTTTGCCAATGAAAGAACCTTCTTCAGGGCTCAAGGGTAGATTAAATATTATTAGAGGACATTCGTTAAAAAGAAAAAAAAAACCTTCAAGTCTTCAAAACAAAGAGTTGGAGGAAAATTAATTTAGTGTCTTGGGAGATTAGGTGGCAATGAAGTTGAATATATTTTGTGGAATTTATTTTCATAGAGACAGTCAAGCTCTGTTGCCCAAGAAATAATCCAGAGGCACTGTTGTTCACCTTTTTTCTCTCCAATCCAATCACCAAATCTCATCAAATCAACCTTCTTATAAATGCCTTGAATCTACTCATTCTCCACTCTTCCCAGTCCTACTTCCTTTGTGCAGTTTCCATAGCTCTTACCTGCCTGGTTGCCAGAGCTCCTAACAGGATTCCCTTTGTCCACTCAGAGTCTTCCAATCTAACCTCCACACTGCAACAGAATAAATTTTAAGGAGCAAATCTGACACATCACACCCCTGCTTAAACCTGTTAAGGTCTTTCTGTTATCTTGTGGATAAATTCCAAACTAATTCATGATATTCAAGGCCATTAATGATTTATCTCTTTGCTCTGACTCCAGCATCATCTCTCAACATCCTCCCAAAACTTTCCTCATCCCTACCACCTGTACTCTCTCCTACAGACACGTGGAACTGCTTGTTGATGCCTAAACTAGCAGCGCTACCTCCTGATTCTGAACATCATTTTTCTTACCTTATTGGCTCTGCCCCTTTGTACCCTTAGCATCTCATATAAGTCTGGCACGGTTCTAATAGACACCCAAAAAATATTTGTTAACTTCCAAAGTAGGATACCCATTGCAAAAGGCAGGAAGAAAGAACTCACTAGGTTTGCCAGAAACCTGCAGTATCAGTCAGGAAAGTGCAGGTGGTGTGGGCAGGGTGGGGCTGGATATAAAAAGCCTATGAGTTCGACGCTGCTAAGGAGCTAAAGACTGAGCCAAGAACAGTTTTAGGTTCTTATTTTCCCAGCAAGGCAGCAGCTGGTGCCTGGCAGAAGGGGAATGGTGTTGCCATGTCACTGAACAGCAACAGTGGAGTGGCCAAGGAGCCAGCAGCCTAAACACTCTTCCCTGGGCCAGAACGGGGCTGCAGGGAAAAGGCGGCAGCGCAGCAGGCGTCAGCTGGAGGAAGCAGCAGAGGCCACGGTGGCTCCTGGCAGGGGAATTGCTTACCCAGCCGGACCCTGTTAATTAAGACTAATAGGGCGCAAGGCCGGTCTGAGAGGCTAAATATCCAAATTGTAGAATGTAGCTAAGCAAACACGTTGTTTATAAAGTTTCCCAAGCAAATAACTTCAAAAACATCCTTCCTTTGCCTCCCACCTTCCCATCCAGCCATTCAACAAATCTTGATGATAACATCTAATAAATGCCTACAGACATTCCCTCCCTTCGTCATTTTTTGCCACAGCCTTTGTATTTTGAATCTAGACCTTCCTTACCAGGCTACATTGTTTCCGTGCACCTAACATTCCTTCAATCTATCGTCGATACTCCTGGAATTTATATTTCTGTAGAAGTTGAACAGGGTCATGTCACCCTCTTTTTTAAGGATATTTTTGAGCCTCTAATTGCCTACAGAATAAAGGCCAATTGTTTAGTATTCTTAAGAAATTGTACTTTGGTTTTCTCCAGCAAAATGAAAAAATACTACTTACCTAATAGAACTCTTTGAGGATTAAAGGGTTTAATATACATGAAGCTTAAGAACTGTTTCTGGGCCAGGTGCAGTGGCTCACACCTGTAATCCCAGCACTTTGGGAGGATCACTTGAGGCCAGGAGTTCAAGACCAGCCTGGGCCACAAAGCGAGATCCCCTCTCTACAAAAAAAATGTTTTTAAATTAGCCAGGGTGGTGCATGCCTGTAATCCTAGCTACTTAGAAGGCTGAGGCAGGAAGATGGCTTGAATCCAGAAGTTTGAGGCTGCAGTGAGCTATGATCATGCCCCTGCACTCCAGCCTGGGTGACAGAGGGAGACTCTGTCCTTAAAAAAGTAAATAAATAAAAAATTATGTCTGGCATGGTATAAGTATTAGTTATTATTAATAATATTATTTTTATTAAAACGATCTCCAAGATTCTTTATGATCTGATTCAAAATCACTATATACTGGGGATACTGGATAATCAAGAGAATATATATCAATGTAGACACAGGACTTAGACTGATCTGGAATCAAATCCAGACACCAGCTGTGCGACATTAGTACATAAGACAAGTTACCTCCCTAAGTTTCAATTTCCTAATATGCAAAATAGGAATAGTGGTAGCTTCTATCTCAATGGGTTATTTCGATAAGTATAATGCAGAAGGAAAAGTTGACAATGGAATCAAAGAGGAGGTGCCTCAGAGTTAGGATGAAAGCTAGGAAGGAATGTTTTTCCAAATGCCAAAGAAAAAAAATAACTTGAAAGAGAATATGGTTGAAAATTTTAAATGCTCAGGAAGAATCTAGTTGGGTGAAATTTGAAAAAAAAAACAGCCTGAGGTTTGGCAATTACAGGATTAATAAGGACTTCAACAAGAGCAATGTTGGAAAATTGAAGGAGAGGAAAGGCCGTTGCAGTGGCTTGGAGAAATGGGAGTGCAGCAGCAATGCACTGGAAAAACATTGCTTGGAAGCCAAGTTTCCCTGAGATTCTTTAAGCCTCAAAACAACTTCTGGAAAGACATGTATGTACAAAAGTTGAGTCCCAGAATTACACACTCAAGACTTGCTACTGTCTAAGAAATGAACAATATGAATCATGACAAATATATGCCAGATGTAGGATTCTTTTGTGCCAGCCTTTGGTTTAAGTGGCTTCAATGTATTCAACTCATCAACTCTTCAGAACAACTTTAGTATCTCTATTTTAAAGGGGAGGAAACAGAGGCCTGCAAGTGACAGAGCCAGGGTTCAGACCCAGTTAGTCTGGCTCCAGGCACAGTACATCTATTCACATGTTACACGCCTCAATTCCATTCACTTTAACAAATATTTTTTGAATGTCTATCTAGTGCTGCTCAAGTTTCTTGGGGATACATTAGAAAAATAAAAAAGGCAAAGACATGTCTTGCAGACATCAAAACTTTAAAAATGTAACTGGCCTAGAAGGCCTCAATCTACTCTGTTGTACTTTCTGCGTCATTAGGTGTGGGCAACATGTCAAGAACATGCTACCGTGAATAAGGATGGCCAACCTTCCTACCTAAGGAAGGTTCCTTTATTTATTTTTTCTTTGCCTGCCAAAAAACTATTTCATTGGTAGAATACTCTAAGAAGCTATATCGGGATGGTAGATGGTCTGGTATTAGAATGGTCCCCAGATGCCATATTTCATTGATAATTCTGTTAATCTATTTGTTGCCTAAGACAAGATTATGTGTTCTCAGTGGTTCACAGTTGTATGGGGACAGTCACAGGCAGTGACTCTCCTCCTAATGACTTGGGTCAACTTTCAGAAAAGTTGCTTCCCTGACCATACCTGGGGACCGATTCCATCTCTTCACTACCCAGCTTTCTGTATCTTTTATCTAACTGTACTTCCTTTCCAGCAAATGGCTTCAGCTTTCTATTGGAATAGTAGCTTGGTTGCTCAAGGACAAGTTCCCTTTGAACTTTTGGTCTTTCTTTGGCAAAGTATTAAATCTTAGTATTTTTAGTTATCAGAAGTGAAATCAGTACTTAACCCTTCCAAAACTCCTTTGTGAAACCTGCCCTGATATCTTTCTACTCCCTGGGAATTAATGTCTGCTTCCATATTTAAGTCCCTGCTGTAACCTTTATTCAACTCATTTATTCTTACCCTGTAAATGTACATAGGGTGGACTTTTGATCCCTGGAATTTAGAATGGCAACTGGCTCATAGCAGTTTCTTAATGTTCAATAAGTTATGAAGGAACTGATATAGTACCCATCACATCATCATTCTCACTAAATAGTGTCTCTTGAGTGTATGAACGAATGAATGAATAAACAAATATAGATGCTAGATGTTTCCATCAGAAACTAAAATGCAAGAGCTGCAAGTATTTCCAAGGAAAACCTGGTAGGAAGTATGTTTTAAAATCAGTAGAAGGAACCGGCTCTTTTGATGTTTAAAAGAAAAGAGAAAATGATCAGTCGACTTGAAAAGCAACTACTTTGCATAATAATTTTATTAATGTTATGAAGGATGCTGGGCCCATTTGTTGTAAAATGACAACCATTTCACAGAAATTGCTTGGGGCCAATTTGGGGATGAAAAGTGTTCCTTTCCCCTGGGTGCTTTCATGTGCCATCCACAGAAACAAGAGAGAGACAAAGAGCTAACTTGGATCCTGTTTGGAAGGATCAGTCCATCATTAGATACTCGGGTTTCTTTCCCTAAAAGTCTGAGGCTTGAGACTGATTACCCAAAGAGCACACTTCCACAATGCACCACCCACAACTGGCCAAAATTGACAATGCTTCTGAAGGAGTGATCTACAGAAGCCTCAGGAAGACAAGGGAGAAGGTCAGTCACAGCAGAATAAAGTGCAGCTGCAAGATGTTACCAGTTGCATCTGAGGCCCCCAGAAACAGGAAAAGGGGGAGTCTCCATGTGCAGGGACATTGTGAGCCAAATACAGTTGCAGCCATATAGATCCCAGAAAATCTTGCCTCTGCTTCTCTAGCACCTTCTCTCTGGCTCTCAGGGTCTTGCTTTTAGCATTCATTTCCTTTATTTTTTTACTCTTCATCTAATTTGGCTACCTGACTCTCAATTTTGCAGTTCCTGTGGTGACCTGTGACTCTAACCTCCAGCCAGTTTTTGGCTAATTGGTTCTTGCTCTTAGAACTCAGATGCTGGGCTCACCTCTCGAGCCTTTGCCCGTTCCGGGCCAGCAGCCCTACCACACTGCCCTTTCCCCAGCTTAGACTTCATCTGGAGCTTGACACCAAAAGCAAGTAATTTAAGCATTTTCTTCCCCTCAACCCCTAATTGTTTACTTCCTGTCAGGAAAAATAATCTTCAGTTCTGAGAAAGCAAAACTTATACTGAGAAGAGAGAAATGACAGAAGCCCAAGAGGAAGTAAGAGATATAAAAACAATAGCTTAATTAAATGATGTATACTCTATTTTTCTTTAAAATAGATTTAGAGTCATTTTCAGACATACATAGATATAGCAAAGTTAGAAAACCAGGCAAAGAAAAGATGGGTTAGGAAACTTGGATCAAGTTATCAATCAGAATGATAAGCAAAAGGTTTATGTCTTAAAATCCGATGCACTTGTCAGAGGTTAAGCACAAATTTGACCTTAAGCTTTTTATTCTCCTTTTCTTTGGCTTTAATTTATGTCGTAAAAATTTTAGCACTTTACTACATTACTGCCCTAATAACGTTGGTAAAAGACCCAGTGTTCCAGTTTATGGTGTTAGTGGCAAAAAAAAAAAAAAAAAGAAGTGACATATCTCACTTTTTCTTTATTTTTTTCTTTTTCTTAGTTAGCCATGAGATAATACAAAAGAGATTGTTCTACTGGAATAATCTTAGCAAGACAATGTCTAGCTTAAGCCTGACTCAAAGCAACTTTCACCAAGGCTGCGTGCGTAAGCCCCAATAGAAGAGTCTTCCATAGTCTTCTCTGCTCCTTCTGTTTTCATTACCATGGAAACCAGTGTAATTAAATGAAGAAAAGGAACTATCTTGTTCTGGCACCTAAGCTCTTTCTTTGTGATTCCAAAATGTACAATGCCACCCATATGTTCAGCTTTGTGTTTTGAGCATTTCAAATTGTGTACAGTTTCTATATCAGTGAAAATGTTTACCTATGGAAAAAAATAAGAATGGAAAAATAGCTGGAATTAGAGAAGGAACAAAAGAGCACAAAGGTATTATAAAAACCTGGCCATCCAGTGCTACTCTGCTTTGAGAAGATACTGCCAGGTACCAGCAGATGCTGGCATTAGGGAAAATGGGGCACTTGTTATTGAGCTTCCAAATGATAGTTGAGATTCCTCAACATTTTAATGCCTTGCATTTACTTAACATCCTTCTATGGTCAGACATTTTGGTGATTTTCAACTTCCTGCTCCTATGAATACATCTACCAAGGACATCTTTACTGATTAAAGGTTTTCTACATATTTTCCGGATATTTGCCTTTGAGAGCGATTCCTGGTAGAATGAGGAACTTCAACTCTGGATTCAGATTTCCTGTTTTCACATCTTAGCTCCACCACTCACTAGCTGTGTAGCCTCAGACAAGTTACTTTACTTCTATCTGCCACGGGTTTCCTCGTTTACAAAATTGGGATAATGCTAGTGGCTATGCCATGGGGAAAGTTGTAAAATTTAGTTAAGATACTATCTATAAAGGGCTTAGGAAATGCCTTATACATAATAAATGTCCAATAATCTGGAAGCTCACAGTTAATATTATTTTCTAATCGTGGAGGTTAAACTATGAGCTGCCAGTTGTTTATAAACTCCCACATGCTGATGCTAAGTCTTGGTTATATTTGTACATTCACATCCCAGAAGACTGCCAGGTGGATCATAGGTGTGCAGGGAAGCTCCTTCAGGGCAAGGACTCACTGTTTTGCAGACTGCTGGATACTCAGAGCCTCTAGCCATATCTGACACCTAATTAGCACTCATTAACATTTTTGTTGAATATATAACTACTTATAGGACTAAAGAAAGTCACCTGAAACCCATTAAGACCTGAGCAAGAAATAGTTCATTCCATTTGCTGTAGTTGCCTGGAACACTCAGAGCATGAGACAGGTAAATATTAAGCGTGTGTGTGTGTGTGTAGCAGGGACAGGGAGGAAGGGAGGGCACCTTGGATAAGCATCAGATGAACCTGGAGACCCAAGGAGGAGGCCAGAACTTGTCCAGAGCAGAGGGTGCTGCAGGCTGGCATTCAACACTCAGTGTGAGCCCAGGATGCACCAAATTCCTAGGGACAGGGGTTGAGGGTGAAGCCAGGAGGTGGGGTCCAGAAAAATAGGCTTTGCGTCCTTCCTCTAAGGCAGAACAGTTGCTGACTCGGTCAAGCTGTGAAAAGGATGAATTAGGTAGTTTGTATTAAAATAAGGGACTGTCCCACAGCAGAAAAAGGGGAGGCAAGGGGGTACACAGGAAACAGACCTGGTTTGCATTTGGGCTTCCACCACTCACCAGGATGTGACTTGAATCTGAGCCTCAGATCTGCAAGAGAGGGCCGATACTGCCTCTCTTACGGGGTGGTTGTGAGGGTTAAATCTCCAAGAGAGCTAGATGCGCCGCACTATAATGCCTGGCACCTATGGGCCCTTAATAAATGGTAACTAGTAGTATTAAAATTAATCACAGTAATCAGGCCTCACAATAAAAACTGACATAGGGCTTATCAAACGAATTCTCTCCGCCGCATGAAAGAAACATGAGAACAAGCCCAAATTAGCTTCCTATTTTCCAGCAGCGAGCCGAGGAGACTGCCGAAGGTCACAGCAGCTATCTCATAGGGAAAGAAAATGACATGGAAGGCTGGATCTCTGCTCATGGGCAGTGAATGCCTACCCAATTAAGCAGATTAAACATTCACTCCTTGTGATGAAAAAGCCCCGTGCAGCTGAGCTAGGCTGCCTTCCCTGCCTCCTCGTCCAGAGCCTCTGTCTGTTAAATCACCCTTCCTTTTCCTACTGCATTCAGGAAATAATTGGCACTTGTTTAATGCCAAATTTACATTTGTTTTGCATGGGAACAAAATTTGCTTGCAAACAGCTATGCGTGTGAGCAAATGGGCATTTGTGCTGGTAAATAAAATAGACATGCAGTTTTCCAGTTTGCAGATGTATTATTCAACAAAACAAGCAGCAATAGCCTTTAATTTTCAGTTATTCCTAAGTACTTAGGCACAAAACGTAGCCAGAAAAGCACTTTTTTTTTTTGTCATTTATGCTTGTTCCTGAGGTTTTCTTTCACATTTGTCCCAGATGCATATATTATCAGAACTGACCAGATTTTTAGAACTTTTGGATTAAATCTGCTCAGTGAAGCAATTCATAGATTTAACACATATTTGCTGATCACCTACTATGTGCTGGTTTGTAGGGACTCACAAACAGATCCATGGTACCTGCCTTTGGGGAATCTTGCAAGTTGTGGAGAAGGATTTATAAGTGGAATATGACCTTGGTGATAAATGAGTTGAGTAATAAAATAATTTCCCTCAGAGAGCTCTGGGTGACAATTTAGGGAGCAAAAACACCAAAATAATTATTTCTGCTTGCATAGTTGGAATATATGATATTTGATTTTAGCAGTAAACATAAACAAAGAAAGAAACAGGCTTTCCAAGCTAAGGGAAAAATACAGGGAGGTGTGAGGATCCAGGATTCTTTGAAGACATTTAGTGAGGGGACTCAATGTGACCAGAGAGGGTAGTGGGAGGATATGAAGTTGCATTTTAAAGGGCCTTGGATGTCATATCCAAAGTTTGGGCTTTATCAATGCTTTTCTAATTTAATATGCATATGAGTCACTGACAGACCTTGTTAAAATCTGGATTTTGCTTCAGTAGATTTAGGTGAAGCCTGAGATGCTGCTTTTGTAAGAAGCCCATAATTAGTAGTATGCTCGTGAATATTTAACAACTGGCTCAGGGTCAGGGGTCAGAAGGGCATTTGCCAATCCCCATGTCGTTAATACCCCCGCCACAGCCGATTTCAAGCAGTCAACGTGGTGTCACTAAGCACGGAGTTGGAAAGGGATGTGCACAATCAGCTCTTTCAAGTCACTACAAGCTGGATCCAGGACACCATGTCTCCTAGGTGGTGCCCAATGCTGCTGATCAAGGTCCCCACTTTCCATAGGAAGGTTCTAGTACAGTGTTCGTAAACTTGGCTACACGTGAGAACTACCTGCCAGAGATTTTAAAAGTTAGGAAGGAGAAATGAAGAAATCTCCCGCCCCCAATCCCATTCATATATTCAACAAGTATTTAAGACACAGTAGTTAAGTGGTGAGAATTGCCTGACATTTCCCATCTTCCTTTCTGTCCCCTCTTGTGTCTCCCCTCCCTCACTCCAGTGCCTAGAACTGTTTATCCAGCTCCTCATTTTGCTGACAAATATTGACTTTTCTTCGTTTTCCAATAGTCCATAAATTCTGTTTTCCTTAAACTTTTCTATTTCCAGTCTCCCTAAGGAAAAAGTAAACCTTTATTTCTTCACTTCAGGCTCTGGCTGGACATTGGCCAGATATATAAAAATCAACCTCGTTTTAACAGGTCTTATTATTGTTTAGGTGTTGTCAGGCCTACAGATCAGGAGCTAAGTGCCATTAAAAAGATATTCTAGTATATTCACAGAGAGGGAGCCCATGGGAAAGCACTGGGGTCGGTCATAAGATAGGGGAGAGAGTAACTTTGTACAAGAGCCTTAATTGTGGTTTTCATGGGAAGGAATCAACAAGGAAGGATACGCAGGTTTAGGATTGGGTAGTTTAACTAATTTCCGTGGGCTCTGGAGTACAGGGGCTATCTTTGGTTATCTGGTACCTGGCCCTGGTGTGATTAGGATAGGTGTATAGTGACCCAGAATGTGAAAGTATGATAAGGAAGGCGGTTTGGGTTGTGGACTCTGGATTGGTTGGTATTTGAAAACCACACCCCAGGAAGAGAACTCCTCCCAAAAGAGGGGAGGGGAGGAGGGAGGAGGAGGCCAAGGTAAGGTGACTCTGGCATATAGCAGGTCGTTCAGAATAAGGCATTTCCAGAATATGTCTTTGAGGCAGATGTTATAGTATTGAGTTTGCAGAAGCTAGAGACATGGGCTATTAACACAAAATCAGAATGAGATAAAAATTACTTAGAGCCCCTCTACCCTTTCTTGGGATACCTGAATATTTTTTTTAACATTTAAAAATGTATACTTTAAAAAGTGTAGTTTATAAACAATTAGGTATGCTTGTGAAGAAACTGACCAAGGTATACAAATTAGGAGATACATGTGTCCCTCTAAATTTTCTATACTTCATTTTTAATAGAATACTTATTAAACTTGTTTAATATGCAATTTCTGATTTTTCATTTTGGAAATCATTTATTGTAAAGATAGCTCTTTTGTTTGATGACAAACAGGAGCCACAGTGATTATTCTGGACCTCCACATTCGATAAATTCAATTTCTTCTTGAGACACAAGTTTCCTTCTGTATTTCCAAGGTAATGTTTTTATTATTTCTGCAGTGTCTGATGGACCCTGATACATCAGCAAATCCAGTGATTTACTTCCCTTAGAATGCTGTGAAACTGCAGAAGAGTGAGAGAGAGGGTAGCACTGCTGATCTCAAAGTTTCTGATACATTGGGTTTAGGACTGTCTCTTCTGCCAGGGAACCTCATTAATGGCGTGTGTGGCATGGCTGCCCGGATGGCCCTGCTGGCAGACGCCATCTTGCTGTCCATCATGGCCCCTGAGCAGGGGCAGCTTCTGGGGCACAAGTGAGCCACAGTGATAGCCCAAGCTTTGGGCAGCTGGGGACGAGATCTCAGGGATAACTTGAATTTTAAAAACATATTTGTTAAGTCAAATGACTCTGGTTGGTGGAGTCTTCAATGTGTCTTATATCAGTATTTTTCTCCTTATTCAACTTAACACAATTATGAGTACCGGCTCCATGCCAGGCAGAGTGGCAAGTGCTGGAGATGGGGATGTGTACCAGGCAGAGAGAGCCATGGAGGAGGAATGAAAACAGCACAGCTCTGGGCAGCCTGTGCCTTGCTATCTAATGGGGAAGACCGACATGCAGACAGCCACGTGGAAAGCAAGGCAGAAATAAATTGAGGCTTAGAGAACCTAGAGGAAGAAGATTTAACAGGAAATCCCTGTGGGATGGCGATTGTCTCAGCTCATCTTTGACAGGAGCTGCATGGCAATTAAAAGTAAAAAATCACTCACAATCCCCAGAAATGCAGATTTTCTATAGTGTTGATTGAAAAGAGAGTCATTTTCTCAGCATACCAGCATTCAAAGTAGCATGCAGGGTGTTATTCTAAAAATTAAAAGGTTTAACTTGAAATTTTTTCCTAGAGAGAAGGCTACTTTGTCAGCTTGAGGGTCAGCTGCTGGAACGCTGCAGGGAAGACTGATCAGTTAGAATGTGTCTGCAGAAAGTTAACAGAAATAGTCCCTCATGACAGTTTAAGCCATAGAGATATTTATTGGTCATAATAGCAAGAAGTCCGAAGGTAGGTGGTCCCAGGGTCTTTTTTGTGTTTGTGTTGATGGAAAAAATGGCCACATTCCTTTGTAAGGCTTCCTATCAAGAGTTCAAGCCTGTTTTCCATCCCTTGGGTATGGACTATTTTGCATCTTGCTTGAGCTAATAGAATGCAACAGAAGCAATATTGTACAAATTTTGGGCTTAACCTTCAAGAGACTTTGTACACGCCTACTTTCATTCTTGAATCCTACTGATCCACCCTGGGATTAAGACTGGACTAATTTACTGGAGGATGAGAGACCCTGTGGAGTAGAAATGGGCACCCAGCTGTGTACTCTCATCATCACTGAAGACCCACCAGCTCTTGGTTGACCTGGCAGCTGACCACATATGCGTGAGTCAGACTGGCAGAGTCTACAAGACCCACCCACCTGAGTCCAGCCCAAATTGCCAACTATAGAATCATGAGCTAAATAAATGGTTGTTGTTTTAAGTAACTAAGTTTTGGGGTGGTTTATTATTAAGCAAGAGCTAGAAGATACAGCATCCAGTGATGTCACTAGAAACGAGGATCTCTCTGCCTTTCTCTCCTGCTGTCCACAGTGTGTTGGCAATGGCCTCCATTATGGTTGAAGGATGGCCCGTGCAGCTCCAAGCTTCACATTCTTACACTATAGCACAAGAAGGAAAGAAGGAGGGAAGGAAAAAAAAAAGGCTCCCCTTATTGCTCCAGCCTTTCACCAGGAGCATAATCTCTCTCATACAGCTCCTAGATGATTCTCTTTGTGTTTCACTGATTGCGATTCACGTGGCCTCCCTAGACAATCCCTGGCAAATGATACAGTGCATTAAAAGTCATCACGTATCACATATGTATAAGATGGTTGGATTACCATTATTTCATTATCTTTTCTGGTTTTGCCTCTGGCAATAGTCCTTTACTTACCAATTTCTGGATTGGGTCACGTTCACTCTAGAAAGGTTATAGGATAAAGTGAGTTTTGAAGGAGGGAAGAGAATGTTATTTAGCTAACTGGCTATCAGTGAGAGGAAGGCCTTCTGATGTTGGAGAGAAAAATAGGCTTTGAAAATATGTACAATCTAAGCAAATGAATTATAAATTTAAAAACAGTTATATATAGTGAAAGTCAAGTGAGAAGGTTAGTAGCTGAGAAGTGGAGAGAATCAAAACTGAATTTTATATATGATTGACATTTATTAAATAAGTAAGAACATATTTCATGGTAGTCGGATTTCTATACATACTAGACTACACTAACTCAGGCCTCCAAGTCAAGCATTTGGTACTGTAGAAGATATCCCAAGCATTTGATTTGTAGAGGCATCTGGAGAGAAAGTCTGAGTATGTGTACACTTTGGTGGTGGAGAGTTTGGGAAAAGGACATTTCATGTGACAATCAGTACAGCAGGGAACATCCTTCTCATAAAACTGTTAATTTGATCAATGCCTTTAAGGTTATCATTCTGATAATAGAAAGTCCATACGATAACAACACAGTTACTTGTTTTATTATAGTAATATCTCTGAGAACCAGATAATAGTATTCTGAGTAAGGCAAAAGTGTAGTGTTATTAAAAGAACAATTTATAATTGGAATTCCAATAGCTAGCAACTGAGAGGTAGTCATTTTCTGTAAGAACCTGTCAAAACAAGGAGTTTCATATCACCTGTGGAGCAAAATGAAAGACTCGGAGGCAAAGGAAACTCATAAAAGCCCACATCATATCTTGTTTGGGTTGAAAAAAATATTCCCCCACTGAATACTTTTAGACTCTGCCCCCCTGGTGTGAAATGTGGGCACAAGTAGATTACATTTATAATATGAAATGAGAAGGAATTTTATTGTGATTGAAAATAAAAACCAAACAAACAAAAAAGAAACAAAACAGAATTTAACTCTTGAGAGGACTTACAGGGGTCACGATGATGGGACTCTAATTTTTGAACTGCATGTAAGAAAGGATTAGACTTGTCTTGTGCTTGATGCTTGGTTCTTGTTTGAAGGAAGGATGGAGGAAAGAAGGGATAGAGGGAGGGAGGGAAGGAGGGAGGAAGGGAGGGAGGAAAAAAGATAATACAAAAAGGAATAAAAGTGTGGGTCTGGAAGTAAAAACAAAGTTTCAAGCATGCAGATTTAAGATCCATGTAAGAAACAAATTAATCAAATTTTAATAGTGGACTGGATGGAAATGATTTGCCTTGGGAAATCAAGAGATGCATGTCACTTGAAAAGTTCAAGAGAAAGGTACATGGTCACTTGTGAGGAATGTTTTAAGGAATACTCATGTAATAGATGAGACTGGGGTAACGTGATATTTAATATCCTTTCTTAATCTGAAATTATCTGAGGTATATGATACATACAATACTGATTTATTTAGTTACCAGGATCAGACATAGTCAAAACCATGCATAAGCTGACAGCTTTTTGTCAAAATCCCTACATCTTCCTTACTCTACATTAGTTGTTTTATTTTAGGGTCCTCTTTCCTCTCTGTACACATTTTTCCCTTTGCCTACCCCATGCCAATATGATCACAATAATCACTATCTCTAAAGCAACAAAGAAAATCAATCATATCAACTCATTAACTTTATGTGCTAAGGACTCAAATAAGTGATTTTCCCCACCAGATAAATTCCTATTCTAAAAGGACCATAGAGGAAATGCAATGCTTGGAGCAAAGGAATGAAGGATTCATTAAGTGGGGACTTGCAGAGATGTTGCTCTGCCTTCAAGATGACTCCTTTCTACCTCTCAAGATTTGTGATTGACCAGAGCCACACATGAAGTCTGCCCTGTCAATAATAGAGTATTTGGCAGTCATAGGAAAGCTATTGCTGATGAGAACTTTGAGCTTGGTTTTGCAGATGGGGTTAATAGCACAATCCCCTTCCCTGATTCTTATATCAGGTAAACAACTATGCCTCCAGTACCTGTTGGTATAGGTAGTTGGTGCTTGGCTGATATTTGCTGACACAACTAATAAATAGTATAAAAATTGACTAACAAGAGTGATCCAGATGCTACCCATCTTCTTGGAAAAGGAACATTATTTCCTTTGTAGGTCATGTGCCCTAGCCATACTGAAATGGTAACATTTCCTCAGACATTCATGACCACATGTGAGAGAATACACATTATCTAGGGAACATGTACATGAAAGTCTCCCCAGCGTCTCGATTCAGATCTCATAATCTCTTGCCTGAACACCTAAAGTAACCTCCAAACCATAGGCTTTGTCTGCTCAAATCCAATTCCTCAGTACCTCCAGTCAGTTTGCTAGAATATATCAAATCACGTTACTTTGCTGCTTACAGACCTCCAATGTCTCCCAGTGGCCAGCAGAATCAAGTTCAGACCCTGTATATTGCTACACATAAAACTATCATAGAAATCATATTTTCCCAGCAGTCCTAATTTAAATATATCCTTCCTATTGTCTATCCTATAACTTAATATAATTTTCCAGAAATATTGGCATCTGCCAGTGGACTCCCATTCCCGTAGCAGCAAAAACAAACAAACAAATAAACCAAAACTTTTCTTAAACCATGAGTCTCCTTTATCCCAAACTGTACACATTATGTTCTTTCTCCATGGAACAAGCCTTGTTCTTAGCCCATCCAGCACCTTTCTACTCATCCTTAAGAGCCCAATTCAAATACGTTCTTCCATGTGAGACCCCTTAAAGGCAGAATTATTTCCTCCTACTTCTATACTCCCAAGACATTTTGATAATACCTCCTTGGTAGTACTTATTACATGACATGTTGATTTTTTAAATATCTATTTTCTGTTCTGACTTATGACATTCCTAAGTATTTCCATCACAGAAAAGGTGGTTGTGATATAATGACAGAGCACTGAACTTGGGGACTTTGGCTCAATTCACAGCTCTGCTATTTATGAACAGTATGAATTATATTTTAAGCTTATACTATGGAGAATGATTACGTGAGCTAATATATGTTAAAGTGGTGCATAATTGTGCTCACTGAATATTTAAGTCATATAAGGGCAGGTAGAGAAAAATGTCTAGTTCTAGAATTATGAACTATTTTCTGCACTTTATACCTAGCAAAGTACACATTGCAATTATTCAATAAGCCTTTGTTGAATTAATATTGAATAAAAATAAAGAAAATAAAGGGGTTATAGAAAGAAAATGTTTAGCCATTGATAATACTGGTAATCTATGAAATATTAATTTTAGAAATATGTTCTGAATAATTATAAGCATGAGTTGGCAACCTTTTTCTCTAAAAAGCCAGAGAGTAAATAATTTAGGTGAGCCATATGGTCTCTGTCACAACTACTAAACTTGCTGTTGTAGTACAAAAGCACCAGGGAGTGGCTGTGTTCAGATAAAACTTTATTTACAAAAACAGATTTGGCTTCTGGTCCATAGTTTGCTAACCTCTGGCAACATGTGTTGCAAATCTTTTTACCTAGTCTCTCCCTGCTTTGATTGTCTATCAGCATTTTTTACAGTTATTTTGTTATATGAAAGACTTTTTTTTTCATGTAGTCAAATTTGTCAAGATTTTTCTATTGGTTTGTGTTTTTCTTTTTTAAAAATAATATATATTATTCTCTTATCCACATAACTTGATTTTCTCTTTATTTTTTTCTATAAATCTTAAAGTTTGTTTTTCAAATTCAAGTCTTTAATCCTGCTGGGAGTAATTGCTATGGCTGTGAAGTAGAGATACAATTTTTTTACTGTTTTTTTTTTCTTTTTTGAAAGCCAGTTGTTCCAGATCTTTTTACTGACTAGTCCATCTTTTCTCAGCTGATTTTTAGTACCACCATTCTTCTGTATCAAGAATGTATTTGTTTCTGGGTTCTCTATTTAGTCCTATTGTTATATTAGTTTATTGCTGTACTGATACCGTATTGTCTAGTACTACCAGTCTACCCTCATTTTTTATCTACTTGTTATTTTTCACATGCATTTTAGAACCAATTTATTTCTGCACTAAAAGGAAAAATCAGGTAGAATTATTATTGAAATTGCTTTGACTTTATATACTTATAAAGAAGAATTTATGTCTATATAAAATTAGGATATCCCGTCTATAAGCATGGTATATATCTCCATTTATTCAGTGTTTTTATGGTCTTCATTAATGTTTTCTAATTTTCTTCATCCAAGTCTGGAACATTTTTTTTATATTTACTCTTAGATACCTCATATCTGTTATTAATGATATACATTTCTAATATTTGTTGCTAATGTTGAGAAACTTATTGACTTAGACCTTATATTCTTTCCCCTTTCTGAACCCTCTTATTTGAATAGTTTTTAGATTTTCTTGGATTTTCAATTGATATAATTATTTTATATGCAAAGAAAATCAATTTGATGTTTTCCTTTCTAATATTTTTCTTTTCTTCTTCCCTTATTCTTATTACTCCTCCTCATAATGCGCTCGCTTGCGCGCTCTCGCTCTCTCTCTCTCTCTCTCTCTGTTTCTTTTTAGTCTTTCTTTATTTCCAAGGATTCTGGTATAATAGTTAGGTTGATGGGAAGTAGTTTTGACATAAAAGGGATGCTTCTAAAATATTATCATTAGGTATCATGTTTGCCATGGGTTTTTAATGGACATCTTTTAGCAGATTAAGGAAGTTCCCTTCTATTCCTTGTGTGCTAAAATGTTTTTTATTGTGAATAAACCCCACCCCTAAACTCCCCCTCTTTCAACCTATATTTTCTGCTAAATGGCATTTCAGTCATTTCAGTTGTTCATGGCATAGCTATCTCCTTTGCAAATACCTCCCAGCTCAAATCCTATACCAAGTCATCTTGATTTTTACTTCCAGTTATATATGTTGAATCAATACACACTTTCCCCCCCCATCTCTTGTGCTCTGACCCTAGTCTAAGACAGCATTAAAACATACTATCTTACTTCCTTATCTCCTAACTGGCCTCTCTCCAGCTGCTTTTTTCACCATCTGGTCCTTCTCCTTACAGTAGCCAAATGCAGCTTTTTAAGCATAAATAGGATCATGTCACTACTCTGCTAAAAAGAACCAAAATCATGAAATTATCATTGCACTAAGGATAACATCCAAAAATGTTAACATCCTTTAGGGTCTTGTGTGATCTATTTCCTTTTCACCTCTTCATTTCACTCCCAACCAAACTTGCGTTCCAACCACACTGATTTTTTTTTTTTCAGTTTCTCAAACCATCTATGTTCTTTCCTGCTTTAGAACCTCTCTCTGGAACACTTTCTCCCTAATATAGACCAGGCTATTTCTATTAATAATTCATCCTTCAAATCTCAGGCTAACCACCACTTCCTCAGAGCTGTCTTCTCTACTACTTATTTAGATCTCCCTGTAATTTCCCTTGAAAGTACTTATTAAAATTTAAGTTCCAAAGAAATTTTTTGAATTATCTGTGCTTATCTCCTCCTCTACAAAGACATTTCAAATATATACCCAATGTGTAGCTTCTAGTAAGAACCAGTATATATTTTTAATGAAAAAATAATGAGATGCTGAAGAGTGACCCACAATTCAAAACCATCATTGTGAACCCATTTCTGTTAGTTTGTTTCTTGCATTTCTTGGTTTAGATAATCTTCAGTCTTTCTTAAAATTGGAATATACCAGAAAATCTTTCTTAAAACTGAGAAGAAATTTCTTGGGGAAATTGCAAAGACTCCCCACACCTAAATAGTCAAATTGACTAATGACTTTACTAAGAGAAGTTTCCCAAAGAGGTCATCCATGAAATCGTTTCTCTTTGTGAAAAAGATTAAACAATAATAATAATTTTTTTAAATCAATTAGTACAGTTATATATAAACAGAATGCAAATTGTATATATTTTAGATGTGTTAAAGTTAAGCATTTAAATAAGTCACATGGTAAATTCCAAAGGTAGTCTTAGAGTTGTATGGAAATTTTATTACAGGTTAGTGGTGGTCCTTGTGTTAGTTCTCTAATGGATAGAATCAGGAGGGAGGAAAGATGACAATTCTAAACTTCAAGCTATATTATAGAGGATATAATACCTAATAGTGTTGTGAGAATTGATCAAAATAATATTGGAACATCCTGGATAATGCTAGCATATAGGAGGCATTTAATAAATAGTGACTACTATTGTTATTTGTTATCATGTTATTGTTATTATCATCATCTCTCTTAAAATCATGTGTGAACAGTGTTATAGAGCTAATAATCAAAGAGTAATGAAAGATGTTACTAGGCTGGTCATTTTTGTGCAACTGCAAAAACTTTAAAAGCTTCAGTGACTCTCCCCATTGTCAACTGGATAAAGTCCTAGTTCTCTAGCAGGGCTTTCAGAATCCTTTATAAACAATGATCAAAGAAGAGGAAATGCAAAAGGCCAATAAAAATTGAATTAATATTTAGCATCAGTTACACTCAAAATAAATATAAATTAAAACAATGGCATGCTATATTTTATTATCTAATTAGCAAAGCTGTTTTGTAATAATATTTACAGTGGGTGACGGTACAACAAAAGAAGTATAAATCATTAAAATAATTTTGAAAAAAATAACATATATCAAGAATCTTTAAGTTTTTCTTACTTTTTTACCCCATGGTTCAACTTCTAACAATAACAATTGCTAATATTTGAGTCAAGTACTGGGCTAAGCACCTCATATATATTGTGTGATAAATAGAACCCAGGAAAATAATACAAAAATTAGAAAAAATATTTATGCAGAAAATCATATCATAGTTTGTAATGTCAAAAACTTAAAAAGCAATATAAAAATCCATCAACTAAAAAATGGTCGTATTCATTGTGATAGATTATGATGCAACCATTGAAATTCTTATTATGAAGGCATAACATAGAATCATGTATTAGTTACAGTGTATTTGAAAATAAAATATACAGAATTGTGTCTATGATGTGATTTCAACCATACCAAACAAATAAACAAACAAACAAAAAAAGGCATTGAAGAAAGGCTGGAAAGAAATATACCAAAATATTTGCAATGATTTCCACTGCATAGTGGGATTATGGATGATTTTTAAAATGTTTTCCTTTATACTTTTATAAATGTTCAATGTTTTATAATAAGTATGTGTCATTACTTTTACAATCTGAAAAAAGTTATAAATTCTCTAATCAAATCAAATGCTCCCCTCAACAGTAGTCCTTCACTGTTCATCCTAGACTACTTTTTCAGACTCATCTCATGCCAGCCCTCTATACCAATCCATCCTGAATTAGATGCTGTGCTCTTATATGCTGCTGTGCATTTGTAAGTACAAATTTTCCTTTGTGATGTTCCCTTTGTCCCATTCCCTCCATGACTCATCCTTTGAAATATATTAATAACTTGACTATCTCCTTCTCAAAGAAACCTCCCTCACAGTCAAGGAGGCTAAGTTCTTTCTCCGAGAGTTCACTGCTCCTTGAATACACCTCCAAGATAACACTCTTCACTTCATCCTATGCTATAATTTGTTAAATTATGCACCTCACAATAGTCTGCAATATTCTCATGACTTCCTAGCATGCAGCATAGTACTAGACATGTTAGATAGATTAGATAGATAGATAGATTAGATAGATAGATGAATGAAAGGATATATGGATAATAACATTATATTAGGTGGCTCAAAGCCATTCCACAGTGCAGAGGTTGGCTGGAGAAAAAGTCAAGAGACTCTTTGGAATAAGAATGAGGGATATGCAAAGTATCTAACACTCTTTCATTCCATAATATCTATACAAATTTGACAAAGTAAAAAAGAAATAAAAACACAAATTTCTTCCATTAAAAAACAGGATAAAAAATCATGGAAACAGAACATAATCACCAAGTTTTTTGTATTAATGAGTTTGAGATGAAGGTTCAATTTCATGTGTTTTTTTTTGTGCAAGATTCATAGCATTGTACTAAGTTTTTGTTTTGAGTTTTGAAGCTACTTGAAAGGTTTTAAGCAGAGGCTGATCTTAAGATAACTTCTGACCAGAGAAATGAGAGATAAAGCATTTCTGTGAGTGTGATACAGGCAGCAGTGCTTTTCATAGTGTCCAAATATTATTTTTCATCAAACCTGTAGAAAAGTTTTCAACCTGCCCTAATTTTTACCAATGAATCTAATAGTACTGGATTAAACTGCAGGGAAGGGGAGAACATAAATTTCATTCCTTTCATTCCTTGTAATATGAGGGTTTGTATTCTTTCCAGCTGTAATAACCTCTAGACTTCAACAAAATTGAAAACCTTTAAATAGCCTTTCACAACCTTTCAGTAGAGTAATGAAGTTTTAAGTGCTCACTGGGGATTTTTCAGTTCAGAAAAATCTAAGCAGCAGTAGATATTAAAATCTAATGTTTACTTCAACTCTTTTACAGCCTAATGGGTTTTTCTGACAGTGTAATTTTTAAAAGATTGGGTTTCATTTATTAATATAGTGTACTCATGCTGGAAACCTTTCTTCTTTAAGGACTCTGATGGGAGTCTTATGGTTAAACCTTGGTTGAAAGCCAGAGGGATCAGCAGGAACAGGGAAAACAGAAACCTGCAAAAGGACTCATGAAGGCTGGAGTCAAGCAGGTTGTTTTGGGTTTAGAAAATGGGGAAAAGTCCTCTCTTTATTACTTAAGCACTATAGGAGGTGAAAAAACAAAGGCAGGATGTAAAGCCCCTATGAGCACATAATTACGAGTGTGTGAGTCACTGGAGTCCACAGAGTTGTTCACAACCAAAAGGTCTGCCTAAAAAATCCAGCTGTTTGCTAAGCTGATGGGAGTGATATGATTCTTCTGGGGCTTCTCTTCCAGGGGCCAGTGGATAGGTATTTGGAAACCAAGGATAAATTGCAGGATGAGCAACGGGAGAACCCACACTTACTCAGAGAGAGGATGTGATTTGGAAAGATTCCATTTTATATATTGTGTTGCTGTAACCAGTATGCAGGAGAAACCTGACTGAGCTCCAACCAAGTGGTAATAAAAAAACAAATGCCACATCTCATATGCATAATGCCTCAATGTAGTTAACAGAGATTTGCAAGATAAGTACACTAGAGTGGAAAGGGGCAGGATTTATTTCCACTGACTGTGATATAGTAAAGCTACTCTCAGGTATATATATTATCAAACATGCTATTTTAAGTTATAAAATAAAAATGCCACTTGAGGATGTAATTGAAAATAATATTGTAAAATAAAGGAGCTTGATGGTCATAAAGGATGGATAGTTTGGCATCTTTTTTATCTTCACATTTCACAAATAGATGGTTTTGTTCTCAGGTGTATATACGTAGCTTCAAAATTGGCATCTTGCCCTAATGGATAAAGCAATTTCAGAAAATGTAAAATATGGACTAAATTATCCCTTTAACAATTTTATAATAGCATCAGAGTTCCTTATTACCACTTGAAAGATGATCATAGTTTTTTAGAGGACTTTAAAAATTCAGATAAGAGAAACCAAAGCCAAAATTTCTTATAATCTCAATGGCCATAGGAAAAAAAAAAGAACTATTTTATTTAACATTACATCATGAAGATTTTTTAATATATCCTCTTCTATAACATAATGATTACAAAATATAGCTTTTGTTGTTTTGCTATAAAATTTTGATAAGGGCCCAACTAAAGTCATTATAAAGTGTTTTTCATTCTGTTCAAAAACTTTTATTTGAATGATTAATTATAACCCTGACTTCTCAACAAAGATCTTGCCCAGTTTCTCCAGTTGCCTTGGCAGATCTCCATTTAAGGCTCCCATAAACTTGATATGCCTCAAAGAAAGATCATTATCTTTTCTTTCTTTCAGTTTCTCATTCACATTTGTGGCAGGTTCTCATAATTTTACATCTGCTGTATATATCTTAGCCTCATCTAGACTCTATGGTCCATTTCTTACTAAGTGTGGTACATTCAGTTCTTCCAAATATCTCTAGCATAGGATGCTACAGCTACTCCAAGCATATACCTTGTCATGCCTAGTCCATTGTCATTAACGAACTGATCCCCTGCCTCTCTTCTTTCTTAATTATATTACCTCATGATGCTTAATTGATTGATGGATAAATTAATTAATTTCATCAATTGGTCACTCAACAAATGTTTATTACATGCCCAGTATGTTCTAGGCTCTGGGAATGTGAAATGAAATTGCACCTCCCCTTACTCAAGGAAGTTACAGTCTAGTAGAAAGTAAGAACATAAAGCCAACAAGTGTAAGATGATCATTATTTGCTACATTTGAGGTAAATACAATTATAGTAGGAACATAGAACAAGAAACACCTAGACCCTTCCTAAAGACTCAGGAAATCCTCCATCTTTTTAAAAGAATAAGATTTTTATGTCACATTTATATCAGGAAAATTATTAACTTACTTCTATAGGATAAGGTGCAAAACTCTGTTTGCCTTCATAGATTTATAAAATCAACCCCCCTTCAACCTGTCCAATCCTGTTTTTAGCTTCTCTACACAAACTCTTCACTCTAGCCAACTCATCCCTGATTCTGTCATTGATCATGCTCTTTCTTCACTCAGCATACCTTTCCAAAGCCCTCTGATTCTCCAATCCTAAGCATCCACCAGGACCTATCTCTTTTATCCAGACCCCATTGACATGCCAACCAATATTGCTCTTCCTCTGCTCTGGGCTTCTGAGACAGAGACTATAATGCTTCCTATTTTGTTTAACTACTTTGTGTGTATGTCCTACATACCTAAGTAGATTGTTGGATCCTGGAGAAATGACTTTGGTTGTACATCAGTACATGGCATAATATATGACATATGACATAACATTATATGTCATATAATCTAGACAAATACTCTTTTACTGGAAGAATGAATAAGTAACTCTATGAACTATTTGTCTATATCCTATATAGCTCTTCATTATTCATTTAACATTTTGTGACTGGATCAGAGTGCATACAATTTGGTAATGTTTGCATAATTGTTTTTATATATATACATATATATATATATATATATATATACTTCCCATCTACTCAGAGAGACTCAGGGAGGCTCACAGGCAAGGAATATACCCTAAATTCATTTAAAATTTGACGAATATAAAACCAATGCCTACTGTGGAATGTCACCCATTGTAGTAGTATTGAGGCATCACTGATGGAGAGGGCTGCCATGACGTCTGCCCTTCCTTGGGCTTACAGTCTGAAATCTGATAAATACTTCATCCAGAGAGACATATAAATGCTAAGGCATGACAAGCAGAATCTAATGTAGCCCAGGAGATCAGGAAAAGCTGCCCAGAGCCAGTGACATTTAAAGTATGTCATAAAGAATAATAGGAGTCAGCAAAGTAAAGAGAAAATGGCAGGTGGCAGAGGAAACAGCAAACACAAAGACTAGTGGGAACAAAGAACATGTCATAACTGAAGACCTGGAAAAAATTTAATATGGCTGGAATATAAAATGGGGAACTGAAAGAAGGGTCCGCAGAGGTGAATAAAGTAGATAAAGGTCATAATATGTTAAAGACTTTGGACTCTACCCAAAGGATACTGGGGAGCCTTTTAAGGATTTCAAAGCAACGGTATTCAGAATATTTCTTTGGGCAAAGTGGAGAATGGGATAAAGGAGAGAAAGAGAGGAATCAAGCAGATTAGTTAGGAGGCTGGTTGCTGTAGTCCAGGAAAAAGATGATGATCTAAAGTAGACCATTATGGAAGAAATTGAAGTGGAAATTAAAGAACTATGTAGAAGAAAGAATGGAGAGAACATGGTGTCAAGACACAGAAACAACATAGTAACTGGACTTGGAAAAGACAAGTAAGACTTGGTTCAAGTTTTGACTCTTGTTTGCTGGTGACTTGGGCTGAATGGCCTTTTCTAGGCCATTTTGCTTGTCCATAAAATGGTGATTGTAGCTGGATCTCAGAAGCTGGTGCTATGATCTGAATGTTTGTATCCTCCCAAAATTTATATGGTGAATTCCTAACCTCCAAGGTGATGATATCAGGAGGTGAAGGCCTTTGAGAAATGATTAGGTCATGAGGATGGAGCCCTCATGAATGAGATGAGTGCCCTTACAAAGGAGGCCCCAGAGAGATCCCTCACCCTTTCTACCATGAGAGGTTATAGAAAAAAGATGGCTGCCTATGAACCAGGAAGTAGTCGCTCACCAGACACTGAAGTGCCAGCACCTTGGTCTTTGACTTCTCAGCCCTCAGAACTGTGAGAAATGAAATTTCTGTTATTTATAAGCCATCTAGTCTATGTAGTTAGTTGAAAGACAGCCTGAACAGATAATACAATTGAGGAAAGTATGCATTTCAATAAGAGAATATAGATAAATCTACTTCACACAGTATTCAGTACATAAAAGATGTTCAGAACTTATTAGTTCTATTTCTTTGTTCTTTCCTCCATGTGTGAGCAAATTTTGTCATCGGGACTGATACCAATTCTCCAGAAAAATCATATCTTGATATGACCTTTTATTGCAAGTCTTTTCAGGACAACTGTTGAGCTCTGCTCTATGCACTATCTACTTACATGATGGTGGGGTTTATGCAGGTCTAGTGCTACTGACAGATGCATTGACATAAGGCAGGAGAGAAGAATAGAAGAAATTGGGGTAAGCAGAGAAAGTGGGATATGGAAAAATAGAGAAATGAAAAGAAAAAAACATGAGCATAGAGGGTGCATAAAATTGATCATCCAGATGCTTGCTTCAATTAAGTCATAAATTTATACAAGAAGAGGATTTGCTTTGGGGAAGATTGAAAATTTATAAGGGTGCAAGTTTCCAGCAACTTGCAAAAAATGTTCTCTAGTGGAACTGTTTAATGGCCTAACCCAGATAGAGCATATGTTTACATTTGAAGGGTTATTTCCAGCATTTATTTATCACTCCAGTGAAATGTTAATCCTACATAAATTTTTCAGTTTTAAGTTTCAGATGAGTAATTTAAACCTTGTGGCAAAAATGGCAAAATAGTGAAATTATCAGAGTGACCACATTAATCTTTTATTCCAGTGATTAACTGTGGCTTTCTTTTGGTGAACTTCACTGGACTCTTTGACAGCTTTTCCTTACTCTCTGTCATGCATAGCTTTGAACTTTTCTAACTATGCTGGATACCTGCTGTTCTAACATTCCTTTTTGGAGGTGTGTTTAGATCTCTAGCTTTCCATACAAATCCAGATGGTCCATAAGGTTCAGACAGGCACATAATCTGGAATCCCTCTAGACCTGGTAGACACATGACTCAGGTGGTTCAAGCAGAGTCATCCTTAGGAGCTTTAACAGAGTGCTAAGAAAGGAGGCTCTATTTTCTATGAAATCATAAGCCAAAATAACAAGTCCCCCAAGAAAAAGAGTTTTCTGACTGGGGAAAGGAGAGCAGAGAAATAGAGAACACAAGAGAAAGTCCTATTGCTATTCTTTGAGCACCTGGATCCAGACACACCTGAATCCATCAAGCCTTCCTATAGTTGAGTTATACAAATCTTTATTTTTGCTTAAGTTTCTTTGCACTGGCTTTCAAACATAACCAAAAACAACCTGATGCCACTTGTGTATTCAATAATACCTAAATGCTTGTATAGTGATAAAAATATTTGCCCAGAAATATCTAGAAATGTTTTATTGGAATTCTGTCTAGATCAGCCCTTTAGCCCTGTTTTATATTATATCTTCCTCAGAAATGTCAACTTGACAAAACTTCAAATAATGGAGCTTTTACCCAATATAAGCTACAGGCATTTACAAAAGAATACTTGTTACTTTATAGATTCAAAATGTTGAGAAACAGTGTAGCTTCTTAGAAAGAATACATACTTAGTAGTCTTGGAGTAATATCTCATATCAACCCCCTAACAGTTGCATGATTTTTCCCACATAAATAGCTATACTGCACCTCAGAGATATCAGTAAAATGGGAGTGATAGTGCTTCCTCACTTTTGTGAACATTAAATTAAACCATATATGTAAAGTACTATTTCCCTGAGGCTAAGAAATCTGTTTTGTCCATTGTTGCATCCCTAGGTGCTAGAACAGTGGCTGACACACATTAGGTGTGTACTAACTATTTGGGTCAAACAGAAACGTCCAGTATACAGTAAGTGTTCAACACATGGAAATTATTAATAGTATGGTGGTGATAATGATGACAATGTGTTCATGGGTCAGTGAACTCTGTCACTTGTGTGGCTATTCTCCTAACCAAAGCAGACTTCTGATATTATGGAGACTGACAAATTCATGGCTTACTAGGATATTTCTTTACAACCCTAGAAAATAAATAAAAGCCATCCTTTATTCATTGATATTAATGAGCAGTAGTAAGCACATGCAAGAAATACAACGAGTAGTGGCAATAACAGTGACAGTATTAATAGGTAAGATTTCCTGAGCATTTTCTTTGTTCCAGGAGTTCCTCTGATACATTGATATATTTTAGCTCATTCATGCTCAAAAAAGTTCTATGTGGTTGATACTACCATTGTCATCACAATTTTATAAATTAGGAACCTGAGGCACAGAGCATTTCTTAGCTTAAAGACAGGGCCAGACCTGGAAACAATGTGAAAGTCTTTTCAAGGTCATCTCTTTTTTCCTGCAGGCTCCAAAGCCTGGATAATTTACAGCCCAAGCAAGGCCTTTTCAATGAGTTTTGGCCTCCTTGGATATGATGGTCCCAGAATCTTCCTTCCTTCCTTCCTTTATCTTTATTCCCATTATGTGGTGTTTTCTTAATACTACTCTTTGAATAGCTTTTACCTAAACCATTGCAGAGACAGTAATTCACACAGGTATGGAGGATTACTTATGGTTCCATGGTCTATCCCTAAAGGAATGGATCTCATTTCTTTCCACCTAAACTATTAAATAGTTCCCTCATCTTCCAGACTTCAGCTTCTACCCCTTTTTCCTTGGACACAACTGAAATACGAAGCTTTTCCCATGCTGCTTTTGAGTGAGTCTTCTATTTTGAAATCTGTGACTGCATACCTTCAATAGGAAAAAGTCCAAATTCCCTAAACCAGCATTTGACACTCTCAAAATATGCCTCAATCTAGCTTTTGGAATGCATTTTCTGCCCTGATCTCATGCCTCTTTTAACATTTCCTACACATGTCCATGTGATCTAACATCCTCACCATTTCATATATTCTTTCCCATACCTGGATCTCCTTTCCCTCCTCTCTTTTATTCAAATCATTCACTTATATTTTTTAAGCATTTGTTAAGGGCCAGGTGCAGCACTAATCAAAAGGGATAAAGTACCTACTCTTATGTAGCTTTTATTCTAATGAGTGAAAACAATAGATAGATAAATAAATAAGCAGAGGCATTTCAGAACATGGTAAGTGCTATAAAGACAAAACAGGGTGATGTAGTAGCAAGCGAGAGGATGCCATTTCAGTGAGTGTTCAGGGAAGATATTTCTGAGTGGATAATGTTTGATCTCAAACTAAAGATCAAAAAAGACCCAGCTCCGTGAAAACCAGAGAGTTCCAGGAAGAGAGCTCAGTAAGTACCCCCAATATTCATTACTATTCATTCTCTAAAGCCTAGTTCATCAGAGAAATGCAAATCAAAACCACAATGAGATACCACCTAACCCCAGTG
>VBSM01003169.1:17218799-17314491 GCA_008086735.1 Cheirogaleus medius
AAAAAAAAACAACAACAAAAAAAAATAAAGCCTAGTTCAGACTCAATCTCAGCCTCAAACTTCTCTTATCTTCCCATGTGAATTCCAGCGCATACTTTATAGTCTGTGCAGTGCTTACCACGTTATATCTTGGATGTTAGTTATTTATGGATATTTTTCTACCCTATTAGAATACCCAAAGTGAAGATCTATTCTTTTTATCACCTACAATGATTAGTCCAATATTAATACAGACACTCAAATATTTGAGTGAAAGAACAAAGGAAGAAATGAATGGACAAGGAAAACATTGTCGAATTTTGTTTCACTTGTGGCTGGGATGAGGAAGACAGATATTGGTGAAAAGGAGTCTTGGAATACCTCAAAAAGTGCCATGAATCCTATGAATGACACTGGTTCTCCTCATGGAGAATTGGAGTTCTTCAATTTCCAGTTTGCTCTCTTTGGAGGAGAAAGTCCTGAATAAAAATTTTCCAATGATTCTTTTAAGCTTCTGTCTTTCACCAGGCAAGTTGATTTGTTCTAACAGGGCAAACTCCAAAGCCATAGGGACATTCTTCAAAGATCCGGCACAGTCTGAAGCCTGTGCATGCTTTGATGAATTTAATCGTATAGAGCTGGAGGTAATTGTAGTACCAGTTTCTTAGTAAAGTTGGTATTCAATGAAAGTGACAAGCCTGACAACTTCATTAACGGCATTGACATTAAGCAACATTGACTATCTTACAGCTAAATAGGGAAGGAAAATTTACAATTTTGGTACATTTTAATCAAACTCCACTGGTAGTTTGTGTCAGATCTACCCTTGTTAATTGTGGGCTGTTTTTTCAGCATGCTCCTCCTTTAAGTGTTGCTGGGGAGAGGTTCCTCCACAGCCTCCTGTCTGCATAGGAATTGAGGGGGGTTCAGGAGGAGAGGCTGCATATTGTTCACCATAGATTAGCTGTGAGCTCTCTCTCTCTCTAGCATGCAACCTGCCACTCACGGTATCCGACAGACAGTTGCTAACTTTCATCTATGGAATGCTCACAGCCAGGGAAAGATGCCCTATTGCAGCATTTATTACCTTTCTAGAACCGCTTCTGCCTTCAGATATTTTCCTGCAGATGAAATGCCTTTGTTCTTGACTTAGGAGGAATTCTGAATAGAGAATTAATTTTACTTCCCCAATTAACCCAAGAAGGTAAATATGGAGAAATATATCAGGAAATATTCTATAAGACAGAGAGACAACACATTTATAGTGTTATTTCAACAATAAATGTAGTTCATGGTTTAAGAAAAATAATTGAATTTGATTAAAAAATGTTGTTGAAATCATATCTTTTTGAAGTGGTGTGATTGTATTTTAAAATACTATAAGGCATTTTTCAATTTTTCCAATTTCTATATTTATGTTATATTTGTGACAATAATGCATTTAGTAAGAAACCACCATTTTGACAACTTCCCTTTGAAATGTCTTTGTTTCATTCATTTTATTTCTTTGTCAATGCTTTGAATAAGTTATCTCTTTGGATTCTCTGAGTGTGTATATGCGTGTGGTATTTAACAAATAGCTCCAAAAGGGACATTATAAAATAACTTGACATTCAGTGTTAATTTTTAAAGTAGCCTAATAAGATTTGTATAGAGTTTTAAGTTTTATTCTTCTTTTTTACTATCCTTTTAGCAACCCAACATTTTTTTCAACACAGAAGTAACCTTTGACATTGAGCTCTGTCTGAGCCCAATCGCATGCCCAAGATTGGTAGTAATGAATCTATTCTCGGGTAGAGCTGAGCTGTCACCTCTTTTCCCCAAGACATGGTGTCAGAAAGATAATGCCAACATGTCCACAATGACATAGTTGGTTCTGCTCTATTGGGATATGGTACATTTTTAAGAATGCCCATGTCTAAAGGACAGTGATTGGCTTCCATCAAGGAAAAGCGTGCTCCTAAAAAAATATAAATTCTATGTTCAAATAAAACACAAGAGAAAAAAATGTCTGTGTGAAATGTCTTTTTGCCTTTATGCATTTTTCCTCTTACACTCTGAAGAGTTCCCACAGGACCAGCACTAAGCTTCTCTTCATTAGAACCCAGATTTCAATTTAAATTTTAATTAGAATAGATGACTGGAATACTTACCATTCTCTGTACTTTCTGCATAGAGCTAATCAGCAACTAGAAGCATGTCCCATGTTTTCATAAAAAGATTAAAATCTTATTTCACAAAGATTTACTGCTATTCATAAAATTATTTTATATCCTACCATATCACTTTTTTTGTGGATGGGTCACTTTTGGAAGAAAGTGTTGTTTTTTTTTCCCCATTCATACAGTAACAGAACCAGGCATAAAATTTGATTTTAAATATACACAAATCTTAAATTTTTGAAAGATCATAGCTTTATCAATAAACATTCTGTAGAACCCCGGACTTTTCCCCAGCATTTCAAGTGTAATGTTGAACATTGTAATAATGTATACGAACGAAAATGTACGTCAGTGATGTATATAACATGCTATTCTATATAACCCAAACTGGTTCCATGCTATCCAAGTGATCATTTTATGACAACATCGTCAACACCTAAATTATAGCTAAATTATGAATGTATAACCTATACCAGAGCTTTTGGCATTTTAGTGTTTACAACGCAATTGCAGTGTATCAGTCATTCATTCAATCAACAAATATCTATTGAGCTTCTACTTTGTGTCAGAAACTATTCTAGATTAGGAGGGCTGGGAGATGGATTCAGCAGTGAATAAGGCTGACAAGGCCTGATTGCACACAGCTTATATTTTTTCAACTACTTAGGGATAGAAGTACAAAAAATACTATTATTCAAATTTTATAGACATAAGGAACCCCGGCTCAGAGAAGACATGTGTTATCCTGACATCACTGCATGTCTAATGAGTGGTCAAGCTGTTCCTCACACATATGCTATCCTCACTCCAAGGCCAAGGTCTTGGATGGCAGTCAGAATAGGCAAGAAGTAAAAGATTTTCTTCAAGACACTTCTTTTTTTCCTATATGATTACTATAGGACAAATCTAGCTTAAGGTCACCACAACAAATATTGACAGAATGCAAATGGAAAAGAAAATTAAAACAAAACATGGCCATTCTCTGGCACATGTAATGCCTCACTCTCTCTCAGTTTTGTTTCCCCCAAAATGAAAGTAGCTCTGTCATTTCATTAAAAAACCATTCATGCTGCTATAAAGCAAAAATCAAACATACTGAAAAGAATGAAGAAAAAAGCAATAGTCACTATCCAGGCACTGTCTCACTATCCAGAGACAACCATTTTTGCTCTATCATAATACATATATAGAATATATATTTATTATAATTATTCAATATGATACTATGCATGCTGTTCTACAATGCAAGTACATTCCATATTAATAAATATAGATATAAGTGATCATTTTCAATGACTGTGTAGCATTCCATTATGACTATATATCATACTTTATTGAACCAATCTTCTTTTAATGGACATTTCAATAGTTTCTATTTTACCTATTAAAAACAAAGGTAAAATGAACATTCTTGCATAAAGACCCTTATATACTTACTCATTTGTTGCCTTGGGATAAATTCTTAGTGGTGGACTTGCTTGGGTTTAAGGGTACACAGACATTTCAATAAAAACATATATCTCAATTTACAACTTCTACCACTAGGGTATGAGGGTGCCCATTTCTCATGCTCTTGTCTTTTTAATCTTTGACAATATGATGAGCAAAGGAAAAATACTATTTAAATGTTGTAATTTTTAAGATTTAACTTTTTCCTGATTAAAAAATAATATACATTTATAGACAATTAAGAAAAACATGTAAATTCACACAAATAGAACTCATTTACTAATCCCACATCTGAAAGATAAATTATTCATGTTCTCTTATATATCTTTACATTATTTTCCCTAATTGTCTATAATGTTTTTCAATAAAATTGGGATCATACTGTAAACATGCTTTTGTGTTCTTTCTTTTTCCAAGTAAACCTTTTACTTGTGTACATATTCAGAGAAAAGTATTCAAATCATAATGGAAGAATTTTTAAATGCACTTATGTAGTTACTACCCAGATCAAAAACCAGAACATTACCAGCCATCCGCAACCCCACCAGCCTGCCAGAAGTGTCTCTGATCCTTCATCAGTCACCATCCCTTTCCCAAGAAAGCACCCATTGTTCTCACTTGTATTACCATAGATTAATTTTGCCTGGTTTTTAAGTTTACATACATGAAATCGCACAATAAGTGTTCTTTTGTATCTGCCTTTTTCACTAAAGAGATTCATCCATACCACTGCATGTAGTAGCAGTCTGCTCTTGTTACATGCATAGATTGCACAGTGGTCAAATCAGGGCTTTTAGGGTATTGATCACCTGAATAATATTCATTGTACCCATTAGGTAACATTGTTATATTGCTATAATGTGTTAAAGAAAAAAATTATTCAGTGATGCTTGTTAAGCCATGGTAAGGAAGATTTTATGTAGGCCATAGTAATATGTAGAGGGCCCCCTGCAACAAGATTTTTCAACGGGTGAGAGAGATTGGGCTCAACTCTGAATACAGCATGGCAAGTGGGAATTTATAGCAAAGGAGCAGGGTGGGGGTCAGCGGATGGAAAATTACTAAGGGAAACATCAAGGGTAAGATGGATTCTGGCTAAACCCACCTAACAAAAGTCTTGCTAAATGCAGGCCAAGGTGATCAGATATCACCTGGAGGGTAGAGGAGGATGAAGAACCCAATCAAATATCAAAGATAGGTGAGTTCTTGCTAAAACTGGATTTTACAAGGAAGTGTACAGATGAACCTAGAAGCTTCAGGAGCCTGACTCTGGGTTAAGCAAGGAATTTTTGTCAATTGTTGCATGATTATACCACTTTTTTTTAAAAAAAAATTCTCTTTTCTACTAATGATGGCCACTTGGGTTCTTTTCAGTTTGGGTTATTATGAATAGTACTACTTTAACATTCTTTTTACTATTATTTTGGTACACACATTTATGCTTATGTGTTGGCATGTGCCTTTCAGTGGGATTGCTAAGTATGCATATGTTCACCTTCAGGAGATACTGCCAGTTTCCCAAAGTGGTTGCACCAATTCATATTCCTATGAGCCGCAAGAGCACTCAGTTGCTCCAATCTCACCAACAATTGTAATTGCCAAATTTTTAATTGGTTTTGTTTTTGACATTCAAATGTATGTATATTACCAAAGTTTTAATTTGCATTTCTCTGATGACTGATGGTGTTTATCACCTTTCCATGTATTTATTGGGCAATGGATACATTGATTATATGAAGTGTTTTTGAGTCTTTTTGCTCAAAAACCTTTAACTTCATTTACTCCCCTTTCTGCTTTTTGTGCTAATATGTATTTGAATCTACCGTGTTTCCCCCAAAATAAGACCTACCCATAAAATAAGCCCTAGCAGGATTTCTAAGCATTTGCGCAATATAAGCCCTACCCAGAAAATAAGACCTAGTGATGGGCGTGGCTACGCAGCGTATCTGCACAACCCATGCATTTCCATCGTGGAGTGGTAAAGAAGATGATCAGCCCTTCTCATCTGCCCCATGAGAGCTCTATTGCTCGACATGAGAGATTGGGGCCAATGGTTCTAAAGGAAATAGAGTTGCAAGAAATTCAGGATGGAATTTGGGGTTTGGAGAGTTATGATGTTCCAGAAGAAGATGACTTAACTATATTTGAATAAATGTAGATTGTTGTACCGTACTTAAAAAAAATAACACATCCCCTGAAAATAAGCCCTAGGATGTCTTCTTGAGGAAAAATAAATATAAGACCCTGTCTTATTTTCAGGGAAACACGGTACATATATTTAAATCTTTGAATCATCAATGACTTGTCATTTTACACATTCAGTATTTATTTAGATTTTCCCCATATATTCACTTTTTTCATTGCTCTTCATTGCTTCTTGTGTTTCCTTCTTTTCATATAGATAATTTTCCTTCTGCCTGTATTTCTTATAGTTTGGGACTGCTTGCCATAAATCCTATCAGTTTAGTTGACATACATCAGCTTCCTTTTGAACATAAATGAAACTCTTTTTTTTTTTTTAGTAAATTGGAAATATCCAGTAACTATGCATATCCTTGATTAGCAGGGAATTTCTTTTCTTTTAGCATTGCAAAAATGTTGTTCTAGGGGTTTCTGGGTATCCATCATTTCCCTTATTCAGTCTGCTATCATTTTCTTGCTCTCTTGAAGGGAATGCATTTCCTTCCCTTCACTGTTTTTGTTTTCAAGAACTTTTTTCAGAATTTTAACATGTGGTGTCATCTGTGATTTACTTTGTATTTTTTTACTTCTTGAGATTCATAATGCATGCTGAATCTCATAAGTCATTATTTTTGGAACACTTGTTAATTTCATTAATTTTGGAAGATTCCGAGCCATTATGTTAACTTCTACAACTTTCTATTTCTCTTTTCCTGCTGGAATTCCAATTATGTGTACATTATATTCAATCATACCTATATTAGAATATCTATCTCATTTGTCTACTATGCTTGTTTATGTATTTTCAATTGGTTTTTCTTTTCATCCTTCAATCCTTTTTTCAGATAGTTTGAGTATTTTCTATTGATTTACCTTCTAGTTGAAATACTTCTGTCTTCTTATGAGTCTTAACTCTCTTTAAACCTAAATATTAAGTTCTTAATTTTTATTATTCTAATTATCTTAGTCCCTAATTTCCTTATGCATTTTTATAGATGCCAGTTTTCTGGTGAAATTTTCAAACTGTCATCCATTTTTTAAAACATATTAATGACATTTATTTTAAAGTCTATGTTCTGTTAAACTCCAATATCTAGATCAACTGTTAGTTAGTTTCTATTTTGGCATTTTGTCTTGAATTTTGATCATTTTGGATCCTGACTCCTGGCATTGCTGATACATTTTTATTGAATGCCAGATATCATATAAGAAAAATTATAGAGGCTATGAATAATATATTCCTTTAGAAAAAAATTTATGATTCTTCTGGCAGGTATTTACACACGGAGTCAGATATCTTGGATCAAAGATTGAGAGGATTTTAGACTAGGGGTCAGTCTTTGTGAGGGCTGGCCTATTACTCTGACTGTCCCTATTCCTAGGGCTTAACCCTGCAGATGTTTCAAGAGAAAGACCACATTTTTAACAAAGGCTTTTTTTTTCCTTGGGGGACCCTGAACTTCAATTTTTAACTTTCAAAATCTTTTCAGTATTGTAAGAATACCACCAAGGCTTTGCTTCATAGTTTAGTGTCTTAGGTCCCACTTTCTACCTGGCTTCTTGGCCTTATTGTGTGCAGCTACGGGATCAGCACACATCTTGAGGGAAGGCAGCAGAGGATGCCAGGCCACCTAAACGTGGGTGTCTCCTCTGTGCAATCTTGGCTGCCGGGGCCTCTTTCTGATGTTTACAGCTTTATTTTGAATTCTATCAGTAAACAGTTGGTCTGATACATATCAATGTATTATAGCTTGAAACAAGTCTCTCATTTTCACTATAATTTAAATCTCTTTGCCCATAAGTAAAGAGAATATTTTATTAGTTTATTGGCCACTAGCAGTATTTTTAAATTTAATTTTAATTTTCCCAAATAATACATATACGTAACTGAAAAAGTCAAATGGTTCTACAGTATCTATAATAGAAAATACCACTTTCCTGCCTCATTTCTTTCTGTCCTTATTTAGTTTTCCATAGACAGTGAATAGAACTTTTAAATTCTATCATTTGTTATTATTATTTTAATTATTAATTTTATTATTAAATCCTTATTTTAAAATTTAATTTTATATTGGAATACAATGATTCTTAAAATTTAGACATTATTTACTGACTTCCTACTATGAAAGATGAGGATTTCTATTATACCACTATAAAAACATGCACATACTTTCTTCCCCTATATTTTCAAGAGTTATATAGCAATTTTCAATAAATCAATACTTCTTACATTGTTTTCTACACGAATATAGTTTATAGATAAGACACATGGCAATCTATATAATTTTTTCTTTTTAACACATTTTTCCCCTAGAGTCAATCTTTTTTTTTTTTTTTTGGTTAGTTTTATCAAAAATTTTTCCCTCAAACTTTCTGACTTATCACAAAGTTTCATCAAACACATCAGGTAAACCACCTGCAATATATATGACATTGGAGACAATCTTCCCAGAGTTCCCTCAACTTTCTTTTTCTGGTCCTAGGACTATGGTACCAGTATCATCCTGGGAATCCCATCTGTCCCTCTCTCCTGGGTTGGATTCCTGACCCCATAGCTTCTTCTTTCTTTATATATTCTATTATTGTTATGGACATATGTCCAGTAGCTTCCTGACAAAGGATGTATAAGTACAACTCTTGAGATCTTACAGGTTAGAAATCATTTTCCCTTTGAATTATGTAGGAGCTACTTTGCTTTTTTAGCCTATGATGTTGCTATCGTGTTCAAGTCTGTTCTCATTCCTGATCTTCTTAGTTCCCAGTGCTCTGAAACTTTGTGATGATGTACCTCTGTGTTTGTTTTGTTTTGTTTCTGCCCTCTGAGCTGGGCATTCATTTGGCTCTTTCAACATGGATACATATGTCTTTGTGTATACACAACAATTCCTGGAAATTCTCATCATTATTTCCTTCATAATTTCTTCCCCTCCATTTCTGTTCTTTCTTCTTGAATTCCTATTGACAAAAAGTTGAACTTACTAGTTTGTGATTTGTTTTGATTCTTGAAAAATTTCCTGAACTTTGTACCTATCCTTCATTTGTGCTTTTTTTACTTCTAGGGAGGTTTTCTTACCTTTATCTTCACTTTTATACTCACTTTTAAAGTATTATATCAGTTTATTTTTAGTGTCCAAGGCTCCTCTGGCTTTCTAATTTTAAAAAAATAGCATCCTGGGGTTTTTTAAATCTTTTTTGAGGAAATTATTTATGGTTATTTATTTATTTATTTTTATTTTGCTTCTTCCATTGTTGTTTCCTCTAAATCTTCTTTTAATGTTTGTTTTGATCTCTTTCTATAACTTACATAATGTGCTCAAAAATCTGGTAATCACTGGCTATTTGTTTATATTTAAGCACTTTTTAGTGAAGCACTAAAAAGCTAGATTTTGATAATCCGGTTTGATGACTAGTGAGTTTGCACTATAAGGTTACTGGGAGTCATGTCTGAGGATTCTCTAATGTCCATGCCTATAGGTTTTCACTCTTGAGAGGTTCTGTTTCGCTAAAGAGGAATTCTTATTATCTTTCCAGGAGGGTATAAGCTTTGATATTATGATTATGAAGGCAGAGCTTGGGAAGGTGTTGCTATTCTCACCATTGAGCATGTATTCACTTGATCTCTCTGTTCCCAGCTCCTACCTTTACTACCTCCATTGTGTCTACATCACCGAGAACTAAGCATCTCTGGTTAAATGTCTCCTGGCTGGGTAGGAAAGGGATAGTCATCTGGTTGGCTGGGGTGAAGGAGTGAATCTCAGGGATCTAACTGATCTTTTTATAACCACTCCTGGCATCTTTAAGTTTCATCCTTAACCCCACATTTACAGGTACCTGGTGCCTCCAAGTCCTAAGCTTGTCTGGGGATTAGTGACACTAATAGGTTTCTTCTTTTGACTTTTTCCCCTGAGGGTAGTTAGGTTTTTGTTTTCTCATGCTGCTAAATTAGTTCCCACTTGTCCATCTGCTTTCTGTCTTAAAGAATTGTTTACATTCTCAAATGGTGTTGTTTTGCCTATTCTCTATGTCTGTGGGAGGTTTAAATCTTTTTTATTCTTTTACAAATCTGAAAAACTACTCTCTAGTAGCTCAAGATGAGATACTCATGATAATGAAGGAGTCACTATAGGTGCTGTAGTCCTCTTCTGCCACTGAGAAAATGATGCTACACTGGCCCTCCAGGACCCATGGGAGTTATATCAATCCAGCCTCTCCACTTGCCCAAGTGATACTAGACAAGCCATTAACCTCTCTGAGCTTCAGTTTCTTTATCGATAAAATGAAATGTTAATTTCTATCTCATAGAATGTTGTAAGTATTAAATCGAACAATGCACTTATCACATTTAACACATCAGCTGTATACAGCTCAATAAATGGTCTAGCAGTTATTATAATTATTAGTATTATTAATATTGTCCTTATCATGGTCAACTACATAATAGCAAGAATCTTCTTGGGTTAATCTTACTTTCACTTGCAAAACAACTTGCTCTAGCTGTAGAAATGAGGAAAGAGCAAGAATCAAAAGAAAATTGTCCAGAATATTTCATCATTTATCTTAAAAAAGTCTTATCCAAACCTGCATGGAAGCATTTGATGAAAGTCACAGCAACCATCTCTTCAGTCATGTATAAGACCATTAATTCAAGAGCTGTTTCTGTAAAGGAAGAGAGAGCAAATATTTCAAGATTTATGAGACATATACAATCTTTGCCAGAACGACTTAACTCTGCCATTGTAGTGTGACAGCAGCCATGGACAATGCATAAACAACTGTATATGGTTGTTTTCCACAAAAGCTTTAAAGTACAAAAACAGGTGTTTACCAAGTTGGTTTGAGAGTTGTAGTTTATAGACTCTACAGATGAAAAATTCTTTACTGTTGAAAATATTAATTAGGTTGATTAATACTGCCTCTATAACAACCATAAATTCTCAGTGGCTTAACACAATCAATGTGTATTTCTTACACATGATTTGGTGGGCAGCCTTCAAGTGGTGATTTGGGGATCTTATCTCCTTCCATCTTGTGTCAATCCCAGCTTCTAGGGTTCTTTGAAGTTCTTTGCTGGTTGCTTTGCACCCAGCCAGTGGCTGAGTGAAAGGAGAGAAGGAGGAGGATCACGCGGGACTTCTCCTGACCTCGCCACACTCAAACTCACATTTTACTGGCCAGAACCTAACTGCAACAGAAGCTGGGAAATACTATAAAAGTTCCCAGTAAAAAAAATGAGGATTGATGGGCATCTAGCCAACTTCTACCAAATTATGGACTGATAAGTCAAAAAACGAGCCATTCAGGAAACTTTAACTATCATATTTTCCCATCCAAAGGATCTGGATTGTTCTTCAGGGAGAGCTACATAACTTGTCGGCTTGATACAAAATGAAAGTGTGAGGCACCTTGAACAAAAATCAGGCAAACAGCTTTTGGCTTCATTTTGTAGCCTTCGTGGTGTTCTCTTAATTTGATATTTAACTTCACATTCCCTTGGTCATGGCAATACTCACAAGACAAATGCACACAGGTATAGGCACTGGGGCCCACCCAGCTCATGGAGTACATAAGGTATACTCCGGACCTTGTCCCTCCAGAAGCTCCTTCAACCCCACCCCCCCAGGGTAGAGGGGCAATAGCCAAGCTCCTGTCTGGGGCAAATGAGCCTGTTTGGGAGCCAAAGTCCCAAGTCCCAGCACTTGTTCCATTGTTATCAGACTTTACTTACTACACACAAATTCAAAGATACAATTATTAAAAATTTTAAAGGGTGACCAGTGAACATGAAACACCAAGAGGCAGGCGTCCATCTGAGTGCGGGATCCTATGTAACTGCACTGGTCACATGTCCTTCCAGTTTGATCACTTGCTGGAGGGGAAAGATGAGGTGTCCCTACTGTAAGATGTTTAGCAAGGGGTCAAACTATTGGTAGCAAACCCAGAGCACTTCTGCCTGCTCTTGCACAGGTTTTTCCAACCTTCTTTGCCAGAAAAGGCATTCCATTGAAGGGTTGTAAAAATTAAGCAAAGATTGAATTAGTCTTCAACAAGACGACCCTTAGCTCTGGATTCTCTAAATTATTGCATATTAAGGAAATGCTAATGGACTCAATGTTCTAACATTGAATCATTCTACTGTTTTTCAGATGCAACATTCATTCCTATTTTAAAAGTTGCATAGGTGAATTTCCAGAAGTTAGCCACTCCTTCATTATTTGTTCTGTACTCCTAATCCTGTGAAAGGCAGTGTAGGGTCAGGGTAAAGAATTCTGACCAACTGATTTTCAATCCTAGATCCTAAACTTGTTAGCTTTACAGGCTTAAGCAAGATGTTGCCTTTCCTTGAGCCCCCATTTCACCATCTGTAAAATGGATTTGATAATAACTACCCCGCAGTATTGTGGTGAGAATGACAAAGGGATAACATGTGTATAGAGCTGGGCACATAGTAAGCATTCAAAACATGGAAAGCATTATTGGTATGCATTGGTGATAATACCAGTCATTATTTTGGGGAGATAAGGGAAGAAAATCTTCAGATATGACCCTTAACTTCTGCAAGATTATGATTTCAGAGGTAGAATGAGTTCTAAACAAAAATTGTAAAACCAAGCAGTAAACACTTAGAGCCTCAATAGCAGGGCAGATGTGTGGGTTATAGGAACAATAATGGTGCTATTGTAGCAGCTTCTCATCTGGATCAGAGACATTTGTCAGACAGTAAGTATTTCCAGGCTATTCTTGAGTCTGCTGGCTCTAAAAGTAGACCCTTTCACATAATTTTTTTTGGTGGTGGAGGGGCACAACTTAAATGAACGGTTATTTGGTGGCATAGGAATGTATAAGGATGCAATTATTTATGAAATGTAGGTGCAAGAAATAGTGTGATCCATGCACCCACAGCAAATAATGAAATTCAGGAAATGTGAATGGTTTCTGGATATTGTCTTTAGTGCTACAATTCAGGCAGCATTAGTTATATGCTATAAGCTCAATGCGAGGAAGAGGACATATCCTCATAAAATAAACATTTGTCTGCAAATTTTCCAGTTGAAGGAGAGGCTGGTAGTGCTTAGTACTGCTACCTCCACTGCATATGATGATTAGACATTAGTGAATCACACAGCCTGGGTCAACCTAAAATTGTCCTATAATGAAATTGAGATATAATAGGAAGTTGTGCTATTTTTGTATTTCCAAAGAAGGCGGACTCTCATACAACTGTGCTCCTGTTTGAAAAGTGACCCTCCAAACAGGAGAATGATAAAGACAATCTACACTCTGAGATTAAAAGAAAGGCAACAAGACAATCTAGTTTTGGCTTCATAAAAGGATGTTCTTGCAATAGAAATACCTCTATGGTTACCAGTAATAAGAAAAGATTAAATCAATCAGCTTTTCCTGAACTTTGGTGATCTTGTACAGAATTTTAAAGATAGGAGCCTGACTTACATCATCAGGCTGATTTTATTTTTGACTTCAGAAATATCTAACTATTCTTAGAGGGTCCATGTATAAAAATACAGAAGTCTGCTTAGTTCTACAGTGTTCTAGCAGAGTACTGGAATTTCATTTAAATTTAGAAGATTGGAAAGAACAAAACTTGCAAATCTCTTAGTGAATCACAAAGCCTGCTGTATGTTTGAGTATACTGTTATATAATATATTTATATTTGACCACACAGTATATGTGTTTGCCTACATTGTCCTTAGAAACATGTTTAAACCTCTCTGGTTGCTCTGCAAAAGAAGAGGCCATTAGTATATTTAAAATGTGTATGCCGAAGTTGAATTTGTAAATTTCAGAAATTCATTGCTATGGCTGTATTAATTTCTTATGGCTTCTATACCCAGTTAACATAAACTTAGTGGCTTAACACAACGCCAATTTATTATTTTAGCAGTTCTGGAGGCCAGAAGTCTAAAAATGGGTCCACTTGAAGATCCTTGTGGGATTCCTGAGGATAATCTCTTCCATTGCCTTTCCCACCTTCTCGATGCCATCTGTATCCTCTGGCTCATGGCTCCTTCATCTTCAAAGGTAGCAGTGCAGCATGCTCTCTCCTTTCCAATCTCAAGCCTCCCTCTTATGATAACCCTTGTGATTACATGAGACTCTCCTAGATTACCCAAGATAATATCCTCACCACAGGACCCATAGCTTAATCACATCTACAAAGCCTCTTTTACCATACAAGCTAGCATACTCACAGGCTCCAGATCAGAACAGGGGCCTCTTGGGGCAGGGAGGCATTATTCAGCCTCCCATAATGGCTGTCACCTCTGCAATTCTTTTCTTCACCTCATGTGCAAGTGCTTATGTTGACCTTACATATTGGCAAATAAACAAATTCAATTCTCTTCCATGGCTTAAATAAATAAAAGACCTTTTGATGCTGAGTTCCCTCTTGCTACTGTTCTTTTTCTCTCTCCCCATTCAGAGTCACAGTGACCAGAAACACTAACCGTATCAGCTATCTCCAAGACAAGTTTCTTTTTTCCAACTTTAAAATCTTAATTGCTGGTGCCCGTTACCTGCTCCACTGCCACTCCATCATAGTTTGGAGAAAGTCAGACATGACATTCCCATTGTCAAAATCCTACATTTCTTTCACCTCTTGGTAGCATTCTATACTGTTGAGACATCTTTTATTCTTGACACTTCCCCTTCTGTTGGATTTTGTGGTGAACATTTGTTGCTTTGTCACCCAGAATTGTATTCTCCCCTTTTCTGGTAAGAGCCACTGGCTTTGCTTTAAGGAGCTGCTCCTTCCTCGCCTTCAGCCCCCAGCAACTGGACTGGGCACATGACTCAGGCCTAACCAACCAGAGTATCACCTGTCCTTGGTGGTGGCTCAGGAATGGGCAAATGACCCCACCAAAGCCAGTCATGTGCAATCCCAGGATTGTTACTGGAACAATTAAGAGACACTGTTTTCAGCAGAACTATAGAAGTTGGCAGCCATTTGACACTGACTTGCATCAATGAATGAAGGCAGTGTGGAGGAAAGTTGAAATGAGAAAATGATTGCAATGTTGCAATGATTTTAACTCTGAATGTAGCCTTGCCTGAATTCCTCTGGGCTTTTTGATTATGTGAGCCAGAATATTCCTTTCATTTGCTTAAACCAACTTAAGTATCTTTTTGATCATTTTCAGGAGTTTTACCTGCCATTATTTTCATCACAGCACTCTTGCCTCGCTGGCCTTTCCTCTCTAGGACTTTTTTGTTCTCTTGTTTTTCTGCTCTCCCTTAAATATAGAGTTCTCCCTGGTTCTGTGTCCCTTCCCTCTTCCCATCTACATTCCGTAGACCCTGTTCACATCGCCAGTCATCATGACACTCATGTGGTACGTCTATAACCTACACCCACTGTGAACTCCATTTCCATTTAATCAACTGTGTTCCAACAATGCCTCCTGGATACCTCACAGGAAACTTACATTTAATATAAGTCTAAAAACAATCACATTCTTGTTCTCCCTGTCACTACTCTTAACCAACCAGCTCCCTCTTCTGCATTCCTTATCTTGGGAACCACCTGCTATGGATTGAACTGTATTCCCCCCAAAAGTTATGTTGACCAACAGTACCTTAGGATGTGACCTTATTTGGAAAAAGGGTCATTGCAGACATGATTAATTAAGGTAAGGTCGTACTGAGGTAGGACGGGCCCTTTAATTGAATATGACTGATATCCTATAAGAAGAGGAAAGACATAGAGAGGGACACCCCATGTGGAGACAACAGACACCCTGGGGAAATGTCATATGACAACAGAGGCAGGGACTGGAGTGATCCAGATGCAAGCCAAGGAATGCCAAAGATTGGCAGCTACGTAAGAATCTAGGAAGAGGCAAGGCGGGATTCTCCTCTGTAGATTTCAGAGGGATCATGCCCCTGCCCAATGCCTTGATTTTGGATATCTAGCCTTCAGAAAGGTGAGAAAATAAATTTTTGTTAAGTCATCTAGTATGGCACTTTGTTAGGGCAATCTAAAAATCTAAAACAGCACCCAAATTTCTAAAACAAAAAACCTGAAAGTCAGTCAAGCCATTTATCATTCTCCCTTACTTCCCAGGATATAATCAACCACTAATTCTTTTTTGTTTCCCGAATATCACCTATAAGTCTTTATTTCAGGCCTAGATGGACTATGGAAATTACTTCTGGGCTCACAGATCTCCTGACCTCCTTGATTCCTTCCAATCCAACCCCATCATCCTCATCACTGTCAGGATAATCTTGTCAAACACACAAATCTGATCTCCTCTGCTAAAAATTCCTACAATGATTGTTTATTGCCTTCAGCATAAAATATAAACTTCTCAGTATGAATACAAGGCCCCTCATGGTCTCACCTTTATCTTGTCCAAGCCTTACCTCCTGCCATTTTTCACAGCAGTCTTGGCAACTCCCAAATGTGACATTTTATAGCTCTGTAATATTCCTTGTAATCTCGAGCTCTATGTTTTACGCACATTGTTCTCTATATGAATGGTCCCTCCTGCTTATATGTCAAACTGCCATCTTCAGATTTATACTTAGAGACTATCTCCTTGGTCTTGCCCTTCCCCAATTCCCCCAGGATCCTTAAGGCTTCTTTCTTCACTCCATCATGGCACTTACAATATTGTCCTGAGGATGTTGTTTGGCACCTCTGGGTCCTCTCAGAAATGTAAGCTCTCTGAGAGGACAGACTCTGTCTTCCACTCTGTATCTCTAATATTTACCACAAAGACAGGGCAGAGGAGGAGTTCAGTAAATATCTGTTGATGGCATATGTGAATTAAAGAAATTAAGTAAACTAGAACTGTAAGAAATTGTTGGAAAAAATTCAATACTTTAGGATTTGGCTTTAATTGGATTAAAGACAACAGAAGAGAATGCTCATTTATGAGGTCAGTGCTTGTCATTCACACTCATTAATTTATTCCTTCCTTCATTTACCAGACAAGTATTGTGTATGTAGGATGCAGCAGACCCTGTGCCTGTTCTTGAGGACATGAAGACAAAAAAGGCACAGCACTGCCTGCAAGCAGCTCACAAACACAATTGCAAACAAGGAATTGTTATTAGGTGTTCTAAGTATATGGACAGTAGTCAGTAGGATCCTTCTGAGGCAATAGTTACAAAGCAGGTCCTTGTGAGGTGAGGTGGTGGAGAAAGAATTGGGAAGAATAATTTAATCCTCAAAACCACCTTCTTGCAGATAACCTCTTCAATCTGCATGTGGAAAAAACTAAGCAAAGTGATTAAATAGGAATTCCAATAATTCCTTTCTCAAAGAAAAATAAAAAGATTCACTTTGTAACCCAGAGCTCTAGGTTTTAAAAGACTGCCTTTTTTATCTTCTTTCCTCTCTTACATCTCTCACACACCACACAGCTTGGAGCCTCCCTCTCTCTAGACGCCTCACCCCCAAACCTCTCTGTTTTCTGGCTTCCAACCTCTTGTGATCTCCCCACTTCTTCTTCAAGCCCTGTCATCTCCAGGTTAATGAAGAGAACTGGCCCTCTGCTATTCTGCCATATAGTCCAGGATTTCCTAGGAAAGACGGAGACAGGAGCTTGTCTAAACTACCAAGTTCTGTCCCTTGTTTCTTGCACATAGTGCTGGGAGACTCCCAATGGGTGATGTTGTTCTTCAGTTCCAATTACTTTGCTGAGAAGAAACCTTATTCTTTCATTAAATTGGACAAATATTTCCTGAGTATGCTTTGGAACAATTTGTGTACATTAATATACTTTTTCAACTTAATTTTATGAAATCTGAATACAGATCAAGTATTTTGAATGCATGGCGTGTAGCACAAGCATTCAGAAAATAAACATTACCATAGAGTTTAAATTTTAGTTGAAAGATATAGATGAAAAAAACAAGAAACATAATGAATAAGTGAATTATATACTATACTAGAAAGTGATAAGTACTATAGAAAAAAATTAAAAAACATTCTGAAGAATAAATGTAAAATGTGAGGAAAGACTTTTAGAGAAATTGTCTAATTCGTAACCGATGGAGTACAATCTCTTTTCACTACACCATGCTATCCTAATTAAAACAGATTATAAAGTCATTATGTATTCATAGTAATATATGAGGACTTTTAAATTGCAATCATGTTTCTAGAAGACATATTCAGAATAACTTGGGAGTATATATTTATAGGAAATTTTTTGTAAACACAAATTTCAAATCTGTTCTGGTAGTAATTTTGGATTTTGACCTATCTTTATATGTATACATTACTACATTTAATTGTAGAAAGCACAAGTTTTCTCTACTGGGAAAACCAGGGGATACATAAGAGACTCAAAAGACCTAAGTCTAGTCTCAGCTCTGCCATATGGTACAAGTTTGGTCTTGGGTAAATCATTGAGCCTCGTCTGCCTCTCAGCCAGGCATTGAGCTAAGAGTGACTTCAGCATTTAAGGAAAGTTCTACTGAAAGTGAAAACAGTCTGCAAAAACTCAAATAAATTTGTATATTCAACTCAGAAACTACCTTGTTGTCTAAAGTTGTCATAAACATGCCTAAGTGGAGAATTCTAATTCAATCTCTGTGATGTTGCTTACAATGTGGTGGGCTATATTCTGTACCCTGCTACATACAGAGCTAGTATCTGTCTTTCTCTTTTAATTTTAAAGGGATCCATGGGTGAGACTACATTTGTTTCCCTTTGTCTATTAAGCCTCATTAGTTACTGTAAAAGTTTATTAATATTAGGCTTTTTTGGGGGTCAAACAAAAGCACTGAACATTATTAGTCTAAATCACACTGCCTCTTTGATGTCAAATATTTACACTGCTGCCCAATGATTATAGGCATCGTGTATTTGCCCTGGATTATTATGACCTCTTTATGCTCATTTCTCCCACGTTGCAGGTCTTTTCATTTATCGCAGCTAGAAACTCTTTCTCTTAACTATCTTTCTCTTTGAATTCCACCCACCAGTTGGTGTAAGAAGGGATAAAGACTGATCAGTATTTCAAGTAACATCTCACCACTGTCCCAGAGAACAGCTCCTGCTGCCTTCACCGAATTAGCTGCTTCTCCATATGTCTCCAATGCTCTCTAGGATTTTTTTTCTCTCCTATCTAAAAATTAGATTTTAAAAACCTCATAGTTTATTCCACCTTTTTATTCTCTGGTTCAGGACTAGGGCCCTTCCCGTGTTCTTACCAACCAAATATTTGGGAAACAGCTCAGCAAGTGGATTTCAGCCTTCTCTAGAGCAGCTGACTGGCTGAATGACTGAGTCCATACACCCTGGAGTTATGAATCTCTTGAAATTTGGTCAAGCCTCATCCAAACTAGAGCTTTCTTCTTATTAGCACTGAAAGAAGCATCAGCTCAGCTCTACTCTCAAATATCTCACAAAAATAGGCATTATTTTCATGTTCCATATTTAGCAGTTCCAGTGACATCTACAGCTCTTGACCCGAACTACGAGGGATAACGCAAAAGCTCCTTGGGGTCAGAGAGAACCGAAAGCTCCTATTGTACTCTTACGCCCAGCTGATTACATAGGGAGATACAGACCTGCCCTAATAGAGCTGCCCCTAGTCACATATGGCTATCATGCACTTGAAATATAGCTAGTGTAACTGGGGAGCTAAAATGATCATTTTATTAGAAAACAATCAGTTAAATTTAAGAATTGATACTCAATTCAGCTATTGGAAAATGTTTAAGGGACAACTTGTGAGTGTGACTTTTGATTTTATGAAATCTAAACACAGATCAATATTTCTGGTGAAAATTTAGTGGGCAAATTGAGATGTGCTATATGTATAGAACACAATCCAGATTTCAAAAACTTAGAATAAAACATGTAAAATACTTCATCAATGATTTTATATTGATTTCATATTGAAATAATATTTTCTATAAACTGAGTTAAATAAAATATACTATTCAAGTGAACTTCATGTGATTATTTTTACTTTTTACATGTGGACACTAAAAATTTTAAATTATATATGTGGTACCCATTACATTTCTATCAGATAGTACTGCTCTAGATCAAGCTTGGGACTATGGGAAAATAAATCCTTCTCTAGTCCATCATGTTCAGATTAATGTTGGGGAAACTAACTTCTGTTAATTGCCTTCCATGCTCCAGAAATTATTCTAGGTTCTTTATCTATGTTAACTTGTTTAATAGTCATGGCAACTTTATGATGGAGATATAACTGTGTCTTGCAAAGATTAAGTGTCTGGCCCTAAAAATCACTCAGCTAAGAAGTGGCAGGCCTAGATTTAAGCAGAGTTCTACCTTTAAAAATGGTAATAATAATATTTAAATAAAACCAATCTATTCTAGCAACTTTATGATGGATCTATAACTGAGGCTTACAAAGATTATCTGGTCCTAAAAAATCACTCAGCTAAGAAGTGGCAGGCCTAGATTTAAGCAGACTTCTGTCTTTAAAAATGGTAATAATGATATTTAAATAAAACCAATCTATTCTAGGAGTGATGTCAGCAAGATGGCAGAATAGAAGATCCCCTGGCATCATTTGCCCTACAAAAATGTAATTGGAAACTATTCAAAGATAAGAATTCCACTCCGAATTCACTAGAACTCAGGGGAAAAGCAGAGAAACCCCCTGGCCCCACAGAATAGAGAGAAGCAGTGACCAGTAAAAGCAACAGTCATTTCAGACTGCACTGCCCCCACCCCCACGCTGGCATAATGCTACTCAGAGAATTTCCCTAGACTCACCATTTCTTAGGTGAGAGAAGGAAATTGGAGGTGAATGTTTGATCTCTCCTCTGGTCTCAGAATCTTTGTGGGAAGCCCGCTTTTATCTTGCCCCACAGGAAAAAGTAGGGCTGAATCACTGGGGGTGAATTGAGGACACAGAGCAGGGCACTGAGTGCATCAACTGGCATGCAGACCTTGGCAGCTACTCTGCACTTTGATCAGTGGGGACACCACATTGAAGAGACATAGTGCTGCAAGAGGCACAATCCACAAGAAAGCCCATATCCCTGGCCTGATTTTCTACAAAGCCCAGGTGCTCCTGTGGAAACTTCCCCTGAAGCAGAAACAACTAAAAGATTGACATTAAGTTCTGGTGCCCTCTTAAGTCTTCCCCAAACTGGGAAAACAATGGCAGAGTAGCAACATAACTTCTGGGCAACATTTAAGTTCCAGTGCTCACTATAAGTCTTCCTCAGACTGGGAAACAATGGCAGGGCAATGAGTGAGTTTCCATGCAGTGATTTAGTTCTGGAGCTCACTATAAATCCTCCCCAGAACTGGAAGAAACAATAGGCTAAGGTTCTGACACAAAGTAGTACCACCAAAGAACACCTGTGAAAAACTAAAAGAGATGGTTGTCTCCTCAAGTGTGTAAGCATCAATGTAAAGATGCAAGGATTGTGAAAACTCAGGGAACTATGGCACCACTAACAACAAAAAGCTCCAGAAATGAATCCAGAAGCGATCCTCAGCAAAAAGAACAAAGCTGGGGGCATCATACTACCTGACTTCAAAATATACTACAAAGCTATAGAAAGCAAAAAATTGCATGGTACTGCCACAAAAATAAAAAATTAGACACGTAGACCCATGGAACAGAATAAACCCACACTTTTTGGCCTGCTCATTTTTTTTTACAAAGGTGCCAAAAACATACATTGGGGAAAAAGACATCCTCTTCAATAGATGATGCTGGGAAAAGTGGATGTCCATATGCAAAAAAACAAAACTAGACCCTCATTTCTCAACAGAAATATAAAGAAATCAACTCAAATCAATTAAAGACTTAAATGTAAGACATGGAACTACTAGAAAAAAACATTGGGGAGATGCTTCAGAACATTGGGCTGGGAAAAGATTTGGGGGGTAAGTCTTTAAAAGCTTCTGCACAGCAAAGGAAATCAACAGAGTGACAAGACAACCTATATAATGGGAGAAAATATTTGCAAACTACCCATCTAATAAGGAATTGATAACCAGAACATACAAAGAACTCAGACAACTCAATAGCAAAAAAACACAAATAATTCTATAAAAAAGTGAGTAAAGGATCTGAATAGACATTTCTCAAAAGAAGACATACAAATAGCCAACAAGTATATGAAAAAATGCTCAATATCACTAATGTCAGGTAAGTACAAATCAAAACCACAATGAGGTATCATGTTCCTCCAGTTAAAATGGCTACTATCAAAAAGACAAAAAAGAACAGATGCTGGCAAGAATGTGGAAGAAAGAGAACATAAGTACATCGTTGGTAGAAATGAAAATTAGTACAGCCACCAAAGAAAACAGTATGGAGACTTCTCAACAAACTGAAAATAGATCTACCATCTGATACAGCAATCCCACTACTGGGTATTTATCCAAAAGAAAGGAAATGAGTATATCAAAGAGATATCTGCACTCCCGTGTTTATTGCAGCACTATTCACAATAGCAAAGATAGGGAATCAACCTCAGTGTCCATTAATGGATGAATGGATAAAGAAAATGTGGCATATATATATATATATATAACATACACACCAGAGGAATATTATTCAGCCATAAAAAAGAATAAAATTCTGTCATTTGCACAACATGGATGGAACTGGAGGATGTTATGTTAAGTGAAATAAGCTAGGCACAGAAAGACAAATATCACATGTGCTCACTCATATGCAGGAGCTAAAAAAGTCAATCTCATGGAGCCAGAGAGTAGAGTGATGGTTACCACAGGAAAGGAAGGGGCAGGAGAGGAAGATGAAAAGAGTCTGGTTAATGGCTACAAAAATATGGTTACATAGAAGAAATAAGTTCTAGTGTTCAATAGCACAGTGGGGTGGCTATAGCTACAATAATTCATTGAATATTTGAAAATAGCTAGAAGAGAAAATTTGGAATATTCCCAAGATAAAAAAAAATGATAAATGTTTGAGGTAATGTATATACCAATTACCCTTACTTAATCATTACACATTGTATACATGTATCAAAATATCAAATGTACTTCATAAATATGTGTAATCATATGTATCAACAAAAAATAAAAATCTAGTGAAATCTAAGATGTGCTTTCATAGAAACCTTTTGTATCTTTTCTCATTTAACCATAAAATTAATCTTATGATTTGCAATTGCACCTACCTCATGGAGGGGCTGTGAGTTTGAACCAAGTGAAGTGCTGAGCATGGGGTGTCTAGTACTTGTTAAGTACTATTATTTTTCAGATGAAGAAATTGCAAAGCTACCTTTGTCTGATTCCATAGGCAAACTATTTTCACTCTATCATGCCCGTCTCCAATTTCAGGGTATTTATGATACAAATTACTGTGAACTTGCATGCACTTTTTCCAGTTCAGTATGTGGAACTTTTTGTTATTGGTGTTCTGTTTTGTTTACGAATTATTTCTACCACTCTGCTTTTCCTTGATCTTTCTGGTTATTTCATATGTGCAGCCAGTGCTCCCCCAAATATTAATCTCCAAATTAATTTCCCTTTAATGTTGCATATGGTAGACTTTAACCTATGCATTTTATCCCCATTGCCTTATCATCAATCAAAAAGGAAACTCTCAGAAATTAGTGACTACTAATTTTTAGTTAAGTTTAGCATAAGTAGGCAATACAAAACAAGAACCTCCCTGTGACTCTTCCAAGTCTGTCTTTCAAATTGTGTCAGGCTCTGACTAAGCCAAGCAGGTACAAAATAGGACAGAATGAGACCAGTCCTTATTACAGGGACTCAATCATGGAAACTAAAGATGCCAAACACATCCTGCTATTAGAAAGAAGCATCACGTCCAGAAAGCCCGAGTCAAATAGGTTAAAGAGGAAAAAGAGATGTTTGGTTTGGGCTTCTCTCCTTATGTCCTTCATGCCCCTTATAAATGGTAATTCAGTGTGGAGATGGATATATACTCATTCTAATGTGTTTTTCCAGTTGCGTGACATTTTCACCGCACAATGAAAGGGACCTTGAACCCACACCCTGAGAGCCCAGACATTCAGTTTTATAATCAGGTTCCTTACCTGTTGACTCAAATTAGCTCAGAATGACTCACCAACTGTGTGGTATTTGCTTAGATTTGATGCTTTCTGGAACCTCAGTTTCATCCATTTGAAAAGCCAGATGCAAAGATGGCATATGTATGTATATATGATATAATAAGATAATTATTGTTTTCATGAATCCATTTCAAAAATATCAACAGGGAAGCCTGTGGGCTACCAATACCTAAATAGGGGATGGAAAATAGTCACTAATTTTGTTTTTTTTATACTTTTACAATTTACAAAGCACATTCGCACACATTGTCTTACACAGCTACACTGGGAGAAAGAACGTAAAGCCTCATATCTGCCATGGTAATCATTGTATTCCTTTGCTGCTTCTTCCCACTAGAAGTAAATGCCACAAGAATTGTTTCTCTGTTTGTTCACTTCTGTGATCTCAGAATGTAATCTAGTGCCTGGTCATCTAGTAGGTGCTCAGTAGACAGTTCACTGAATGAGTTTCATAGAATCTACAAAATGGAGAGGCAGTCTAAGCCCAGCCCATAGTGAAATTGGCAAGCCACAGGTACAACTGAAAGAAGACACTGGACCTCCTCACCTGCTCTGCTCGTAAGCTGCTCTCCTCTTCATGAACAGTCAACACATTTCTTTACATACGAATTGTGTTCGTCTGCCCCCTCATCTTTGCATCTGGCTTTTCAAATGCATGAATATGAGGTCCCAGAAAGCATCAAATCCAAGCTAATACCACAGTTGGTGAGTCAGTCTGAGCTAATTTGAGTCAACAGGTGAGCAACCTAATTATAAAACTGAATTGCTGGGCTCTCAGGGAATGGGTTCAAGGTCCCTTTCATCGCACAGTGAAAATGTCACACAACTGGAAAAACACATTAGAGTGAGTATACATCCATCTCCACACTGAATTGGGGCCAGAGCTGAATGTTTGCATTCAGCTTTAAAAAAAGAGAGAGAGAAAGAAAAAGGGAAAGGGGGGAGGAGCCCAGAATAGCTGTCTAGACCTTGATCTCCCCTGGTGCAGGATGCAGCACTTTTAGGGTGCATACAGGAACTGCCAGGAAGGAAGGTTAAACCCCAGGAAGCAAGGAAAGGCATGAACATCTAATTTCCTCTGATTTGATATGATGCTAAATAAAACCCAGCAAGAGACAGAGTGCTCAGGATGACACTGACACGGGGAGAGGGGGCTCCAACATTTATAAACAAACATCTTTTAGAAATCCAAACAATCTTTGATTTTTAACACTTTGCAGTCAAGATACTGAAATGTTTAGTTCTCATGTTTTTATTCATTCTTTCACTTGTTTAACAAATATAAACTATATATCATATGCTGGGATAGGTACAGGATATAAAAGGTGACCAAGACATGTATGTCTTCTTAAAGAAATTCGCCCTATTACATGGGACAGACATTACAATGGTCTGAATGTCCGTGTTTTTCCAAAATTCATGTGTTGAAATCCTAACTCCCAAGGTGATGGTATACACTGAGTATCCCTTATCTGAAATGATTGGGACCAGAAGTGTTTGAGATTTCAAATTATTTTTTTTTTCATTTTGGAATATACATATTACGCTTACTAGTTGCACATCCCTAATCTCAAAATCTGAAATTCAAAATGTTTCAATGAATATTTCCTTTGAACATCATGTCAGCTCTCAAAAAGTTTTGGATTTCAGAGCATGTAGCACTGCAGATTTTCAGATTAGGGATTCACACTCTCTATTAATAGATGGAGCCCTTTGGGAAATGATTAGGTATGAGGATGAAGCCTTTATGAATGAGATTAGCGCCCTTATAAAAGAGACCCCTGAGAACTGCCTTGCTCCTTCTTCCATGTGAGGACACAATGAGAAGGCACCTTCTATGAATCAGAAAGCCCTTACCAGAGGCTGAATCTGTCAGTTTCTTAATCTTGGACTTCCCACCCTCCATAACTGTGAAAAATAAACTTCTCTTGTTTCTAAGCTACCCAGTTTATGGTATATTATTATAGCAGCCTGAATGGACTAAGACAGACAGCCATAAACAAATAAATCGACTGTAAGACAATGTTTCTCATATAATTCTAAAAGCCTAGTTTCCTATGGCTGTCTTGCCATAAATTTTCTGTCTTAAAATAACAAATTCTCTCCGGAGGTTAGAAGTCTGATATTAAGGTATCGGCAGAGATAGGTTTTCTCCAAAGGCTCTAGGGTAAGAACTTTCCTTGCCTCTTCCAGCTTCTGGTGGCTCTGGTGTTTTCGAGCTTATGGCAGCATCACTCCAATCTCTGCCTTCATCTTTTTTTTTTTTTTTTTGAGATAGAGTCTCACTCTGTTGCCCGGGCTAGAGTGCCGTGGCATCAGCTTAGCTCACAGCAACCTCAGACTCCTGGGCTCAAAGCAATCCTTCTGCCTCAGCCTCCCAAGTAGCTGGGACTACAGGCATGCGCCACCATGCCCAGCTAATTTTTTCTATATATTTTTAGTTGTCCATTTAATTTCTTTCTATTTTTAGTAGAGACGGGGTCTTGCTCTTGCTCAAGCTGGTTTCGAACTCCTGACCTTGAGTGATTCTCCCGCCTCGGCCTCCCAGAGTGCTAAGATTATAGGCATGGGCCACTGGGCCCAGCCTGCCTTCATTTTCACATGGCCTTTCTTCTCCATCTGTTTCTCTTCTCTGTGTTTCTTATAAGGGTGTTTGTCCTTGGCTTTGTTGCCCACTCAGATAATCCAGGATGATCTTATCTTAAGATCTATAACTTGATTACATCTGCAAAGACTCTTTGTCCAAATCAGACCATATTCACAGGTACTAGGACACAGCCATATATGTTAGGGGGCCTCCATTCAAGCCACTACAGGTAGTATGGATGAATAATAAAGATAGAATCCACAGGAGCCTACTTGGAGGAGGAAACTTTTGAGTTGCATTTGAAATGACGTTTAGAAAATGTAGGAGTTATACAGGCAAATTTGGGGCAGTGGGTTTTCATTTCAGGCAGAGGAGTAGCAGGAGTTAAAGTATAAAGGCATGATTGAGTATAAACAACACCAAGCACCTTAGTGTGCCTGGAGGGTCACATGAGCAAAGAAAAGCAGTGAAAGAGGAGGCTAAATACCAAGGAGGTGGCCCAGCTGTGGAGGGCTCAGGTGCCATGCAATGGAGTGGCATTCTATCCTGTTGGGCAACAATTCTTAGCTAGTTTGCCATGGCACTTTTGTGGGCCACCATGTAGTAGGTAAAAATATAAACTGGAATAATACTATTTTTGACAAGCTATTCAACACATGGGACTAAGAACCTTTTAGAAAGCAAGATGGCATCCTATGCCAGGAAATCCTCTCTACCCCACTCCGCCCCAGCTATACATACACACATAAGACCATCACCTTGCCTAAGGTCCTGAAACCAACTAATAAAACTGAGTCCTAAAACTGCTCATGTCTTCATGAGTTAAAGTAAGGAAGGAAGGGGGACAGTCTAACAAAAGCATCTGATCCCACCTTATCAAGGAAACAGGACTTGAGTGGTACTCGAGTGAGAGTACCACTGTATTTTATATATTTTAATATAGCACTGTATGTTCCCTATCGGAGCCTTTACCCTGTTACCCTGTAATTCCTCCTTTATTATTCTTCATCTGCCTCTGGTGGGCTCTGTGAAGGCAGAAATTGTTTCTGTCTTTTTACTTAGATATCTCCAAACTTCCATAGAGCGTAGTGCATAATAGATATTTAAAAAATATCACTGAATTGAAACAATTCAGCTATCACAGCTTAAAGGGAAGATAAGGTTGAAGTGAGTAGAGATGAGGAGAGAGTCAAGAATAAGGAAGGAATAAATTAGCATGGGGAGAAAACTCATTAAATAAAAACCCAGAAAATTTTTTATATCTTCCCACTGAAATCATGGTTTTCACAATCTGATGACCTCAGTTTATGAACTAACTTAAAAAATTTTTAAGACACAGATTAATACTCAAACTACATAAAGGAATCTGAACAAATTAAGTTAGTGTTGTTAAAGATGGCACTGGTTTGGGTCAGTGTCATTTCAAGCTCCACAAGAAATAAAAAGATGTATAAGTTGGTTGTCATAGAAATTAGGAAATGATTCATGTTCTTAAAGAATTTTGATTGTAATTTGGATTTGACTTACAATTCAATACATTTTTAGTTGATGTGGAAGCCAATATAAAACCTTCTATCAATTAAATAAATGTGTAAAACAGTTTTCAATAAGATTTCATCAAAAGAATTGCCATGATGGTAATGGTAATTTATTTACCATATTTGCTCCAAATTTGCCACCCATTCCACCTTTTCCTAACCCTTAAACACACACAGACACTACCCCTTATGAGTAGATGAGATATCTGTAATTTCTTGCTTTACTTCTCCTAGGGCACTAGAGGTCCTTTTTAAAAGGTGGTGTTTTGAAACAGAGAGTGCTATGAGGTCGTCCAGTGTGTGAGTTCCCACCCCAACTATCAGGCATTTAATCCTCCCATCAAACCTATGGATAGATACTATTATGATCTTCATTTCACCCATAAAGACATTCAGCATAGAGAGATTAAATAACTTGCTAAGTAAATGGAAAAGTCTCATCTCAAACTCCAAAGTGCTCTTTCACTCCCTGAGCTATAGAAAATGCTTATAAAGTTTGTTTGATCTGGTTACAGACAACATACATAACAAAGGGCCTTTAGTCTCTTTTCAATGACCATTCAATTGTGATTTTGTGACTTCTAGAATGTTTCTCACTAGACCTTGAGTCCCACTTCTGTCACTTTGCCCCATTTTCCTGAGTCACAATTCTAAAAGCCAATTTTACCTACTCATAACTTTCTGGTGAAAAAAAGTTCAGTTCTTGCTCTATCATCCTTTCTGCCTCCTTTCCAACCTCCATTAGAAAAAAATATCCCCAAGGGAAAGATTTGTAATGTCTGTACACAAGGACAGTTGTCCCTGAGAACAGCTGGGATCAGATAAGATAAAAGTTAGGGATTTGAGTTGGACATTGAGTCATTGCATGTGTCCTTCAAACATTGAGTCACTGCATGTGTCCTTCACAAGAAAGTCTACATTCAAACTTATGCTAGCTCCTATTTTGAATTAAGCAACATTTTGAAAAATTATAGAAAATTATTTTATATTGGTAGCCGAATGGAAGAAGAGGGTGTGTGGACCTAGGTTTCCGTCTTATTTGTGTTGAGTCATTGGATCTGCTGCAGAGTGTCACCAGTCTGCATGCTGTTCCCTAATCCCTGGCTGATGATTTTTTCATCTCACTTTATCTTTAAACTGGGAAAAAAAAATTAAAGCCATGAACAATGAGGAAACTGTTATTATGAGATGCATACCCTCAAAAAATATGCAATGAGAAGTATCCAGAAAGGCAATCACTTCTCAATATTTCTTTTGATTGTGAAAGATTTCAGTAGATTTGAAAGATATGGGCAGGACAGTCAACTTGTGTTCTGACCATAGTTGTCATAAAAATTAGGAAGAATTACACTCTAACTAATCCTCCCCTAAGCTGAAAACCCACTTTCTGGAGAAAGTAACACACTTTGCCAAACAGCAAATTTGAGCTAGAAGAATTTGAAGAGGGTGGGAATGGATTTGGAGACATTACACCTGAGTAACTCAAGCCAACTTGAAACAAAGAATCTATCCTGTTTTAAAGAACTTACAAAAGGTTTTCAAATTCCTACAGACTCTCTAACCCATGTTAAAAACTCTCATCAATAGTAAATGGTGCCTTCTATCCAACTAAAATTTACATATGGTAATTTTCATAGACTCTTTATATTTTTTAAATTCTAAAGGATTTTTGAGGTAAATGAAGAAAAAGAATAATATGTCTCCATTCTCTTTGTCAAAACTATTTGTAAAATTGAAGATTTTTAATTAAATTTTTCCTTGATTTTCCCTCATTCAAGCTGAAAACTTCTAGTCCTTCAGTTTCTTGCTCTTAGATCTTTTGCTCTGTGTATTAGAACAAACAGATCTGGAAGCAAAAGTTAGATTTAAGGTTGAAGTAGTTTTACTAAAATGTTCTCCACTTCAAAAACCACTTTTGGCTTTTATTTACATTTGAACACTCTTGTAAATTAGGTCTTTTTTTTTTCCTCTAAAATGGCTTAAAACTTTTGCTTCATAAAATGTAGATCACTTGATTAGATGATATTCAATCTAATATATTAAAAAAGAGCTTCCAATAAAAGCAACTTCAAAACGGCTTCTGAGACTATAACTATAAAAAAGTCCATTTGCCTATTTAGTCTGCCATTGCTGATTGAGAAAAAGATATAAATGTCATTGAAAGACAGATTATTTATTATATTTCCCCATCTGCTTACTACATTGGTTATTTGAGTCTCTTCTAGGTGTAAAATGCTTTATTTTAATAAATTCAAATGATGTCTACTGTCTTATACAAACACAGATGTCATTTTTGCAGCTAGAACTTGTTTAAGTACACAAAATTAAAAATAAAAATATAAATATAAATTTTGAATTAACAGAGAGAAAAACTGTACTAAGAATGAAAAGCCCATGCTCAAATTTTATACATTCATCTTTCACTCAACAATACAATATTTTAATTTGTCACTAACCTCCACCTACATAAAACACTTTAATTTTTTTTATGTGTTGGCATCAAGAATAATATTATTTATACTTTGACAGACCCTTATAATACAATGACTTTACAGAAAACTGAATTTGCAACCTTGGTGAAACTTTTTTTTTATTAATGTTTATAAAAATGGGAACAATCTAGGGTATTGCTACATGGGCCAATTGGTCATCAATCTATTCTCAGTCTTATGTCTCAGAATGATTAACACAATGATTCCACCAGAAAATGAGATTGGCTGGACCAATCAACATAGCCTAAAAGGTACTTCGAGGACACAGGTCTCAGCTTTTGTTATCAAAGCAATATATAGTAATAATACTTTGATACGACTGCAGGGAAACTTTAATATCACACACTGGCCTGGCTTGGGAATCTAGCTGCAAGCGGTTCTCTATCTATTTCTGTGAGATTTATAATTGCCACATTTCAGTTTATTTTCAAGAGCCATGTCCAGCAGCCAGAAATGAGAAGCTTATTGTGAGACTGCACCTCTTTTCTCATAGGCATTTTTGTACACTTTAGGACCACACTGTTACCACTTTATCCTCCTGAAAGGTAAAGTTGACCATCAACATCATCATTTATTGAGCACTTACCATATGCCAAGAATTGGACTAAGAACTTTTCATTATTTAATCTATATGACAACCCTACGAGAGCTATTATTATCTCCATTTGACAAATGAGGAGAAACAGAAGCTAGAAAATCTCAGCCTTGCCTAAGATCACACTCTAATTAAACAAGAGAGCCAGGACTCCAATACAGACTTGGCTGAGTCCAGAATTCATGCTCCTAACCACTGGGCCACATTGCTTTTGACTGTTAAAGGAGTACAGACTCATTGGGTTAAACGTTCAAGGACATTTTTGTTTGTTCATTTCATTGGCGACTTCTCTGTCACTTCTTGATACCATTGACAAAAGCACTAGATAAAGAGAAAACGTCTATGGTTGCTGAACTCTTTGGATTTTGTGTTTTGAAATTAAAGGAAAGATAAATCCTAGTTGTCTCTTGGGTTTACTAAAGAACTTGATAGGGAGTCATCAACCTTTCTGTCAGGATATTTATCATCTTGGCAACTCTAGAGGAGGAGATGATTTTGCCTTGGACAAATAAAATTTTCCTCCAAGGCATATATTAGGTAAACATAAATGTCCTCAGTATCATTGAGATCTATTTCAGCCCAGCTGGGCTTATGTAAGGAAGCACAGTAAAGTCCAGACATTATCTTCAACACTGGTTGATGCCCTGAACAAATTTAGAACCCACTCTCATCCCACCTCCTCAGCTTTCGGGCATTCAACTTCCTCACTCTACACTCAGATATTCATAGCTCTCCTCCAATACAACCTCCTAAACACAAAGTGCCTTCTGTTGTCTTCAAAGACCTTTTTGCCTTGGAAATATAATTTATATTATATCTTCTTAGAGCACTGCTTCATGTTAATAGTTATGGAATCCCAGATTTCAGGGCTGAGATGGTAAATATCATCACTCTAATATCTTCTTGATGCAGACAAGAGACCCAAGGCTTAGACACTTGCCCCAGATCACCCAACTGATGCATGGCAAGGGTGGAAGATGCCACTACCTGCCTACTGACTCCTTGTCCAGGGCTCTTTGTACTGCATCATGCTTTCTCCTCCTACACTATGCTAGTCAGCCAGTTAATGTAAAAATTTAATCTGCAACATAGAGCCTCAAGAACAACAGTCCCCCTTTCCAGTTACCTTATGCATTTTAGCAGAGGATGCTGTTGTAGACAGGAGTAATCAGTAACTTCAGTGATTTAAGGAGCTCCAGGTCTAAGCAGTCCCATTACATGGAGAGCCTTCTGGGCAAGCAACACTTGCATGGACTTTTGAGACACACTCATCACAGCTGCCTTTGGTTAGGCCCAACCAAACCTCTAGATAGATCTCAGAAAGCCACCGCTAATGATAGAATGAATTGTGAGATAGAAAGCAGGGCCCATGAGAAGAAAGCTTACAGAATTTAGAATCACTCAGCCTGAAAAAGAAGAAAAGACAATGAAAGCTACTTTGAGAATTCCCTTCTGGTCAAGAGAATTTATAATAGAGAAAAAGTCACTTGTCTTCCATACTAAGGGTACAGAAAGAGAAATTGGGCTTAAATTGCAGCAAGATAAATAGATGGCCCCACTGAGAGTCAATGTGGTCAATTAGAAGGCCTTTGGAGGCTTTCGATAGCCCTACTATAAGGGATGAACTTGACCTGCACAATGTGGAAAGCCTTGGAGGCATGGAAGGAAAGGTACATTTCTGTGATGGTCAAGTCAGGCTCTCTGCTGAAGACAGAGGTGTGCACAGCAGATGGTTCTTCACAATCACATTACCCTAGAGTTGATTTTATTTGCTTTAAAGCTGCTGAGAAATTTTGAGGAATCACCTACCACACACAAGCTTCTATTGTGTGGGCAATGAACGCTCTATTGTCATTGACAAAGGGATCAAATTTCATCCTGTCTCAAAAAGAGTGTCCAATTTTGGACTATAATATGGTTAAAATGGCTCTCTGCAAACAGGTTTCTGAATCAGTTTCTTTACAGCACAATAAGGTAAGATCTGCAATTCTCCTCTTTGAATTACTCCGACTGTGCTATGAGAAGCACAAAGTCAATCTTCATTGCTACCAAAATCTGAAGGTTAAGTTTTCAGGCAAGAAAGGAGGTGGTTTTGAAGCCACGATCAATCAGTGATGTCAACCTGCCAGAAGTAACTCATCATGGTAGAGGTACTGGATGTTTTAGTTGAAGCCTTGTTTTTTGTTTTTTTCCTTGCCCCTGAGAATCTGACATTCAGTCACTTTACTTTTTATTTTAAATTCACTGGAAGAAAGATGCACTGAAAGAGAATTTATAATCTCAGACAATTAAATGTCTTTTTCATTACCATCATTGTTGATTTCTTATATTCCAGTCCTGCTAGCATTTTCTCATGTCGTTTTGAAAACTTAACAATTATTCTGAGGCTAATAGTGAGGGTCATTAGAAAACATCTAAATTATCAATCACATGTTTTATTGAGATATAAATTCAATTTTCAAGGTAAGAGAAGATCCTCCCATTATTAATTCCAAAGGTGAAATGGCCATTAGATCTAGTATTATCATTAATATTTTTATCTTAAAATAAAAGTCTTTTCAACACCTAATTCCTTATAGGTAGTCGGCCAAACCTTCTGTATATGGGGTGAGGAGGGTATTTAAGTATTTAGACTTAGCAGACCTCATGTTTAAAAATATTCTTTCTTACTGAAAATCCAAAATTAACAAATGACCCATGTAAAGTGAATTGTATTTGTAGTAAAAAAGAGGACAGAGAAAAGGATTGAACAGTGGAGAAGATTCCATTTAAGAAGTGATCCTAAGTGCAAGATAAATTCGTATGTGTTGAGTTTTCATATAAGTGGTGGTCTTCCACTGAAGATCTGCCACATTTGGGAACAAACAGGGTGGTCTAATTGATTATATCCTCCAAAATTTACCTGACTTTTGTGACAGTGTCTCAGTCTACTCAGGCTGCCATAACAAAATGCCAATGACTGGGTGGCTTAAACAGCAGAAATTTATTTCATGGTTCTAGAGGGTGGAAGTCCAAGATCAGGTTATCAGCATGTTCCGGTTCTGGTGAAGCATCTCTCCTTGGCTGGTAGACTGCCACTTTCTGTGTCCTTACATGGCAGAGAGAGAGCTCTCTAGTGTCTCTTCTTATAAAGGCACTAATCCCATCTTGAAACCCCACCCTTATCCAATCCTAATTACCTCCCAAAGGCTCTATCTCCAAATATGATCACATTGAGGGTTAAGACTTAAATGTGTGAATTTTGGGGCTACACAACATTCAGTTGATAACAGACAGTAAAACTTGAGTTTAATTAAACTATGCATGATATTCAATGAAAGCTATGCCTAGGAAAATATTCCTCTTGTACTTTTAAGAATCCTTCAGAAATCCACCTGCTTCATACGTGGAGCTAAACCTTCCCTGGCTTCTCTCAGCCTCACCTGCATCAGTCTGAGTGGCTCCAGTTCTCTGGCCTTTCAATTTCCCCCATCAATCTGCCAGTTCTCACCCAGGAGGTCAGAACAGGGGTAGTATGTAGGGTCAAAGGAGTGACTGCACCACATTTTGTGTCATTCCAGGATATATGCCTCCTCCTTGGTCTCCCTGTACATCTGTCTTGTATATCTCTCATCTGCTCTCCATGGCTTAGTAAGGACATGAACCCACACTGTCTCAATGCCTTAGCCACTAGGGAGAAAAGGAATCTGACCATGCCTTACATGAGTAAAGTACCTTATGACTTATGATGCTTCCATATGCACTGATTTGTGTGATCCTCACTTTTATAAGGTGTTATTACCTCCATTTCACAGATAAGGAAATTAAGAACAAAGAAGTTGAATCCCTTGCCTGAGGCCATGAAACATAAGCCACAGATCCGGGACCAACTCTTTGGACAATAGGTCCAGGCCCTCCCAGGACACTGCATTTAGCCACCACAGAACATCATGTGTTCAGCAAGTTCAGACAATGTGGGTTGAAAATATGTTCTCCACAAGTTTTGCAATTATGATACAACAAACTTTCTGTTGCCCCATTATTCTGAAATGGTTTTTCAACATAAAAATTAGTAAATTTTAATAACTGAATGATATAAAGGAATGCATACACATACACATATTTTTTTAAAGGATAAAGAACACAGTTTACCCCCATTGAACTCCCACCATATCCTTCTCTCAATGATACCCTTTCTATCCAGTTGCTTCTCAGTAAAGACCATTCAATTCTGAGGCTCCTACCAGCTTCCCAGCATAAATATGTATCCTATGTGAGAATTATGGAGTGTCCACCAACTTGGGCAACCTTGGTCCCTAACCTGATCATGCCACTTAGTTATGGGATTGACCTTGAAATAGTTAACTTTTCTTTTCTTTCTTTTCCTTTTCCCTTTTCCTTTCTCTCTTTCTTTCTTTCTTTCTTTCTTTCTTTCTTTCTTCTTTCTTTCTTTCTTTTTCTTTCTCTCTCCTTCCTTCCTTCCTTCCTTCTTTTCTTCTCTCTTCTCCTCTCTTCCTTCCTTCCTTCCTTCCTTCCTTCCTTCCTTCCTTCCTTTTTCTTTCTTTCTTTCTTCTTTCTTTCTTTTCTTTTCTTTTCTTTTCTTTTCTTTCTTTCTTTTTCTTGAGACAAGGTCTGCTCTAGACTGGAGTCCAGTAACATGATAATAGCTCACTGCAGCCTTGAACTTCTGAGCTCTAATGATCCTCCTGCCTCAGCCTCCTAGGTAGCTGGGACTAGAGTTGCACACCACCATGCCTGGCTAATTTTTTTTAATTTTATTTTTTGTGGAGTCAGGGGTCTCACTATGTTGCCCAGGCTGTTCTTGAATTCCTGGCATCAAATGATCTTCCCACCTCAGTCTCCCAAAGTGCTAGGGTTACAAGTGTGAGCCACTGTACATGGCTAATTTTCTTTTCTAAGCCTCAGCTTCCCCATCTATTAAACTGGAATAAAAGTAACAGCTAGTCTTACCACGAGTATTAAAGAAGACAACACATGTAAAGAACTCAGCCCAATATCTGATATAGAGTGAATATTACCTGATGCTATTATTATAGTTACCATTTATTGTTCAAAGGTAAATGAGACATTTTGTACCTCAGAAGACTCACAGCATAATGGAAAAACTGAACCAGATTTAAATAATGCCATTACAGGCAGATTCTGGGAAAGGAATGGAGCAAAGAGAGACATAGATTTTCCTCTTGTGACTCTCTTCCTACTAATTCCCAAATGTCATAACTCTCTTGCCCTAAGACAGCAAAATCCTGACCGATTTAAACCCCAGTAATATTTTTCCCTGGGAAATAAGAATCTCAATGCATGAAAATACATTGAAAGTACAACTGCAGAAATGGTAAGCATATGGGGTAAAAACCTAAAGCAAAAAAAAAAAAAAGAGTATAACAGCTTAGGACTCCAGCTTGATGTAGTGTTGCAATTCACAGCCTTGTCAGTCTGTTTTATAACACCATTGCTCAAATTTGTGACAAAGTCCCAGCCCCAGAATCCTAGAATGAAAAAATTTGGCATGGGGTAGACTCGTTTACATTTTCTTCTTCTGAACATTTTCAGAAGTTACTTTAGTTGGTGTTTCTGGTGTAGGCACCCCTAATTACAAGCAGGGAGATAAAAATATCAAGTCTAAGTGGGGCAGAAGGGAAGTTGTATCCAAGAGGATGCTCCCCAAACTCTTCCCAGGTACCAGCCTCCCTAAGAGGTTCACTAACAGACACCTACAGCAGGCACAGCTGCCCGACCAGGCACTGTGGTATTTTCTTTATCAAATACTTCACATCGGCCAGGAACTCCACAACTATTAATCCATTAACTCTTATACAGTGCTATGTGGTGTATACTTATATCACTCTCAGTTTACAGATGTGAAACTGAGACAAAGAGACAAAGAGACAAAGAGATTAATTTTCCAAGGGCACTGAGGCAGTAAACGGTGGGGATTGGCCTATAAACTCAGACAGGGTCTGGAATCCACACATTAACTGCTATGTTAGTGTTTATTTGTGGGGAGTGGGAGAGGCTGGTTTTTCACTTTGTGACTGCATGCCATTTATGAAACTGAGGTTGGAGGCACAGTGACTGTGAATGTGTGATTTGGGCCTCTTTAGGGCTACCTAGCCTGCGGAATTTGAAAGAGTTAATGTTCCATCTCAAGGGTTATACTTGATTCTTACACACAGGTTTATAAGGATTAGACCTCCCCTACCTGGACACGAATAGATTTACATACTTAAGCTTTGCCAAGACGTGAATTCTACTGAAAGGAGGTAAGTCCTAATTTTTACTAGGTTTGTGATTTATGATCTTAAATTATAGTCTTGAGGATGTGAGAGGGAGCAGCGAGCATCAGATATAGAGCATATGGCTTCTTTTTAAAACAATTTAAATTGGACTTTTATGTAATTTTTCATTTCTCAAATCCCTTTTTCACACTCAAATTGCAGAGCCAAATTCCACTTTAAACCAGATTATGAGTGGACAGATATTACATTTTAGTCTCTTATTTTTTTTTAACATTTGTTAGAAGGGAAAGTGGTATATTCATTCAATGCCTTCCTTCTTTTGCCCCCATGAAATATCTGAATTCAATCAGCAATTAAGAGGCATTGAGGTTCTATTGCATACTGGAAAATATGTCCATTGAGTGGTCAGTGACTATCACTTGGTAGGTGTTCAATAAAATGTTGATAAATGAGTGGTTCCAGAGAGGAAAAGATGAATATAATCTTCTCTGCCCTCCAGTGGTTCATGGTCTAATAAGAGTCTGTCATGCAAACCAACTAAAATAAATGTGATAGATTTGGAGAACTATGTAGATACATAAGCACTATGAATAACTACTTGTAGTGGTAATATTAAAAAGAGAAGCCCTGCAGAAAGAGGCTATTTCAATTGTTATTTTTCCTTTTAAAATTGTATTAGATTTCTTTAAGTTATAAATTATTACATGATTTTATTAAAAATGCATAATGTATTAATAAAAACATATAATAATAACCTTCCCATTCTCTACTTTTAGTCTCAGCATCCTGAAGTAATAAAAATTAACTATGCTTCCATAAATAGGGTTTGTTTTTTCCTAATAATAAAAGGGGTATATACAACACATATCACTTGGGAATTCCACAAAATATCATGCATATATCTATAATACAGATGCAGCAGTTTGAAAAAAACTACACCATGTTACACATATTGAATGTACTGTAATGTATTCAATGACCTATTACAGATGTGCATTTATTTTTGTTTTCATCTTTAAAACATTTCCACATATCAATCCTAAGATGAAAGTGCTTTTTGTTTGTTTTAATCAGCTTTACTGAGGAATAATTTATATCCACTGAAATTCATCTATTTTAAGTGTACCATTTGATATGTTTTAACAATAATGTATACAAAATATTCACAGTCGTGTGAATACCACCACAATCAAAATACAAATCATATCCACCACCCTCAAAAATGTTCTTGTGTCCCTTTGCATCCCAACCCTCAGCAACCACTGACCTGCTTTTATAACTACAGTTTGTGCTATTTCTAAAATTTCAAATAAATAAAAGCATATAGTTCATAGTTTTTGTATATGGCTTCTTAAACTTAACTTTTAGAAATCCCAGACTAGATGTTTTCTAAAAATGTTCTCTCAGTCTGTGGCTTGTCTTCTCATTCTGTTAACAGTATGTTTTGAAGAGCAGAAATTTATAATTTTGAAGAAATACAAGTTATCAATTTTTCTTTTATGATTTATGCTTTGTGTATCCTAATTTGTTCTATTGCAAGGTTGTCTTTGCTATTCTCAATCCTTTGCATGTCCACGTAATTTTGAAATCAGCTCCTCCAATTTTATAGAAAAGCTCATTGGGATTTGATTTGGGTCACATTAAATCTGTAGATAATTGAGGAGAACTGATTTCCTAATGTATTGAGTCTTTCAACCCATTTATTTAGATCTTTACATTCTTTTAAAGGATTTGCAGTTTTCAGTGTACAGGTCAGGCACATATTTTGTCAAGTTTATCTGAGAATTGTATGCTGTTTATCCTATTATAAGTATGTCTGAATTTCAATTTCTAATTATTTGTTAAATAGCATTACTTTTTCCTTTCCAATCTGTATGTATTTTTTTCCTTGCATTATTGAATTGACTAGGATGTCTAGTACAATGTTAAATAGAATTAGTGAGTGTGGGTATCCTTCCCTGGTACCTGATCTTAGAAGGAAACATTCAGTCTTTCCCTAATAAGTATGATGAGATTTGCAGTCATTTCATAGATACCTTTTATTAGATTGTGAAAGTTTCTTACAATTTCTGATTTACTGCAGTTTTTAAAAAATCATGAATGAGTATTGAATTTTGTCAAAAGCATTTTCTTCTATTGAAATTAATACATTATTTTATTTTATTTTTTAATCTGTTAATTTGGTGAATTTTACTGATTGGTTTCCAAATGTTATACCGACATAGGATTTTTAGAATAAACTTCAGTTGATCATGACACATTATTTTATATATTTAATATATCATTGGATTTGATTATATTGGTCAGTAGTGTACTTCTCTTATAACCACTTGGTCTACTTTTGATATCGGGATTATACTGGCCTCATAAAGTAAATTGGAAAGTTCTCTCACTTCTATTTCTTGGAAGAGTATGCAAAATTAGTATTATTTCTTCTCTAATACTTGATAGAATTCACCAGTGAAGCCATCTTGGCCTAGAGTTTTCTTCGTGGGAAGATTTTAAATATAAATATAATTTATTTAATAGATATAGGGTTATTCAGATTATCTATTTTTAACTTTAGTGAACTTGGTTGTTTTTCTTTTTTAAGGAATTTGTCCATTTTGTATAAGTTGTCAAATTTATTGGCATGAAGTTCTTCATAATTTTCTTTTATTGTTCTTTAATGGTTATAGAATCTATAGTGACATCTCTTGCTTTAATTCTTGATGTTGGTAATTGATGTTTTCTCTGGTTTTTTTCCTGGATTAGTTCAGCTAAAGTTTTATCAATTGTATTGATTTTTTTTTTTTTTTTTTTTTTTTTTGAGACAGTGTCTCACTCTGTTCCCTGGGCTAGAGTGCCGTGGTGTCAGCCTTTCTCACGGCAACCTCAAACTCCTGGGCTCAAGCGATCCTCCTGCCTCAGCCTCCCGAGTAGCTGGGACTACAGGCATGCACCACCATGCCCGGCTAATTTTTTCTATGTATTTTTAGTTGTCCAGCTAATTTCTTTCTATTTTTAGTAGTGACGGGGTCTCGCTCTTACTCAAGCTGGTCTCGAACTCCTGAGCTCAAGCCATCGTCCCGCCTCAGCCTCCCAGAGTGCTAGGATTGATTACAGGCATGAGCCACCACGCCCGGCCTTATTTTCTCTCTTATCTTTATTATTTCCTTTATTCTACTTACCTTGGATTGTTTTCTTTTTTCCTAGTTTCTTATAGTGGAAGCTTAGATAATTTTTTGAGACCTCTTTAATTTTCTCAAATGTAGGTTTTCCATGTTATAAATGTCACATGAACTTTCTTAACTATATCCATTAATTCTGATTTTTTTCATTGCCATCCAGTTGAAAATATTTTCTAATCTCTCTCATGATTTCACTTTTGACCAGTTATTTAGAAGTGTGTTGTTTAATTTTTAAATACTGAATTATATTCTTAATTTTTCTTTTGTTGATTTCTAATTTATTTTTGTCATAGAATATATTCTATTATTTCAATCTTTTTACATTTATTAAAGAGCTGTTTTGTGGTATAGAATGTGATCTTCTGCTGGTGTTTTTATTTTATAGAATTGATCCCAAAAGTGAGCTCTCTATGTCAAAAAGTATGTTCATTTTTATCTTTAATAGATATTGCGTAATTATTTTTCATAAAAACATAACAATTTATACTGCCATATTGTCATATTTTATTATAAGATGCCATCAAACAATTCTATTTGCCCCATATGTTTAGTGAAAAATAGCATTTTATTTTTTAATTTTTCCTCTCCCACTTATCAAGTGAGGTTGAGAGATTCTTCATAAGTATATCATCCATTTACATTTCCTCTTTTATGACTTGCTTATCAATATTCTTTGCCAATGGAAAAGCAAGCACCACATGTACTCACCAGCAAATTGGTATTAATGGATCAACACCTAAGCGGATATACAGGAATAACATTTATCGGGTGTCGGGCAGGTGGGAGGGAGGAGGAGGGGATGGGTATATACAAACACAATGAGTGAGATGTGGAACCTTTGGGGGATGGTCATGCTTGAAGCTCTGACTCAAGGAAGAAGGGGGACATGGGCAATATATGTAACCTTAACATTTGTACCCCTACAATATGCTGAAATAAAAAAAAACAGGTAAAAATATATATTCTTTGCCCAATGCTTTAAACATAAGTTTTCAAGAATTTTCTTCTTTCGAATCTTGAATTTGATACTATTTTTGGTGGAAATGATATATTTTTTACCCATAATTTTTCTTATAAATGGTAAGTAAAAAATAATATTATCTATTATTTATAAAGTGTCTATGATGGGTTGAGTACTTTGCATACATTTTTCTCTAATCCTTAAAACAACCCCAAAATGAAAATATGTATTTACTCAAATATATGTATTTGACTATATACTGTATATATTTGATTTGATTATATTTTATTTGATATTTTTTTACCATATATTTGATTACATATATATACAGACAGTCCCTGTGTTATGGATGACCCGACATATGGCGTTTTGTGCTTACGAACAGGCTCCCAATATAGGGTAGTGGTTTGACTCACGGTTTTTCTTGGCATTGAATCCTGGTTCTGACACCAACTGTGTGACTTCAGACATAGTTTACAACCTCTCTGTAAATGATAATGGTAATAATTCTTCCTCATTAAGAAATTAGTTTACATTTGTGAAGCTCATATTAAGGACTATGTAAATATTTGTTAAAATACTTCCCAAATCTATATTAATTGAAATGTGCTGTGCTCTTACAATGGGAAGAAATGGACCTTCTTTGATAAAGTGAGAAGTATTATCCCTAATTTAATAAGTTTATGCCAGGCCCTGTCCTAAGCACTTTATGTGGATCAACTAAACCCTCATAACAATCATAACTAATATCATCAAAGGTGAAATCACTCAGAGGGTGGCTGTCACCCAGGCTGTCTGGGTGTGCAGAGACACAACTGGGCTGTGTGTCTGCAACCTCACAGAGGGAGGGGCGTGGAAGTGTGCATATCCCTATGCACTTGCCCTGTTGTGGGGCCTCTACAAATCCCTTATGCCCAGAGCCTGAGCTGCTCAAGTTGAACTGGGACAAAAGTGAACTAGTTTCATTTTCTTGTTCTTTTCTCTTCTAGCAGCTCCTTATAGACTCAGGATGCATTCTCCTTTGCTCATCCTCTTATCAAACCTAACTCTCATTTCAGGTTCTCATGTAGGACAAAGCAATAAGTTGGTGGCCCAAAGACTTGGCTGGAGTCCTGGCTCTATCTTAAATGCTATGTACTGTTAAATAAGTTACATGATTAGAGTCTCAAATTCATATGTAAAATTCAGTCCACGGAGAGTTTCTGAGAATCTTTTTCAGAGAGAGAGAGAGAGAGAGAGAGACATTCATTAAGCCATGGAATGCATGTTGTCTGTGAAAATTTAATGGGGAACCATGGTTAAAATGCAACATCCACTCCAGACTGTTTTGCTGGACTTGGAATGAAAGATCATTCTGAACTATGCACCTCTCCCACACATCCCATCCACCCCACAGTGTTATTATAGAACCATATAGGGAAATGTACTTCTCAGGGTCACAAGAGGTTCTAAAATTCAAGGTTACAGTATTTGACTTGTTTGATTTCCTATAGTTGGATGGTGCAATGATTTTCATTAGGCATAGTCTCCAGTGATTTAAAACTCAATAAAAGCCTACAGTTGAAATTTTCTGTATCTTCTGCATATTTGCTGCTACTAAAAAGTAAAAGAAGAGAAAGAGAAGCCATCTACAAGGTGATGTTTGTTTGCTTTCACTTATTATCCACAATAATCTCAATTTGAAAGTCTTCAGCCAGAGGTCTATCAAATGCTATAGCAAAATACTCACAACATTTCTTTTCTGCTTTTTCAGAAATTGCCCATTTTGACACTACTTAGAGCAATATTAGTGTTTTCAGAAAAATGCTAGTAGGTGGCATGCATACAATTTGTTCTACCACTTTAAAAATTATTCTAACTCATAGTTTAGGACTGGTTAAATTTATGGCATGAATTTTTTTAAAGGAATAAATAAAAAGGCTCAGCAAAAACACCCTCCAAATTTATTTTCATCCTAAGCATTTTAAGCTTGAGAAAGAAAAGGAATGCATTTTTTATTTTGACCTTTTACAGACCTATTTGCCTTGCAGGTTGCATTAGTAATTCTTCCACATCCACTAAAATTGCTAGTAGTTATGTGTGTGAAGAAACCATTTCTCATCCATTTTTCCCCTGATCCTTTATGAAGGAGACATTCTAATTTTCTGGTTCAAAACATTAGTATCAATTGCTGTTACTGTTTTCAGTGTCAACATATAAATATCCACTCAGTATTACAAGAAAAACTATTGCCTTTGGTTGAACAATTCACTAGACATTCTGCTGGATGAGTTGTCTCTATTACTTATAAATTCACAATGACCTTGCAATGCAGATATCATTATCCCCACTTTACAGATAAGAAAATTGAGGATTCGAGTATCTAAGATGCTTGATTGAGATCACACAGTTAGCAAGTCACAAGAGCCTGAATTAAAAAACCAGGCTGATGTTCTTTCCAAGCCAAGCTATTTTATAATCAAAGAAAATAGAGAGTCATGCAGAAGATATGATAGATATAGAAGTTTCCAATGCAAAATTGATACTGCTTACAAGTTCCTATAGTTAGAGGGAACTGGCAAAATAGAGCAAAAATAATTTGGGCTTTGGAATCTAGTAGACCTGGATTCAAAACCAGCTCCACCACTTGGCAAGTACATGGCTTTTATAGGAGTTACGTAATATCTATAACACCACCTTATAAAGCTGGGAAAATTAAATTAAATAAATCTTATAGGTACGCCAAGCACATTACCTGCACCTGGTCTGGACTTAATAAGTGGCGTATGTCTTTAGTCTATTTTTTTCTTTAAAAGAACACGCATTTTAAACTGCCTAATAAAATAAATATTCAAAAGTAGATGTCCCATGACTGCCTAATGCCACCGTTTTTGTATTTCTTTTGCTTTGTCATTTATCAGTGTGGATATAAACCCTTTTCATACAGAGGACTTGCAGGATTTGTAAGGTGAGCTTCTCCTGATCCATGGGCAAAAAGGAACAATTTTTTTTTTTTTTTTTACCACCAGGAAAATAAAGGCAACTTTCCTTCCTCAAATGTGCAAGATTTCTGTTATGTGAAAGCAGATTGAATGTGGATCTGACAAGATTTGCCATGGGGTCTAATAAGAAGGGAAATAGAACTGGAACTCAATATGATTTATCACAGTAATTTTTATAAATACCAAAATGGAAAACTTTTTAGATGTTGGAAGGAAAAGGTGAATTGACTATCTCATTAAAGATCAGTCAGTACTTTTCACAGGTCATTTGAACTGAACAGAAGGGATGTTAAAAGAACTTGAAATACTGATGTCTGTAGCTACTAAACGAAGTCTGACCAACACCCATAAATGTAATGAGGTTCAACAGCAGTTGCTTTGAATTGTGGACAGAGTTGCTTTTCTAAAAGATCATGGAGAACTATGTTTACTGGGTTCAGGAAGAAGTGATAGTTGATTTAACCCAAGGAATTCTTGAACAAGGAGTCCAAGACAGAAAAAGCTTGGCAGAGCTGACAAGGTACACAGGCTGAGACCAAAATGCAGCCTGTAGGGAAGGCCATCCTGAATGTCACTGGTCTCGCCCAAATGGAAAACTTGTCCTAGGCAGAAGTTTCTTTTTTTCTTTTTTTCCTCGCTACAGTTTCTGGCCAAATTGCAATGTTCTGTGGGATAGAGGTTTTAATCTTTTCAGTTCCATATCTTTTGTCATAATTACATTTTGTACATCGTTCTCATGTGTATCCCACTGGAGTAGTTTTTTACTCATGGTTGATTTCAAGAAACTCAATAGCACTAGGAAGTGAGATCTACCTGTGTTCTATCTAGGCATTTATGTCTTTATAGATATTGGTCTATGTAGCTGCATAAATACAGTGGTCCTTGTGCGAGCAGCTCTGTCAGAATGGTCATGATATATGATGATATACAACCCTTCCAATGTCTTACAGTGGACAGAGGACTTCTTACACAAGCAAAGAAGAGGGAGAATATTTTACTGAGTGTATATGGTGTGTGGGGTTCTGTGCTAAACATTTCATTCACCATTATCTATAAGATAATCATCATCTGTATTTTTCAGTTGAGCAAACCAAGGTTCAGAGAAGTTCAACAACCTGTTCAAACCCCACAGCTCAAAAATGGTAAATTGTGGGTGAAGACCAGTTCTTTTGAGTCTCAGCCCAAACTATAGTACTACAGAAAGAAAAAGTTGTAAAGGTAAACTGGAGTGAGAATATATAGGACTTTGAGGTCCAGCTAAGGAATTCAGACTTCAGGGTTTATTCTACAGCTGAGAGAAAATCATTCAACACTATGAACAAGGAAATTGTGTGCCCTTTTTTTTCCTTACTCTGTTCCTCCCATATACATTTCCTTCATGAACCTGTCATTTTATTCATTTATACTCTTCCCTATTATGAGTAAGATTCTATTATTAACCTCATTTTATAGAACAGGAAGCTGGCTCATGAAAGCAAAGAACTTTGCCCAAATCCAGAGCCAGGCAGAGACAGAATTAGAACTCAGATCTCTCTGACCTCTCTCAAATGTAGTACATAGCTTCATGTCTTCATGGACATAGACATGTATGGTATGGTATGGTAATAAGTATTTGGATATATAAGGTCATATAAATTTTCAGCTTAATGTAAATCCCACTACCAAAAAAGAAGTTTCAAAATTTTATACATTTCAGGGCAAGACTATCCAAAATACAACCAAAGCCTATAACCTGAGGAAAACAGTAAGAACTAAGCAATACAAATAATTGCTGCAATAACCAAGCTAAAGGTTATTGAACACCTTCACAGATATCTTGAAAGGAGTGACTCTGTATTGATGCTGACTAGTCATCATTTTTCTCAGCTAATATCATTGTTGCACAGAATATCATAAAGTTTAGGAACAAAGAAAATAATTCTAGAATCCTCTACAGGGGAAAAAAAAGTACATTTCAAGGAGAAGTGGATTTTTTCCCCACTTGTTTTGCTTTATCATGGCACATTAACTTGATGAAAATTTCCCTTGTGGATATGAGGAATGGTTTTGACCCTATGTACTTGTATGTTTATTTTGATGGCTCTAAATTTAGCAAAGCATTATTGTCACCATTGATCCTAGAGAATTGTTCACCTGTTAGTGAGTCAATAGCTGCATGGGTTTATGATATCATAAGGGATATTGACTGCCAGGTTTATTTACAGTAATTGATTATTTTTTAATTGTTCCTGTTCCTAAAATAACTAAGCAGTGATGATCACTTCAGTGGATGAATAAAAGGCTCAAGGCGGAAGAGAAAGGGCTTGAGGTTGTATATACTGAGGAGAAACAGGGCATGCTAAAGAGCCCTTGGAATTGTTCTAACACTGGCAATAGCCTAAGCAGCACTTGGGAGCCAAATGAGTCATCGTCTCCTGTGGGAAATGTCCCTTGCCTTTCCGGCATGAAGTGGTTCCCTCCTTCCTCTATGACTCCATCCTGACTTACCCTTTACTGCCTTTCACAGCAATGACCTTCCTCCCCTACAACAGTGTCTGATACATAGTACACACTCAAAGATTATGCCAAAGTACCGAATTCACTTAGGAGGCTGTTTCCACTGTTAGACTGCGAGCTCCTTAAGTATAGAACTGTGTGTGTTCATTGACTTTGCATCCCCAGAGTCTAGCTTCGTGCCTGGACCTTTACACATGCTCAGCAGAAATTTGTTGAGACCTACTCTGGATAATGGTAACCCTTTGGAGCCAGTCAGCCTGTGTTCAAATCCTAGCTCTGCTATGGACTAGCCCTGTCACTTTGGGCAAATTACAAACCTCCCAATGCCTGTTTCTTCATCTGTAAAATGGGATAACAGAGAATTTATACGATAGCTGTGAGAATCAAATGAGTTTCTATGTCAAGCGCTTAAAAAAGAGTGAGGTCAAGAATATTAGTCATAGCAATTATCTCTAACTACTGTAACAAACAACCCTCAATTTCAGTGGCTCAACAAAATAGAAGGTTATTTCGCTGGTAGAAATGGTCTTTGCTAGGCGGCTATTCTTTGGTTAATCACTCAGGGACCTAGCTTTTTCTATCTTGTAAGGCTATGATCCTTAATGCATCGTGTCCAAGATTCTATAGATTGGGAAAAGAGAGCAGAATTATATCTGGAAGTTTTTCTTAAGGGCTGGACCTGGTAATGGCACGCATCACTTCCTCTTAGAACCAATCACCTAGACGCAAGGGAACTGACCAACATTGTGTTCATTATGTGCACTGCATAATATGAACCTATCTGGTGTGCGCATAGCATTCTGTCTGTACTGTAAGGGGTTAAATAGATTTCAGCTTTTATTTCCAGAATCAAAACCTCTACAAATATATAAGTAGGTATATTTAGCTGGGTAGTTTAGTTTCAATTACTGAAGTACAACTGTTGTAATTTTAAATGCAATCATTTCCTGCACATCCCTCAGTGTGATCCTGACACCATTCTTCTATACTTGATGCTACCAGCCCATTTAGGACCTTTAAATGAGGAGTCACAGAGGCTTGCAGAGGCAAGGCAAGTGATGAAAATAAGCAGTGCTGTGGTGGTGGGTGGGGACTGCAGGACTCTGGGGTGCCGTCCCTGCCGCGCAAAAAGAGCAGCCACTTGCCCAGACACCAGGATGGTCGCCAGCAGGAACAGCATCCCAAACTTGCCCAGGTCCTTCTATTTCTCAAGAAAAGCCAGAAATCAGGATTCTTATGTGATATCTCCCAAATTTAAAATGTTGGCAACTCTTTCCAGTGTTTTTAAAACACTGGGTGGGTAAAAGAAAACAAAGCCTTTTCAAAGAAATGTTAAGGTAACATGGTGGACATATTACCTTAAAATAATCCACTAAGGTAATGTGTTGATGACAGTTACAACGGTGATGAAAAGATACTTGAGAAAACTGTGTGAAAGCAAGACCATGAGATGCATAAGGCAAGTAGTCCAAGGATGGAGCCTCATTTTACCAGTTGGCTCCTTCACTAGACAGGATGTGGTCATTCTGCTACCCACCCCTGAGTGTGTTCGCCTTAATATAGGATATGGCCCTTTGCCCTATTCTAGGATGGTGGTTAAGTGCATCAGCTCTGGAGCCAGTCTACCTAGGTCTGAAGCCTGATGCTATGACTACACCAGCTGTTATCCAAGTTCTCTCACTTGTAAACTGAGAAAACAAGTATTATTAATAAATAGTATCCACCTCAAAGGCACGCTGAGTAGTTTCAATTAGCTAATATGTGTAAAATGCTTACAGCATGCTTCTCGTGCAGTAAGACATTACTTTTCTTATTATTACCTCTGGCTTGTGGACTGAATTTGACCTGTGGGCTTCCAGTTTGTAATCTCTACTTTAAACCATGGTGATTAAAACGCAACTCAAAAAGCACTTAGTATCCAATAAAACTAAGCATTTGGTGGTAACAGACCTCGCTTCCTGGGAAAAGCCTGGCATCTCTTACTTTGCTTTGCCCCACACTCACTCTTTGTTTCCTCTTCATTCTACTTCTACCTGGCTTTCAACCTCTGTGGCGACATCTCCAATTTTTAACTTCGTTCTCACTTTTTGCATTGACTGTTATTTTTCTTGGTTTGAACTCAATTTTCCCTGGATAAGGCTTACCACTCATCCTGACCTCTCACTCCTCTGACCACTACCTCCAATCACTGGCCTGGCTAAGCTGAAACTCCCAGAATAAATGAGGCTTGGTGACACTAAACAATTCATCCAAGGTCATAGTCAATAAGGCAAGGAGCTAGGATCTGAACCAGGTGCTGTGACTGCAGCCAGGGACCCAAACTTTCAGCCATACGTCAGTAAATCTTTATTTTGCTGAAGCAGAAATTTGAGTCTCAGGCGATTTTGAAGCTATCTTTTAAGAACAAACCACTTAGCTAAAAAGTCAGACTAACCCAGGAGTTATATCTCAATGGGCATTTGCTGTTCTCAGCTCATTACTGAGGTGTACAGAATTCCCATGAAATAATAAAAGCTTCGTTTCTTTGTGACAAATGGCTACACCATGAGAGATCAAATTTTTGTGAAAATTAATAAATGCAGTTAGCTATAAGCCAAAGAACTTATTAGGAAGTTGGTGAATCTCAACAGAATTAAGAGGATATTCATAAAGATCTGCATGTTTCTGTTAATAAAACCAAGGGTTGACATGTACAGCCACAAAATGATGGCCCACCAGATAAATTCAGTGATTTTGGTATAAGGAAGAGAATATTGTTAGTAAGCATTTGAATTCTGCTATATACAACATGGACTCTCCCATATGTATCAGTTACTAGTTCTCATTATTGAAATTTTGGCTCACTGACCTATTATATAGAATAAATGAGTATACAGAATTAAGTTTCTGTATATAACATTTTGTATTCCTTGCATGGAGGCCCATTAATATTGTTACCTTATTGCTTAAACAACACATAACAGCCATTTGAAATATTATAACAAAATGCCTCTTTTTCATGAATCCATAAAGTAATTCAAAAAGGCATGGCCCTGGAAGGATGTTGTCTGAGGATCAATGAACCACCGTGTTGGTGCAGTTTTAGGCTCACCTCATGGGGCACACTCAGCACATGCCAGACACGGTGCTAAGAACCTTCACACACATTTCATTTATTCTTCACAATGACCTAGTGCATTTTAGTAATATTATCTCCATTTCACAGTTTGGGAAACTTTGTTTCAAAGAGGGTTAGTGACTTGCCCACTATCACATCACTAGGAAATGGTGGATCAGTGATTCCAACCTAAACTCAGTGCTCTTCACCATTTCGTGCTGCCACCCACTAGTCTGATGCAGCCCTTGGAAATAATTTTCGAAAAAATAAGTAGCCTAGAAAAGTATCCATCCATTAAAAATTATTCCATTGTCCTCTCCTGTTCCTTGTCATGACTGTGATGGAGGTGAGCATCAGTTGTTGGAAATATTCAATAACAATTCCTTAAATGGTAGTTCTAATTTTAGCTTCCTGCAGACCTGGTTTCTTCAGGCAATGAATAATTTGCATGGCCAGTTTACTTCTGAGCAAGACATTAGAGTTGAAACCAAGGACACTTGGAATAGTTTATAGGAAAAGTTGGTTTCAGAACTGTATTAAAACTTGCTAAGAATTCAACATTAATGATACACTATTGATTATGTACTTAATGTCTTTATAGTTTTCAAGTGTCTATTAAATTCTACTTCAACACAATGACCGTTTACATTTCCATAGTAATAATGGTGAGACAGTGAATTTTTAAAGCCCATTTGAAACTATATTTTTATTCTTGGCAATAACCTTTGCCACTCTTAGGCCATTCCCTCTCCAAGATTTCTAAAAACATTAAAAAGGGGTGCGGAGAGTAGACCTACAATTATATTTGATCCAGCAGTCTCACTGCTAGGTATTTACCCAAAGGAAAAGAAGTTATTTTATCAAAAAGACACCTGTACTCAAATGTTTAATTTACTGCAGCACAATTCACAATTGCAAAGATGCGGAATCAACCCAAGTGCCCATCAGTTCATAAGTGGATTAGCAAAATGTGGTATATGGTGTGGGCCAGTAGCACAATGGATAACATATATGACTGTGAAAAATGTATATGTGTACCGTGGAATACTACTCAACTATGAAGGAGGATGAATTAGGTCCTTTTGCAACAATTTGTATGAAACTGGAGACCATTACCCTAAGTGAAGTATCTAAAGAATGGAAAAACGAACACGACATGTACTCGCTATTAAACTGGAACTAACTGATGAGCACACAGGTACACAGAGGGAAGTAAAACTAGTGGAAATCAAGCAGGGGGGGAGGAGGAAGGAGGAGATGGGTAAAAACCTACCTAACGGGTACAGTGAACCCTATCTGTTGATGGGCACACTTATAACCCTGACTCAAGCATAACAAAATCAATACGTGTAACCAAAAACATTTGTAACCCCATAATATTCTGAAATAAAAAATAATAATAAAATAAATTTTTAAAAAGGGGGTGGCAGGAGACCCAGGACCCAGGTTTTAATCTCATGTCATCAGACCATTTCATCCACGGCCCAACTTGGTGTAGTCAACAACAAATTCTTCATCCACTTTCCCTAATTTTTGAAGATTTTCTCACCTATCTCATTGTCATTCACTCCAGCACTATTTTATCACAGTTCTTGGTGAATTCTGTAGATTGGGGTCTGGCCAGGCAGTACACATTTTAGGCTGTATGGGCCAAGAGATAAAAACAAAGATATGATGTAGGCACTTACACAACAAAGCAGAAAACTCCTGCCTCACCTTACCCACCTAGTTGCCTGGAGTGCCGGCATGGTCACTTTCACCCCTGGCCCCGCTGGCCCAGATCCCAGGATGCCCTCTCCTACTAGAGAGCCCAGCCATGTCAGCTGGGGCAGCTGGCCAGAGGAAGTGCCACAGCTCGCTGAATCTCTGATCCTGGCTAAGATTCCTCAGCTTGATGCCCAGCAGTTGCCAACAGTGGAGTCCTCAGTGTGTAGGTGATGCCCGACATAAGTCCTGAGCAGTGGTGAGGTGTGGCCCCCAGGTGGGAGGCTGGCACTGGGAGCAGAGGTGGGCATGGGGTTCAGGAGACGCACTAACTCGGTCTCTGTGGCTCCAGCAGGGCCACAGGCCATACAAAACCAGTCAGTGGGCCAGTTTGGGCTGTGATTTGACAGCCCCTGATGTAAATCCTCCTTTGAATACCTCCACCTCTCGATCTCTTGAACTCGTTTCTTCCAATGATCTTGTGCTCACCCTACTGCAGATGTTTATTTCCATGGTTGTGTGTTAGCCTCACCAAAAACTGCAACCAGCCCCCATAAATTCTATCATAAGTGCCCTCTCTCTTACAACACCTCCTGTCTTTCCAGCACGTTCCCTTTAGTGCTGCAACAATTCTTCAGCTCACCCACCTGACAATTCACTGATTTTACCTTCTTTCCACTGTCTTTCACTGTCTTCAGTTCCTCTGTACCTGGCCTAATTTCCATAGAAATCACAGCCATCACTCCCTTCTATATAGCTTTAGCTCTTCTGTCATTTTCTAACTTTATTATAGCACCTAGCACAACCCCAGCCCTGCCTATGTACAATTCTCTGCCCACATACTTGAACAGAGCTGAAGAAAAACCTAACCATACTGGCTGGCTTCACTTCAAATTCATATCCTCTAGCCTCTAATGGTCACCCCATTTTCACTGACTCTCCTAGATTACTATTACATGTATCCTCCTCTCCCCTCCAAGCTTTAGTATCTTCTTGTTCTCAGATGATGAACATGCTACCTATCTCACTGAAAAAATAAATCAGAAGATATAATTCTCTCAAGCTCACACCACTACATCTACCCACCCACTCACATCTGTGCCCAGTTTCCTTCCCCTCTTGAGCACACTGTCTGTCCATGTTCCCTTTATAAAGCCAACCCATCCATTGGGGCATAAATCTCGTCCACCTTGCCTACTCAAGAACATTGCTCCCAAAATTATTCTCACTCTCTCTGCTACATGAGCAACTTTTTCTTTTTACTGGGTCATTCTCACAAATGTATGAGAATTCTGTAATTTCTCTCAGTTTCCAAAAGGTCTCTTAACGCCACATGTGCTAAAACTACTTCCTCATTTCTCTGTTTCTTACTGATTTGTGCAGATGCTTACTGACACATGCTGGTTCCAATTTGCTCTCTTCCAATTTTGCCTTCAACCCATTCACATTAGGCTTTGCCCTCTGCATTCCCTGCAAACTGCTCTAGTCAAGGTCACTGGCTTCCAGATTATTGACGCCAATGAACCCAATGAACTACTCATTTTTAGTTCCTCATCGTAGTTGAACTTCCAGCAGCATTTGGTGCAGTTGATCATTTTGTCCTTGAAACTCTTCCTTCACTTACCTTCCAAGAGATCACATGCTTAACAGTTTCCTCCCCGCTCACTAAGGTTTCTTTCTTAGTCTTCATTGGTTCCTCATCTCCCCATTCTCTAAACCCTTAAGTGCCCAAGAGTCTTAGGCTTCTTCTCCTTCTATACTCATTCTTTTGGGGGGTCTCATCCAGACTCATGGCTTTAAATAGAATTTCTACACCAACATCTAATTTATCTCTAGTCCAGACCCCTTCCTTCCTTTGGTTATATAACTCTAGACTCCTATAAAAAAATGTCTGTTAAGTGTCTCCTCTTGAGTTTCTAAAAGGTGTTTTGAACTTAACATGTTCAGGGGATTTTCATTTCTGATAATATTATGTGGGAACTTGGATCAATTCTGCTGAAAAATAACTAAAATTAAGATTATTTTTTTTTCTTAAAAATGATATCAATCATCAGATAATAAAGTAACTCCAAAAAGTGAGAGGAAGCAGGAATTCTGAAAGATTAGCAGAGTACTAAAGCTTACTTTCATGTTCAGGTATTTTGCCCCATAGAATAACTATGGGGTTCAATTTTCATGGTTTATACGGTACACAGAAAAGCTAAAAAAACACTAGGCCTACCCAAGATGGAAAATCTGATAGGCAATCCTCTTCCCATAAAACTGGGACCCCAAAAGGGCTACACCATCAGTTTATGAGTGACCTAGAAATACACACCTGCCCAGTCCCCAGACAATAATCATTGAATGAGAGAGGGAAAATAATCCCTCAAAAACAACAACAAATGAGTTGTTCTATGGTTTTCAGTCTGAATATGTAGTACCTGTATGGTTCTATACTGCAAGCTGAGAATTTAATTTAGGATGATGGTAGACTCACTAGTAGTGTCTCTAGGCATCCAGTGGAAGCAAATGCAAATCTTCTCAGGAGGAACCTACATTCATCCTAGACTTCAAAGAATCCCCACAAATAAAATTCCAAGGTAAATGAAGATATTGCAGTTAGAAACAAACAAAAGCATAGCAATACAACAAATAACCCTAAATGCATAAGGAAACAAGTTGTCATGAACAAGAATCAGCAGGAGTAGCAGTCACTAGAAATTCTATTTCCATTGAAAAATTCAAATTTATTAGACAAACTATAAACTATGTTGGATATTTTTAAGTAATTTTTAAAAAGACAACCTTGAAAATATGTGCAGAGAACAAGAAACTATGAAGAATATTAAAAGGATTTAACAAACAACCAAAGAGAGCTTTTTAAAAATAAATATATTGAAGTTGAAAATGCAATGGATGTATTTATGAGTTTAGACAGAGTTGAAGAGAATCTAAATAAACTGGGAGATAGATTTAAACCAATTATGGAAAACACAGCACAAAAAGACATGGAGAAGGAAGATACAAAAGAGATTAGCCTACATAGAGGTTTTAGTAGGAAGTTCTAACATTTATCCAATTAAAGTAACAAAAGGAGAAAAGAGAGAGAACGAAGCAGATGTAGGTGATATTTGAAGGATTAATGGCTTTCTTCTAAAACTTCTGATGGATTTCAAGTAGAAAATTCAGAGTCCAGTGAATTCTAAGCAGGGTAAATAAAACTAAATCCACACTTAATCATATCATATGCATGACACCCATGACAGAACCTAAAGGCAGCAGGACAAGACAGATTCCTTTTAAAAAAGTGACAATTGACTATACAACTGTTCTCCACTATAGCAGTAGAAGCCAGAAAACAAAGAAATGATATGCTCATGTGCTGAAATAAACTTATAATTGTTCAAAGCTGAACTCTTAATATTGCCTCCTCTGCAAACTTGATCTTTTCAATCTTTTTTGTTTCAGCAAATGGAATTCCAACTTTACAGTTGCTCGGATCAAAAGTTTTGAAGTCAGCTTTGACTCCTTTCTTTCTCTCATCTCCCAAATCATGTCCCCACAAATTCTAGAGGTTGTGTCCTCAAAACATTCAGTTTTCAACTACTGATCACATCCACACTCACCACCTTGCTCTAAGTCACCTGCTCTAAGGCAACAGATAGGAGATTGGTCTCTAAACGGGTCTCTGCTTTGGACCTTGCTCACCCACAACTATTGTCAACAGAGTTAAGTGATTCTTTAAAATATGTGGATCATGATATATCTCAGTACAGTACCCACCTCTCAAAGCAAAGGCTAACGTCCTCCTAATCACCTAAATGCGCTCTATGATCTGTTTCCCTGTTAACGTCTGACCTCACTCTCTACTCCTGCCACATTGGCCTCCTTGTCATTTCTCAAACCATCCAGCAAACCTGCCTCCATCTGCTCCTCTGCAGATCCACCTGTCACCTCTACCTGTAATGTTCTTTCACTTACATGGCTCAGTCCCTTACCCCCTCCAAGCTTCAAGTCTTTGCTCAAATATTACCTTCTCCCTGGAGACTTCACTAACCATTACATTTAAAATTGAACACTCTTCCCCTTCTAGAACATTCTTTTCTTTTTACATGCTTATTTTTTTTAAGAAGCAACAATCATCATTTCCTAGACTTTGCATTTTACTTTTTTTAAAAAAAAAAATTTGTATCCACAACCACCACCACTATCCTGCAACCAAAATGAAAGCCCCATAAAGTGCAGGGATTGTATCTGTTTTATTCACTGCTCTCTCTTCAACACCTAGATCAGTAACTAGCACATAATGCTCACTGCATATTGTTATTTCTATAAATAAATAAATCGGTCTCATTTGTCTTTTTCTCATTTAGTCTTTTTTATAGAATCTTGCATACAAATCTCAAACATGCAGATTGATGAAGTTTTAGACAAATGTGTGCCCATTTAGCCACCATCCAGATAAAAATATAAAACATTTCATCACTCCAGAAAGTTTTCTATGCTTTTTTGTAGTCAATAGACCCCAGAGATATTCTGATTTTTTTTTTTTTTTTTTTAGAGACGGGGTCTCGCTCTTGGTCAGGCTGGTTTCGAACTCCTGACCTTGAGCTATCCACCCGCCTCGGCCTCCCAGAGTGCTAGGATTACAGGCGTGAGCCACCGCGCCCGGCCTGATATTCTGATTTTTAACACCATAGATTGATTTTACTTGTTCTTGAATTTCATATAAATGACATCAGATAGTATGCACCACATGTCTTTCACTCAGCATGTTTTTGTTTCGTTTAATTGAGATACAATTTACATACAATAAGATTCACCCTTTTAACAATTCAGTGGTTGGTAGTGTGTTCACAAAGTTGTGTATAAGTTTTTGTGAGACTGTGTATTTTCATTTCTCTTGGGTATATACCTAAAAAGGAAATTACTGGGGTTTATAGTAATTCTATGTTTATCATCTTGAGGAACTGACAAATTGTTTTCCAAAGTGACTGCACCATTTTACATTCCCACCAGCAGTATGTGAGGGTTCCAATTTCTCCATGTTCTTGCCAACATTCATTATGTCTATTGTTTGATTATTGTCTTCCTAGTGGGAGTGAAGTGGCATTTTATTGCTTTTATTTGCATTTCCCTAATAACTAATGATATTGAGCATCATTTCATGTGCTCATTGGCCATTTTTATATCTTCTTTGGAGAAATATCTATTCAAATATGTTGCCCATTTTAAAAACTGGGTTATTTGTTTTTTTACTGTTGAGCTATATAAGAGTTCTTTATTTATTATGAATACCAGGCCCTTATCAGGTATACAATTTGCTAATATTTTCTCCCATTCTATAGATTGTCTTTTCATTCTCTTGGTAGCATCCTTTGAAGCACATAAGTTTTTAGTTTTGATGAAGTCACATTTATTTATTTTTCTTTTGTTGCTTGTACTTTTGGTGTCATAGCTAAGAAACCATTGCTTAATCCATGGTCATAAAGATTTACGCATGTTTTCTTCTGAGTTTTATAGCTTCAGCACTTACATTTAGGTATTTGATATATATTGAGTTAATTTTTGTATATGGTATAAGTAGGGGTCCAACTTTATTATTATGAATAAAGCTGCTATAAGTATCTTTAGACAAGTTTTTTGTAGACATATGCTGAATTTCTCTTACTATATATTTAGGAGTGGAATTGCTGAGTTATGAGTCAGTGTATGTTTAACTTTAATAGAAACTGCCAAACAATTTTACAAAGTTGTTGTACAATTTTACACCCCTGCCAGAAATTTTTAGAGTTTCCATTGTTCCACAAGCTCACCAGCATTTGGTATTGTCAATTTTTGTTTTAATTTTAGCCATTCTGGATAGTAGTGTCTCTCTATGGTTTTAATTGGCATTTCCCTGATGATTAATGATGTTGAGTGTCTTTTTATATGTTTAAAGGGCATTTTGATAACTTCTTTTATCAAGTGATAAAAGTCATTGCCCTTTTTTATTCAGTCTTTTGATGTTTGATTTGTAGGAGTTCTTTATTCTGAATACAAGTTCTTTGTCAGATAAATGCATTGTGAACATTTATTTCAGTCTATAGCAGGCCTTTTTATGTTTTAATGGTGTGTTTGTTGAGCTGAAGTTTTAAATTTGATAAAGCCCAATTTTCCTTTATTGTTAATGCTGTGTGTGTCCTGTTTAAGAAATATTTTCCTACCTTAAGGTCATGAAAATATTCTCTTATGTGTCACTCTAAATGCTTAATGTACTTTGCTTTTATATTTAGGTTTATGATCCTTCTTTAAGTAATTTTTGTGTGTGGTACTTCATAATATTTATTTTTTTCCATAGAAATATCCAGTGATTCCAATGCCATTTATTGAAGTGGTCCTCTTTTTCCTATTGAATTGCATTAGCATCGCTGCCAAAAAAATTAATTGGTTGTATAAGGGTGATTCTATTTCTAGACTCTCTCCAGTTCTGCTGATCTCTTTGTCCAGCCTTATGACAGTCCACACTGTCTTAATTACTGTAACTTTATAATAAGTCTTGATTCTGATAGTATAAGTATTCCAACTTTGTTCTTCTAGGTTCTTTGCATTTCCATATAAATTTTAGGATCAGTGTGTCAATTTCTACCAATAAAGCAAAAACAAAACCTGCTGGGTTTTAATTGGGAATCCATTGAATTTATAGATCAACTTGAGGATAGTTGACATTGTAACAATATTATTATCCATAAATATCTCTTGATTTATTGATTTATTTAATGCATCTTTAATTTCTCTCAGCTACATGGTAGTTTCAAGTTTTCATTGTAGAAGTTTGCACTCTTTTGGTAAAAGTATTCTTATGTATTAAATGCTTTTAAAAGGTAATATAAATGATAATTTTTAGACTTACTTTTAATGTGTTTATTGCTCTAAGGTAAAAATGTAAATTGCTTTTTGTATGTTAATCTTTTATCTAGTAACTTTGCTAAATTCACAGTTCTAGTAATTTGTTTGAACATTCCTTTGAGTTTTCTGATCATATTTACTTTTAATTTTAGTAATGATAGTAGTCATCCACTGATTTGACATTACTCCTATGAGCTAATCTTTACTCCACATCTTACTTTCAGTTTTCTGGAGAGTAACTGGACTAATGTGAAAAAGTAATCTAGATATAAAGCCATACAGGACCCAGAGATATCAAATAGACGAAAACTGTTCTAGTTTAGATTGCTTTTTCTCATCTCGTCTGTCTCATATATCCTTGTGAATCCACTTCAAGGTTTGGTAATCTATGGCATTTTCCAGAAGACAGTAAGAATTTCCCAATAGCATCTCTGGAAATGACTCCAAAATTCTCTTTTACCTATCTTTTCCCTTGATTTTCTATTATGCTTGAATTCTGAGGACTAACAAATTAAACCATATCTTCAAACTTTTCTATTCTTACCAAAATAGGGAATTACCTTGATTACAATAGAGGTATAATAAAAGGCTGCGGATATAAAATTATTTTCAAATCTTATTGAAAGATAACACAAAGAAATGAAGAGTCCAGGCTTTGGTAAGAGTTTAGATTGAAATCCCCTCTCTTCCACTTGCTAGATGGGTAACCTTGAATAAATTACTTTAGTCAATCTCATTTTCTGCAGCTTTATAATGGAGGTATTAGTTGCCTTCTCTTGGGAATGCTGTGAGGTTTCAGTAAGATAGCACATAGGAAGCACCTGGCCCAGTGTCCTGTATGCCATAGACATTCATTTGGCACTAGTTCCTCCAGCCCTACTGTTTTGAGATATATTATACTTAAACTTTTCCTAAGAAAACTTAGAATGTGAGTCACTGGAAATTAATCTGGGATCTTATTAAGGGTGAGTTTTTTTTTTCTATTTTTAAACTCCAACCATACCTCAAAATGCTATTTTATTTCAGAAGAATTTAAAATTTGAATAATTTTCTATCACCTCACCTAACAGTGGTGATGGTAGAGCCTACAAATTCACACCATTCCACTCCCATTAGATTCTGATGCTTTATTCCATCCCTAAATATCCCTTTCTCATTCATTATAGCAGCTTTCAAATCCTCTCCATTCTTTTAAGGCCTCAAGGACATCTCAGTTCCATAACTATGAACAGAAGAGCTAAAAAATTAAAAGCTATCAGCCATGAAACTCCCTAGACTCCTCCTCTACCTCTTTATCTCTCTGGCTCTTCACTTCTTCTTGCTTATTTGCTTTCTCATTTCAAGGATATTTTCCTCATTTTCTCTTAGGAAAATTATTTCAGGTATTATCTTTGCCTCATACTCTTCAATCTCCCCACAACTTCACTCCATTTATTATTTCCTCTGTGTTTCACACCCTTGATTTCTTTTCCAAACAGGCTCCTCTCCATGGTTTGCAAGCAGGCTGAGAGTTCGCCCTTGCCTCTCTTCTCATTCTCAGCTAGCTCTTTGGAATTCTCTTGTACTGTATTCACTCTCCTTTGCTAATAACTCACAAATTCTCAGCTCTGGCTCTGACTTCATCCATAGGCGCAAGATCGATGTTTCCTACTGCTGCCTGACATTTTCCCTGGGATATTCCACCCATAATTCAAATTATGGGAATTCACCCATAATTCCAAAATGGAATGTTATCCTCTTCTACATAACCACCCTCATTTGGGCTTGACCCTGAGGAATGCTAGGCCCTCGGTGCTGAGCCAGTAGGAAAAGGGAGGAATTGGAACTGGCAGGTCTAGAGCTATAGGAACAAACCCAAATTATCAAGCCTATTCAGATGTGTAAGGTAAATCAGCACTGGAATGACACATAAAAGAGGAACTAAGACAGTGAAAGCAGAGGGCAGGAGGCTAGAACAATGTGGAATGTAGGAAGGTGGGAATGCACTGCTTCTGAGGCATCCTCCTGATTGGGAATAGGATTCCCTTCCATAGTTAGGAATACAGAAGCAGAAATTCCAGGAAAACAGAGATGGCAAATTCTTGTCAGAGTTTCAGGCCCAGCTCAGCAAGAAGGGTGGAACTGAAGGTAGTTTCCCTTGCCTTCAGGATGGTATTTAGTACATGTTGATAGAATTAGTACAAGGCCAGGGTTGCGTCATAATATGACAAATACGGAAGGTATGAGATGAAAATTCCTTGCATGCCAGCTTTATGAAGCCCAGATTAATTGAGCCAAATTTATTCTCTCAACAGATCCTTATTGGGCACTTACTATGTGCAGAGCAATGCTAAGTTGGGAACTGGGAATACAATAGTGAATAAAAAGAAATTCATACCACACTTTCCTTTTTCTCATAGGCAGTCTGGGGAAAGCTATAAAACAGTACAGAGCCAATTACAATATGGGGGTGGGGTAAGGTGCCAAGACAGGGAAGTGCCAAGACAGGGAAGTGCCATGGACTGAGGAAACAGTAGCCCAGGGTTATTAAAGTAGGAAATGGTGGTGAATATTTGTTGTTATCTGGTAGCACAGCATCTTTGAGCTCTTTTTGAATCCCTGGGAAATTCCCAGCCTTATACATCCCACCTCCCCAAGGTAGAACCCAGAAAACTTGCATCCCCAGCTTCTTTTGCAGCTGGGGCACACATGCATTCCCTAAACTATACCAATAAGATTCAGCTATGAAAGGCTTTGATTGAGAAATAAGAGAGTTGAATATGAAGACCCCACATGGAACAATTTGGCCTTCAAGGCACCCAGCTTCTGTGGCCACACTGGTGGGGAATGTTGGGTTCCTGGCTCAGACTTTGCATCAGGGCTGGTGGCAGAAGCAGTCCCAGTCAAATCAGGTTCCTGGCTGTGGTCCACATCTAGCACCCAAAGCTAGGTGACATCAGTGGTGGCAGTTTCATCACTGGGTAAATCCTGCAGTATGGCTTGGGGCACTGTCCCTGGAAGTCAGCCTTGAGCTTGATTAGCCAGCATGCTCCAAAATTTTATGAGCCATGTAATATCCGTTTCTGCTTACTATGCCAGATGTGTTTTCTACCACTTGCAACTAAAAAAACTCCAACAAGCAGAAAAGGCTTCCCATAGGAAGTGATGTATAAACTGAGATGTGAAAGAGGAGTGGGGTTTAGCTGAGAAAAGGGAAAGGGAAAGTGTTTGGAGCAGAAGGAACAATATGGTCCAGTGAAGACAGAAAGCGAAACTTTAAGAATGTTATGCTAGTTTGCAGTCCTACCAGCAGTGTATGAGTGTTCCTATCTCTGCATCCACACCAACATTTATTGTTTTGGGACTTTTTGATAAAAGCCATTCTCACCATCTAGGGGATGGACATGTTGGAAGCTCTGAGTCAGGTGGGGCAAAGGTAATATATGCAACCAAAACATTTGTACCTCTGTAATATGCTGAATTTTTTTAAAAAGATAAAAATAATAAATAAAAACAGAAAAAAAGAATGGTATATAGCATGGGAGATGGCAAGTGGTGAGAAATGAGATAGAACAGGTAAGCAGTGCCCTAGCCATATAGGATCTTACAGACCAGGTTAAGAAGCCCTTTAGCAAGGCTGACTCAGCAAATGAGCAGGATTGAGGTTGTGGTTGAAGATCTCAGTGACAAGAACTAAGAGACTGGCACAGGCTCAGGCCAACTTCATTATTCTCCCAGTCCTGTTTGCTGCCTCCAGGAATGATGTTTTCCCAAAACTCTTTAGCCAAGGCTGAGTTTCATTACCTTCATCTCCAAATTAGTCATTGAAAAAGAGAACATCTAGAGCAAGGTGTCAATCATGAAATACTTTTCAACATGGACCCTGAAACTATCTATGAAAGGTTCATCCAACAGAGGTATCCATTGGATAGACTTTCAATCCAGCACAAAAGTCTAAGAAAAACTTTTAATCGTGTCATTTTCTCTGTCTCCATGCTTTTGCCCATGTAACCCAGCTCGTATTCCATATACCACATCTGAAGACCCACTGTTTATTCCAGACATAGTGAGCGCCAACCACCCAAGTGTCAATTTGTGAGGCTGATATGAAAGATGCTTATAAATTCAGCAACACTGGCCTCAATGGACCAATGACCAATTGGTACTTGAAGACTTTAGAGCAGCACCCAGGATATTAATCTATATTATTATAAAATGATTCTAAAATCAAATAAAATTAAGAAATACTTAAAGCAGAGCTTATGTGTTGAGAGATTTCTCTGAATGTTTAATATATACTGAAACATTCAAGACAGAGGGAGGGTATTCAGCATGTTCTAAATGTGTTTAATGACTATCTTGCAGAGCTAATGTCCAGATAGGTAACCACAGAACCCATCGTAGGTCATTCTTTCTCCTTATCATGACCCATAAATGATGTAGAGCTGAGTGTCAGGTCTGTTTGTACTTTAAAGAGAAAGAAACTAACTTAACAGAAACATAACTCAGAACATGTCATTTGTCCAATGAATTCCCATCTCACTGAGATGTTATTTTCCTTTTTATGAAAAAGACACAGTTCTACATATCTAATATTTTCCTTTTTTACTGGGGCTTTTTACCTCCTTTGTTTTTATTACTGACTTCTTCCCTATAGTGGTCTCCCTCTGTCTTATGAAGAAAGCTTCTTCATTAAGTTCACCTGAGAAGTCTGTACTTCCCAGGATCCAATCAAATTCTCACATTCTAACTGTAGGCCTGACACATTTTCCAATTAAGATACATACACTTGAATATAAACAAAGCCAACACCTTGAGGCGGGTAGCAAAGTTTCCTAATGAGATAATCTGTTTTAAAAAGCAGATGATATGAATCAAAAATTTTAAAAACTCAGGAACCAAGATCAATTATAAATCAGCAAGGGGTAGGCAGTGAAGAAAGAAATCCCAGACTCTCAGAATGCTATAAATCTGTAGCTTGAATAGAGAATCTGTTTCCTGATTTTCACTGTCTCAGTGTAAGAAAATGAATTGGATCTACCTTGTCATCTGAGACTGACAGACACCAAACAGAGGGTATTGCACAGCCTTCCACCTTTGCCTATACCAGCAGTTCTCAAACTTTAACTGGCATCATAATTACCCGAAGCCTTGATAAAACTCAGATTGCTGGGTCCTACCCCAAGGGTTTCAGATGCAGTAACTCAGGCATTTCTACCAAGTTTCCAGGCAATGCTGACAGTATTGTTCCAAGAACCACATTTGGAGAATCAGGCCTAGATAATAACAAACTAGAGCCTGGGGCTAATCTCATAGCAATGAGGTCTTCCCTCCCTCCCTCCCCTCCCTTCCTTCCTCTCTTCCTCTTCCTCTCTCTCTGAGCCTCTTCTTCCCCCCACCTCTTCCTTGTTCTTTTGAACATATGAAAGGCCTTATAGCAAAATACTAGAGACCAGACATTTATTTTGCCAGAGACACACTGGTTTCAATACCAGATAGTCCACTTTCTGAGGTCCTGAAACAATTTACTTACCCTGTCTAAACCTCAACCTTCACATCTGCAAAACAGGGTAAGAACATGAACTGTTGTGAGGATTAAGTAGGACAACACTGATGAAGCTCTCAACAGAGACCTTGGCACATAGCAAAGCACTCAATAAATGAGACCACAGTCAATATTGTTTTGTCAATTTTCAAAAAAAACCTGGTGATGTCCTGTCACTAAACTCCAAGTTCTGAGCAAAGAGAGTCTGGGAGTTTTGAATAGCATTTATCAAAAAAAAAAAAAAAATCAATGGGCAAATCTTCAGCCTTCCAGGATACACCAAGAATTATTATAAAACTTATCCCAAAAAATCACTGAAATTGGTTTTTGTAAGACTCTTTTTTGATAAGGAAATATTTTCTTCAATTGCTTTTGCCTTTAGATGGTTCCCATCAGCAGCAGGCATTAGAGTTTGGGGTCCTCAAGCAAAAAGTTCCAGAAGGACTTCCTTACTCCTGACCAAGTTGAGCATCCCTGTTCTGAAAATCCAAAATCCAAAATGCTCCAATGAGCATTTCCTTTCTTTGTCATGTCTGCACTCAAAAAGTTTCAGATTTTGGAACCTTTCAGATTTCAAATTTTCAGATTAAGGATACTCAACCTGTACTAGTTGCAAAATACTTAGTCTAATAAGTAAGTCCTTAACTGAGAAGAGTACTATATTTCTTGGGCATACTAAAGTCTCAGTGTAAATATATTAATTCCTCAGGGTCCCTTTCTCTGATCTGGCTCTCCCTGTCCCACCAGACTATGGGCATGCATGGCTAAGTGCATACTTCTTAACATTTTGCATATAGTCATTTCATGAATTATTTGTAAAAATTTGTTTTATGTGTGTTTTCTCTCATCTAATCTGCTTTTCATGAGAGGTTCACGTCTACTAAGTTTTCCACTGTACACGTTAGAACAGAACCTGGAGCATAGATAATACATAGTAAGTATTTTATCAGTATCAGACCAAATGCCCTAATTCCCAGGAAGCTTGACTAGCAGAGTGAGAAAAGCAATTTATTGTGCTTGTGCATATACCAACCAGCATATTTCAAGAATACATGTATTTGACAAGAAAAAATAAGATATGACTCCTCCAATGTTTTTGATTGATTGGATATTCAAATTTCCCACCAAATTCAGGACTTCATTAATCTGGTTTAAGAGCCAAAATCAAGAACCCCTAATATGGGAATTTTTATTTAGCAAGAAGGAATAAGGCTTTGGGGTTTTATATGTGTTGGAAAGTCAAATGGTAAGGCATTTGACTTACCACAAAGTACTTGGCAAAATTCATTCAACTCAGTTATATTTTTTCTCTCACAAACACTGACCTTTTTCTTTATTACTTTGTTTATGTCGTCCAATATGAATATAAATGTAAATGTATTTCTGGGCCTTTGCTTTTCTTTTCTCATTTTAAATTACCTCTCCACTTCACCACAAATTATATATTTGGAGTTTCATTTGTGGCCAAAATGCAATTGTTTAATTGTGCAATATGCAGTTGGTAATACAATTATGCTGGTCAGATTATTTCCTGGGCTGCTCAATTACTGTGATTACATTTGTTAAGTTTACAAGGCACATGCTATTATTCTCTCTCCCCTCTGGCTGGTAAAGAGTTTTATTTTGCTTTTAGTTCTTGGGTGATGTCTTGTTTCTACCGTTGCAGCCCCACTTGTGTTAATGAAGATGAGAGCCGAAGCTGAGAAATCACAAACAACTTTTACTGTTATGCGTCCACTCAACACTTAGAAAGAGAGATTGATGATAGCACATTTCAAATTCATTTTCCAGAATCTTCCATCTCAGATGGAGAAAATGGCCAACATTTTATTGGGTGCTTTCTCTGCGCCAGGCACTAGACGAAGCAAGCACTTTACAGACATTTAAATGTTTATCTTCAGAACGGACCTGTGAGGTCAACACCATTATTATCGTGGTGTCTCAGCCTAGGTTCCCTAAAAAGCAGAGTCTATGACGAGGGCTTGTGTGCAGGTAGTTTATTTTGGGAAGTGATCCCAGGGGAAAGGAGTGGGGCTGAAAAGAGTGACTCGGGGAAGGGTAGAAAGCCACCCCAAGGGTGTACTGTCTGTGGGCAACTGCAACTGGATTCCAACTGGTGAGAGCAGCTGTGAGAAGCTATGTGGAAAGTTCCCAGGGAATTATCTATCTGAGGCTCTGAGGAGGGAATATTTTCCCTTGGGTCCCATCCCTCTTGGTCAAGAGTTGTCCTGCAGGGTGTTAACACCATGACATTTCCAGGCTTGCTGTGGGTGTCCCACAGAGCTATAGCAGAGAAGCCATGGGGCAGAAAGTAGACCATGCAAGGGCAGCCGAGGGGAAGTGCCATTAATTACACCCAGAGTAAAAATGTGTGCCAAGGTGACATGAAGTGGGCACAAGAGGTGTCCTTATAAGTACTGTTTTTCTACTTATTTCCTTTTTCTGACATTGGTATTCTTTTAATTCACCAACAGTTTTTACAGTTTATTAAGGTATAATTGATATATTAATACAAAAAATGCACATACTTAATATATACAACTTGATGAGTTTGGACACATGCATACACCCATGACACCATCACCACAATCAAGGTAATAAACAAATCTATCACCTCCAAAAGTTTCTTTATGTACCTTCGCTTTTGTGGGTGTGGTTGTGTGTATGTGTATGTGTGTGGTAGGAATACTAAACAAGAAAAGTGTTAACAAATTTTTAAGTGCATGACACCATATTGCTAACTATAGGCACTATGTTGTAAGCAGATCTCTAGAACTTATTCATCTCCTATAACAATAACTTTAAACTCATTGAACAACTCCCCATCTTCCCCTACCCCCATTCCCTGGAAACCACCATTCTATTTTTTGCAACTCTGCATTTGGCTATTTAGATACCTCATATAAGTGGAATCATGTGGTTATTTGTCCTTCTGTGACTGTCTTATTTCACTTAGCATAATGTCTCAAGGATTATCCATGTTGTCACAAATGGTAGGATTTCTTTCTTTTTTAAAGCAGATTAATATTCCATTGTGTATGTATATCACATTTTCTTTATTCATGTGTCTGTTAATGGACATTTAGGCTGTTTCCATATCTTGGCTATTGTGAATAATGTTGCAATGAACATGGGAGTGCAGATATCTCTGGGATCTTGATTTTAATTATTTTGGTTATATATCCAGGAGTGGGATTGCTGGATCATAGAATGACTCTATTTTTAAGTTTTTGAAGAGGCTCTATGCTATTGTTTTCCATAATGGCCACACAATTTTACATTTCCACCAATGGTATACAATACTTTCAATTTCTGGCACATCTTTTCGCTAACACTTGTTATCTTTTTTCTTTTTGCTAATAGGAATTCTCACAGGTTTGAGGTAATATCTCATTTGTGGTTCTGATTTGCATTTCCCTGATGCAGCTTTCATATACTTTTTGAGCACCTTTTCACACACTTGTTGGCCATTTGTATGTCTTCTTTATAGAAATGTCTGTTCAGGTCCTTTGTCCTTTATTTAATTGAGTTGTTTGCTTAATATTGGATTGGATTTTTTTCCTTATACATTTTATAATATTAACTCCTTATCAGATACAAAAAATATTTTTTACAAGCCATATATCTGATATATATGGATTATAATGTTTTTTTTCACTCTGTTGATTGTTTCTTTTGCTGTGCAGAAGACTTTTGGTTTGGCATCATCCTACTTGTCTATTCTTTGCTTTTGTTGTCAGTGCTTTTGATGTCATATCCATGAAAGCACTGCACAAGATCAATGTCGTGAAGCTTTTTCTCCTAATGATTTCTTCTTGAGTTTTATAGTCTCTGGTCTTACATTTAAGTCTTCAAGCCATTTTGAGTTGATTTTTGCATATGGTATAAGATAAGGGTCCAACTTCATCCTTTTGCATGTAGACATTCAGTTTTCCTAACACCATCTGTTTAAGAAACTATTTTTTCCTCATTGTATATTCTTGGCAGCCTTATCAAATGTCAGTTGATCATATATGTATAGTTTATTTTTGGACTGTCTATTCTTTTCCATTGGTCTACATGTCTGTCTTTATGTCAGTACCATACTGGTTTAATTTCTGTAGTTTGGAATCATATTTTGAAATCAGGAAGTGTGATGCCTACAGGCTTGTTCTTCTTTCTCAATATTGCTTTGACTATTCTGGCTCTTTTGTTGTTTCATATGACTTTTAGGAATTTTTTTTTATTTCTGTAAATAATGCCACTGGGATTTTGATGAGAATATCATTGAATCTGTAAATCATTTGAGTAGTATGAACATTTTTTAAAACATTAAATTTTCCAATTTGTGAACATGGAATGTCCTTCCATTTATTTGTATGATCTTTCAGTTTCTTCATTAATGTTTTCTAGTTTTCAATATACAAGTCTTTCACATCTTTGATTATGTTTATTCCCAAGTATTTTATTTTTTTAATGCTATTCTAAATGTGATTATTTTCTAAATTTCCTTTTCAGATAGTTCACTGTCAATATATCAAGACACATATGTATAATTTTATCTATAAGATCATGTCATTTGCAAAGAGAGATAATTTTATTTCTTCCTTTCCAATTCAGATACCTTTTATGTCTTTTTCTTGCCTAATTTCTTCAGCTTGAACTTCCAGTATTATGCTGAGTCAAAGTGGCAAGAGAAGGCATTATTTTCTTACTCCTGATCTTAGAGGAAAAGCTTTCAGTTTTTCACTGTTGAGTATGATGTTAGCATTGAGTTGTCATATATGGCCTTTATTATGTTGAGGTGCATTTCTTCTATACTTTATTTGTTGAATGTTTTTAACATGAAAGGATGCTGAACTTTGACAAATGCTTTTTCTTTATTACATGATTTCTACTCTTCATTCTGTTAATGCAGTGTATCATATTCATCGATATGCATATGTTGAACTATGCTTGCATCCTTGGGATAAATCCTACTTGATCATGTTGTAAGATCCATTTAATGTGCTTTGAATTTGATTTGCTAGTAATTTGTTGAGGATTTTTGCATCTATGTTCATCAGGGAAATTAGCCTATAATTTTCTTTTCTTATACTGCCTTTATCTGGCTTTGATGTCACACTATTTTTCAAATAAGAAAAGTGAGGCTCGGAGAGGTTGCCCAAAGATATAGACCTCATATCTGGCAGAGCTCATTATTCCAGCTTGTATTAGTTTCCTAGAGTTTCTGTGACAAATCACCTCAAACTGGGATACTTAAAACAACAGAAATTTATTCTCTCATGGTTTTGGAGGATAGATATCTGAAACCAAAATGCCAGCAGGGCTATACTCCCTTTGAAGGCTCTAGGGAAGAATTCTCTCCTAGCTTCTGGTGGATACTGGCAATCCTTGGCACTCCTTGTCTTGTGGCAGCACCACTCCAATCTCTGCCTCCATGTACGCAAGACCATATTCCCTTTATGTCTGTGTGCCTGTATTCAAATTTCCTTTTTCTTATAAAGACACCAGTTGTATTAGACTTAGGAAGCATCCTAATCCAGTATGACCTGATCTTACATCTGTAAAACCCCTATTTGCAAATGAGATTGTATTAAGTATTCACAGGTTCCCAGTAGACCCAATTTATTGGGGGGCACTATTAAAACCAGTACAAAGTCCCAGTTTCTCTTCTTTGGAAATATGTTAAAAATGGGTTTTAATATTTTAATACATATCTTTCTTTCCTTAAACATAAAAAATGTTTGGATACCTATACCCTAGAGGAGTTAGGTTTTTATTGTTCTCTTTTACAGAAATTTGTGTGTTCTATCTTCCTCCAGCTTTCTCAGTTGTCTCTCCAGGAAGACAAGTTGGCCAGCTGATCAGGAACCACTGTAGCATACCACGTTTTAGTACTACTCCAGTCCCAGCCAGAGTTTACCTTGAACCCACAGCTATTGCAAGGGTGACTGAAGCTACTACCTAGAACAGGCAGGCATTGGAGAAATGCCCAGACCTTTACACTGGTTTCATCAATCTGAGGAAATTCTTTTTTGTCAGGTTCTGGTAAGTTTCGCTGCTTTAAGAAATTGGCAGGAGTTCTATTTAGCATCATTAGACATGTCAGATTTGATCATGTTTATTTTGACCAAGTTTCTCTCCTGGTTGTTAAAGGTATTTTATGCAGCTATGATTAGACATTGTTTCTTGATCTTTTTTTACATTATATTTAATCCTCACAACACCCCTGTTAAGACAGTATCATTCCTATTATATAAGGAAATTAAACTTCAACAAGATAAGAAATTTACACAAGGTCACAACCAATTAGCAGTAAGGCTGGGATTGATATCAGGTTTTTATGACTCTAGCACCTGGGATAGTCTTTAATAGCAAGCTGCTTCCATCTTGGTCCACAGACATCAAATGCCTTCAATCATGTTGTTTAGGGCTCACTTTTCTTGTTTTCAAATCATTTATATAAAGGTACATAAAAAATTCTAAACCAATGTAATAGTAGCTATCAACCATCCAAAAGTCTTCTTCCATGTGTTAAGCACCTTCCATGTGTTAAGCACAAATGAAGTTGGGAGTATTTTCCCTTGTGTAATGGAATGAAAAGTCAGAGAGTTTAAGTTACTTGTCCAAGTAGATGACAAAGGTGACAAATGCTAGACAAAGATTTAACCCAAGTTTTGCTTACTCTTAAGTCTGTTCTCTCAATTACTTTATATATTGCTTCTCAACATCAAAGCTTTAAACAAAACAACATAAGAGCTCAAAGTAAAGGTTCATGTTGAATAGGGGGATTGGAGAAGACTTTATGCAGAGCTGACATTCCAGGTAAGTCTTAAACACGAACAAAATTATGATCACCAATAAATGGTAAGAGGAGTCCAAATATTCACTCATTCATCCATTCATTCAATGTACATTTAATAGAGCACATACTTTGTACCAGGCACCATGCTAGTGACTGAATGACACAGGTCTCTGCCCGTGTGGTGTGTAAGGCCCACTGGGAGAGCAGACGATAGCCAAACAAACATACCAATAACTGCAGTCATGACACATGATGTGAGCACTACGTAAGACACAAAATAAGCTATGGAAAGAGAACCATACTTAGTGAGGGTCAGGGAAGGCCTCTCTGAGGACATTACATAAAAAGTGAGCCCTACACTCAAGAAGTAACCAACCCTCCAAGAGCAGAGGGAAGATTGTTCCAAGAAAAGAAATCTTGCTCTGGGGTAAAGAGAGAAACTCAGTGCTGGGGATTCTGGTGAATGAGGGGTAGAGAAACCACCAGGAGGAGCTGGAAGGCCTCAGAGGGCCCCTACGCCATTTTCAGGATTTTAATTTTGCTCAAAGACAGTGAGAAGTCATTACAATGTTTCATCAGACAAGTGAAATTTTCCAAATTATGTTTCTAGACTGTTGGTCTGGCCACCTGGTGGAGAGCAGATACGGAAGACTGGTTAAGAAGTTATAGCTGTTAACCAAGCAAAAGATATGGGTGGGTGGGCCAGGATGCTGGCACTGGAGAGGGTAAGAAGGAGAGAGAGACTCATTTGATGATAGAGTCATCAGTTTACCCTGACTGATTAGATGGGAAAGGAGAAAACATAAAAAGAAAGGAGAAAAATCAAGGATGATGCTCAGCTTCCTGTCTTGAAAAGGTGGGGAGGGGGGTGATGCTATTTACTAAGATGAAGAAGCCTGAGATAGGGAAAGGGCAGATGGGGTGCATGAGACAGGTGCATGTGGAGGGGTGAGGGGAAGGAAGAGCTCACTTACTTATGGTGAGTAATTTATTTGGATGTACAATGACATGCCATCTCCAAGTGAGAGGCCAATGAACTTTGTTGAATGAAAACAGGTCATAGCAGCATGTTTTAAATAACAAGAAAAATGTGGCTGAGAAAGTCACTTCTGGCACCAACTTCCCATTTGCTTCCAAGTCGCCCTCACCCAGCGGACACCTCCATTCAGCTTGCTTTCTGTGGGGACAGTGCTGGAATCAATTCAGCTGATGAAAAATAAAATAATAGCAATGCAACTAGCTCGAATACTGCATGGCAAATGAACGTGTTTGACAGCAGTGAGGAAAACTAGAAAAGGCAGTAATATCTTCTGAAAAGAGAGAAGAATGATGGAAGAAAGCTTTCTACAGGAAGTGACCTATGCACTGGCTTTGAAAATGAGTAGGAAGAAGACAAGATATAGCATTTCAAGGTATGCACAGTGGTGCATGACATACTTAGGGGACAGCTAGTGGTTCCAAGACAGAGGGATTTGGGGTGAAAAGGAGGGTGCATTTGAGTTCAGGCTGTAAGGAACCACTGAATGTCACTCTATTCATACTACCTGTAACTAACAAGATGCATCACTATGCTTATGTATATCCCATGTTCTCTGTCTCTCTGTTTCTGTTTCTCTTTCTCTCTCTCTCTCTCTCTCTCTTTCTCTCTCTTTCTCACACACACACACACACACACACACACACTCTCATACACACACACAATCCTGTAACTCTGGTTCTCATCTTAATGTTGCACATTTCTGCTCATCTGTGCCCAGAGGGAAGAGGGAAAGGTTATATGGATAAATTGTTCCCAAATGCAGCTAAAGATAGCTCTGAACAGGTGGATCTTGGTGAAGGCAGCTTTTGCAATTCAGAGCATATTTTCTTTCCCACTTTCATCAGGACCACCCAGCCACCAGTCTTTACCCCTTCAAATCAACCTACATCACTGCCAGATTTATCTTCTGGGGAAAATATATCACATCAGTGTATATCACATCACTCCCCTGTTACAAATCTTTCTTTAGTTTTCTAAGCTCATCAAGGAACTCCTGCTGTTCTCAATAACCATAGAGCTCACTAGAGGCTAAATTGCCGAAGTGGGAAAAGTCCGTCTTAAAATTTTAACAGGAAATAGAAATATACAAGGAAGGAAATTGAATGAATATGTTCACCTGGACATGAGTCCCCTAGCATTCACAGATAAGTCTTTGATAGTTTCTAACCCGATGATTTGGAATGTTGGCTTGGGAGAGAATTGCCTATCAATACCATCATTTATTATGTTTGTTGTTTTGGAAGAGGGGTGTGGGAGGAAACCTGAGACAGGTGGTTGCACTATATTTATACCTTGCTGCTACTGTTCCTTCATAATCAAAAGTGACACTACCAGTGATAACTGCTATCTTTTGGTACAGGTGTGAGTGAAAAGAAAGATTTGAAGCCAATGATCTCTATGCATGCTGCTTGCCCATAAAGATGAAACCTGGATTTGTGGCTGTCACAGCAATTACTGTTGAGAGTAGTGCAGCCCAGTAGAACTTTCTGCAGTGACTGAAATGTTTTCTACCTGCACTGTCCCGTTTGGTAACTGTGAGTCATATGTGGCTAAGAGCACTTGAACTGGGGGTAGCGTGACAGAGGAACTGAATTTTTAATTGTATTTAATTCTAGTTACTTTAAATTTGAATAGCCATATGTGGCCAATGATACCACATTCTAGCAGGGGTCCTCAAACTTTTTAAACAGGGGGCCAGTTCACTGTCCCTCAGACCGTTGGAGAGTGCACACTGTGGGCCCGGGACGAGTCGGCTGCTAAGCAGGACAGGCAGCGGCGGCAAAAACACCTGGCGGGTGGGATAAATGTCCTCGGCAGGCCGCATGTGGCCCGTGGGCCGTAGTTGGAGGACACCTGTGACCTACCAAGGTCCCCCTCTCCTAGTCCTGGGTTTCCTCTTTGTATGTGTGTTTTTGTGGGTGGTTGTATTAACTTCCTGAGGCTGCCATCACAAATGACCACAAACTGGGTGGTACAACACAACCAAAGTGCATTCGTTCATACTTGTGGAGACCAGAAATCCAAATCAAGTCACCAGAGTTGGCTCTTCTGGAGACTCTGAAGGGGAATCAGTTGTATGCCTGGCTCCTAGCTCGTTGTGGCTGCAAGTGACCCTTGGTGTTCCTTGGCTTATAGATACATCACTCCAGTTTCTGTCTCTGTCTTCACGTTGCCTACTTCTCTGTGTCTCTGTGCTTCTGTGTCTGAAATATCCTTCTCCTTTCCCTTACGAGGACATCAATGTTAGATATAGGGTGCACCTACATCCACAATGATCTCATCTCAAGATCCTTAGCTTAATTACATCTTCAAAGACTATATTTCCAAATAGGGCCACATTCACAGGTACCAAGGGTTAGGACTTGGACATGTCTTTTGGGGAGACATACTTCAACCCACTGCAGTGGTTTTCTAGCACCTCTTTCTGTAAGCAGTGCTTCTCTCAGATCTAGTGCAGGATACAGATGCAGGCTTGCACGAAGACTCAAATCACCTTTCCAAACAGTGATTGGTATGCTTACCATCATCATGTCCAAAATCACACATGCCTCTTTTCCACTGCTCAACCCTCTCTTGCTGTTGTAGACTTCATACCTTGAGCCATTTTGACTCCTTTATATTCAGTCAATTATTAACATTTTTAGGTGCTTACTAATATTAGAGGTGACCCCCTCCTTGGAAGTGAACCTAACTTTTCTTCTTTAAAAGGAAGGCATGGGACAAATCAGAGAGTTTTTCTACTGACCGTTCTTAATTCTTTAGTTGGAAAAATATTAAATCATATACAGATAGTCCCTGGCCTTGTTTCAGCCATCTGCCTATGAAGTTTCTTCTTTTCTCAGGTGTATGAGGACATATGGATACTTCCTGCCACCTTCTATAGGGAGGACAGCCACAGACACTGGGAGACTGTGGCTCAAGGAAAGAAAGGCACCCTAACCCCACTCCTAACTCCCCTGGGGTCAAAGCAGTGATGGGATAAGATCCAGGCTAACGCCATTATCTCATGTGAGGTAGGTTTAACAGGCAGTTTGGCTCTGTTCTTTGTAGCAACTCTATATTTAGCAAGCTGGCACAATTTTTAGACAAAGATTTCTCACAAAATCTTGGCAAACATTCCATGTTTCCTTTACTGCAATATGTAGAGTTTATATTTCTGACAAAATTACTCACACATTTTAGTGTAACTTACTTAGTAGTCACACTTCGTTAATTTTATTTTTTTCCCAAGCAAAAAGAGAAATGATTAATGATATGACTCTGGGAGCTGGGGAAGGGAATTTGACCACAGGTCTCTCAGAAGACCAAGGCCTGCTGCCTTCCTTCGAGGTGTCTCTCACACGCACACCTTCCCATCCAGCCTCCCACTGATCTTTGAATCACGGCTGCGTTATCTCCGGTAATGCTGGAATTGAAATACCCCAACTAGCCCTCTCGCTTTGGGGTTCTACCTCTCAATTCATTCTGCACCACCCTACCAAGTTCATCTTCTAAAATACAAAGGTGGCTAAATATTAACAACTCGGGGGAGATTCTCAGAATATATTATTTTTCTGTGCTTTCCTTTATACTTAAAATACTTAACTATATTTTTTATAAAAATACTATAGAGTCCTAAATATAATTTTTAGAAGACTAAAGCCATTCTCTCACACATAAAAGATTAAATCAGTAAACAATACCTATTCATTTGAAATTTTAAAAAAAACCTGATAGTTCCCCCAAGTTCCAAACTTCTTTGCCCAACATTTAAGATTCTGCAGCTCACTTCCTCCTTCCATTATAACTTCATCTCTCACCTCTTTCCTATACATGCCATATTATTCTTGAGTTATCAAAAATAAATACCACTCGTTGAGTGCCAGTAGCACTCAACTTAAATACAGTAACTTTTTAATCTTCAAAACTATTTTATGAGACAGGTGTTATGTTTCCCATAGGCTTTTTGTCCAAAATCACACAACTGATAAGTAGCAGGCCAGGAATTTGAACCCATGTTTGTTTGGCATCATCCTACATTCTTAATCTAAGCACAATGCCTGGCACAATGGTCACGTTAAAAAATTAGTAGTTATTATTAGGTGTAAATCAGGTTTAACAACAATCTGTTCTGTTCTGTCCTGCCTCTCTGCTTTAGAAGGTCCTCTTTTGAGGACTTTAGTGATCACTGAATGAATTTTATTCCTCTGAAAGCCAATGGCAGTGGTTCTGGTTGCTACTGCCACATAGCAGATTATCCCAAGACTTAGTAGCTTAAAACACCATTTTGTTATGCTCACAAGTTCTGCGCCAGAAATTCAGACAGGGACATGGCTTATTAACAAGGCTATCCACCAATGATGCTCTTTGTCAGTGGGGAGTTTAGCTGGGATGATTGACTGGAGCACCTATGCATGAGCTCTGCAGCATGGCTCTCTCAAAGTAACTGGACTTCTTACAGGGAGAATAGCCTCCCCTAGAATGAACACCCCAAGAGAACCAGGCAATAGCTGCATGCTTTTTTCTATTAATAACTTAGCCTCAAATGCCGTATATTGTCACTTCTACAGCATTCTACCGACTAAGACGGAGTCACTCAGGCCAATTCAATTCAAAGATAGGGGACATAGACCCTATCTCTTGATTGAAGAAGTGTCAGATAATTTGCTGACACATTTTAGAATTACTGTATCAGCATTATACATAATGAAAGGACTATTTCAATGAAAGGCTAAACACTTATTCCTGGATCCCAGGTATTGGCAAGGTCATCTACATGGATGCTAAAGTCATCCTTGGTGATGAAAGTATTTGGAGAAAAAAGAAAGCCTGTGAACCAGTTGTCAGAGACTTCAGAAAAGGGATATGAAGGAGTTACCCAGGAGGGCAGGGAACGTGGCAACAACATGCAGGGGTAGAGGATGTCTTAGCCAGATGGTAGTTATTATTAGGCATAATCAGGTATAATCACAATCTGTTTCCTCTTGCCTTCTCAAAGGAGGAGGGATTTTCTTTTTCTCATAATAGTAGAGAATTAATGGTCTACCCAGGCAATGGACATCTAGGATAATGCTTTCCTTATCTCTGATCCCTGTGACATTTGAAGAATGAAGAATGACACGATTGTCTGAAAAGGCTACAATAGAATCGGTTCCCTCTGAGAGCCAGGGTTTAGGTTAGGCAAAGAGATGAGAGTGTTTTGTGATGGCATCAGAATTATTTACAGTGGAACCCAGGTTCCAGAGGCTCCAGTAAAGTGAATAAGAAGAGAAGACAGTGAGAGGAGGAAGAGTTGAGATAAAATTTATCAATGTTTATTGTTGCAAGTATAAGAAAGCCCACACAGAATTAAACCCAAAGTATATTTAACATTATCTAACAAGAAGTCTAGACAGAGGTTGGTCCTGGATTCCTTAATGCTACCAATCTGTTATCTACCACGGTCAGCAATGTCTCCTCTCATGGTACAAGTATGTCTGTTCCAGCTCCAAGTGCTGCATCATCAGACATCAGTATCTGCCTTTGAAACAAAATGGAAAGAAACAAAAGAGCCTTCTCCACACTTATTTTTTTTAAATCAGGAAGGAAAACTTTCCCAGAAGCCTTCAGCTGACTTTCCTTTAGTCTCACTGTGACACTGTCATCCCTATATCACTGACAAAGAGGAATTGGAATTGGATAATCATGGCTTAAACCAATCAAGATTCATCCCTTGGGCTGAGCACAGCTGCTACAGAGACGACAAACCTACATCAGCAAGCAGAAGGCAGTGGCTGCTGGGGGGCCAGCAACAACGTCAGTCACATCGAGGGATAGAGCTTCAAGTAATATGGAGATGGAAGTACTCCAGAGAGCAGAGAAAGGCCTCAGTTTACCCAACTATAAAAAGAGGAGTATGACCTCGGTAATCTATATTTTTTTTTGAGATAGGCTCTCGCTTTGTCTCCTAGGATAGAGTACAATAGCATCATCAGAGCTCACTGCAACCTCAAACTTCTGGATTCAAGCAATCCTCCTGCTTCAGCCTCCCAATTAGCTAGGACTACAGGCATGCGCCACCCCACCTGGCTAATCAATCTCTCTCTCTCTCTCTCTCTCTCTATATATATATATATATATATATATATATTTATTTGTGTGTGTGTGTGTGTGAGACAGGGTCTCGCTCTTGCTCAGGCTGGTCTTGAACTCCTGGCCTCAAGCAATCCTCCTGCCTCAGCCTCCCAAAGTGCTGGGATTACACACATGAACCATTGCACCCGGCTGACCTCGCTCATCTTTAATGTTCCTCCCAATGCTGAGATTCTAATCTACCCACAACATTTATCACACCTGCATTTTCTTTTATTACATCTATTTCCTCATATTTTATCTCCCCAACTAGATGACTAGCACACTCACTGCAGGGATCTTGTGTGCTTTTCTTTGTATTCCACATGGTCAGTAAATATTTGAGATAAAACCCACACCCAGCACTTTTAAAAGCTGTGTAGTTTTCTTTGTAAGACCAATTCTGGTTTTCTCTCTGTAGCTCCCTAAAGAGAGAGATGAAAAGAAGAGTCAATCTTTGTTTCCTTATTTATTAAAGACCCACGATGTGCTCCCTGCTATTGTGGAATCTGAGAAAAATGTAAGAGCCATTGGCATAAACAGCTCTTAAAAAGAACAGGTAAGCACAGGGAACCCCATGCAGCATCTTCAGCTGGGAGCAGCTGTGCTTCCTTCATTATATTCTGGAGAGATGTATCCAGACAATGGCCTGGACACATCCAAACAAAGATTTATTTTTCTCTGAGGGTATCGAGTTATAAAGAGCTAATGGATGACTGAGAGACAGTGGTTGATGGGGAGCAGCAGTGAAGAGGAGGGGAGATGGGGAAGCTGGGGAGTTTCTTGCTTGTGGTATAAAACAAACCATAAATTTAATTATCCTTTAGACTTAGCTAAACTGCCATTATTCAAGGGACTTTTTTTTTTTTTTTGGTTATGGATTCCATGTTTTCTAAAACCTGCTGGAGTTTCTTTCTAGTTGGCCAGTTTCCTATGAGACCTAAATAGACAGACATGATCAGAGAGAGTAGATGCTTGTTACATAAGAGATTACACGTACTTTTAAATTTAACTCAGAGTGTTTGTAACTTAATATGATAGTTTCTAAAAAGTATAAGCACAGTTGGACAGAGAGATTATAGAAACTTCTGATGTTAAAGTTGGAAAGGACCTTAAAGATTATCAACTCCAATCTTCCTCCCAGTGTTTGGACCCTCTTTACAAACAACCTTACTGTATCATCCAGTGAAACTGGAATCTCTCCAACAATGTGAAGTTCACCACCTTTCAAGGCAGCCAGTTCTATCAGTGGGGTCCCATGATTGCTAGAAAGTCTTCTTTATATTAAACAAATGATGCTATGAAGTTCCTACCTAGTTGATCAGTGAGACTACTGAGCAAATTTAATCTTTCTTCTTCATGACAGTCCTTCAGTTTGAGAAAATAGTAATATAAGTCTTCTGAATCTCTTTATGGTCACACCAATATAAATGAGTCCTTTCTGAGTTCCTGTTAATGTACAATGACCACAAATAGTTAAAATTCTTATGTGAGCAGATAAGAGCAAATTTTCTCTTCTTGCTACCAAAATACTGCATATGTGTAACTGGTATATTGATGAAGTACAATTTGTGACATGATTAAAATGCAACACTATTTTGTCTCCTATCTTCCCTTTAAAATGTGATCAGAGAGTGTAAACTTCCTCTCTCTACCAAAAAAAAATAAAATTTTTCTTGCTCTTAGATAATAGACATTCCTAAGGTCACCTTAAGTCACATAGACTCAATTCAGTAATGAAAATTCCCAATCAAGATATTAATCAAAACAGTCAGTTTGATCTAGCGTTATATTCTCTCCACTTCCTCAGTCAGTGTGGGTCAGCTCCAATAGGAAAAGGGTGGTGGCTACACGTGTGCGTGATGGTGATGGTGGTAGTGGGTGGTGGTTAGTTTCTTATTTCTTTCTCTGCTTGCTAGCTAATGTTTGACCTTTCCAGAGTTGGAGTGGGTAGAATGGCAGAAAAAGTCTTGAATCATAATCTGGCTTTGTTTCCTCTGTATTTGGTAGATGTTTAATGCTTTTTTTTTCTTTTGTGGGTATATTTGTGAGCTTTTGTTGAGAATTCCATCCCTGGAGACCTCTTTCCTGAAAATCTCTTGACTCTACCCTATGTACTCTACTTCAATTTGTTGTTGCTTGAGACCCTTCCTCTGACCTTAGAATTTAGTGTTCTTCTCCATGTTCTTGCTGCCATGCTCCTTCCTCTATTGTAGGTATACAGATTGAAGACAGGCTCGCTTCAGCCCTCTCTCTTGTGTATGGCCCAGCCTTGTCTCATTAAGCTTTGAGTATATTAGATGGTCTTATCCAGCAGCCACCTCTAGCCTCAGCCATGAGTCAGGCACCAACTCCCCTGACTCATGAGCACACTCTGACGCTCTCCACATGGCTTCACAGAAGATCTGCTTAGTCACCCGAAAGTGAAGGTTACAGTTTTTGCCAAGGAAATTTCTTGCCCAAATATTCCCTCTCTTTACATTCTGATCTAGCTTGTAGCTATCTCTTTTGCAATTCTACGTACAGTGACTTCTCTAATCCTTACTTTGATCTCTAATATCTATTATGTTGGAGTCCAAAATGAAATGGAGGCAGGAAGAGTCTCATTGTAATCTGTTGCTTCAGACCCTAAATATAGAGCATGAGATCTTATTAGCCATCTTTTTCTTTAAAGCCAAATTGAATGTATTCTTCACTAACATCCCTGTGGAAGGCCACCAGTGTTCTCCCAAATCTGTTCTTCCCTCATTCTAGGTAAAAGAGCTGTAGCCTGCCTGTCCCATCACCTTCAGCTAGAGGATGCATTCTCCAGCTTCCCTTGCTGTTAGGCGTGACCCTATTATTAAGTTCTCACCAACAGAAGTGAGTAGAATTGAAGAGTGTCACTCCACGCACTGAAGAAGAAATTATGAGGTTCAATTTTGGGTAAGATGGAACAAGCATACCCCATACTCTCTCTCCCACTTATTACAACTAAACAGCCTGGGCAAAATACAGAAAGCAACTACCAGAGGACTCTGCAAAGTGGATAAGAATAGAAGAACTGCATGAGGAGCACAGGACTTGAAAGTAACCTAGTAGTGTTGTTGTTGTTGGTTTGTTGGTACCTCTGATATATGTCGGCTTGGGTTCTGGGGCAGCCCAAAAATGGACCTGTACAGAGGAAGTTCCAAGAGAAGCCCATGACCTCTAGCCAGAGAACCAAGAGTAGTGGTTACAAAAATCTACGCATGTGTTAAAACTCACAGAACTGTACACTCAAAAAAATGAATTTTAATATGTATAAGTTAAAAATAATTTTATAAAAAGAAAAAAGAAAATAATGTTTCCTGGACATTCTTCCTATACTCTAGGACACTGGCATAAAACTGAGTCATTTTGACCATGCAGGCAAGGATAATATATTCCAGGTAGTAGCCAAGCAATGGTACATGGAACACAACTGCCCCAGTAGTCTGGGCTAACACCTGTGGGGTCTACTCTTTGTAGCAACTTCACCTCTACATTCCCTAATCAAACCTCTAAGGTTTTTCACATGGGCTATTACTAAGCTATGTCTGCCCCATCTGACATGGGTACAGGTAGCTGTTTAAACTCCACAGGATCCTGTATACTCAGTCTTGTTAGAGGAAACTTGTTTCCAAATCAGTCTAGATTGTATTGAATCCAGATTCTGTCATTCCATATATTTGCCATTCCTCCCAACCAAGTGTCATCTGAAAGTTTAATATTGATAAAGACATTGGTAAATATGTTGATTAAGACCAGGGAAAGAGCCACAGGGTACCCCTGATCCCTACTTTGAGGAGAAAAGAAAAGTGTGGAGAATGCTTACCAAAACATGGGGAACTGATTAAAACTTTTTGAGTGGAATTTCTATCTAGGCTGATAGCAATCATTTTAATTGTTAAACAAGTCATTAATCCATCTAATTATATCAGGTCTAGCTTATTTTTCCCCATTTTATCCATAAGAAAATAATGTAAGATTTTTCATCAGTGACTTGCTAAAATGCAAATATACTTTGTCTCTCACATTTCTCTGGCATTCTAGTTTTAAACAAGGCAAATAAAAAGTTAATTTAGTTCAACACAACTTGTTCTTAGTATATACATATTTGATCTTGGTGGTAAACTTCCTTTGGTAGGCAGAGACAGACTATAATGATCACTTCTAAAATCTTGTTCAAGAGCAAGTATGTCAAACTGAGGTTTTCTAAATCTATGCTTTACCCTGTTTTGAAACTCAGGATGACATTTTTTAAATGTCCATAGTGTTCTGGAACATATTTTCTTCTCCTTTATTCCTCAGTGATAATCAATAGCTATTTAGTTACCTGACTTATAAGTTCTCAACAACCGTGGGAAATGATTTCTATTTGTGATACCTGCATTGTCTGCCTTTCAAGCTCTTGTCCAACCAAGTTTTCAGTTCCTTCATATCGGAGTTCATTTACTCCTTACTTCATCCATCCCATCCATTCAACACATATGTACTGAGAGCCTCCTATGTGCCAGGCATTGATGGAAACGTTGAAGATTCAGCAGAGTACCAAAGAGGCAAAAATCCCTCAAGTTTACATTTAATCAAATAAAAATATAGCATTATAGAGTATCAGATAGTAATAGGGTATACAAATATAAGTATTTTAGATAAGGAGAAAAAGATTGGCTGCTGTGAGCATGGGATTACAATTTTATAAAGGAGAGTCAGGAAGGAACTTGCTGGAAAAAAGATTCACTTGAGCAAAAGATTGAAGGAGGTGGAAGAGCAAGCCATGCAGATATTAGGGCAAAGGGAGCAACAAGTACTAAAGCCCCGAGACAGGAGTATGCCCGGCAGGTTTAATAAACAATATGAAGGACAGAGTTGCTAAAGTGGAATGATGAGGGAAGGAGAACTAGGAGATGAGGACAGAACATGATGGGTTAAAGACAACAAAGGAAAGGGTTCATCACTAATAAGTTGTACATGTACTTTGCCCTCACTGGGAGTTTCTGAGCAAATTTAAGATATTATTAACAAAGAGTATTACTCTGCCTCCCTTCTTGAGGAGTCTGTTTTTTAACTAATTGATTTAGCAAATATTTATTGAATACCTACAATGTGCCAGGTGCCATGGTAGGCACTATATAAAACTCTCAGGAACCTTACAGTATATTGGAAAATAAAACCTGTACAGTTCATTATGGGGACTTTCATTTCTACTCTGAGAGAGAAAACAGGCACTGATTTGGGCAGAGTGGTGACTTGGGCTGACTTAGGTTTGAAAAGGATCACTTAGGTTTGAAAAGGATCACTTTTAGCATGACTGCTGTCATGCTAAAAATAAATTCTAGTCAGACAGGAAGAAAACAGGAAAAATAATTAGGAGGATATTGAAAAAACCCAGGCAAAAGAAAATGCTTCAGCCAGGATAGTAGTAAAGAGACTTTTTTTTAGATTCCAGGTGTATTTTAAAAGCAGAGCTCAAAGGATGGATATGGGGGTTGAAAAAAAGAGAAGTCCAGGATGGACCCAAGGTTCTCAGTTTTGTGCTCCATCCCTACCCCAGGAGGGATCACAAAGACAGAGTCACTGCTTTTTGAGCTGAAGTCAACAGGGGAGGAGATTTGAGTGGAAGAAAAGCAGAGGTTTTATTTTGAACATTTATTTTAATTTTGATAGGTTTATTATATATCAACGTGAAAATGATAATTAGGCAAGACTTGGAAAATGTTTAGTCTGGAGATAAAAATCCAGGTGCTGTAAACATATAGATGGAAGTGAAAGCCATGCATCTCCATGAAATCACCAAGCAAGTACATGAAAATGGAAATTAGAGAGACCCAAGCTCTGACCCAAGTATCCAGGGTCACTTGGATATGTAGAGTTGAAGGATCAGATGGAGAAACCAGCAAAGAGGGTTTAGAAGAAGCAGTCAGGACAGTAACAAAAAGCAACCAGGAGAATGAGGTGGGCCAGGAACCAAGTAAGAAGTCATGTTGAGGAAGACAGAGAGTGACCAAGAGTTACTGATAGGACGAGTCAGTCAAGGGATAAAGGCTCAGTCAGTGGAGACCACGTATGGCCCTCAACAGTTTTGGTGGTGTGATGGGTGTGAAATCCTGATTGGAGGGGATTCCAAAAAGAATTGGAAGAGAGAGGTTGGAATGGCAAGAATAGACATCCCTTTCTATAAACTTTATTCTAAAGGGGAACAAAGAAACAGAGGGACACAGGAGGTCAGGTTGGACTATTGGCTTCTTTGTTTCTGATTTATTTTAAGAAGGGAAAAATCAAAACATCTTTGTATGATGATGGGAATGATCCAGTAGAGCATGAAAAATGTGTAATTTTGAAGACAGAAGCAGAAGTTTCTGGAATGTTGTTCTTGAGTTGGTGAGGCAATAGGATCTCGTGGGCAACTGAAGGGCTTAACTTTAGAAATCAGCACAAAGAGGCTACGTGTAATTTCCAGCCCCTGTTTTTTCGAAGGCAGTCAGTCACTAAGCATCTCCTCTTGTGTCCTTATTATTCTTTCACATGGAATACACAGCTGCTCTGCGTTAACAAGATTCAAGGTTTTCTCCCCTGCCCTACTCCCATCTCTGTCCGTGCAAGGAGACAAATGGAAGGAACAAAGAGAAGTCCGTTTGATTGAATGTAGTGAGCAAAGAATAGGGTGGAGCCGGATTGTTAAAGGCTTGGGTGGACTCCATGGGAAGGGGACTGGATTTTATATTAAATGCTTTGGTAAGTCATTCGTGAGCCAGAAGCCTGGCCCCTATTCACATTTTAAAGTGATAGTTCTGGTCACTGGATGGGGAATGGATTACAATGAAGAGTGAAGGCAAAAGGAACAGGCGAAAGGCCCCTGCAGTCCTCCAGGCAAGAAATGGTGAGAGGCTTGTTCAAGAACAGAGGTAGTGAAGCTGGAGAGAAGGAGATGGGTTCATTTTCTATTTTAGAGGTTTGACCAGACTGACTTGTCGATGAATTGGATGTGAAGTGTAAGAGAAAAAGAGGAATCAACAGTGATCCCTAAGCTTTTGGCTTGAGTCACTAGGTCAAGGTGCTATTACAAAGATGGAAAAACAACACAGGGGAGATTGGCTTGGGGGAACAGTAAAATCTGCAATTCCATTTTAAATGTATTTGGAAACACCTATCAAACATTCAAGTGGAAGCTGTCACTGGGAATTAGTTATAATATTGATAGCTGATACTTTGATGACATTGATGATGAGCTGGGCACCATTCTAAACACTTTACAAATATCACCTCAGAATAGAATACACTTAAATACTTGAGACAAGGTGGACTCACGGAGAAAAGACGGTCTTGAATACATAGTATTTAGAGGTCAATTAGATGCCCTTTCTCCCCAGAGCCCAAGGTACAAATCTCTAGTTAAAAGCTTTTACATCCATAGATCAGAATTCCAGATTCTATTTGTTGACAACATCTGCACATACAGCTGCTTACTTCCTATCTCTTAGTTTGTCTTCTAAAGTCCTAGGCATCAGTGGGAGGAATTCATGTAAATACCAGCTGTATACATAAGCCTTTCTGTTTTCTGTCTAAAAAAAATGATTGTCTCTCAGGATGTCTCCTGAGTCTTAGGTTGCTGTTTATCTCTATTTGAACCTCCATCAAAACTACATTTTCTAGAAAGTAACCTGCCCAACTGGATACTGGCATTTAAATATATATTGCATGTTTCCTCCACTTAGGAAGTACAGGGAGAAGGTTGTGAATTCCCCTTAGAGGAAACACTGTAGCTAGCACCATTAGTCCTAAGGGAAACTGAGTTAGGGAGGGTGAGTGGCCAGCTCTGGGCACACCATCACCAGTCTTGGAAAACAAAACTGCATGGAAAATAACCATGCAGAGTTTCTTTAGTACTGATAAATCAGCAGCTGCGTCTGTACAGAAAAACACTCTCAACTATACAAATTCCAGCGCATTGCATTCTTAGGACTAATTTAATAGCACTTACTTGAATGGTTCTTAAATGATGTGGCCCAAGTGCTTTAATGGTAGGGTGCATTATCTTTTTTTTTTCAACTATTTTATTATTTGGAGAGATCAAACTTGGATTCTATTTATGCTCAGCTCCAAGAGACTTAAAAGGAGCTTTGATTCCATAGTATATACATAAATCGTGTTTTTTTTCTTTTGGAGATGATGAAAGGCCAATATTTTTCTCTTATGTTTCAACACTTAACAAAAGTCCTTCTGAAATGTTTTAAATAGCAGTTCTTATTAATTACAAGTGAAGGCTTAAAGAGTGTTTAAATAAGAGGAACCAAAATGATTGTGTTGGTAGCAGTACCTGATGTATTATTTCTTATGTTGTGCTCCCTTGCATTGCATTGCATATGATCGATCGATCTCTCTCTCTCTCTCTCTCTCTCTCTCATTGTTTCCAATTTTTCAGTCCTTGTCCCATGACATTTCTCTCTCTGATAGCATCGTTTCTGACCTCTTCCCTGGGGTTGTCCTGCCAGCCTCTCACCATGGCATCCAGGATATATTCAATGGGGAAATCACACTGAAAATGAATCTGCAAGCAAGTCTTTGGTTCATCAAGTAGATAATAAAAGTCAGAAAATGTCGCATCTAATTCTCTGGATTCTGTCTTATAATCTGCTGTGAAATATCGAACCCCTGATTTTAAATCAGAACCTGAAATGAATCCAAGATGTAGATATTTAAATGGAAATCTTTAGGGATTTTCCTCTCCCATATAAAATTAATACCTTGATTTTCTGCCAGTTTGGTATATGGATTTCAGATATGCTGATGACTTGATTTAAAAAAAAAAAAAAAGAACCACAGAAATAAACTACCATGGTATGTCTTTATTTGGGGAAGCAGCTTCTAATTAGAAAAGTACTTTATTATTATTTATAACATGTTATAAATTATGTTTATACTATGATTTCTTAGCATAAATATTTTACAAATCCTCCTCTATAGTTTTAGGTGGAAATATAATATGCAGAGCTATAACATTTTATGAAAAAACAACTGATCCCCCTGGGTTAAGTATTTTAACACTTTAAATAAATGTAAATTTTAAAACAGATCTAGAGGGATATGCTGGCATAGTTGTATGCTGATAGAAAGCCCTCAAGGGTAGAAACCCTTGATTTTGAAGGAACTATCCAGAATTTGTGAACAACTGGAGGCAAAAGGCCTAATGGAGGAATATGGAGTGTGTTCCACCAATCCCCAGACCTATTAGGACAGGGCAGCTACAGAGTGCATTGGATGTGATTTCACATGAATGGAGGGAGGACCAGTGATTGCGAAAAAGGAAACTCCTGTGTAGAGAAAACTATGAAGAAACTTTATCATATTTTCATACTTAACCTATCTCATTAATTCCATTTCCTAATGGTCTGCCATATGATTTCTGAAACCTGTGAGTTGTTTTGTTCTTTTTTCAATAAGACAGTTTACATAAAAATAGTTTTGCTAGTCTGTTCTGAATCTCCTGAGAAAAATACTGGCATCCCTCCTCTCTGCAGGTTTACAAAGAAGAAGAAGAAAATTCTTCTTACCTATGAGGCCTTCCTTGTCCCTGTCACCCCCTACAGGGTTAAAGCTCCCTGTTATCAGCTTTCTTAGTGCTCTTGACTTCCCTTTTATCATACCTGAAATTGATTCATCACTTAGCACTTTGTGTTCAACAGACATCTTCTCCACTAAACGATTCCAGGAATTCAGGAGCCATGTCTGTCTTGTTCACTTCTCTTATGTGAGAATGCTGTATGGCATGTAGTCAGTTTTCAAGAAATTGAAATTGTTGAATGAGAGAAAGGAGCATGCTTTTGAACATCCATAGACCCCTAAAAGTCGAAAAATAGAGAATGGAAGCCACATGAGAATGGTAATACAATAACATCAACAGCAACAACACCAGTGACCTTCTAGTAAGTGGGCACTATTGCATAGCAAGGAAAAGTACAGGCTCTGCTTAGAGAGCTCCTTACAGGAATGCTACAGAACAGGTGTTATTATCCCTGTTTTTCAGAGAACAGGGCTGAAGCCCAGCAGGGCAGTGTCTTGCTCTAGGTTGCCCAGTCGTAAATCAGGGAGCTGGGATTACACCGTGGCATGCCTGTCTCTCAAGGTGGGGTCTTTGCACAATTCATCACTGCCTGAGAGACAGGTACTCACCACCTACTGACTACTACCATGGAAGAGCCAGAATGGATCCCTCAGCTGGTGAGTCTGGGGCAAGGCCACACAGCAGGAATGGATCCAGTGTTGAAGGGCAGAATGTGTCCTGCAGCTCCAGATTGCTAGCATATAGGAGGAAAGATGATGGAAGCCCTATTTGCTTCTGAGATGGTCAGTAGGTGCATCCTCACCCAGCCAGGGAGTGCTCCTCCAAGTGATTTCACCTCCTCTTCCCAGCCCCTAGAACTGGCTAGGAACCAACAAGGTGCCAAAGAACAAATAAGTGACTTAAGGAATCAATGAGCTTGGGTTGGATTAATTAAAACAAGAGCAGGAAGTCTGAAAGGCAATTATGTCCCAGCCAATTAGGGAAAAGGCTGGAGTGAATTAGTGAAGTTTCAAAAATATAGACTATACATGCACATGTAGTTGAAACATTAAGCAAGATGTCTCAAAGGTGTGAGCAAAATAAGTGAACCAACAAAGGATGATAAAACACTCAGGGACTTGCAACAGCAGGAAGCCATGATTACCCTGGCCTAGAGGCACAGAGGGAGGAAAGATTAATAAAACCCAAGAGACACAGAAGAGGGGACATCCAACAGGAGCTGGGCTGCAGAGGAGCATAACCACTACCAAATGCATGGCAGTGCAAGGAGAAGCAGGACAAAATACCCAGACTTCTCAAACCTCTTCCCTTCAATCTCCTTCCAGCGCCTCTTATTGGCTCAATCCAACCAGAAGCCAAACGACAAGAGAGCCAGGGTGATGCAATCTATAGAGCACAACTTCTGGATATACAGAAAAGTTGAGAATGGATCCAGGGGTGGAGGGACTCAGAATGCTCAGCGTGGATGCTGTGGCGATACGTTAGAGGAAAACAAAACAGGATAAATGGAAGAGGGAGTGCTGAAGCTGGGGGAGGAGGAATAGCTGTTATTTTACAAAGGTCATATGAATGGGCCTCGAAGGTAATAGGGCATTTGAGTAGACACCTGATGAAAAGGAGCAAGCCAGACTGCAAGACCCCTGATGTAAAAGCCAGACCGGTGAACAGCAGTCTGCTGAACAACAAGAAGGCTTGTGGGGCAGAAGTAAGGTGCACAAAGGACAAAATAGCAGAAGACAAGATCAGAGCAGGAGTGAGAGACTAGAGCGCTGAAGGACGTGTAGGACATTATACTTTTCCTTTGAGAACTTTTCCTCTAAGTTAGTTGGGAAGCCATGGGAGAGTTTTGAACAACAGAAGTAACATCACTTGATTTGCATTTTAAAAGGGTCCCTATGGCTGCTGTCTTAAGGTTAGACTATGGAAGAGACAGGGCAGAAGAAAGGAGACCAGGAGGGATGATAGTGAAATGATCCAGGTGAGAAATAATGGTGACACTAAACAGGTTAATAATGGTGGAACTGAAAGGTTGAGAACATGGGATGTATCTGAAGCTGAGTTGACAAGATTTAGATGAATTGGTTATAGAGTGATACAGAGAAGACTGAAAGAAGAGTCTGAGATTTTTAAAGGATCACTGGAAGAATGGCATTGCTATACCAAGGGGTACATGTTAAGTTAGGGTTACCTAGTAGACAGTCTGGCTAGTAATATAAATTTGGGAGTGATCAGTGGATGATGGGGGGATGGATCACCAAAAGTGACCACTAGTTCTTTGCATCTTCTCCCATGAATAGATAGGGTCTATTTCCCTTCACTTTGAATCTAAGCTGGACTTGTGACTTGCTCTGACCAACAAATGCAATAGAATGGAACAGAAGTTTCATACAAGGTCCAAAGCTAAGCTTCAAGGGGCCTTGCTGTTTCTACTCCTGTGAGGGGAATCCTTCCAGCATCATAAGAACAGGCCTGGGTTAGCCTGCTGAAGAATGAGAAATCAGATGGAGAGAGCCCCAGCCGCCTAGCCATCCTAGCTGAGGCTTAGACAAGCCCAGCTAAGAAGAGCTGAGCTTGAACAGACCAGAAAAACCACCCAGCTGAGCTCAGCCCAAATAGCAGTCCACAGAATTGTGAGCTAAATAAAGTGGTAGTTATTTCAGGCCAATAAGTCTGGGGATGATTTGTTACCACCAAAAGATAACTGATATAGTTTGGTATTTAAAGCCTTGAGACTAGATGAAATATACCAGAGAAAGGGCTCTCCACCTTGGGTACTATACTGGATTTTTATTGCTATGTAACAACTTCCACAAATGTAATGGCTTGTAATGACACACATTTTTTATCTCACAGTCAGAAATTTGGGCGTGGTTTAACTGGGTCCTCTGCTCAGAGTCTCATAGAGCTACAATCAAGGTGTCAGCAGGCTGAGGCTCAAATGAAAAAGAATCACTTTCTAGCTTATTCAGGATTGTTGGCTGAATTTATTTCCTGTGGCTGCATAACTGGAGCCCCTGACTTTTTGCTGCCTGTCAGCTAGAAGCTGACTCAGAGCTCCAAGGTTGCCCATGTTTTCTAGAAACCATCCACAGTTCTTAGAGGCCACCTCCAGCTCATTGGGCTCCCTCAACATGGTCATTTACTTCATCAAACCAACAAGGTGAACGTGTTCCATTTTGCTAAAATAGTGTCATATATAACATAATTTAATCACAGGAGTGACATTCTATCATTCGTTATCATATAATGCCACCTAATTGTGGGAGTGATAGCTCACTACCTTTGCCATATTCTGTTGGTTAGAAGTAAGTCACAGGCACCTCCCACACTCAGGGACAGAGTATAAGAATGTGGATGCCAAAAGGTGGAAACTGTGGGGGTGACCCTGAAGTCCATCTGTCACAGTTCCACATTGGAATCACCTGGAGAGTTTTGAAACAAAGTGGTACCTGGATTATACTTCCTGGGGATTCTGACTTAATTGGGTTTAGATGAGACCCAGATATCATGATTTTTCAAAGCTCCCTAGGTGATTCTGACATGCAGCTAAGGTTAGAAACTAATGGGATAGGTCAGTTAATGTGTGCATGAATCACCTGGGGATCTTGTTAAAATTCAGACTTGGCTTCAGCAGGTTTGGGGTGGGACCTGTGATCCGGAGTTTACAGCAAGCTTCCAACTAATGCTGAGACTGCTGCTTCCATAGACTGCACTTTGAGTAGCAAGTGTCGATATGGAACAGACATCCAAGGACTGAGCTGTAGGGCACCCCAGTGTTAGGAGGCTGGGGAAATAAGAGAGACTTAGCAAAGGACACTGAAAAGAGGTGGTCAGTCAGATGGGAGGAGAAACAGGAGAGCAGTGTTTTGAAACCTAACTGAAGAAAATGTTTCCTCATAGTTGTCAAATGATGCTGATGGACAAGGAAGATAACTGAGAAAGAGCCACTGGAACTGAACTGTGGTGGTCGTTGGTGATTCTGAAAAGAGTAGTTATAGTAGAGTGGTGAAAGCAAAGTCTGAGAGGATTTCATTCAAAAGGGACTAGAAAGATAGAAATTGGGGAAGTGAATGTAACTAATTTTTTCCAGAAATTGTAGTGTAAAAGGGAACAGAGAAATAGTAATAGCTGGAAAGCAAGCAGGCCCAAGAGAGGGTTTTGTTTTGTTTTATTTGTTGTTGTTGTTGTTGTTAGAGGTAAAATAAACAATTTGTATGCTGATGGGAATTAGTAGAAATGAGGAAATGGTGATGCTGACAGGAAGCAGGTTATGACTGGAACAATGAGCTTCGGTGAGCAAAAGAGGGTGTGATTCTGTGTGTGGGAGGAGGGGTAGGACTTAGATGGGAGCACAGACCATTCATCAGTGATATGGGAAGGAAGGTAGAGTGTCTGGATGCAGATATAATTGGGTGTGAAGCTTGGATGGTGGGAGCATATGCAAGGTACCTTCTGAATGCTTTTGGTTTCTCCAGTGCAATAGCAAGCAAGGATCAGGAGAGAGCAAAGGCATGGAGGGGGTGTTGTAAGTATAAAAGAAAAGAGATGGTGTGAAAGGGGCTTTTCAAACTTAAATATGGCATATAAATCTCCTGAGGATCTTGTTAAAATGCAGATTATGATTCAGGAAGTCTAGGGTGGGGCCTGAGATACTGCATTTCAATAAGATTTCAGGTGATACAAGTGCTGTTGGTCCACAGACCACACTTTGAATAGCAAAGCTCTAGAACAGGGTTTCTCGACCTTAGCACCCTTGACATTTTGGACCAGATGATTATTTATCGGGGGTAGGGTGGGGCTATCCTGCACATTGTAGGGTGTTTAGCAGTATGCCTGGCTTTTACCCACTGGATGCCAGTAACAACCCTCTTCCAGTTGTGACAACCCAAAGTGTCTCTATTCATTGTCAAATATCCCTTGGGAGAAAAATATCAGCCTTAGGAGAACCACTGTTTTAGGAAGATGGGAAACTAAATAGATGGGGAAATGTATTCAGGGCAATGGGCAGCATTGCAGACCTACTTTAAGCTTATGGATTTATATCATTGGGATGTGTCTTCTCCAGTCGTGTTCAGCTGTACAAGTGCAGGCATGGAACAGGCTGAGAGCAAGATCTGGCCAGGAGTGGGTGTGCTCCAGTGGAATATGACAGAGGGAACTATAAGCCAGGAGCTGAGAGTATCCCTAAGGGAAGGTTTCAGGAAGGATTATAGTGAGTGACGACATCGAGGAGCAAAGTTAGAACATGAGAGGATGGGGACTGCTGCAAATATGATGAGATTAATTGAAAAGAGATCCCAGTTGGCTCAAAGAATTGTTGGACTTGCGGTTCTAAATGGAAGGAGCTAGAATAATGGTGGGCAGCAGCCAAAGATGAAGGATAGAAACAAAGAATAGGGTGTAGATGCCATGATTGGGAATGAAAAACTCTGGCCATTACGATGATGATTGAGGTATGTTGAAAGACAAGACCATAAAGAAGAAGAGGTAAAAGAGCTGGGAGGCCAGAATTTGGGAACTATTATCTCTTAATACATAAATATTGAAATCTCTAAGAATTTTGTCAGGGAGAATATTAAAGAGAATGAAAAAGAACAATGAGTTAAAATCTTTCAGGAACAGATAAGAAATGTTTGAGGAGTATTTTGGTCCTGACCATAGGGTTAGCAGGAGGGGAGATAGTGTATGATGACTAAGTTGGGTCAAAGCTGAGTGTTTCTAGGAAGTGGGGGAGGCCAGCAGTTTGGAAGCAGCAATGTGAAGCAAGGAGGATGCTACCAGCACCCCCTCCAGGCCCAAATGAGAAGAAGACTCCACAGAGGAGAGCCAGATTTCACCTAGAACAAGGGGTTGAAAAGAACATTCAGGAAAGAAATTTTGGACTTGAGGGAGATTATGAGCTTCTGGTGGCAAAACAACAGATTTGAGATATTGAGAAAGAATGGCAGATGGGATCAGATACAGAGATGTGTGAAGGTAAGAATTTAGGGGACACGCGGTGGGTAGCCTGGGAGTTTCAAGTTCCTTATAATGCTTGATGTAAATCATGCAAATTATCATCCAAATTGGGACATTTTGAGGAGTGAAAGGGAATGTCAATATTCGGCAAACCAAAATCTATCATTCCATTTTGGATAAAGATTATGCATGTTAGGATTGATTCTGACTCTCTCTTTGGCGGATTGTGACGGTGAGGATGTGAGCATTGGGGATTGAGATGAGGGCAGGGACACAAAGTTCTCTGCAACCCCAGCTTTACTTCTGCTGAGTGCAAAAGGAGGCGGGAGTATGGCCATGTACAGCCTAGGACACCAGAGCTCCAAGCTGCCCACATCCCCTGTAAACTAGGAATGACTGTAGAAGACATTCTTATATTTTACTGTTAACTGTTTTCAGTGTAAAACTACCCAGTGATAATAAAAATATTTTCAAAACACTTTCAGCAAAGTATTCAGAGCGCTCACACAGGTCACATAACCCACAAGAGGAAGGGACTCGGTCAAAGTTTGAGGTTCCTGTCTACTCCTTGAGTGCCTTTCAAGGGGAGAAAACAATGAGGCCCTCTAGTGGCAAGAATGTTTCCAATCGCCAGTAATAGCATCGCAGGATAACAACTGGAAGATGTGAGCGCCATCATCTGCTCCATATGCTTGCCTCTAATTAGCTAAACATGTGTACAAGGGTGAGGCCTGTATACACCATCGGTGCCCAATAAAGACTGCAGTTAACTCCAAGCCTAGAGGTTGAATCTTACCCAGGAGATACTCTTGCTCTGGACACTGTCATTAGAGACCATCCCTGAAAGGTGGTGTTACTGTCTGAAAATTCTTTCTCCCCTTGAGTATGAACTTCACATCCTAACAATCCCCTCTCCCCCAACCTCTCTCCAAGGGTGCAACGTTTGGAGATAAATATGAGGGGAGGGGGGCAGGCCATTTAAAACTTTGTAGGATAGGTTAAAGATCTTGGTCTTTATCCAAGAGGAATGGAAAGCCACTGAAACATTCCAAGCTGAGAAATGAGGGGAGAAAGGGTTTAGTGTTGTGTTCCAATATGCATTTCAGAAAGATTCTTCTGCCTGCAAGATGGAGAAGAGTCTGGTAGGGGACCAGAGAGGACTCAGGGGTGTCTGTTTTGAGGTTATTGTCATAAAGGTGAGAGGTAGGATGGCCATGAAGTAGGGCAGTGGAGAAAAAGGCAAGAAATAAACAGATTCAAGTGATATTAAGAAATAAACACATCCAAACTTTCAATGTGTTCAAATATAAATAAATAAATATTTTAGAAAGATATTAACTCAGCAGGAGATGGCAGTGCATAAAGGATGAAGGAGTGGGAAGTGTCAAGGATCACACTAGGTTTGGAATGTGCAGTCTTCACAGAAATGGGCAGACTTGGAAGAAGACACAGACCGGAGTGGGGTGGGGGCAGAGAATGAGTTTGAATTTGGACATATTTTGTTGGCATTGCTTTGACTTATACTATTGGAGATGCTGAGGTGGCAATTGGCTATACTGATCAGGAGCACAGAAGAGAGGCCTGGGCTGGAGGTAGGATACAGTGAGTCATCTGCAAAGGACTCTCCATAGGGAATACAGATGCTCCTTGATGTAGAATGGGATTCCATCCCCATAAACCCATCATAAGTTGAAAATATCGTAAGTAAAAAATGCATTGAACACATTTAAGCTACTGAACATCATAACTTCACCTAAGCTACCTTAAATGTGCTCAGAACACTTGCATTAGCCTAGAGTTGGACAAAATCATCTAACATAAAACCTATTTTATAATAAAGTGCTGAATATCTCATGTAATTTATTGAACACTATACTGAAAGTTAAAAACAGAATGGTTAATGGATACTAAAAGTATAGTTTCTACTGAATGCATGTCACTTTTGCACCATCATAAAGCTGAAAATCATAAAGTGAAACCATTGTAAATTAGGGATTTTTTGATTTACTGATTCACTTATTTATTTTGGGCTATTCAGAATAGACTCCCCTTCTTTTTTATTTATTTATTTATTTATTTTATTTCAGCATATTATGGCAGTACAAATATTATGGTTACGTATATCGCCCATGACCCTCCTCCCCACTCAAGGCAGAGCCTCAAGCATGACCATCCCCCAAACGTTGCACAT